>AP028448.1:14005758-14172463 GCA_036509395.1 Antheraea yamamai | reverse complement strand
ACTTACATTTTTTTAAAGATAATTGTTCAATACACGTTATTTCGTTCTTTAAGTATTCAAGTTTTTTTAAGCGTACGCAATCGTCGTTACAACGCTATTCCCATTACTAGACGTGAAACGCCAACTAACATTACTTAGTTAGTCTTTAAAAGGCCAAATGACGCAGGAGTGGTACGAAAATGCGACTTAAGTATGCTTACGATAGTGGTTTGTTAGAATTTTACCGCATAAGAAAACTTCTAGGAATATTTAAGTATCATTGTATCTAGGGATTTAAAAAAAAGCATATATTACCGTCTCGAGTAAAGGCTTCTAAATAGATAGAACGTAGCTATTAAAGTATAAGATGTTATGAGAATTTTATTTTGGATATCGTCTTGGCTCAGTAAAGCGTTAGGAAAATAATAGAAGCGATTTTATTTTGAAATCAAAGAACGCAAATAGGTTTAATACCTTATATCTGTCAGAATAACGTTGATAACAAGTTGTTCAATTATATTTCATATACTAATTTATTAAGTTTCGTTTCGTTTGAAACAGCCCAGGACAGAGAGAAACGGCTTACTTTGGACGAGGCCTTCATCTGCAGAGGGGTTCTTGCAAATGCTAACACATAGTACTTTTCTTGTAAATATTCTTTTAAGTTTTTGTTTTAAGTTCCTATTTTGTTGAAAACTGTTAAAATGCAAGAAATAAAAGGCTTTTTTATTTATTTTTATTATTTATATTGATCAGTTTCGTAGCTGTCTGTACAATTGGAAGTCCGAGATCTAAGAACAGAGAGAGATTTTACGGAACGGTAGAGGGGTGTTTATTTTCTACTAAGCTTTGCTCGCGGCTTCGATAGTGTTAATGTAAAATTGACCTATTCCTAGAAACGGCACTAATTTTCTGGATGAAATATGCCCCAATTTTTTTCTGTATCCCTAACAGTGTGTACGTAAAACTTCGACTTAACACGCAGCGGTGTTCTTGAACTGTTTTAAGAGTTTCATTTTAAGGGTTTCATTTGTTATTCTTCTACTGATAAGTTTCTGCTTTGTTTAGTAACTGAGATCAATATATACATTTTTTATGTCATAGCTGGCAAACGAACAGGTGGGTCATCTTATTTTAAGTGATCACCATCGTCCATAGACACTAATAACACCAGGGTGTCGAAAGTGCGTTGCCAGCCTGTGTTTATGGGAAGGGGAGGGAATGGGAGATGATCCTCCGGAGCTCTCACTGACCAAACGAAACGTAACAATGCAGGCACTGTTACTTCACGTCGGTTTTACTATGAGAGGGTGGCACTACCCTGAGCGAGCCGACCCATTCATGCTGAAACCAGTAATAGCTTCAGCGTGGCTCTGCCACAACAAAGATCCTAGATACAAATCCAAGAGTATCCAAACGTGTTCATGACCCAATTCATTTCATGAACCAGTAAAAGCAAGGCGATTGATTACGGCCTCAGGCAATTTTCTGTGAAATTTCGGCTTCTGAAAGATTTAATCGGAGTTTTTTGTAAACTAATAACGTAGGTAATAATAATATTGGTAATAGGTACTTATTGTAAATATTTACTGCAATCTAAATTATAAACGTATTTATTCGTAACAAAGAACGTATCTTGCGTTATAAAGAATGTATTCCGAGTTTGAAGGTAGAACAGCCAAATTAAAATTAAGCGTGTTCAAATACCGTGTCGATGGGCGTAGGTTCGAGCTGAAGAAAGGAAGGAAGCATTCGATGAAGGAAAACATCGTGAAGAAACGGTCGTAGGACTTCTAAGCCCGTCTAACTAGCTATCACCCTAAGTTGAAGTTCTGCCGTCAAATGCCTGTAGCTGTATTCCAGGCTCTGGCAGCTGTACTGCAGAGCCACTTCTTGTCTAGGTTTAGCGTGTTTACCACCTTGAACCATATCGTCACTTAACACCAGGTGATATTGTGGTGAGACGTTAAAATCTCTAATATACAAGCGGGCCCGGTGGACGTTGTCCTGCCCTGATAATAAAAAACAATATCTTATCATCAGAGAGCAGGCGTCACCTAACGGGTCCAATTATGAATCTGAACCATTTTCGAATCCACTGTAACACACACAAAAATTGGCATCAAAATCGGTCCATACGTTTAGGAGGAGTTCAGTCACATACACACCGAATGAAGACTTATATATGTACAAAAAAAGAATTGATTATCAAAGTAGGTAGAAGATGACCCTAGTCAAGTTTGGTTGTAACAAGTGACTACTAATTGAAGGATTTGCCACTAACAAATTATAAAATTCCTTCAAGTGAAACTCTAAAAATACGTTTAATAAAGAATAGAATTATTTTACAAAAAAAAAATTAATAAGCTCTCACATACATTTATAAAACAGTAACTGTGTGAACTACTTACGTTTACAACTGACTGGCAGCTAAATTTTTTATCATGGTTTCTCGAATTACGTTAGGTTATGGTTTGTATTATAACCTTTTTTAATAAGGTACGCTACACAATTACATAGATATAAAATGAACACACGAATCCCAAGTGAGGTCAATACACATAGATATAAAAAGATTAAAGACTCGAAACTGTTAATTTTATAATTATTCTCAGGTGGGATAAAATAATTTCAAGCCCAGTTCAGTTCAGTTTAATTATTGTATATAGACATACAAGCAACCTCTCCCTACCTTATACTCGCTATTTGGAGAGAGTTTGGAGTATAAAGCTTAGTAACTTAATGATACTATGTTACTAATAACTAGGTTTTTTCTCAGTAAAAGAATTTACAAAATTCGATCAGTAATTCAAGAAATTACAAACAAAGTATATACATATATGTATCTAATAATTGTAGTATAATTAAATATCGAAAATGTCGAAAATCGACCGCAATACTGGACACTACAATACATTGTAGACGAAAGGAACGTTAAGTATGGACGAATAGAGATATAAATAATGGCTTGGACCCAATAGTATGGAGAAAAACTTCACTTTCCAAATTGTTTTACTGATAACATCAAAGCTCATCGATAGCTTCTACACAAAATAAAAATAAAGAAAATCGGTTAATAAACAGAGGAGAAAAAGGTACTAAATCCTTTTACCTTCACCTTTATTTATACATACATAGAGTACAATTTGTTTAATTTTAGAATATTTACTTGCACATTTTTTGCTGTTTTTACTTTCCTCAAGGATATTCGACGGGTTTTGATTGAGAATAAACAAGTATCGAGTTTCAAATCGCAAAGATTACGCCTACGAGATATTCAGAATGATTTTGTTTGACGCATAGAATATTGCGAAGTTCGGTGGAAATTAGACATGTCACTCATAGTTTTCTATTTCAACAAATTAGTTTTTTTTTTACTAGTGAGGGGTTATGTCAAGCTCTTATTCAGTAACTAGAGTGCATTGGTGTTTACGCTCTATGCATGGTCGCGAGAATTGATTTTGCAACCTGTAGCCACCACAAGTGTGGCCTTACAAGGGTGCTTTCACGACTTAAGAATCGGTTGCCTCAGAAATTGAGAGATATCATACAAATACACGTTTCCATCTCTGATTTGTGCAACTTTTGGGTGGGATAAACTTGCTCTAGTTCCTCACCTACAGGCTTATTAATAGACGCGAAAAATTTCTAATATAAAAAATAAATTGTAAAATATTATTCAACATTTCTAAATATAGCTCATCTAGCGTAGCTACATCTTCACAATTTCGCTAGAATACACCAACTTTGTATGTGTGTGTTAGTTTGTGTTTTTGTCCGCATTTACTCAGTCGCATTTAGTTGCTACACTCAACCGTCGTTGAAATGGTCTATGAAGTAAGTAATTTTAAACTTTACTGAAACTATTATCATATATTTTTATTATACACACGTTATTTATCTTTAATAAAAACTACTATGTCTTCATTATGCCTTTTTATGTTTTAATGTAGAAAATAAAAGTTCTGTGTCAAATTAAAGTATATATTGGTTAATAAAGTTAAAAAAGATGCGAGTTTATTTATCCTACTTATGTAATAAAAATATCCCTCAATATTGATGTAAGTGTAAGTTAATAAATAAACAATATAATTAGGCACTCATCTTATAATGACATCTGCATTACTCAATTCATAGTATTTTATATTTCAGTTTGTTAGCGACAAAACTGGCATTTGTGTTAAATTGAATTATTCATGTTTATTGCTAAGAGATGGCGCCACAGTCGAGATAACACGCGCTCTTTTGTCTTTGAGTGACATGCGGCTAACGGTCCGACATTGCATCAATTAGCCAGTTATCTAAGCAATTGATTGTCTTCTCGTCTGCTTGTTGTTTTGGTGTCGATCCGTCTACTCGCACATGTTCATCAAAAACAAAGTGTTTATCAGGTCGACAAAATTTCCGTAAATACAATTAGTAACAGAGAATTCCATGTTTAATTATGAGAGTAAAGTCTACTAAATTTGTAGGTTTGTGAAGAATATTACGCCCTAAATAATAAAAACCGAACGCAAATAACGCACTTAAAAATGCTTTTTCGTTACCATAGAATACTCTACCCAAATATCTATAAAAAAAACGAGTGTGCTATCTATATGTATCTATAATATATACATGTATATACATATATTATTTTTCTACAAATATTTAAATTTATTATGGGTATTCATTGATAATACGAAACGTAGCACTCTCTCTTTTTATCTTCACTAACTTATATCTCCCTCTCAACTGCCGTTCGCCTCGCCCGATCACACTTTTCGTAACGTTCTCGTCACGCACTCGCCAGCTTATTTCCCAAGCCAAGCGTGCTTAAAGAAGTTTTACTTCAAAAATTCCCTAAGAACTTTCATATCAACCACTTTACAAATTATGGATTTTATAAGGAGGCGAAAAAGAAGAAGTGATCCGCATCAACATACAAATGATGTCGGTCAATGGGCCAATGCAACACAGCGGGAGTTTATCGGACCGGATCGCACAGTTGGCCGTGCAAAAAACCAATAAAACAATTGCGCGAGCGCAACAACGTTGCAAACCTGTCAGCGTCGTGGGCCGGATTCAGTGAACGTAATCCAGTTATTATAATTTTACACACTTTGACGATTTCGTTTATAATTCTATGATATTTGAAATGCCACAACACCTGCTTTAGTAAAGTACACGTTAAAATAAGTCGAAGTAACTTTTAGTTGCTTTGTACATTTAATATTCAAATTATAAGTATGATATCTTGTTGTTAGACGACGGAAAGAATATTTTATGAGTGTTTGTATTCCAATCGTCATTCGAATTCATCAGCTCCAAATGAAGAAATGTACCTCGAGAGACAGTATATTTGATTATGTGAGGTCAGGTCAGGCCTTTATTAAAGGGCGGATTATTAATACTTGATAATTTTATGTATGTCCGTAAATTATTATTAATACTTGATAATTTTATGGTCGTCCCATGTTTCAGACTTAGCAAAAGCAGTAATAGTTTTTTAGGTAATAGTGTTATGTTTTACAATAAAGTCCCAAAGCATGTTACCGATTTGCCGGACTGTAAGCTTAAGTGCCACGTCAAGCGGGTGTTGATGTCAAAAGACTATTATAGAGTGGATCAATTGTGAACGATGGTGATGTCTGGAATTCACTACTCTCTTTGCATCTACAAAAAACGATTGTATGATGTATTGTAAATATATATGTTAAAAAGATGTACCCGATCGAGTTTCTTGCCGGTTCTTCTCGGTGACTGGGTTGTTTTCTGAACCGGTAGTAGTTTTGAGGTTTATAAGACCCTTATTAAGGCCTAAACTGAAGAAAGTATTTTTGATTTGATTTGATTAAATTTAAAGGCAATGTACATGGAGCAGAATTTAGTTGCAAAAGAAAGTACAGGTTCCAACTGAAGAAATGTAACTCGAGATAGAGTGGTGTGGATGATAAGAGGTCAGGGCTCTGCCAAAAGGCACACGAAATTTAAATGCAGTAATTAAACTGTAAGGTTAATTTGGAATTGAAGGCTACGATAAGATAATTTCAAAACAAGTAAATAGTATGGATAGAGGAGATTGGAAAATCTTGTCATTCGATTTTCCACTTCAAGCAACAGCGATAACTAAAATTAAACCACTTTCGTTGCTGTATATGACGATATGTGGTCGGCCCTTTAACAAAAGGTATACGAATCTTAAAGGCAATAACTGAACTGTAAGTGTAATTTGGAATTAAAGACTAAGATAATACAATCTCAAAATAAGTAAATATTATGGATAAAGATTGGAAAACCTTGTCATTCGATTTTCCACTTCGAGCAACAGCGATAACTAAAATTAAGCCACTTTCGTTGGTTTGGATGATATGAGGTCGGGCCTTTGCCAAAAGGCATACGAATCTTAAAGGCGGTAACTGAACTGTAAGTGTAATTTGAAATTAAAGGCTACGATAATACAATATAAAAATAAGTAAATATTATGGGTAAATATTGAAAAACCTTATCATTCGATTTTCCACTTCGAGCAACAGCGATAGCTAAAATAAAGCCACTTGGTTTGGATGATATATGGTCAAGCGTTTGCCAAAAGGCATACGGAATTTGAAGGCCGTAAGCTGTAAATTTAGTTTATAGTTAAAGGCTACTATAACATAAATTCAAAATAAGTAAATGTTATAGATAAAGATCGGAAAACCCTCTTAGTTGATTTTCCACTTCGAGAAACATCGATAGCTAAAATTAACTCACTCCCGTATGCCATTGAATATCATTTAGCTCTGGAATGCATTACGTCATATAAACAATTTACATTATAATAAGTGAGATTATAAATTAGACGTTTTCATTTCAGTACCTGTGAGTCATATTGCGGAATCAAAACACACTATTGATCCCGTGCTACCTACTGTATTGTTAGTGAGAAATGTCACATAAACTTTGCTGGTACTCGCAGCATTCTATAAAACATTCATCGCTTAAACCGCTCTATAGACCGATACATCATTATAAGAATATTTTAATAATATTCTTAAATATATATAATATCCATATAAAAAAGTAAACTAATGAATAAATTGTTAGTACCTACATCACTATCAAAAGTGTGGCACGGCACTCATAAGCTTGTTTGTCTGTGGTAGATGAGTTTGCATATTATATCATATAACTATAGCATCTAATAAATATAAAGTGATTGTATTTTGACTTTTTTAATATTTACTTTTTGATATATTTTGACTATTTAACTTCTTTAGACGCGACTAGGAGGTAACTGGACGATAATGCAACGGAAGTCCGTTACGGCAATATGGCGTCACGTTTCTGTACCATGCGGTTTTTAAATATTTTTCATTTTGTCAATAAATAGTTTATAAACAAATCAAACAAAAATTTTTGAAAAAAAAAGAATTAATAAAAAATATCAAATTGAATAATAATAAAAATCATACAATAGAATTAATTATGTATATATGGGCGTGCGACCGTGCTGCCTTGTGGTTGCAATGTAAGTGACAAATTAAATCAAAGCTTCATTATCTGTAGTGCCATCTATCATTGTATCTCAACCGAAAATGCAGTATTGGAGCTTACAAATTCTATTGTCGATAATATAGATAAAAAACAAAAAGTTGTTGGTATATTTCTCGATCTCTGTAAGGCGTTTGACACTGTCTCTATATCCATACTATTGAGGAAAATGGAAAATCTAGGGATCCGAGGGCAGGCTAATGATATGTTTAGAAGCTACCTTAGTCATCGAAGACAATGCGTTTCTATAAACGGTCATAGCAGTAGTGAATGTGATATAAAATGTGGAATTCCTCAAGGAAGCATTCTTGGTCCTACTTTGTTTCTTTTGTACATAAATGACTTCTGTGAACTCAACATTCCTAATTGTAAATTCTATACTTACGCAGATGACACCGCCTTAATTGTGAATGGAGAAACTTGGGAAGAAACCAAGTTGAATTCAGAAAAAGCTCTGACTATCGTTATAAGTTGGCTGTCTTCCAATTTACTTACACTAAATCTTGATAAAACAAAATATATAACTTTCACTTCTTCTACCACAGCCCAGCCTAATAATTTCTCTTTAATTGCCCACTGTTGCATAAAAACACCAATAATAAACTGCTCTTGTTTACTTCTTTCAAGATTAAATTGTATCAGGTATCTAGGAATACACGTTGATAATACTCTTAGTTGGAAGGCTCATATAACCAATGTAACAGCGCGCACCAGAAAACTAGTTTATGTATTTAATAAATTGAGACACGTTGCTGATAAAGCCACTCTGGAGATGGTGTATTTTGCATTAGCTCAATCCATTTTTTCATATTGTATTACCTCATGGGGTGGCGCTTGTAAAACCAACTTATTGCAACTTGAACGAGCGCAGAGAGCTGTATTGAAAGTCATGAGTAACAAGCCTAAACTTTATCCAACATCTCAACTGTATACAGAGTGCACAGTCATGACGATTAGGCAACTTTTTGTGTTCCATGCTACTATTGCGAAACATAGTAATCTACCTTATAACCCCACTATTCTTAACAGACGTAGAAAGCATGAGGTTTGTAAAATATACCCTTACCGAACATCGCTATCAGCTAGACAATTCACTGTACTGGGCCCTCGTATTTATAATTGTTTAAATATTCTTCTTAATATATATCCGGACCCCATCCCTATAGTAAAAAAGAAAGTACAAGATTGGCTTCTTCAATGTAACTACGAGGACACCGAAAATATTCTAACACCCCTTTATAATAAATAAACTGATTGATTTATTACCTTTGAATACTCAATATACCCGATACTCAATATCTATGCACTATTTTACGCCCCCTTGTCGTACTCACGCAGCCATTCAATCATTCAATCATTATTATATACATACCCAAATATTTAAATACACACACACACATCCACACACACACACAAACACAGAACACACACACATACTCACATACTCACATGCTCACGAGTGACCCTCTTTACCAAAATTTTTCATTAAATTAGTGGAGTTTGCGCTGGCGTCTGTGATACAGTCTCAAGACTAGTACGGACGTCAACGTGTACTTAAATTGGCGCCGTCAGTGACATTTTAATAAAAAAAAAAAAAAAAAAAAAAATATTCGGAACTTAAATAATACAGAAATATTAAAACTTAATCGCCATCTCTTATAACGCCAAAGAAGTTTTACTTCAATGGCGTGTGACGGTTACACGCACTCGTTTTTATAATAAAAACAAGTTAATCAATATAAAAGACATATATCTTTACAATGCACTAACATTCCCTATACCCTTCATAAATTCCGACCAGTTTTTTTTAGTTTTACTATTTAGACACTTGATCGTAATCTAAAAAAAATATCATGTAATCTTCGTTTAATTTACAGTTTTGAGGAACTGCAATTTTTATAAGCATACTCATTCAGTGATGTGTTTTTTGCCGTGAAGAACTGGGGCAAGCGATGTGGTGCTCATACTTTTCCTCTGTACAATAAATATATTAATACTGTTAGCATAATAAACGGGACAGACAAAGTCGAGTTTATCAGATAGTCTATATTAATATAAAAAAAAAAAAATTCAGTCGAATTGATAACCTCCTCCTTTTTTTGAAGTCGGTTAAAAATGATAAAGATCAGCCATTGTGTGCACATCCCACGTTTTACTTTATCGACACTTGGTCCTGACTCTCACCTTATCTAAAACGATCATTACTTCATATATTTTAATATTGAGTTAGTAGTGCATTAAAAAAATTACGGTTTTTATAAAGAGTATGCGTTCAGTGTTGAGTATTTTCTTGCCGTGGAGAAATGGGGCAAGCGGTGTAATGCGCATGCACAGAACAACCTTGATGAAGTCGCGGGTATCAGCTACTTACTATATAAAACTTAATAACAATACAACACAACTATATAATTTAGCGCCACCTAGTGAAGTGTCATAATAATACTAATATAAATATAATATGATAAAATAGATAACATAAAGATCTTCTCTATTAAAATACCGTCCAGTATTGCGTATTTTCTTGCCGTAGAGAAATGGAGCAAGCGGTGTGATGCATACGCAGAACAACGTTGACGAGATCGCGGGTATCAGCTATAGTCGAAGGTCTTATAGAGAGGTGTAGTGATGTGCGTAAGAATTGTAGAGGTGCATTTCGATAACAGGATAGGTACTATCGATATGCTATATTATGTTAAGTATTAATAGGAATAATTTTTCGCTATCTGAAAATAAAAGTTTTTAATTTGTAAAATGATTGTTTCGACGTAATCATAGAAAAACTGTATAGATCGTAATGTGGGCCTGAAAAGTGCCAAATCAGTGCTGCAAGCTCTCGCGGATTATTGAAATTGAGGCAAGCTTTTTTCTCGGGGTCAGTTTCAATTCTTTTAAAAACAGGAACACGTTGTGAATTATAGCCCGAGCTTGAGCGTTGATGTCACCATTTAATTTCTTCAAAACCACGTTAGAAAATAAATTCTCCATTGTGCGTATTGTGTAACGAAGCGTAAGTAACTGTAATAAAAACTGTAAAAAGTAAATGAGTGTCATAACAAAAATCTTAAATTTATAGAAAAACACCAACTCTTACTCGTAACGACCAATGAGGAGTCAGAGTGCTAATAAAGGCCACGATGACGCATCGAGCCCGCGTACGCAGGTAGCTAAGTGTCGATAACGGGTTGCATTGCGTGCACATTGCCACTGTCAGTGACATTTATTGCCCGACGACTCAGTTTAAAATGCGTCGGCTATAGCTATATAATAAAATGCCATCCAGTCAAATTTCAGCATTGCAATATGTATTTCGAATTATTCGGATTTGCAACCCAAATTACAGAACGGTGTGACAGGAAGCGCAATTTCTTAGAAGAGAAAATTCAAAACTAAACAGAATTTGTCACACGTGTTCATTTATATTGATTCCGTTTAAGCAGACATTAAATGAGATTGTATTTTCATTTTACCGTTTAAGACGAAGTGAAAGGGTGTAGCCGAATACTTTTTCGAGAATTTATATTTATAAAGTTATTGGTTAAGTAATTTGTACCAATATTAGTAAAATAAAATGAAAAATAATTTTGTGCGTTTAATGCTAAATTTTCTGGTGAAGATGAACGAAGCTTGATGTACCCATATCAAAATTTATAATATATATTCATGACTAGCTGTGCCCGCGACTCCGTCCGCGTGAAACCTAATGTAAAAAACAGCGACTAATAAAATCTTCTGAATGTTTTAAGTCCATTTACTTATTTACTTTACTCTCGTACTTAGGTAGCGTCGTCATTAAAATTACAAAAACTTTTGATAGAGTGGACCGAATTAAAAAAACAAAGATTAAGTTACTCTAGAGGATATGATATATGATTTTCTTTGTGAGGTTTTATCGTAAGTGCTTTAGCAGTGATGCGTCTTCATACAAACAGACAGACAGATAGACATTTCTGAAAATGATTGAAATGTATTTTATTACTTGTTCCTAGACACCTGCAAGATGATATGTTTTTTTTTTATTTACATTCTTATTATATGTATAGATATAGATAGAAGATAAACGCGAATATGTGAGTTTGTTTGTTACGCTTTTACGCCGTAACTACTGAACTGGTCATCCTGAAATTGTCCATACATGTTGTCAGGGGAACCTTACGTTCAGAAAAAAAGTACTGTCCCCGAGGAATACGTCAATTACAAATTAACTAGCGGACCCGGCAGACGTTGTCCCGCCCTGGTTATGAAAAAATCCTTGACAAATTATATACTACAACATTCCTCATCAATCCTTTATCCACCGGTGAAAACCGCATGAAAATCCGTTCGGTAGTTTTTGAGTTTATCGCGAACAGACAGACAGACAGACGCGGTAGGGGACTTTGTTTTATACTATGTAATGACTATCTATTCAATATCTATAAATACAAATTGACAGTTTATTGTTCTCTCCGAGATTGTACCTTTTTAGTGTGTTACCGTATTCGAGGGGTTAAGTAATAGAGACAAAGTAACAAAAAAATATAATTCATAGTTTATCCAGAATCCTTTTCACAAGAACGGTGTCTTTCCCAGTAGCTATATATATATACACACACACACACACACCTATATATATAGATAAACATTCGACTAACTCGTTATAATTTTTGATAATAACTTGAAATAAGTTCCTCTAACTGGAATTCTGATTTGTTCTTATAAACATTTACATTGGCTATATATATCTTAAACTAATATTATAAATTTGTTTGTTTGTTAAGACCTCATACCATAACTACTCAACCTATTAAGAAATTTTACATACACGTTTTTAGACATACAGTATCTTTCATTCAGAAAGCCGTTTAATGCACATTAACACGAGTGACGCCGCGGGCTAAAGCTAGTGTGGTAATAATCTCGTATATCGTTTTAGAATGTTCTCTACCCGATATTTATTTCATTCAGAGATAATGCCTTTACAACAAGAATACCACAGATTTAGCCGGTACGTGTCTGCGGTTTTCGTTGAACGCTGTGTTACTTACACACGGGTCCGACGGAGGTTGATGATCATCGATCGAAACCGTTTGTCGGTGTTACCTGAACAGTTAGATATGAATGGTCCACAATCTCATTGGCATTCGTTGGGCAAATCTTTATAATTTAATCTATATTAATATAATCAAAATTTTCCTGTATAATACACATATTATATACTAGCGGGCACGGCAAACGTTGCCCCGTCCTGACAATAGAAATAACCTTGACAAATTATATACCTAATCCTTCCTCGTGAATCACTTTATTCACTGATGAAAACCGCATTAATATCCCTTCAGTAGTTCTTGAGTTTATCGCGAACAGACAGACGCGGCAGAGGACTTTGTTTTATAATATGCAATGATAATGATATGTTATGTTTATATAAAGACGAGAAAAGTCGACATACCGCAATGGAGTTGTCGAACGCTTCTACATATACTAGCGGTCCCTGCGGACGTTGTCATGCTTTTATAATTTATAAAAATCCTAAAAGTTAACCGCAGCGCCACCTATCGGATCCACTGGAACACGCACACAAAATTTCATCAAAATCGGTCCAGCCGTTTAGGAGGAATTCAGTGATACACACACGTACAGAAGAAATTTATACATAAATGTCTCATGTGGCCTAAGATTGTAAAGCTATAGGGGAATTGGTTCTCGAGTGCGGCTGCCAGAAGGTACCTACAGACGCTTGGCGAAAGATTTTCAATTAAATGTGTTAGCTATCCAGCCGGACTTATAAAATGTACTATGGATTGATCGCGATGTTTACCTTCACCGAAAACTCAGTCTCAGTTGCAAGGATTCAAGGATAGACGCGGTGTCTGAAACGTCCTATCAACTAAGTCATTATCGCATCTAACGTTGGCTAAAGTTTATGAAAAACATATAAATAATTTACTAGAGAAATGTATATCAGAAAAATTGCCATAGAAAAGTCTGCGATGGTAGACATACGTCTATCTCATAAGGATAACTTTATCATTTTATCTTATTACGTATTAAAAGAATATTGTTTTTTTTTAACTTTATTTTTGGCAACCAAACCTTTAGATTATTACTGCCATTGTCGAGTAGTTAATAGTATTACAAGTTAGTGCCGTGCGATCATTTAAATGTCAATGTTTATGTCCCAACAAGATGGTGGTTCCCTTGTTACAACTTTCCAGGGAATATTTGTGGCACCTCAGAATTGATGGTCCGTGGTATTATTTTCCATTCACTTCACTTATGCACAATAAACGAATTATATTACATAAAACACTACCAATTTTGCACAATATAGAGTCAAGTAGACGAGATTATGAATAAAAAATAAAATCCACTACATTACAGCACTAAAATCCCGTCAAAATCTCCCAAACCCGCGTATTGGTTATTTGTGATGCTATTTTGACAAATATTGTACCGATCTTCTTCGAATCATATAATTTATAATATTAGGTATTTAATGAACGTCAAAGTTGCTCTTTACTGTGTATCATCTCAATTAATATCTTAAAAGATACATAATCATTATACACAGCAAAAAAAGGTGTTTATGTGAACATTCTTACATAGCTTTTAAGACTTTTATGAATTGTAAGTAACAGATCAAAATCCTTTGTACAACACTTATGACACCACATTAATACATTGAATATTGTTCTACACTACTTACTTTTTCGGTTACATTTTACCGTTATTTTAATGCTCAACGAAGTGGGCGGAAATCAGCTAGTATATTTATATAAGCAATTAAAATTATAGCAAACTTGATAATTTCCCAAAAAAGTTAAATAATAATCATTACATAGTATAAAATAAAATCCCCTACCGCGTCTGTCTGTCTGTCTGTTCGCGATAAACTCAAAAACTACTGAACGGATTTTCTTGCGGTTTTCACCAGTGGATAAAGTGATTCATGAAGAACGTTTTGGTATATAATTTGTCAAGGATATAATTAATTATATAAAAATTAGATATAAATAATGTAAAGGATTTAATCAGGGCGGGACAACGTCTGCCGGGCCCGCTAGTAAATATATGAAGTTGTCAAGTAAATTTAATTATTCTAGCCTTTATTTGTTTTAAATAAGTGTTATTGTTGCCAAGATGCATTAACTGAATAAACAAATAAGATATACCAAATTTTAAAAACTCAGGACAATATAATCGACGCGTCCTATATTTAAGATCATTGAAATGATCACTGAGTATGTACCTGGACCGGTCAGTTTTGGCAAACTCAGAAACATTGCGAGCCTTCAAACAAGTTATCGCAGGCATGCATTGTTTAATACGTGTTCGATCATATTAATAAAGCGGTCACGTAAGATAATAACATTGAATTAATCTAATGTCACAGAGGCATTCAAAAAAATTCTGACTTTTTAACATTATTTAACCCCATTCGAAGCGTCTGGCGGTCAAGGGAGACTTTATTAAGAAGACTATATTAAAAACGTGTGCGCTATGAAGATATATTCCGAGGAGAGAAATAGTAGCTTAAGTCTCCTTTGATACACCTCCTAAGTTTTTCTAATCACCAAGCACTAATATCAGTATCCTTGACTATACCAAGCGACGTTTAGTTTGGTCGCCATTTTTAAGGCAGAGCAAAACTGGCCTCAAAAAGTTAGGTGTCCTTAACAGAGCAGGACTGTATGTCACGCCGGATTATCTTCAGCTATAAAACCCGCAAATCTATCCACACATGACATTCGGTTCTCATCTCTGGGCCGGAGTGCCACAATGTCACCTACTTCCTTTTGACTGAACACAACCTAAAGCGGCTCGAATGGCCGGCGACCAGTTGATCTCCTTAAAGCTCGACACCTAGGCGCTTCGAAGGGACGTAGCGTTACTATGTGCCTTTTATTAGATCTAACCACGGAGAATGTTCTGAAGAGTTGTTCGGATTGATACCTGCTGGTGAGTTCCATTACCGAACGACTCGCCACAAATTGACGTTCTATCCATGTCATCTCGATAATTGGAAATCATCTACTATATATACCAATACACCAATATAACTTACAAACTTTCAAGAAACGAGCCTACTCCTTTCTCAAGGACCAGCAATGCATATCTGATTCCCTTCGTGTTGTTGGTGTCCATGGGCGGCGATGATCACTTATAAATCGAATAAAAAGAGTGGTGCTAACCGGTGAAGCTGTTAAGACCTTGCTAGGTCAATAGCGTAGTCAGATCGAAAAAAAAGACTGGCACTAACGTAAACAGTCATACTGGATACAAAATTCGTATTGAAAATTGAACAGGTGTAGCAGTTACCGCGGTATATGTGTACTATAACTATTTACGCTAGATATCAGAAACAGCACTCAGAAAAGGCCAAGTGTTCTGGGAATTTAAAATGCCCGCCTATTAGTTGCATTAAGAACGCACCTGGAGAACTTAAACCACAAACAAACAATTACTGACTATTGATGCTCAGTCTATTATTTTATTGTTCCATTACTATTGTTAATCGTTAGTCTTTCTTTGATTGTTCTAATATTCTTTGTGGTATTATCACTTGTTCTTTTGCGCATGTGTTTTATTCTCATTACAAATAAAAATCACCTATATAAAAAATTAGCTTGCATGGATGGTTTAGCTCGATACGATATTACATGCAAGACTCAAGCCGAGGCACGCTCGTGAATTCTTCAGCTTGTTGTCATACTGCTGAATGCCTCAAGCGCTCGCAAAAAAAGTTCAGTGAAGCCAGTCAGACCAACAGAGGATAGTGAGGTCGAAATCAAAATTTAACTCGGAAGGAGTACATCGAAATCTATAAAATGACCAACTTTAAAAACTGCCACAAAACTCTGTAGTCCGGCGAAGCTGTTAAGACCTTGGTAGGTCAATAGCGTAGTCAGTTGGAAAAAAAAAACACAAAACTAAATACTAGAGTGACGTCCAATATAATATTTAAAGACAGATTTCTACAAAGCAACGCCTTCTTCAATTAAATTTCCCACAAAACTTTCTAGGTGAAGAAGTCTTTCTGGAAATCGTTAACACAGGAAGGTATTACGATATAGAGGTTGTAGTGGTAATGCTGACAACGTTTTTTGTATTGAAAAGTACGACGTAGTTAGCCACAGCCCCCACTCAAGTCAGTCGTTGTAGAGCCTCCGTCGCTAGCCCATGTCTACTTTTCCAAAGTAATAAATCTTGATTATTAGTGTATATTTTGGAGTATTATTTTCTCCACCCTACACTCGCACATCAGGAACACGAGAAGACATAAAAACCCACTAAACACTAAATCGGTGACCCCGACGTGAGGATACGATACAAAGATACAGCTATATTGCTGTTTGCTTATGATAATATGAGCTACGAAAGCCATTTGAAAAAATTAAAACATCTACCGACAAATCCTTAATATGTCCATCGAACTTGTTTTGTATCCCATCACGGACACGATCAAGCGTAAAATTTGCATTTTTATTTTGTTTTACAAATCAATGGACCGTGTACCGGTATACTTTAAATCTCTAGATTAAATTTAAATAAGATGGATTCAGACAGCTTCTCAGACTCGAGTCTCTTTAGTACAGTGAATTCGCTAAACAACAGATGTTTAGTCCGTTCACACAACGCATTCGCACGATGTGACTGCGTATACAATACCACTTAGTTTTAATTATTTTAGGATAGCTAGTGACCAATACACCAAACATGAATCAGTACTATATATGAACAATCTATATGTACGTTGGCCTCTAAAAACTGCCACAGCGTGACCTATATGATAGACAGACTCAATCAAAATACTATTAGATATAATCACGACATATTTTAAAACAAAGAACTCTGCCACGTCTGTCTATCTGTCTGTTCGTCACAAACTCAAATGCGCTTTACACCAGTAGACAAAGTGGCTAATGAGGAAGGATAAAGTAAAATAAGATGACAAATAGATATTACTAAATAAATATCGCATAATGAAAGTACTCAGTATAGAGAATCAGAAACACAAAATCAAACTATAATTATAATAATAAATATTAAAGTTGATGGAATGCCTTTTGTTTATATGTACGGAGTATTAAAGGAAAACCTTTGTATGAACTGCGGATAATTGGTTATACCTTACAAAGTTTTATATATAAAAATAAGTTAAGTCTTCGAATACTTAAGTAGTATATTTCGAAGAGCTTTAGGTTGTCTATTAGTTAGAACTAATATGATAAATAAGAATAAGGAGTAAGATTCTTCAACAGTAACCTAACATATAATAAAGAAACAATGACAGTGCTTGTGTTTTTAGACGGCACTTTAATGGATGTAAATATGAATCCTTGATATGAATAGGAGTTCTCAGTAAAAGAACAAATAATTAAGAAACATGGTGATACGATTCTTCTAATGTAGGGAAGCGAAACTTCAAGTAGCGAATCTATTGCCAAATACGATACTGTTAAATACGATCCACCTCTACGCTTAGCGCATTATTAATGGGTCATATCATTTAACATCAGGTGAGAGTTAAACGATAAATCTTACAAAGTATAAAAAAAACACGTACCAAGAACGTTTTCATATTTATGTGGGAATAAGTTTTTTCGTCTTAACATTGACAATCGTATTATACTTTTGTCAATCAATAAGATTTTCTCTTTCCGCAGAGTAAACAAAAAGAGATCGAAGTATAATTGCGTTTTAGTTATGATCGAAAAATTAAAAATACAAACGTTTTTTATGGTAATAAAAAGCGTATAGTTATACAAATGTATAATTCACAAAGAACATTAATAACATTTTAATGTAAATTTCATTAATATTAGCGACCGGCCCCGGATTCGCAGCTTGCATAGGTGTAATGTACTAATATGAAGTCATATGTGTAAACTGTGAACCATTTAGATACATTTTTTGTCACTTTGATATCTATGATCTATTAGAGTTTATAAAAATGCAATACGCCCAATATTACATCCAAGATATCTTCTAAAATATTCATTGAAATGATATACTGTACAGGGCACTTTTGATGTACATTAAATGCCCGGTTTTTCACACCCGGCCAGCTAAATCGGCACAAGTTAGGCCGTGCATGGAATACTATTCGCATCTCTGGGTTGGTTCGCCCCAACGCTCCAGAAAAGTTGCAGCGATGGGATGCCCGTATTATGAATATTGCAGACATTACTAACAACTTTGAACCGCTTCAGTTACGAAGAGATATCGTCTCATCAGCGTGTTTTATCGTCTGTGTCAGTGCGACTGTTCTGAAGAGTTGTTTAATCTCATCCCATCTTCTCCTTTTTACTACAGAACTACGATACGGCAAGAAGGAAAAAATTCGAAAACTCTTGTCTATGTTGTGCTGTGAAGATGTGGAATCGTCTCCCGAGCAGTGTGTTCCCTTCGTCTTACGATATCGGATCCTTCAGACGAGGCGTGAAAGGCACTTTTGCAGGGAGGCGTGATAGCGTCCACTGCTATTGGTATTTAACACCGACAGTCACCGTTGTTTTAAGACTGTACCATACTTTCCATCTGCTATTGTGCAATCACTTTGCTGAGCTAGTATAAAAAAGGTATGTATTGGATTAAGATAAATGCAATATTTGTCAAAATAGCGTCGCCAAGAAGCAATTAGTACTTCATAATACATAAACGATAAAAAAAGATTACTGTAGGTTATTCTGAGGAGGGTCCGGCGGACGAGGGGAGGCAGCTGGTTTGTACCCAGACTGTCTCCCTATTAGGACGGAGCCCGGCGGTCACCATCCGTCGGGCGGACCGTTTGGGCGGCTATCCAAGGGGAATAGAACAATGCGATCCCTTGCCGCCCCAACAATACGGTCGGACGGAACACCGTGAGGTTTTAGTCCGTACGAGTCGGACATAACCCACTCTCTTCCTCGGGAAGCTGGCGTATCCATAACAGATTTCCCCACCTTAATAAAAAAAAGGTTATTCTGAGGAAATATACCAATCCGGACTTTCTATGTGCACTTCTAAAATTTCCAATTCTGTGGTACATTATTGTGATGTACCTCATAACGTTTATCCAGTGTTTCCAATATAAAGTGTCACGATTTTTCGTGTTTTACCATTTGCAGCGTTTCACAACAAAGGCTGACAACTGTTAATTAATTCCAGAAGACAATTATAAATCATTTAGAAAGTGAAATGTTCGAACGGAATGGTATGATTCGAAACAATGTAAGGTATAGTTTAATTAGTTAGCAATCATTCAAGCGAAAAATTAACCGATATGCACCGTAAGATATTCACGTATCGGATTGCGCTGTTAACAAGTATGTATGTCTTCTGAACCGGACTGATATTGTTCAACGCTGTCATAATACGGTATGTCGATGTAATTTGTTTGTAATCTAATCTATACATATAGTAAGAATGTAAATGTAACGTGTTTGTACTCTTTACATTTTTGTATTTTTATTTGTAAAAAGTGTCTGGGAATAAGTAATAAAATACATTTCAATCAGTTTTAGAAATGTCTGTCTGTATGTTGGTATGAATACACATCACTTCGAAAATACTGCGTTCATAATAAAACATAAAGAAAATCATAAAGCATATCTTAGAATAATATTTAGTCTTTGATTCATTAAAGTCGGTTCGGTCTGTCAAAAGTTATTGTACTTTTATAATTTTCATTTAATTCAGATGACTTTATTAATCGCTGTTTATTTACATAACGTTTCACGCGGATGAAGTGGCGGGCACAGCTAGGATATAAATAAAAAATAATTGACGGATGTAAGCGCATCACTTCAAAATGGCTGCATATATTTCGCTAATTATTTTTGTTGTGTTTGCAACTGCCAGGACAAGGTCTATAATAAAAGGGAATATTTGGTAATCTTTTTTCGTTAATACACCTATGCGAATCTAGGGCGGCTAGCTAGTCTAAAATAAAGTTAGTTAGGAATTGCGTTTTATAATAGAATTAGTATTATATTCGTCCGCGTGGAGTAGTAGTTACTTTGGCTAACGCTTACACGCCGCAAGAGCTCTCAAAAAGGAAAAAAAAAAACAGATTTTGAAACATTGTTCATTGGTGCTCCGCTCCGATTGACCTTAGCTTGATGATATATGGCCTTCCTCGATAAATGACCTATTTAACACTGAAATAATTTTTCAAATCGGACCAGTTCTTCCTGAGATTAGCGCGTTCAAGTAAACAAACTCTTCAGCTTTATATTAGCACTAGCGGGCCGGGCGGACGTTGTTCTGCCTTGATAATAAAAAAAATAATCTACAAATCAATCGCAGCGCCACCTACCGGGTCCAATTGTGAATCTAAACCATTCTCGGATCCGCTGGAACACGCACATAAAATCTGATCAAAATCGGTCCTGCCGTGTAGGAGGAGTTCAGTGACACACACGTACAGAAGAATTTTATATATAAAGATAGAAGTATATATGTAAAGTAGCGTATGTATGACCATAAAAACAATAATTAAAAGACAAGCAATTATTTAAAATGCCCAGCAGACAATTGGAATATTATTGTATAACAAGTTCCTAAATATCTTTGGAATTCTTATTTGACGAAATTCTAAAGTAAATAATATAGGAATTGCTGTATCGATAAATAGGAAGTGTAGAAATAATAAAGTGTGTATAGAAAGAACATTTGACGGCGAATTTAAGTCGTTAAGAGACTTCGACATATGAAAATAATTACTGCATCATATACAAACTATTGTAATGAATATGCAAATTTTTATTGTTGACTACAATTTCATCTAATAATAAATAGTAGCAGGGCTAAAGTTATACGCTTAGTATATAATACGCTAAGTTTTGAGAGGCTGACTCTTAAGTGCATCTGCCATATCATACTTATTGGGTGGTTAACGACAAAACTAGAGAGTTGCAGTTAGCTAAGCTCTTATGAACATATTTACACTATGAACATATTTAGAGGAGCTCAAAAAAGGGGAGAATAATACAATATATTTACTTATTTCGTACTGGCCATATATACGAAGTATTATGAAATTTGAAAAAGAACATTTTGAATAGAATTTACTTATGTTTTTCATTTGTTTTTATAGAAAGATGAAAGAAAGAAAGAAATACTTTATTGTTGGAACAACCATACAATTAAATTAAATTACACAAACTAATTAGAGAGAAAAAAAAAATACATTTTAAAAATGAAAAATAGATATCCAACAATTGGCGAACCCATTCAGCAAAAATATGCAATACTGTAAGTAGTACTACAGCGCTAATTTTCGATGGGAGCCTATATATGATGATAAACGAACGTTAATGTTAATACAAAATTTGAAACGAACAAACAAATAACACATACACACGTAACACGTCACGGATGGTCATACTAATTTATACTATCTGTTACTTTCTTTGATACGTCGTGTATGGTTTTATCAACAAATATAGTATTATTCCTGTGTTCAAAAATGTTAATTAATTGATTTTATTTAACGAATTTTAAAAGCTTACATTGTAAAAATAAATCTTTTTTTATATTTTATTAATTTGTCCCTTCTTTATTTCGTTCCTCTAAATATTACTGTATATATTCATATATATTCATCCCTATCTATGTATAAACCATTTAACGATCTATCCTAATGAGTTATTATTAAGATATTATCATACGAATCACTAAAGGGAAGGGAGTGACTTGTAAAAAATCACTTTCTCACCCTTTCGCTTAAACTCAGAACTCTCAAGATAAAAATCCGTCGCATCCATTTTAAACTACATCGTAATCTTATACCTTGAAAGCATAAAAAACATATGACAGTATTATTAGAGACGATTTCAATCCTTGAAGAAATTTTTAATGAGTAACAATAACATAACCTCACTAAGTCGTCGCAATAACATAATAAGTAGTTGAAACCAGTATTGAAGTACAATTATGTTACAATTAAGAATTATAAATGTGTTTACGATCAGTGATTGCGAGTTATTAGCTCGCTCATCGGAAAAGTTATTGCGATAGAATATAACTTGTTACTTTTTGAGGGTTGTCACTTACCGTAAAACATATAGAAGGTTCTATACACTTAGTTTTTTTTTAGTGTAAGGCCAACGACGATGCGACATGCATATTCATTACACCACTGCATGCTAATGTTACAAACATTACTATTATTGATAGCACCAACAGATGCTTGGCGACAGACTTTCAACTTGAGAGTTGTGATTAGACGGACGGACTTAGAAAATGCATTACCATGCTACGGTTTCCTCACGATGTTTACATTCTTCGAAAGTTCCGATTCAGTTGCAAGGATTCAAGCCTACGTCCAACGACGCGGTATCCGACTACACTAATAACTAAGTCATAATAGCTTCAAATTGACAGTCCAACATTTCCTCTCTATATCTTCTTATAGAATTATTGATTTATGTTTGTAATTAGTGATTACTAACGCAATTATTACTTACATTGTATTCAGACATAGTAAAACAATCGTGGATTGATAATTGGTATTAATTGCTTGAAGCGAACATTTCACTTTGTTTGCGACTTAGTTCCTGAACGGGAGTTTATATAAGGCACTTGTCCAATACACTTTAGTCATCTATTCTAGTCTGTTCTATACGAATATTATAAAGAGGTAAAGTTTGTGAGTTTGTGACGATGTAGGGGGTAGTCTCAGGAACTACTGGTCCGATTTAGAAAATTCTTTCAGTTTTATATAGCCCATTTATTGGGGAAGGTTATAGGATATAAATCATCGCGTTAAGACCAATAGGAGCGGAACAACAATGAAGAATGTTTCAAAATCGGGATTTTTTTTTCGTTTGAGAGCTTCCGCTGCGTGTTAGCCTTTGCCCAAAGTAACTATTCCACACGGACGAAATCGCGGGCAGAGACCAGTGTTCAATAAAATATTTTTTTTTTACATATACGTCACTTTTGTGGTCTTGGGAATCGGATTTAGAGATTAACCGGATTTATTTATAAAAACCATATTTGCCTGACAAAAACCGTTCACAATGTTGGAACTGGAATATTTAAAAGCAGAATAATTGTTGGTCATTTAAACGAGTTACCTCATCGCAGTAACTACATCCAAATTCTCACTCGCATTGTCGTCAAATTGATGGTCAAATATGAGAAAGGGAGGAACTCGATCACCACGTACTTCTAGTAAGTAATGTAAAAAAGGAATGGATTATCGAGCTCCCTTCCAGTGGTCGAGGAAACAGGTAAAGGAGGATCAGGAATGACCTCCACCTGCCAATAAGGACGCGGATAACTCTCTTATCACGGCAGGGAATGCACAGGCCCGAGACAGTTTTTTTTATATCATAGGAGGCAAACGAACAGGTGGGTCACCTGATGTTAAGTGATCACCACTCTTCATAGACACTAGCAACACCAGAGGAGTCGCAAGTGCGTTGTCACCCTGTGTTTAGGGGGAGAAGAGGAGAGGAGGGGAGGTGGGCCTCCGGCGCTCTCACTGACCAAACGAAACGTAACAATGCAAACACTGTTAATTCACGTCGGTTTTCTGTAAGAGGGTGGTACTACCCCAGGCGAGCCGACCCATTCATACTGAAACCAGTAATCGCTCTTCGGCGTGGCTCTACCACCAACAAATACGCATATGTTTCATGTAAGCCTCTCACTACTTTTCTTGGAGCTTCAAGTCACAAAAAGAGGCACTGCATGAAGGGTCCGTGCCTAAAGTGAATGGATGAAATGCAAAATCAGATTCCACTCTCAGACCAAAGGGTTAGAAAAAAACAGCGGCTTTGGATCCAGTAAGATCTAAGACAGGGTGTGCATATGTTCTACGTACACCTCTCAACGGTTCTTTGTGACCCCCAGACCACAGAAAAATGTCTTGCATGAGGGGCCAGTACGTAGAAAAGTGAGCGAATGAAATGCAAAAGCAGTTTCCACTCCTGGCCAAATCCTCAGGAAAGAACGCAATGGAGGTTTTACTCAGTAAGAGCCAGGTATACATAACACAGTCACCGTTACCCAACGGAGTGTGTATATTCTATGCAGGATTTCCCCACGTAAAAATATAATTTAAACAATCAATAAATGAACCTATATGTTTAAGCTATTTTTGTGAATTAGTCTTGTAATTTTAATTTATGTATTATTATGTAAATGGGATACAATTAACTAGAGTATAATTCAAGAAACGACATTGCGAATATAGAAAATAATAAAAATTGAAAAAAAAAAACAATTAAAACAATCCATGATGGAATAATACAATTGTTTGATATTTTAATAAAGGTACATTACCACGCTACCTTTTAGTTTATGCTACAAATGTTAGACATTATATCAAATAACTGTCAGGTTGTATGTTTAATAATATTAGTAGTGCACAAGAGTCGATTTACATTAAACTCTACCGTTCTAATGTAAACATTTGCGAGAATATTTAATGTTTACAGCTTCAATAATCTTACGAATGATTACAGAATCGTATTATTTAACATTAAACAATTCTAAACTGTAACATATTAAGGAAGCAATGACAATTGTGATTTATTTAATGGTCATTTAAATAGTAGTTGAGTAATAGGACTCTTATTCTTATCTCACCCAAGTAGGCACACACACAAATCGACACAACAAGTTTTAGTATTCCCCTATCTGCTGTCATCTCATTATCCACATTCTTTATATATATATCACTAGTGGCTGCCCGCAACTTCGTCTGCGTTTATATCTTTATAGATGATAATACCATATACAATTTTTAACGATTTTTTAAACGTCCGCCTAGGTAGTTCTAGATAGTTGACACTTATCATTATATTTAGGCCTATTCAACAATATCTTAATAATCTACATGATATGTGTCATTCTGATGCGTGAGTTATATTGCCATAAAGTTTTAACAAAATCCATTTAATAGTTTCTGCGTGAAAGAGTTACATACATCTATCCATCGTACGTTTCTTGTTTAAAATATAAATAGGATTGTTCACACGACCCATCTATTTCCTCTTCGGTCTTTCTCTATCCATATATCACGTCACGTTCATACTTAACACTGTTTTAGTTATATGCCTTCACTTCATCATGAGAAGAAACTTGATATGCCTCAACGTTTACCTATAATTTCTCAACTTATCCAGTTCTATATTCAGACCTCATCTGATATACTCATTGCTAATCTAATACATTATTTTTAAACTGTACATCCAGTATAAACATTCGCCTTTTTACCGCTTGAATTAAAAGTATTAGTTTTTCAGCATGTTGATGACTTATTTGTCAAGTGATGTTGTGGCTGAAGATGTTGACACTGGCTCTGAAATTCCAACAGTTGTCGGACACATATCAAAAAGGTTGGAAATAGATTTTGAACTTAGAGACGGTATACAAGCAAGCATTACACAATACCCTACCCCTATGATATGATTTATTATGATATTTTTATGTACTAAAAGCTGTAAGTCATTAAATCATAACTATTTACATTCAAGCATCGTCGATGTGCGCTAACACTGGGTTTACCTAAACTGTTAATAATCGGAATATCAATCAATTGCGAAGAGCAATCACTCCCGACTGAATTCCATATTGCGTTTAACAAACACATGGAAATTCTGTCAATTTTGCCCTTACAAAATTTATGTGACAAATCGTTTGGTTTTACTGAATGGATATTCTTCATTGTGTGATTATGAACTATCGTTTCTAATGACATCAGCATACATTTTTTTTAAATGATGATAACCTAGTACATCATATGAGAGATAATTTGAGGCGAACATAACAGCGACAAGCTGAAAGGAAAACGTTAACATGATTTTAGTAACAAATGCACGGTTCAGCATTTAGTGTATGAATTCACCTCGACGAAGATTTCGGTATTTTTGGCTGGTGGTGCCGCGCTCGCTGGCGCCTTGCTTTTTTGTCGCTTTGGTGTTGGTTGTGGGAAGGTCGCGACTTGGTTTTTGTTTTTGTGTTTATATAGATTTTATGATTTCGTATTTTTTTTTGCAATACCCCGATAGAGTTTAAAAAATAGTAGTTGGATTAATTCCTATAATTTCGGCACACGTTTTTGGGAATATCATTAACTCAGCTTTAGGGTTGCCAATACAATTTTCATAATTACAAAGATGGACCTTTCGAAAACCAATTAAATAGATATAATAAAACTTAATTAAAGCGAGCAGCCCGTAGAATATTAAAATGCGCATTCTGGGAAACGGAACGGAGTAAATGTCATTTGGGAACATAAATTTTACGAGTTAAAATGGTTTAAATAATAATTTTGAATGATTTAACGATTCGACCATGTCTCCGCGTGTTATTGTTTTGTATATACTTTTGTGTTCGGTTTTATGCGAACATATTATTATGTTTCAGCAGCTACAACTGTAATCTGTTTAAAGCGTTATGTGTTACGTTAATAATATTTATCCTTCTGTTTTCGAACTACTATAATAAGTTCGTAAAAGACTACCACATCATCCGACACGACTTTATTGTCTGAGGTTAATCTATACATACAATAAAAATGTAAATGTAATGTGTCTGTATTTTTTAGATTGTTGTAAAAAAATGTGTCTGGGAAGTAGGAATCGAGGTGTCTAATTATGAATTTAATTTACTAATGAGATAAAATACATAATGTATGTTACTATTTCATCATTGTTTTGTAATTTAACTTAAAAAGAATGTCTATAATGTCGAACACTTACATCCTTAGTGTTTAAAATATACACCAAGAGATGGCGCTATACGATACGGCAATTTTTCTGTATTGCGGTGTCAAGACTCGCATTAAAAACATAACCTCGGGGCGATGTGCAACTTTTGTCAGGTGCCCAAACAAAAATCGGCCGAGTGTCTTAAGCGCTCGCCTTAGTAGTCCGGTGAAGCTGTTAAGACCTTGCTAGGTCAATAGCGTAGTCAGTTCGAGAAAAAAAAAAAACTTTTGTCAGGTAATAAAACATATATATTTAAATTTACCCACCTCTAGGCAAATCAATAATTTATTCACTTAGAGAAACACCTCTATTATGATGGTTAATGTAATACAGTAAAAAATAGATAATTATGTACGTATTCTAATTACATTTATTTGGTAAAAATAATTTTTTTTCCAAAAAAAAAATAAACCGCCTTCGATGTGAAAGACAAATAAGGCACTAAAAAGCGAAAAATAACTGAATTATTAAATTAACCGAATTAAATAAAAAATATTGATATTCGCGTTACCTAATAATATATTTGAAGTCCTCCTTTTTCGAAGTCGGTTAATGAACAATATTTTGTTTCTTTCATTGAAAGCACATGGTTTTACATTATTTTAAAGTAAAAATATCGCTCACCAAATTTTGATTTATGTTAATATTTTTTTAATAAACATATCATGTATACGTACGCTTTATAAATTAACATTGAAATATGGTAATATAAGGAACATTGCGTATAACTACAATTGCCCGCGCATGCGTTAATTCACCGAGTATAATTTACTACCTCAACAGACTTCATAATCGTCATAGGTAATTACTTTTTTATATATAGATTTCAGAACACTTGTAATTCATTTCATCGAGTTCATTTACTTAGTTTTTTGTTAAATTACTTCACTACGTTGTTGTGATTAAAGAGTTGAAACTAGTGGGATCCGAATTGTTTAGTTCATGCGTTTACTAACAATGTTTCTTTTAACTGTGTACATTCATGTATTACAAATTATATGTTATTGAAGTTATACTTCTTTTGGCGCGTTAGGGAAAAATGATGAGAGTAAATTTTTAAGATGCGCGTGTACATCGTCACCAAAAACCGACACCCTGAAGTTATTACGATGCGCGCGCACACCGTCACGAAAATCCGACACCCTGAAGTTAGCTATAGTCAACATTTTGTTTCTTTGTATTTGTTGTTTGTATTTCTTTGTATTAAAACTTTCAATGTATTAAATACTTTTTTTCTATTGTTAGTGTCGTTTTTTCTACAAACGTACAATAAGGCGAAAGATAAAATTTTTGAAAAGATTTTTATCTTGTTACGCCAAAGAAGTATAACTTCTTACGCGTGTACATAAGTACACACACAGTTTTTTATTATACAAATATATAAAATTGGTTGTGCCCGGACTTCGTCCGCGTGGAACTTTCTGTAAAAAACAGTGATTATTAATGTCATCTGAATGTAATTAAGTTCATTTACTTAGCTCTCGTACTTAAGACGCATCGTCATTAAAATTACAATAACTTTTGATAGACTGAATCGATTTTAATGAAATAAAGACTAAATGTTACTCAAAGATATGCTTTATGATTTACTCGGTGAGGTTTTATCGTAAACGCAGTATTTTAGCAGTGATGCGAGTTCATAGAAACAGACAGACAGACATTTGTAAAAATAATTGAAATGTATTACTTATTCGTAGACCTGCAACAATTTTTTTTTTGATAAAAATCTAAAAAGTACGAAGACTTTAAATTTATATTCTTATTATATGTATAGAAGAAGATTAAAATCTTTTGTGTGTTTGTT
Source organism: Antheraea yamamai (assembly GCA_036509395.1). NCBI lineage: Eukaryota > Metazoa > Arthropoda > Insecta > Lepidoptera > Saturniidae > Antheraea > Antheraea yamamai. The sequence continues at coordinate 14,143,480 of AP028448.1, read as the reverse complement.
TGTATTTCTTTGATCGTTTGTCTAAATTAATCTCTGAGAAGACTGAACCGATTTACACAAGACTTTGCAAAAATGCTATCCAAAGGTACTATTTCACGTGGACGAAGTCGCGGGTACAGCTAGTTGAAATATATTTAAACATCAGACTCTATTACATCCTTAAAAGTAATAAAGATAAAGGAAATTCGAAGAGGCAAGTTTATAATAAACTTATTTTATTTGAGGGTTACTAAATTATGTTTAATGAAATATACTTTTATTATATTTAAGTGATTAAGATGCTATTGTTACAATAAATAAATTGAATACATTTTTATCGAACTTTTTTTTATCATAATTATCATCGATATACAGTACCCGTACAAGTCTGTAATGCACATCACTACAAATAATGGACGAGCGCGCCGCGTTACCCCCACGCCCCTCCTTAGACCCGCGAAAACGGATCGCATTGTTCCCATATTAAAAACCGATTTTGCACTCTCTATTAACTACTCGCAGGTTTATTACTCTATGGTAATTAATATAACAATAAAATAAGCATAATAGAAGATTAAAGTGATTATGGTTCAGTGGTCAGCGTCTTTGGACATATCGTCGATCGATATAGGTACGAATCCTCTCGAAAGATCCGGATCTTTTGATGAAGAAATATATAGTAATGAAACTATAGCACGGTGGTAGGACTTTCTCCAAACCCACCTTATTAGCTACCATCCTCACGTTGCGAAACTGTCGTCAAGCAGCTATAGGTTTGTTCCGGTAGTTGCACTTGAGACCTAGTCTATCTAGATTTAGCGTCTTTACAATCTTGGACCACATCGTTATTTAACATCAGATGAGAGTCTTGTCAAATGGTGAAGTTTATAAAGTATTAAAAAAATATAAAAATATTGCGTGTATCAGTGTGTACCCGCGGAGAAAGTGATACTTATTTGCCTTATGTGTATTAAATCACTATATATTCTAAAACAAAGTCCTCCGCTACGTCTGTGTGTCTGTTCGCGATAAACTCAAAAACTATTGAACTGATTTTCACGTGGTTTATTAGTAGATAAAGTTATTAACGAGGAAGGATTAGGTATATAATTTGACAAGATTTTTTGTTAATTGGTTGAAACATAACGATAATTGTTGTAAGTGTCGGAAAAACTCAAGCCGCCAGGAAGCTTTCGTCGAAAACGATACCTGGTGACGCCGCGGCGTTGTCGACGTCACCGGAGGGCGTGCGGGTGCGGGCTTATCTTTGTTCAATTTAAGTGGACTGTATTTGCGGGGGTGCTATATTGATATTCAACTATTGCGATCAGTTACGATTAAGGAGAGAAGGGCAGGATGGAAACCTGGCACATACCTCGCGGTGATGCAGTCTCCACGTGGCTAGCCGGCTAGGTGTTTCTCGTTTCTTTCCACCGAGTCTTCTCTCACAAAACACTTATTGTTCATAATAAATGTCGGCACGTATGTAGCGATGCGTTTATTTCTCACTCGAGCTTGCAAAAACTTAAAATGTAAGCATGCGGCGCGGCTCGCAAGCCACTGTGCAAGCCGCGTAAACTACACGACGATAGCGGACGAAGTTCCACAACGCAATGGCGGCACCAGTCGAACACTGGCGGCGGCAATCGAAAACTATTGGCGGCGCGAGCGTCGCGATACCGAACTAGCATGTGCCATAGTTAAAGGGAAGTGTGATTGGGCAAGACTAGATGGCGTGACCTGATCGCATTAATTGGTCAAAATTCAAAGTGACGCGATTTAATCCATAATGCGGGAATTTTCAAACATACATAAAGCGGCGCAACCAATACCTAATAGTCTCTTTGAAATATAACAAAACAATTGAACGACACAGACGAAGTCGCGGGTATCAACTAGTTATAGGTATATATGATAACGCTTTAAACTACATACTATTTGAAGTCTCGTGGTATAAATACTTAACTATACCGCCTCTCATTTTGATATACTATTAGGCTCAGACAGACATTCTTGTACATACTTACACATTCACACAACACACACCTATGACGTTTAACGCTTGGTATTTAATTTTGTTGGTGATAGAGCCACGCTGAAGCTATTACTGGTTTCAGCATGAATGGGTCAGCTCGCCCGGGGTACTACCCGACCCACAGAAATACCGACCTGAAGTAACAGTGCTTGTTGCGTTTCGTTCGATCAGTGAGAGCACCGTAGGCCCACCTCCCCCTTCCCCTCCCCTCCGCCCTCCCCCAAACACAGGCTTAGGCTGTTAGTGTCTATGGACGGTGGTAATCACTAAACATCAGGTGACCCAAGTGTTCGTTTGCCTCCTATGACATAAAAGAAAAACTTAACGTTTACAATTTTTCCCTACCGTGCCTTAAGAAGTTTTGCTTGAAAAATATTTTAAAAGATATCACAGATTTAAAATCGCTCTCATAAATAAATAAAGTTGTCTGCAAATCCGAACGGGACGCTAGTCTTATTACATAACGAACTCCTATAGGATGTAGCCCATAGTTCTAATCTATTCCTAGCTATCCATGTATTAATGTGTCTAATTAACAAGTTTCTCAAGGCAATGCAGAATTTTACAGTACAGCAACACGACTCAATAATAAGACTTGTAAGTGGCGATAAAAACTCTTATATTATATCGTAAAAACTGTGAAATAAACCATTATAAATTAATACTATCGGACGTAAATAACTACTTTGCATAAGAAGCACCTCCAGGTTAACTTGAAATTTAATTTAGTGGGGTTATAGCAACCGATATATTGCATAGTTTAATCATGGTTGAGTCTGATAGTGCATAAGTTATACGAAGTCGCATAAAACTGGGCCGTAAACGCTGCATCCACTTACTTTTATTACTTAGAACTACCTACGTGTATAGCGTTTCGAAGAAAACCCTCGTTATTATAACTTAATATCAGTAGATCATTAGATCTCAGAACAGAGGTTCTATATAAATAAAAATCAATTGCCGAGTGTATAGATATAGTGACACTGAAAAATCTCAGTCACTAGCTTAACAATATTACACAGATCACCCCCACATACGTGTGCACATACATACACAATTAGGTACGCATATGGTGGAAGGGTTTTATTTTTTTCCCTTATTGGAACTGAGTTAAATTTATTTTGCTTAGTTGTCAGATACTAAATACATGTACCATTTCATGAGATATATATGCTTAGTATACATATGTATCTCACTAATTCTTATATGTATGAATAGTTAGCTTTGTTTAGTTTAGTTTAGTTAGATTCGCGATGTTGCGTAACAAGGCAACAGCCCAAGCCGATGTGTGCCGTGCACTCTTGAACTGATCGTCAAATAAAATCGGCTGAGTGCTTTAAGCGCTCGTCTCAACATCCTGGTGAAGTTGTAAAGGCCTGTCAAGCCATCGAAGTCAAAAAACCGAATATATATAAGCGCATCACTTCCGAACAGCTACATATAGCTAATAATTTTGTTGTTGCGTTTGTAACTGTCAGGACAAGGTTTGTATGAAAAAAAATGTTTAAAAATTTGTACGGAAAAGTGAGAATTTTGGCTTAAAACATTTACATATAAAAAGTAAATGAGTGAGACAGAAAGCAGTAAAGAGATCTGAAATATATTGACAGAATTAACATTCAGTTGTTCAGCTGCCACTTTATTATATTACATGATCGTGCACTATAAACAAAAGATTTCGACATATTTTCTTCTTTAGGACACAACCGAGCAAAACTGGGCCGAGCAGCTAGCCTCAAAGAAATTACAGTTACAATATCGTCATAAATAAATAAATATATAAACGAACATTTGGCTTAAAAATCTCAATATCTCTACTAATATATAAAGCTGAAGAGTTTGTTTGGTTGAACGCGTTAATCTCAGCAACTACTGGTCCGATTTGAAAAATTCTTTTAGTGTTAGGTAATTCATTTATCGAGGAAGGCTATAAGGTATATATCATCACGCTAAGATCACTAGGAGCGGAGCACCAATGAAGAATGTTTCAAAATCGGAGTGTTTTTTACTTTCGACAGCACCCGCTGCGTATTAGCGTTAGTCCAAAATAACTCTTCCACGCGGAAGAAGCTAGTCTCAATATAAAACGAGTGAGGAAAACAGAAAACAGTACGAAAATCTTAAAAAATATCGACAGAATTGATAAATTAACATTCAGTTGCTATTAGTATTTGATGATTATAAGTCGGCAGAACAAAGTTTCAAGTTTAGAATCGCCATTTGCTATTACTAGAGGTCGTCTAGAAATCGATACACCTACCTATATTTCAATCACTATATATTTCCTATTCGATTTTCAGGAGTGTATCTTTGAAATATAATATTAATTAATTAATTAACATTAAATTAGTTAATTAATTAAAATTAAATAAATTTAAATAAATAAAATAAAAAAAATTAAATAAATAAAATTAAATAAATTTAAATAAAATAAATTTCCAATAAAAAAAATTATTTTCCAAATCGGTTCTGAGGTGTACAATCTACTCCGTTTTGGAGTTGGTTAAAAATGATAAGGTATAACTTCTACACTGTTATAAATAGGAATATTTTGTGAATAGGTTTTTTTATTGAAGTAAAGCGACCACACTGTACCTGAAAAGTAACAGCGACCATTAAGAAATCTACAACCCAAGGGCAGACGTCGCTATCATGCCAGCCTGCAAGAATCTCGACAGCAATTTATACCCCTACAAAATATGACAATTCTTCTCTTTGGCCCCGCGTAACCACAGATCACGCCGCCGTGGTCTGGGTGTAAATTTCGCTCCCGCACACCAGACTAGGCCCCCCTCGGCAGCAGCTCAAGCCTAGGTCCGTTCCCTCGTCGTGGAGCCCTTGAGTGCGCTGCTCGCGCGATACAGTGACACAAATTTACATCACTGCAACAACATTCACATCACCTCCACACACGGCACGCATACACGCTTACACATGCAAGTGGAAGGGTTTTTTTTTTTTCTTTAAACTGAAATAGTTTAAAAAATTCCGATACGAAATATATATAAGGGTTGTTGAGGTATGTATGCTTGGTACACATATATGTTTCAACAACTCATATATGTATGAATAGTTAGCTTAGCTTAGGTTAGCTCAGATAGGTCGCGAATTGCATGTATCAGGCAACAGCCAAAGCCGAGATGTGCCGCGCACCCTTGACCTAGTTGTCAAAATAAATTCGGCTGAGTGCCTTAAGCGCTCGCCTTAGTAGTCCGGTGAAGCTGTTAAGACCTTGCTTGGTCAATAGCGTAGTCAGTTCGAAAAAAAAAAAAAAACTTCTCTTTGAATTTCCACCTATAAAATTTGGAATTATTATAAACTCGTGATAAAACGTTTTTTTTTGTTATAGGAGGCAAACGAACAAGTGGGTCACCTGATGTTAAGTGATTACCACCGTCTATAGACGCTAGCAACACCAGAGGAGTCGCAAGTGCGTTGCCAGCCTGTGTTTGGGGGGAGGGGGAGGGGGTGTGGGGGAAAGTGAGGTGGAGGGAGGGTGGTATTCCTCTAGCGCTCTCACTGACCGAACGAAACGCAACAATGTAAGCACTGTTACTTCACGTAGGTGATTCTGTGGGTCGGGTGGTAGTACCCCGGGCAAGCCGACCCATTCATGCTGAAACCAGTAATAGCTTCAGCGTGGTTCTACCACCTATAAACGTTGGAGACGTTAAGAAATAAGTTTCGATATAAAAATCATCAGTATGTACCTATACCTATATAGCCATTTAATAATAATTTATTTTACACTTTCACAGCACATTCGGAATAAAGTATCATATTTCATTATTCACTCCTTAGTCTATCTTTATATCAAATTTTATTGCAATCGCTTAAAAGTTATATTCCTAAAATGTTAACAAGCAGTTATCTCATTCACAATGTTAGTGTAAAAGTAGAATCGTGTGGACGATATTGAAACGACATTTTTGAATTTATCCAAGCAAAGTATAAACCTGTGAAATAAAGATATTACGGCACCAAATACCCGCCCTGTATGCTATAATCCATAAGTGCTCATAATGCCAAAGTGAGCCACTTTATTGGTCAATGAAACAAGTAGGAACAAACTGTGTTATCTGGCATGATGTGATATAATTTTTTAACCGACTTCAAAAAAAGGAGGAGGTTATCAATTCGACTGTATTTTTTTTTTATTTATTTTTTTTTTATGTTTGTTACCTCATAACTTTGGACTGGGTGAACCGATTTTGATGATTCTTTTTTTATTTGAAAGCTGGTGCTTCCCGTGTGGTCCCATTTCTATTTGGTCCAGTTCCGACAACGGCATCCAGTGCCAAAACCGTATAAGTTTTAAATTTGCATTAAGTATGTACACGAAAATAGACGAATAACTCAATATAGCTAACCGATTTCGATGATTAATTTTTTATTGGAAAGGATGTACTTAAGGGTAGTTTGATGAGAATTTGGTTAGGTTTGATATGGGATCCGTGAAAAGTAAGAAAACTTTCATGAAACGAGCCTACTCCTTCTTAAGGGCCGGCAACGCATCTGTGTTTCCTCTCGTGTCGCACGTGTCCATGGGCGGCCGTGGTCACTTACCATCAGGTGACCCGTATGTTCGTTCGCCACCAATATTATAAAAAAAACTCTTCAATTTTAGGAGCCTTTGTGCTTATGTTGTTGCTGAGTTGAACATGACGAAGCATTGTAATTACATTACTTAAGGTGTATTATGTGTGAAGCGATGGTAGCCGAGTTGGTGGTAGAAACTATCGCGGATTATTGATAAGTTTGGTTGTACAAACGTTACTTATTGTAAACAATTGAAACATACGATACATACGATAGATCATCCGAAAAAGCGCATATTTTAATATATTAAGACGGACGGAGTCGCGGGCACTGTAGTAAAATATATTTTGTCATAAAAATGGAAAAATAAAGAAATTTTAAAAAAAAGTATTACGACTAATATCAATCAAAAACATAAGGCACTAAAAAGCGGAAAATAAATAGTTATCAAATTAACAAATTAAATAAAAATATGAATATGTGTGCTACCTAGAGATGTATTGGAAGTCGGTGCGAACCGAAAACATATCATCTACATAGGTAAAAGTTTAGTCCCTCCGCGCTCGTATACATTCTACCTGGAAAAATTGAAATTTCGGTTGGCACCGATTCCAATACACTCTAGGTAGACACATATCATAGTTTTATTTAATTTGGTTAATTTGATAAACTATTTATTTTCCGCTTTTTAGTGCCTTATGGGTTTTTGATTGATATTGAAGTCGGTTAATACTTTTTTTTGAAAATTTACTTTTTTATTTAAAAGTAGTCAGAGTGGCGACAAGCTTTTTATACAATTCAGCGTTGTAATTAATAATTTGGTGACTCGGATTTATCGTTTCTTCTTCTTCCTGCGTTCCCGGCCTGTCCAGGGTCCGCTTCAAGAAATCCCCCGCCCGTCCGGCCCCGGGGGCCCTGCAGCCCCCGCCAACCAGCGCGGGCCGCCACGGCCGGGCCGTACAGTAATATTATCGTATATGAGTTTAAAAATATTAACTCTCAGTTAGTTAACCCCTCGTATTCCGAATTAACAATTTAATTTCAAAATGGCGGGTGCTATGTTTTTAATTTCTTTTCTATCCTACATAAAAGAATGGACCAATAGATAAATTGTAAATTACATGACGTAGTAAAAGAAAGATCTTAGAAATCAGTACATTATTTAATAATACATTTTATATAAAAATTGTAATATAACTTTGGGGGCAATATATTAATATAGTTTATGTGTGTTATTAGGTTGTAGTTGGTCGGTTTGATGAAAGGCAACAGCAAGCCGAGGTGTGCCGTGCACCCTTGAGCTGGTTGCCCAAACAAAAATCGGCTGAGGCCTTAAGCGCTCGCTTAGTAGTCCGGTGAAGCTGTTAAGACCTTGCTAGGTCAATAGCGTAGTCAGTTCGAAAAAAAAAAAAAAAATTACATAATTGGTTATTATTCAAATTTTTCTAATTTTGTAATAAATCAGTAAAGTAAATTCAGTACATTCATTTGTACAGTTAAACCATTTTGGTTCTAGGGACTCGAGGGGTTAAATGGTTTAGTATTTATAGAGTTTGGTGTGTTACGTAGGGCGGTTATTCTGTCATTTCTAAATCATTTATTCCCTTATACAGATTTGGTTATCAAAAATCTGTATTAAAAATCCCTTTAATGAAACAACATATATAAATAGGATGTTCATTTTGTTTTGTTTAATGGCTATAAGATACTTAACGACTTTACGTGTACTAAGCTATAATATTTGTACATTTTTTGCCCAAAAAATCGCAATAATATTGTAATTATATGGTCGAAGGGTCGTAACGGCCACCAGTATATTAAAGACTAGCCATGCCTGCGACTTTGTCCGCGTGGAACCTAATGTAAAAGAATAGTGACTAATAAAATCATCTGAATATATTAAGTTCATTCACTTATCTAATTTTCTCTCGTACTTAAGCCGCGTCGTCATTTAAATTACAATAACTTTTGATAGAGTGAACCGATTTTAATGAAACCAAAACTAAATGTCACTTGAGGATATGCTTTATAATTTTCTTGGTGAGGTTTTATCGTGATCGCAGTACTTTATTACAGTGATGCGTGTTCTAACAAACAGACAGACAGAGATTTCTAAAAATGATTAAAACGTATTTTATTACTTATTCGAACACACCCGTGACCGTTACATTCTTATTACATGTAAAGACGTCTGCCTACGTCAAAAAGAGAATCGCAAGCATGAAGATAAATAACAATAAATCATGTGACAAATTCATATTGTTGGTAAGGCCGTGAGCACACAGACGGGCGAATGTTGTTTACGCTAACATCACGAACGCGTGACCAGACCGCGGTGTTGACTTGCAAAACAATAGTGCCCCACCCGGTCGCTACTAAAGTTTCAGCTTTACGACGGGTTTGCGCTTAGGGTACAATGTCACCTTGATAATCTACATTTATTACGGGAATCTTAATGTGGAAGAAGCCAAACTAATCCCTGCTCTAATGTCATATTCGTAAGAAAAAATCTATAACAGAATTAGCAGCCATGGGCCTTATAAAACCGACTCTATACCCTCTTCTCTATAGACTTACTCTTAGGATGATTTTGCTATTATATTTACAGAGCTGTTGTTATTTTAAGACTTCGTTATGCGTGGCACTTAATAGAAATTTGTCATTTAAAGTCAATATTCAGCCTATGCCTATCCGTTTTCATTTTACGAAGTATTTAATTGAGGTGGCAAACCGGCTAACATAGACGCATTTGTAAACCTGTTTTATCTTAACTCACACTCATTGTCAACTAATTTTTTCACTTAATCTGTATGCATAAAAAAGTACGAGGACATTGCTCGTCCAAGTAATGACCGCGCCCGACGTTGCTTAACTTTTGTGATCGGACGAGAGCCGGTGTTTTCAACACTTTACCCGACACAGCGTTTACTCCCACCACGTTTCGTCATACAAAAGGGTTGTCCATCAGAGTTTCAAAGGTAACTCGTAAGAAAATTCACTTTAAGAGACAGCTGCCGAATATATATATACAAGCTCATCGCTTGAAGCTCATCGCAAGAAGGCTGATTTTTTTGTTAATTCTTTTTTATTATTGTTATAATTATCAGGGCAAGGTTTGTATAAAAGAAAAAGTTTGAAAAATCCTAGGAAAAAGTGGAAAATATCACCACACAAAAAATGAATGCGTCAGACAGAAGACAAAAGAGATCTTTAAATTATATATATATATATATATATATATATCTATATAAAATATCAAAACTAGTGGCCCGCCTCGACTTTGCACGGGTGTAATGTACTAATGCGGCAATATAAGTATCCAGATGATTTAACTCTATTATTAGAACCTTCGTATCTTCACACGAACATCTGTTTTTGTTGCGCGAATTTTTAGATCTATTTATCTCCTAAGTTATTCATTGAAACATTATGCTGTAACCATTGATATATAAAAAACCCAAGATGCACAGTCTCGAATAAAAGTAACGCTCAAAACCGTCTACAAAAACTCTCTAAAATACCTAAGTAATTATAGTTATACTATAGGTGGCAGAGCCACGCTGAAGCTATTATTAGTTTCATCATGAATGGGTCGGTTCGCCCGGGGTAGTGCCACCCTCTCACAGAAAACCGACGTGAAGTCACAGTGCTTGGATTGTTGCGTTTCGATCGGTCAGTGAGAGCGCCGGAAGCCCTTCCCCCTCTCTCCTCCCCTCCCAAACACAGGCTGGCAACGCACATGCTACTCACCTGGTGTTGCAAGTGGACGGTGGTGATCACTTAACATCAGGTGACCCACCTGTTCGTTTGCCTCCTATGATATAAAAATAAAAAGTATAAATTTATGATTTTGCAAATTCAACCTTACGCAAATTATTTAAAGTTGTTTTTACAAAGCAATGTACGAAAAGTCCAAAGACGCGAGTGACGAGAGAATATTTGAAATGAGCGTATAATTCTCAATAGTGCGCTCATTTTATACGGACGGTTTTGAGACGTTGTCTGTGCATCTTTGGTTTTTATATATCAATGGCTGTAAGGGACAATTTTCATCTAACTTAAATAAGATATATAATTGGATAAGGATTCATTAAAAGATATTTGTCAAAATAGCGTAGAAAATAATAAATATTTTTTAAATCATTACATAATATAAAACAAAGTCCCCTACCGCGTCTGTCTGTCTGTCTGTTCGCGATAAACTCAAAAACTACTGAACGGATTTTACACACACATACACAGTTAGGGACTTTTCTGCAGGTATTTTAAGGTGTATAATTCTGTAGTACATTATTTTAATGCATCTGATAAGGTATATATAACCCTATAAGCCTTATCAAAGTGACCGTCCGAAAAGTCCTTCTTGTGATTTCATTGTAATACGTTTACTACTATCTACAAGATATAAATATAATATACATTTATGTTGTACTAGTGGTCGCTTAGTGGTCGATATCGTCCATAATTTATTTCGACATTCAATAAGACCAAAGAGAATAATAATTATTTCAATGGTTTCATAAATTTAATAAACATAAATTATTTATAAGTTAATTATTAATGATTATTATGAATTTACATATTATATTATTATAAAATTAACCTACAATTTGACCAGTTAATTTTAAAGGGCATGTAAGGTATGGAACGTAAGTAATGTTAAAAATATTGAATGTAGGATAAAAAGAGGTAATTGGAACGTAAGAGTAATTTGACGTATGTCGAAACGTCATTTTCATTTACATGTGTGTATAATGTGTATATGCTGTATGTCATTCATGTATATTTTAATTAATTTAATGTGTTTTTAATGCATTTTACATAAACAAAATAGCTTTGTACACTTCTCCTCCATATAAACTTTAACTATGCCAAATTTCACGTTCATACGTTCGCGCAATTTGCTTAAAAAGGGGTACAAAATTTTTACTTTACGTATTAATATATAGAAAATATATAAATATTATGTTATCTATGTCCATAAGTTGATAATAGTCTGTGAGATAAAGGGTGTTGCCCTAGAGAGAGTTGACAGAATAATTGTGACATGTAATGGCGCGTAATAAAGACATATTCTATATTATATAATGTGCGACCGATGAAAAAAAAATCAATGCGTGTATGAGTATGTACACGCGGAGAAAGTGAAACTTCTTTGGCTTATATGTATTAAATTATATATATACGAGGAGACCCATAAACTATATACTATATGAAGTCCCGTAGTATAAATACTTAACTAGACACTTACTCATTTTGGTATACTACTACACCTAGACATACACATACGGACAAATACATATATCTATCTTACGTTTAACGCGTAACATGTAACGAAACTAAACGTTTTCCTACCGTGCCATAAGAAGTTTCTTTTCTATACTAATATTATGAAGCTGAAGGGTTTGTTTGCTTGAACGCGCTAAACTTAGAAACAACTATTTATTAAATTTTTATTAACTACTAGCTGTACCCGCACCTCCGCACGCGTTTTTTTAAATCTTATTAAAGAAATATAGAATTGTGAGATATGTAAAATAAGAAAGCTTTAAAGAAAATGTAAGAGAGGAGCTAAGTCGTACGGAAAGATATAAAAAAGAGGGCGGGTGCAGAACACATTTGGCCAAACCATAAATATGGCCCCCGTTAAGGTGGCCATTGTTGCAGGGTAAAATCGCTGGCCGATGTTGGAACTTTTCGTTCTTAATTAAGATTATTGGAAGATATGTTATGCGAAGAAACAAAAGCTGATAATTATTTCTCTTAATAAAAATAAAGAATGAGGAAATCATGCTAAATTTATGAAGAAAAGGGGGAAAGTAAAAAAATCCCCTTGGGTATTCAGTGAAGTCCAGGAAAATCGATATACCATTTGGGATAGCACAGCGGATGAAGCCACGGTAACAGAAATTATAAATATTCTAATACTTTTTGAAGCTGAAGAACGCGCTAAACTTAGAAACTAAAATTCTTAAATTAATTTTTATAAATCGTATCTGCGGGGAAAATCAAAAAGGAGAAAGTTTGAATAACAGGAGGGACGAAAACAAAAAAAAAATTAATAATTACGGGACGAAAACTGGTCCGATTTAGTGAATTTTTTTCATGGCAGACGAAGCGTCGGTTAAAGATAGTCTAATCTAAGGTTAGCCAAGTAACGCGCTGTAATTTTTTCTATCTGCCAGTGAAATTCCCGTCAAAATCGGTCCAGCCGTTTCGAAGATTACCCGAAAAAAAAAGAAAGACAGACCGAAATAAAATTTAAAAATTTTATTTTATTAATCGGGGGGTGTATACTTTCACACCCAATAAAAAAAAAAGTGTTATTTTATATACATACAGACATTTTATTTTTATATATAACTCATTTATCAAGAACGGCTATAGGCTATATATCATCACGCTAAAACTAATAGGAGCGAAGCACCAATGAAGAATATTTCGAAATCGGGGTTGAGAAACGCATTATATAAAAATATTTTCACCTTCTACGTAAACGAAGTCGCGAGTTCAAGTTAGCGTTAGCCCAAAGTAACTATTCCATGCGGACGAAGTCGCGGGTAGAAGCTAGTCAAAAATATATGTATAGAATATATTCACTTTGTACTCGTACCTTTATACCTTAGTAGTTTTACATTGATTTAAAGTCGTGTTTGTTGGGCAACATCCGGAGCGACTGCGCCCGCGATTTAAGCACTACGTACATTATTTCAATGTAACCGTCACTTTACAAATATGTCAGTTTCTATTACTCTTGATCTAGTCTAAATATATAATGAGAAAGTAAATATAACATGTCTGTACTTTTTAGATTCTTGTGAAAAAAAATGTTGAAGGTGTCTTGGAATAAGCAATAAAACACATTTCAATTATTTTTAAAGATCTGTTTGTTTGTTTGAACACGCAACACTGCTAAAGTACTATACAGAAAATCATAAAGCATATCGTCGAGTAACATTTAATTTAGATTTCATTAAAATCGGTTCACTCTATCAAAAGTTATTTCAATTTTAATGATGACGCGACGACTTAGGTTCGAAAGAAAAGTAAATAGGTAAATGGACTTAATACATTCAGATGATTTTATTAGTCACTGTTTATGTACAATAGGTTGGTTCCACGCGGACGGAGTCCCGGGTACAGCTCTTACATAGAACAATGCCCAAGATAAATGTACTGTCTCTATTTGAATTATTTTTAATTAGAAAGATATTTGAATTATTTTTAATAAGAGAAATGATGGAATGGTGAAACACTAACGGAAAGACTATTTTTGGAGGTGGTAGAGCCACGCTGAAGTTATTACTGGTTTCAGCACGAATGGGTCGGCTCGCCCGGGGTACTACCACCCGACCCACAGAAAACCGACGTGAAGTAATAGTGCTTGCACATTGTTGCGTTTCGTCCCCCTCCCCCAAAACAAAGGCGGGCAAGGCACTTGTGATTCCCCTGGGGTGGAGAGGGTATGGGGAGGGGGGAAATCACAAAAATCAGGTACCCCTTGTCGTTTGCCCCTTGGTATAAAAAAAGACTGTTTCACTACTTCAGTGAGATGCGCCGGGTTAAAACATCGCACCGTTTTAATTCGTACCGAGATAGAAGTTGCTTAAAACTGTGCTTTGGCCTCGCGGGTTTATTACGAAAGAAATACCGAAATTAGTTGGCTATCGAATTGATAAAATATTGAATATTTAAAAATTGGTTAGAATATTTGTAGGTGGTAGAGCTCCCCTGTCGCTATTACTGGTTTCAGCATGAATGGGTCGGCTCGCCCAGGATACTACCACCCAACCCATAGAAACACCCACGTGAAGTAACAGTGCTTACATTGTTGCGTTTCGTTCGGTCAGTGAGAGCGCCGGGAGACCACCTCCCAAACACAGGCTGGCAACACACTTGCGACTCCCCTGGTGTTGCAAGTGTCTATGGACGGTGGTGATCACTTACATCAGGTGACCCACCTGCTCGTTTGCCTCCTATGATATAAAAAAAACGATGTAACAGATATTTAAGCCTGTTTCGACTTCCGTGGAATAACATAAAATATGTCAACAATATACCCATTACTAATTTTCGGGAAGTCAAAAATCTCACAGTTTGTTATAATTAGAAAAATTTTTCGTCTATCGAGAAACTCACTGAATTATCCTTAATAGTAACAGACGTGCTTGTAAGCTCTGACCTTTGCTTGTGTAAAGACTCTGTACTACTTTTTGTTCCCATTCATGAGTACAAAGGCCACAAGGTGACACGACTATAAAAACAACGGTCGTTAACTTTTACGATTGAACTACCATTGACTACCAAAAGCCAGAGACCCCTCTCGTCGACTTTCAATGATTCGGAACTAAATTGCTTGAAAATAATATAAGTTTACTTCGCTTTTAATGACGTCATGTTTTCTCATACGAAATTGATTCTAGGACTGGTTAAATCAGATTTTTTATGTCAAATAATTTACATTTACAAAAGAAAACGGTGCTTATTCTGAAAGTAATAGGGTTTATATTGAAGAGTACTAAAGTTTTGTGTAGACTTGTATCTTAATTTGAGGGTGCGAGAAGCATTTGAAGCTTAAGAGCTAAAAAAACCCTCTTTTCAAATGTCCAAACATATTAAATTTTTTTAAATATACTTAATTCATTAAAATCGAATCAAATCAAGAATACTTTATTAAACTTAGACTCTGAGAAGACGCTAACGAACATCAGAAATACAATCGGTTGGGTAAATAACTCAATCATTGAGAAAAATTGGTAAGAAACTCGATTTGGTTTACCTTTGTAATATATACTTTTGCAAAAAATCGTTACAGTTATAAACGTTTTTAGAAAGGGGACAGAGGCGACTGCTAATTTTAAACTTTTAAATTTTTGTTTACAATATTTTAAACATTTTCTTTCATAGAAACTTCGTACTGAAATCTACTAAAATAATGAAAAAGAAATAGGCAAATACGAGTAGGTTTAGCCTTCTGAAGTAATACGCTTACATAGATTCGGCAATCGATATTTATTTATATAGATTTTAAACATCCAAATCCATAACATAATTTCTTAATGGAAGGATTAGTAACTCACTTTGGAATTGATAAGTTTCTACGTATCATACATAGCAAAAAATCTTAATTAAATCCCACTGTTTTCGTCTGAACTTGGCGTAGCTAAAAAAATAATTCTATAAAAGTCTTGCTTCATACTACGAAGTGATTAAAGAATAGTCAGAGTATATGCTCAGACAAAACAGAAATAACATTAAGAATGTCGTTCCAAACTACCGCGAATCGTAAATAATTAAGTTGTGCGCTGTCATCGCTTACACTACACAGGGGTCGTAAAAGGAGCTTTAATTTAATAATAACCTGGCGGATAAACGTTAAATGCTTCGGAATT
This sequence comes from Antheraea yamamai, assembly GCA_036509395.1. Taxonomy (NCBI): domain Eukaryota; kingdom Metazoa; phylum Arthropoda; class Insecta; order Lepidoptera; family Saturniidae; genus Antheraea; species Antheraea yamamai. Next base: position 14,127,535 of record AP028448.1, on the reverse strand, counting down.
TGCTATTTAAATAGTTCGCTTTTAATGCAAAATGTGTAGTAAAACATAAGTTTCTTTTCACTACTGCGCATAGGACTGAATTACTGCATTCGTATAAGCTCGTTGCGGCGATTGTCATCTGTTTAAATTTAATCAATAACCAGTCCTTTTAGATATTTCGATGTTTGCTAGACAATGATTTATCCTTCCGATAAAATAATTCATCCAAATACAGTCACCGTGGTCTGGCGGTCATTTTCACACCCGCAGACTCGCCGTGACCTCCCTCGGCAGCGTGTCAATCCTAAGTTTGATCCCTCGGAGTGGAGCTCTTAAGCACACTGCTAGTGCCACATATATACACCGCATTCACTAGCTCACCACACTCAAGACAGACCATCCGACCTACTTGTACACACATACGATAGATACACATGTTGTGATGGGGTTTTTTATTCTGCTTTAGTTATAATTTTTATTTTTTGGTTAATTAGTGTTAGTCGAAACTGTCGGAGTCAGAAATACATATAGATAAGCGTTCGTGAGGCACATGTGAATGTACACATATGTGTCTCACCAATGCATCACCAATAGAGTCAACGGAAATTTAAATAAAAACTAAAGAGGCAGTGTTTAGTAGAGCGCACGCGGTTACACTGAACAATTTTTTTGTTAATTTTCTCACGGACAACATCGTGGGTGTCAAATACTTATTTATAACAACATACCAAACGTTTTAAAAATTACAACCTAACCCTTTATAACTTGTAGGTACTAATTCGCTAGATTTCTACCAGATGACCAATTCATCAAAGTCTTTCTTGCCGACTTCCATTATCCTATAATTAATTAGGATTATATTTATAATTAATTTCTATTTAAAATTTATTCTTTAATAATCTAAACGACAGAGAACTATAAAAAACAGATTTATGTCTGCGGTATATATAAAATAGTGCGGTTTTCGTGAATAATAAAACTGGATTTAACACCATCTTTGTGACATCTTCCGACTGGGTAATAAATGTCACATATAAATATGGTGTCAAAATAGGACCACTTGAGATATACGGACGATAAACCTTTTACCAGCGGTGGTACAAAGCGGCTAGTTTTAACACACTGGGAGGTATTGTAGCGCCCTGTGTTTATTTATCACCAGTGTACTAATTCTGATGACGTATTTTTTTATTTATGACATTATCTGTATCTTCTATATATAATTAGACAGAGGGAAAACAGTTAAGAAAATCCAACTCTTCAGTTTTTCAGCACATTTTCTTTATGCCTTTTTTGTTTGGCAACTATTGACGAGCTTCAGAGTTATTCAATTTTGTTTGAGGAAAATTATTTTTTGTCCTTGAAAACTAAACGAATTATCGTTGAATTTCGGTCACATAACGAGCCTTATATATATAAACTAGCCAGCCCGACAGACGTTGTCCCGCCCTGATTATAAAAAAAATCCTGCAAATATATACAAAAAAACACACGGGAAAACGAGAAAACGTGGAGTTTTTGGAAAGAAGAAAGGGGGGGGGATTTTCAATAGATAGAAACAAAATAAATACATCTCCTGTTTCTCAATGAGATGAGATTTTGTGTTATGAATATTTATTCGGATATTTTCATTTTTTTCCTTAGTATTGAAAGTTAAATATTATTGAATTACGACTATAATAAATATCGACCACTGGACAAATACTCATTAAAAAACTGTACTCTTACTAATATACTAGCTTCTGCCCGCGACTTCGTCCGCGTTGAATAGTTACTTTGGGCTAACGCTAAATGTACGTCCAGGGTGAACGTTATAATCGAGCGTCAAATATATGCATTATTAATACGTGAGTGTCCTGAGTGACGCGCGAGCGTCGCTCTTGGACACTGGACGCCCCGCTGGACGCATCGCCGAACGCAGATGCACTCAGGCCGTACCCTTTACACATAGCCGAAGCTCTCAAAGGGAGAAGCCCCGATTTTGAAACTTTCTACGTTGTTGCTCCGTTCCTGTTTAACTTAGCGTGATGATATATAGCCTTCCTCGATAAATAAACTAACACTGAAAGAATTTTTCAAATCAAACCAGTAGTTCCTGAGATTAGCGCGTTCGGCAAAACAAACAAACCCTTCAGCTTTATAACAGTAGTATAGATTATTACTCTTCTCTCGGACTTAACTCCAGCCGTTATTCAAATTAAAATAACTTTTGATGAAACAAAGACTAAGTTACTCTCGAGGATATGCTTTATTAAATTCTTGGTGAGGTTTTATTTAAAACCCAATATTTTAGCAGTGATGCGTGTTCATACAAACAGACAGACAGACAGATACACTTTTCCAAAAATGATTAAAATGTATTTTGTTACTTATGCCTAACGGGTATCCATCTAGCCGGGCAGCAGAGGATGGATATGCCCGAGTCGCACTGACTAAAATCCCATGGTATCTTCTTACAGCTTTTGGCCGAAGGAGCAGGGACTGTCTAATCAACACTACGTCTGTTCCTCCAACAGGTGTTGTCCCCTCCTAAGAGGCCCAAACTGCGGCCTGAGGGGTCAAGATGTTGGACCCCTCAAGGGGAAATGGGTGTTACCCCCCTAACGAACTGTGGGAGTCGCATCAGCAGACACCTGCAACAATTTTTTTCACGAAAATCGAAAAAGTACAGACATGTCAGATTTACATTCTTATTATGGGTATGTATAGAAAGAGATAGACGAGATCGACAGTAAACATTCTTGAAAATTAACAAAAAAATTGAAATAGGATACGTTCAAATATTGTAAATTGTAGACTTAAGAAACGTGAAATATTCTTTCAGCAAGAAGCAATTGAAAGATCTTATCTTTACTATGCTGCGAATTTCATTACCCAGCCGCATATTATATACATGTAGGTATTTGAATTCAGACAGCACGCATAGATTTGGCTTCAGCACGAAACGTCCGTTTCAAGATCTCCTATCTTCTTATATTAATTAACATGTATTTGCTAACCGTTCCTATTTTTTTGTATTAAAAAGCATTATTCCGAAGCCATAAATATATCTAAAATCGATCTAAATTATGAAAGACTGTAAGTATTTAAAGTGAAATGAAATTTATTTTGCGAATTAATAAATCATATAATTTTTTTCTTAATCATTCAAGAAACTTATATAAAACCCATGTCGCTCCTAACTCACACATTGAGGCGGAATAGTTCACTTTATAAAAACAAATCCCATGTTGACATGTTGAATAAGCTTTGGCTTGTATATTTACATGCAAAAACATCCTCAGTACGGTGAAAACACGGGTACTATTAATATGGCTTCCGATATCGAAGGAATCACGTTCGTTCCGTGCGCTTGCAGCCACAACTTACGGAGCCACTGTGATGCGTTTAATCACGTATTGGTAAGTCCATTTCATTTAATCGAAAGTGACTGAACAAATACTACATCACACTGACAATTAACATAGATTTATTTACCTGTCCCAAATAAATCTACAGTTTTAAATTAGGCTTAAATGAATTCACAGACATAGTAGTGGTTTGTCCAGTGGTGGCAATTCGATATTATAATTTTTATAAGTTTCAAATTATTATTTTTTTGATAGTGTGCACCTATATTGTAGAGACATAAGGAGTAGAGCGTGAGGTATAACGAATGAGGATTTTTAAATAAAGGCTTCTACTCATCAATGATAAGAAAACCAATTGTTTCCATAATTTTAGAGTGAGAGAACACTAAAGCTTTACTACTAACTCTAATATTGCACCTCGTCAGAAGGTGGTGCTACGGCACGTTTTGTATCTTTCGAGCGAACGTCATGAGCATCGGTATTTGTAAAAATTGTAACATAGATAACTCGCTAAATGATGATTTATATAGTAACAATAAGAATAATAATATATTTATTCATAAACCATAACACAAAATCACACAATTCAAATATATAATCTAGAAAATATCTAAGACAAGGTTGAAAGTTGATGGTGTGCACAGAATGATCGCTGCCATCTAAATTAGGCAATCCTGTGTCTCAAGTGGCAGTACAGATTATACTCGATTAATGAAAAACAACACAACTGCAGTGGTTATATTAGTTAAAATCTATATATATATAAGAGATTCCCACCTATATATTGACTCATCACGATATCTCTGGAACCATAAGGCGTAGCGACTTGAAATATGGTAGGAATATTCCTTTGGCGGGGTAGAGGTAAGATAAGAAGGATATTAAGAAATCCCACCAAAGGGGGGGGGGGGGGGGGGGAGGGGGGGGGGGAGAAAGGGGGCGGGTAGTTTATATAAGACCATAATCATGTTATGAGCAATCGAAATATTCTTAATTAAAAAAGTAGCAATTAAAATACTTTTGTAATTAAATTTTGGCAAAAGATTTTTCATCCATTCATATTAACACTTACCCTCCACTATACCTCTGCCAGTTAAAACAATTAATAATAGAAATAGACTATAATACATGTGACCGAAACCGCGGGCACAGCTAAATAGTATGCAATTTTGATTTTAACAGATTCTCGTCAGTTGAATGGACTCAACTGGACTCAACAAGAGTATACCTCAGATATAGAAACAAGTTCATATTAACCATTTAAGAGATTAGACACACTTAAAACACAATTCGAGTATCAATCCGTGTACCGGCTGGCGACTCACTAATAGTCCATTGAAGGAAAACATTGTACGTCATTTTTATAGCTCATTTTAATATGGAAATAACAAGCGTATCCATTGAAAACCGCGTTCCGTTTGACGCTCGTTCTGTTATATACGGAGTGTTATTTCAGTTAGTTAAAAGGAAGTTATTTGTTAAAAGACATATCAAAATTAGAATTCTTTACATAGGTTGATCTTATTTCGTGTCGGTACAAGTCGTATTTTAAGCAAAAATAGCACGTATAAAAAGATTGGCCAGTCGGTGTGGTCGGATTGGGGGTGGTAGGGTGTCTTTACCCGACTGGATCGCGACCACCGTACACAGGGGAACACCCGCCATAGTGACACGTTTGGGGTGTCGCGTTCGGGATCAGCGGGTATATCCAGAAGGGGGGGGGGGGTTCCCCGGGGGGGGTTTTGGGCGGGGGAGGGGGGGGGGGGGAGAGAAAATATTTTTTGGGGGGTCTTTTTTTTGTTTCGAAAAATTTCGAAAAAAAAAAAAAAAACGTCGAGATTGACTGACCAGGAACGTCTGAGATATACTATCATGTAGTTATGTTATTTATTACGGAGAGTTAATAAATTTTCTAATCTACTAGTCCTAAATCTCTGACTGATTTCGAATAGTGTCTTTTGGATTTTTATTAAAAACAATTAAACATTATTGTAGTTTTACTGCGGCTATGAAGGTGTAGTTGAGAAAAATCTGTTTTATAATGAGAAGAAAATTTCGAAAAAAATAGTTTTTGAATAGAAAAATATATAGTTGCGAAATAAAGAAACGAACAAACAGACTGTATATAGGATTTAACAACGAGCAGTTAGAAAATTTAACAACTTAAGGATTAGACGCGACGTAATATAAGTTACACTGTGTCCCTTTGACAAGCGTTTGTAGAAAAAAGATTGACAGCTGTGACTGAGAAGGAAGGGCATTATAGTTATTGCTCGTAAACACGTGTGAACTGAGCGAGATCTTTATTAGTTGTTACTAGTTTATAACCTTTTAGATAATAAATGTTAAGTTTTGTTAAGAATGTGCTACGTACCTTCAGGTCGCCTGAATGTGTCGGCATTTAAGCTAAACCATAACCGTTAGATTGTATCGTAACATTTTAAACGATCTTGTTATTACATCGGTTGCTAAAATCGTAACTTGGTTATTTATTTATTTTTTATACGTATATACAATATCGTCTGATGTTATGTGACGACGTGGTCTAAGAAAGTAAACATCATCATCTGCTCCTAACCGTTATCGGTTACAGCGACCGCTAAGGGACTTAACAGTGTATTTATCCACTCTTTCGTGTGCACGTAAATGACTGGCATATCCTATCTTCACGGTAAACGTATGCTCACAATTTTTATTATTAATATATTGTATAGCCATAGTGATCTGGCATTTAGTATGGTATGTATGTATGCTTTTAGTACGATTTTAGGCTGGTAAACACGCTAGACCTAACGGGGAGTGGTTGTCAAGTGCAATGTCAGAAAACACCACACCAAGAGGTGACTGGCGGCAGATCGTCAGCTTAAGGGGGGTAGCTAGCCAGGCGGACTTATAAGGAGCCTACCACCATGCTACGGTTACATCACGACGTCGTCCTTTACCGGAAGCTTCGACTCGGTTCGAAAGATTCGAACCTATATCCATCAATAGTGTGTCCTTCGTACACGCTATCAATTAAGTCATCATCACTTCAAATATATATTATATTGCATATAGGTAGTGTCCCCCCCCCCCGGGATTTGCACCGGTGCAATGTCCTCATAAGTATTTAAATCAGACCTATATTTTGAGCCTTTAATATGTACAGTTCACTCAACTTATAAAAGCTATAAGAGAGTCTTCACATAAATATTATGTTTGTTCTGTATAATTCTATGTCTATGTTATCTTCTAAGAGGTTTGTTGAAATGATTGAATGTAAAACCCAGATTTGTTCTGCATTAGACGTCCAACGCAACTAAAGAATTCAATCGGAAAAGAATTAATACTACATTGATAAAACGAGTTCTAAATCATTTAAGCACTTCTGGGTTAATATCATAAATATTAGTACAGTGTATCGCTGCGAAGCCGAGACAGGATGCTAGAGTTTAACTTTATAAAGATAAAATACAATGGCGCCAAAACAGACTGTGTGTTTCTCAAAATTCATAGATAAACTTGTTAAACGTGTTTTATATAAATTGCCCCTTAAAAATGCACACTCAGTTTTTTTATGTAAACACAAAGGACGCCTGTTTTTTTTTTATCTCGAGTTTAAACTAGTTTTTAAAACTCGTTTGACACTCTTAAACAAAAAGGCCAATAACGTTGAATGATCATATCAGTGTTAACTAATAAAGAAAGATCAAAGAGAAGAAAATTTCATTATCTCTACATCAATTAACGAATACAAAGCGTGACAAGATAGCAATGAATTGGAAATATAATTCTTAATATGATATTTGTTCAATGTAAAGTCGTCAACGGTGGACAATATTCTGGTTTGGAACCAGCACCTGTTGCTAATGACGGCGTTCAGCATTTGTGCCCAATTTTCTTTGACTCAATTTATGAGTAGTGGCGTAGAGAGAAAAATACCTATCAATCACGCTTTATTTTTACAGTGTAAACCTCTTTAGGCGCAGTTTGCGTTCTTTCCGAATAGTGAACGAAAATGAACTGCCTTGCTCGAGTTGGTGACACTTTATATCGGATATTATTCCAGAAGAATCGTGCGCGGTCACTTACGAATACGGACAACAGGTTAACACTTTCATCACATGTTTCTTTTAAGAGAGATGATTTTTTGAAGTGAAAACTTCTTTAGACGCGTTGAAGGGTATTTTTTGGCAGGAGATAAACTTATAATTTCTCGTGATGACATGATAATAAACGTGACCGGCCGTAATGCGCTTGCACGGCTTTCGTCAGACTAGCGACGCGTAGTATAGCGGCCTGTGTACATGTAATATTGATATTTTGCAGTTGTAATAGGTTTGATTTATTAATAAAGTTTACAAGGATGTATATAATTATAGCTCCGTATGCCAATAGATGTGAAAACCGCACTAATGTTAATTCTTCTTCTTTTTAATTCTTTCAATATAGAAAGAATTAAATTGAAATAATTCATACTATAAAAAAAAAACAAAAGAAAACACAATTATTCCATCGTTTTGAGTTTTAACTTCTGTCGGCAGTCCTTATGACTGTCTCAACTTTTTTTTTCAGTTGTAAAAAGGTCTAGCGCTCCTGTTACCAAGGACCACCGTGGCGTCACAAGAGAAATATTGACCGGTTATGTATGACTAATGTGGCAGTTAAAGTGTTATTCAAATTCTGTAAAACACATGACGCAACAGTTTTGATATTACGTGTAAAATCGCAAATAAGCAAATCGCTTTTCGCTCGTGTTTTGGACTGTCCGCTTGCAACTTTGTTGCTGAGCGACACCCATGATGCCAAATACGGCTCGCGGAATGTCATCGGAGCACGATCGAGAACCGTTGCGTTGCGAGATCATCTCGTTTTCAATACCGAGAATACCTCGTATATTTTGAAGGTGTTATTATTTAATATAAATGCGAATTTAAATAAATCGTCTTGTTGTTATTTTTGCAGTGAGTTGGTCGTATATATTTAAGGGGTATTTCTATGCGATTCTCTCTTACATATATATGGCATGTCGGCTGCCCGCGACTTTTTATGCGTTGTTTTTATAAATGACTAACTTCTGCTCGCGACTTCGTTCACGTGGAATAGTTATACCGCTAACACGCAGCGCAAGCTCTCAAAAGGAAAAAAAAACGATTTTTAGACATTCTTCACTCGTGCTTCGTTCCTATTGGTCTTAACGTGATGTTATATAGCCTATATATACCCTTCATCAATAAACGAGCTATCTTATACTGAGAGAATTTTTCAAATAGGATGAGTAGTTCCTGAGATAAGCGTGTTCAAGCAAACAAACTCTTCCGGTGTTATTACAAAAGAGTTAAATACGTATTGAACCCTGGCTTTAAAAACGTTTCATATTAAATGCACCGCGGTCGCCATCTTGTTCTTTTGTCTCGCTTTGGTTACGTTAGTTTAGACTTGTGAAAAAGGATAACACGAACTTGCCTCGGGCGAGCGCGGTGTATTTATTAGGAAACTTTTTTAAACCAAGTACTTAATACGTATTTAACTTTTTTGTAATGACACGGTTCAGGTTTATAATATTAATATAGAAGTATAGATAACAAGCCTATTCTTACACTTTGCAAAGTTTATCTATTTCAAATATTAAATGCGATAAAGGTATATATTTTGTTAAGAATTAATGTGATACTATATAATTCACATTGTAAATATAGTATCCAATATAAATGTATTTAAATTTTGGGCAGTAATGGCTTCTACATAAAAGGTAGATTGTCGTGGCCTTTTTTATAGTTCTATTTCGTTCTAAATACATTATAATTTGGTCCAACTTGAGAGATAGGATAATTTATATTTCGATTAATGGGTTCAATATTTCTGTAATTACAAATCAAATGATTGTCATTATTGTTATTAATTGTAAGTTTCATCAGACTCGAACAGATGGCGCTTTAGAATAGTTTGTTGACATGAAACTGTAGGACCGACTGTTATAGATATCTCATAGATGGCGCTACGTTTTAATTTTGAATTTATGTTTCAACTCCATATAATTCAACATGTAATAACTGAGCCACAGCAACGCGTGGCCGGGTCAGTTTTAGCTTTAGTATAATATATAAACTAAATTATTATTGAGATACATAATAATCTGTTCAGTGGTTTTTGCGTGAAAGAGTAAGAAAGAGCCATCGATCCTCACAAACATTGTCGTTTATAATATACGTAACATTTTAAATCACGACTACAGTTCTCGTCAGTCTTTTTGGCCGCTCTGAATACAGCCGTAAGCTCGGGCTTGAGCATAATAAATGTTAAGAAATTAATACAAAACAAAGTTAAATTATTATTATAGTAATCTAAATTTAACATTTATTTATCCTTATCTCGATATTATACATATATTATTATACATATTTATACCCTAATTTGTGTTCTGCGCAGCTATATTTAGACCGGTCAAGAAGTTTGGCAAGGACTATATACATACTATTTCAATCGTTGACCAGTTTAGTAGGTGGTAGAGCCACGCTGAAGCTATTACTGATTTCAGCATGAATGGGTCGGCTCGCTCGGGGTACTACCACCCTGTCATAGAAAACCGACGTGAAGTAACAGTCCTAGCATTGTTGCGTTTCGTTCGGTCAGTGGAGGCCCAGTTCGTTCGGAGGCCCACCTCTCCTCTCCTCTCCCCCTTCCCTCCCTCTCTTTCTCCCAAACAAAGGTTGGCAAGGCACTTTCTACCTCCCTAGTGTTGTTAGTGTCTAAGGACGGTGGTGATCACTTAACATCAGGTGATCCATCTGTTCGTTTGCCTGCTATGACGTAAAAAAAAAGTAATTAAAACATACATTTATATACTTGTAGTTTTATGAATACTGTTAAAGATAATTAATCATCGAAGATGTCACACGGCATGATCGAAATAGAAAGTCATCTTTACTAAAACACATTTTAAACTAATGACCTTATTCAGATAATAAGTATATTTATGTTGACACATCTGTTTACATGGTCCGAAAAATTAAACAATATTTTCATTGTATATTTGGTAATTAACTATTCAGCAGTAATTGCCTACAACACCGTTATAAATTAAATCTTCCGGGTTTTAATATTATAAATTTAATTATGGTGCTGCAATATTAAAAAAATAAGGTGTAAACACTTCATAACGAAAGTTAATCACTTTTCATTTACAGGTCACGTTTCAAAATTGGTTTACCACTAATCAGACAAGTGTCTGGTGTGTTTAGTAACTGAGTACAAATATTTTCTAGAGAGACTGCAGTGTAAGAGATCTAATAGTAAGGAAAGCACCAAAAATGCCTAGTAAGTTGGCCTTGTTGCCTGTATATTGCCACCTTCTGACACACCTGTACATACTCTGAGACAATCAAGAAGTACGGTTATTAAAAACACCATTAACAAATAAGCTGTACATAAGTAGAAAGTATCCCTGTTTTATATGCCGCGATTCTGGGATGAAATAAAAAAAAAACACTAAAAAAATCATCACATTTATGTCAGCTATAGTTAGCACCACAAAGGTATATAAATAACACGTGTATAATAAAAGTATACCCAAAAATATCATATTAAACAACAACAGTGCAAAAATATAAGCTGATACGGTATTTCTAATTTATACCTTATCCCTTTAAGACTAAGTATTAATTTATAAAACAGTAACGACTTGCTCCCACATCACACTGGTGCAATGTACTACTTGGGCGTCGTAAATGTCAAAGCGATTTAGACACATGCATTAAAGATACACACATTATTTGGTAATTCGACATTGACGGTTTATCAAAGTCACAGACTATTCGCGATTCTCGCGACACGACTTTTTTCGGTTGAGCTAAATTTTAAATGTGTCATAATTTCTAAGACATTTCTTGAAGCGATATACAGTAAAATATATTTTGATCTACATTATATGTTGCACGTGAATCAGATAACTAATTGGATAAGGATTCGTACTACATTGTTCAAGAATGCTTCGCAAAAACCTGTGGTATTTTAATAATATGTACGTCATGGAAATGGTGTTTGTGTGTTATCACTATGAGATACATACTCATACAATTTCAGGATATTTTGTTGGGTTTAATATTAATAACTCATTTACTAAGCACTAGCTGATACCCACGACTTTATCTGCGTTGTTTATTGACGACTTAACAGTATAATTTATATATAGAAGAAAAACGTTACAAAATTGAAAGCAAAAATATATTTCTATTACAAAACATTACTCTTACTTCTCTTTACGTAAAGACCAACGGTGTTATTACGAAAACAAAAATGAACGTGGATATAACACGAGTTTTACTAAGGAGTGCCTAAAATTTTACATCTAGTTGAAGTCATGTTTAAAATACTTTTTTACAAATGCGTGTCCAAGCTGTCTCTAGCTAAACATCTGATTTAAGTTTTTTATGCAAGCAACTCGGAATAGAATTCGTTCAATTCGATCTCGTTATTCAAAAACGTTCCATTACATACAGATATTTTGCGATCAATTTCAATTTATGAATAGTATTTTTGTTCAGTTCTTCATTAACAAAATTTACTTATAATACGATAAATCATTGTTGTGATATTTTAGTTAAAATTAAATGATGTATAAAATAAAGAAAATAAGCTATTTATAAGTTTTATATATTACGTCGGTGTTTTTTTTTCGAACTGTCTACGCTATTGACCTAAGAAGGTCTTAACAGCTTCACCGGACTACTCTTAACAGCTTCGCCGGAATACATTACGTCGATGTGCGTAAGGCGGATAGTATAATGACAAATTATATACACTATCACATGTCAATAGTGTCAAATAGTAGTAGTTATGATTTACTTGTGAATGTCTAACTAAAACTGTTTAATTTATTTACTTCCTCCAAATTAATTATACCCACGAAATTCATAATTTATTACGAAATGTCTTTTGCCGGCTAATAGACAAAACAATAAATCACAACAATAACATAAGAACTGTCAATTTAAACAAGTGTTAGAGGATATTTAACTTTTAATAATGTGCATCTGTAAACAAGGGTAAGACACTCTTTTGTGATCAAACTTTTTTTAAGTAAGAGTTCAATGAGTATTTATCTTTTTTGTAATACCACAGTAGAGCAGAGAGTAGTAGGTGGTACAGCCACGCTGAAGCTGTTAATGGTTTCAGCATGAATGGGTCGGGTCGACCGGGGTAGTACCACCCTCCCACAGAAAACCGACGTGAAGTAACAGTGCTTGCATTGTTGCGTTTCGTTCGGTCAGTGAGAGAGCCGGAGGTCCCACCTCCCCTCCTCTTCCCCCTTCCCTTACTTCCCCTCTCCCCATGAAAGGTCGGCAACGTACTTGCGACTCCCCTGGTGTTGCAAGTGTCTATGGACGGTGGTGATCACTTAACATCAGGTGACCCACCGTTCCGTTTTCTTTGGAAAAAAAAAAGAAACAGTAGGGTCTAAGAAGTGAAACTAAAAACAAATCGACTACGTAACTCGAATGAAACCACGGGGCTTAGCCAAACGCTAAACATTATATTAGAGTTAACGTTTATTATTAACAAAGTTCACTTTAAGTCTCATTATGTAGATGATATCGGAATGCTTTTGAGGGTTAATCATTTTAAGTCGTAAAATATAATGAATAAATTATTTAAAGTAATATTACGACAATTTACAAAAGTAAAACCAGTATAATTCGCCACTTAATTCTACTTAATAATTCAATACCTACTTACTTACATACGGTCGTGGAACTCATGGTAAGTATATTTATGAAGTGTTTTGATTAATTTTAGTCCTGTGTCATGATTTATGGTCATGAATATATTGTAATTCATACCGAATAAGTCTTATGAGAGATATTTCTTCCTTTTGCGAAAACCGGTACATTCTAGTAGGGTGCATTTGCATTGGATTGTGGCGTACTTATGAATTATTACAAGCGTAAAAATTTTCATATACCGTTAATAATATATGTTGTAAATCAAAGAATCCAATAAAAAATATGATTGTCAATAAATTAATTACAATTTTCAATTCTGGCTCCATTTAAATCTACACACGTAATACAAGCGGATTTTTAGAAAACGTAAAAGATTTCTTTGGTACATAATTTATTATTGTGTAGCAATTAGTACGAATAAAACAAACTCTACATTCTAGTCGACAATTATTTACATATATATTTTTTATGTATCTGTATTTTAAAGTATCTCAGACTATTCATAACATTTCAACGCTTATCTATACTAATCTATACTAATATTATAAAGAGTTAAAGTTTGTGACTATGTAGGGCGTAATCTCAGGAACTACTGGTCCGATTTGAAAAATTCTTTCGGTGTTATATAGCTAATTTATCGATAAAGGTTATAGACTATATATCATCACGCTAAGTCCAATAGGAGCGGAGCACCAATGAAGAATGTTTCAAAATCGTTTTTTTTCCCTTGAGAGCTTCCGCTGCGTGTTAGCGTTAGCCTAAAGTAACTATTCCACGCGGACGAAGTTGCGGGCTGAGGCTAGTATTTAATATTTTTAAAGATTTGTAAATTAAAATATGGACTATATTTTTTGACCTAACAATTAAGACATTTCATGCAACTCGAGGATAGAGAATAGAAAGTAAATTAATAAATACACATTCGCCTACTTATACTTCTTGATCTGAGAAATTTTTATAGTACTAATCATGATTTCATGAAAAATACACAACTATAGGTAGATATATTGATTAGTACGTTCTGCGCTGGTTTACGGTAACGTCTTTCGTAGTATTATTATAATAGCTCCAGAGTATAGGACTTAAGTTGTAAAAGAAAACAAAGCAATTGCTCTTTGGTTATAAAACAAAGCGAACAGAATCAAGAGTATGCCAGAGTATGTCGGTGAGCTTATCTAAGCCATTTTATTGAGTAATTAAACCCGGTTATAATGGCAGAGAGAACAACGCGTCATTCATAGCGAAATAACGACAAATTCTATACCTATAATTTTACTTTTCTATTCTCATATATTACAACTTTGATCACCAACATACCATCAGACAAAGAGTCGTGGCGGCCTAGTGGTTTGACTGGTGGAATATTATTTCGATATCCGCAGGTTCGAACCCCGGCATGTATTAACGAATTTTTTGGAATTCGCGTACATTTACCAATTCAAATTGGTAACACTATCGGCTGACGGTGAAGGAAAACATCGTGAGAAAACCTGAACCTGAGAAATGTTCTTGTAGTACTACTGTGTGTGGGAAAACAGAACTGCTGATTGCTCAGAGTTCAATACGTCGTGGGCTGGCGTGGTGATTATGCCCATACCTTCCTTCGGGAAGAGGCGTATGGCTCTGCAGGTCTCTTACAGGCTGATAATGACGATACCAATAGATGAATACCTATACATATAAATGCGGATTTTTTCCGCATATAAATCTAAAACATACATGGTATCAGAAATTACAAAACGATTCACCTCGAAACTATAATCAACGAGCAGGACATAGGCCTCTCAACAAGTATACGATAAAAAAAACACTTAATCCCTAGGCGTGTGGTTCGATTAAGGAATTGCAACATTCATTAAGAGAATATGACCGGAACAACGTTCAACGATAATTAATTATGAAGCAGTTGAACCTTAACGTAGTTGATTAAGAGCGCTTTCGTGAAATCTTGGCTACATCTGTAAATATGGACGCAAAGTTTTTATTGAAGTTTATTGTTAGAACTAAAGCAGTTTAGAGAATATGCTAAGATTAGGGTGAGACAGGGTTGGGTATACCTGATTTTAAAAAACAACGACGTTGGACTCTGCAAAGGGAACTAGTTGTCCAGTGCCATGACACAGTGCATATCAATATTTCACGAGACGAGAACCGTCATCCAACATACGAGCGACCCGCGAGTTACTAGGGTTGCAGAGCATGCTCGCACTATCCCACTCACTACCCTACACGTACGCGCAAAGCGGCAGAGGAGTTTTTACCGGATAAACGTCCGGCATAACACTCTCGCTGTGCCACAACAGTGGGAGGGTTTCGATGCAGGATTATTTCGTTTATATAAAAAAAACATAGCTCTACTACTCTAACTTTTCTCTAGAACTCAATCATATATCTCTGATCGTTAAGGCAGCGTTCGTAAGAAACGTTTTCGTTCGACCGTTTTTTCTCTGACTTACTTTGCAAATCCGACGACCACAAAAGAGTCTTTTAATTTTTCACGATAATATATAGCCTATAACATTCGCAAATAACGTGGCTTTCTATTGATAAAATAGTTTTCAAAATCCGTTTAGTAGTTCCTGAGAAAACCCCCTACAACATCACAAACTCACAAACTTTACCTCTTTATAATATTGGTATAGATATATACAATTGTTACGTTCATTAATCTACAATATTTGTTTACTCTTTGGCAAAAAAGTCTCGATAAAATTACAACATAAAAAACCTGAATTATAAACGAATTCCAATCAAGACGACCATCATTAACGTATAAATAAACATTAATTACGTGTCGTGTTTCAAATCGTCACTATTCATATTACCCGGATAGTATAAATAATGTCTTATAATATATATATAATCTATACACTTGGTTAATAACATTATGACTACATAAAAACAATGTTTTAAAGGTTGGAGTTGATTTAAAGTAAATAAAAAATAAGTTAATGTTTAACCTGGCCGTAACACTATAGATAAATTTAAATACTCAGACAATATTTTATGGCTTATTTTAGGTACGTTTTACGACTGGAGACGAGAATCGTTGGATGAATGTCTGACTAGATTTTATGTTAGCGCATTGTGGGTGCTTCGACAAACTTCTAGAATTTAGAATGAGATAATGCATTGAAATGCGGACCATTGTCGATGCTTTTATTATATTTCCTTGAGGATAAGTTGGTATAGGTGGTAAGTTATGAATTATTAATAAAATCTGTATAAGTACATCATAACGACCATTTAGATCTGTTTTTGGTGAAATGAGTAAAGTTATATCGAAACTGAAAAGTGTAGAAGTCAATGAAGTTCACCCTTCGGCTGATTTTTTAAGACTCTGATTTCAAAATGGAGGATCGTGTTTTTAAAAATCTAGCTAATTTTCCAAATTATACATTACATAATTTGTTATTGTTGAAGTTTTTAAAATTTTGTAATAAATACCGTTTTTTTTTACTTTTAACAGTCTGTTGTCCTATGCATCATAAGTTCCACATTCTTTTGTATGGAGCTTGAACCCTTATGGCTTTGGACAGTCAAGAGAATAATTATAAAGTATATGCAGGTCACTAACTGATTCTCTCCCGTTTCGTTGGCCATAAAAAAATGGCAAAGGGTGAATCGACTCCCAAAAATAAATAACCTAGAAGCATCTATGAAAAATTCCGCATCCAATGGTCATAGTCCTATGCCGATGCATTCAATAATTTTCAATAAATTTCAAAGGAAGATAACACAGATCTATACATATATATATGGTTAGAAGAAGATTGTTTATTCTTGTCATATTAGTTCCAATTATCAACACAGATCACTCACACATATGTGCACACATACACACAGGTATACATATAGTGGATAGGTTTTATTTTGTTCCCTTATTTTCGAACTGGGTTGGCTTATATGTCAGATACGAAATAGTTATTTCATTATAATCAAAGAATCATGTCTTTTATGTTTAATATAGTAGTATAAATCAATAAATTTTAAGCGAACTAAATCCCGAGTACACCTATTTCGTAAGAACTAAACAAATCCACATTAAAATAAATTTGGAACTTTAAATAGTATGTGATTAAAGAAATACAGTATTCTATGATATTCTTCTTTATAGTAATTAATTAGTTGGCCATAGAATTAACGAATTCTGTTAATGTTTTATCGTTCATTGATAACAACAATGTAGCTATAACCGATTTTCTATTCCAAGCATTCAGAATTATGTAAAAGTACTAAACAAAATACTGTTCCTATGGAATACCACAGACAGCAAGAAAAAATATCTACGTCTTTTTCTTCTTACTAAATAAATAATCATTATTACTGCTATCATAAACTCGGTAATATTATTACTTAGCGTCTTGTGATGAATTCATTTTACCAACATGATTATGGCCATCCCGTTAGAACTTTGCTGTGAGTGTTTATGACATATCAGAATTCATAGTCTATGGTATTCTATTTACTATCCACTTAACTTGCCAATAATAACTGAACTATATTACGTAAAATGCCACCAAAATTATAAAATATAAAGTCAAATAACTTAAGATTATGAATGAAAACTGTACAATATAAACTAAATAATAACTAAAATATAAAATAAAAACTCTTAATGTATTTATAGAAGACTTTTTTAGTCTATGGAATAGAAGAGCAGAAAAAAGTATCTACTTGGTTAATCTATGACAAGTTACATATTTCCATCTGGTCTCGCATGTTATATGTGGTACGAAGATATAATTATCACCTTTATGAATAAAATATAACTCCAATATTCGTGCGAAACGCAAAATTTAACCGGTCAGCAACCCGGGATATACAGTTGTAAATTTTTTTTCAGGACATAATATTCCGAGTACGCTGTAAATCAATATTGTTACTAGACGGTCGAGGCACAAAGGAGCACTGCACAGCGCTGCATCTGCTAGCCAATGTCAACCGTGACGTTTACGCGCGAAAAGTTTTACGATCCGCAGACGACGCGTCAAACGTAAGGTGAGGTGAGCATATCGACACTTTAGCTTTATCGATAATAATGCATTATTTATCGATATATGGTTTAATTACAACTTTGTATTGAAAATTCTACTTTTTTATCTGTAGAACCGGAAATAGAAGTTTTAACGCTGAATTTATAGCTATAATCTGTCAATTAATTTAAAATTTCGAATAAAACCTTGTTCTCCAAATTTTGAAAGTCAGATTTTAAAGAATGACAAACAATTCAATGAGTGAACACATATAATATACAAACTTCAATTTTGATGTACGTTAATGTTATGCTTATTCGTTACGTTATGCATATGAAGTATTTAATAAAACTGTCTAGTATTTTTGAAGTGAAAACTTCTTTAGCCGATTCTTGACGGGAGGAAAACTTATGGGTTCGCGTCACCGATGACCTTGACATGCTCGTGACGTATTGCGCTAGACTAGTGACGCGTAGTATAGCGGAATATGTACAGATAATATTGCTATTTTGTATTGTGCAGCCTACCATATGTTTGGTAAATTACTAAACTATATAAAAATGTAATTACTAAATTATATGAAAATATATATAAGTATTGCTTGGTGTGCTAATATATCTAAAAACTAGACTAATTTTAATAATTGCAATTTACTAATTATGGACTTTAAATAGTTCAGACCATAATTGGTTTAAAAATTCAGAAAAGAAGACAGCTATTTCATTGTTTTGAGTTTTTATTTCTAGTCCTAGTGACTGCCTCGACTTTACTTTTTGTTGCACCATCTAATGAAAGTTACTTAAACCCATAAATCGTAAGTTTTTAAGACACAATAAATGACTGAATTAAAAATATCGCTATATCAAATAATATTAACAATATACCACAACACTACCAGGTTTTACGACAGTTCCCGTGTTCCATTTTAAATTGGATCTTCGCTTGTGGTAGGTCATATGGTGAGCAAATATTTTTATATGTATAAATGACTCGATTCTGTGTTCAAAACATATTCCATTTAAAACCACATGAATAAGAATTTAGTAAATTCAACGTTCAGCTATACATTAATTAACGAACTAATTTGATACTAAAGAGCGATAATAAAACTCGATGAATGTTTGTTTAATCGACGAATTAAAGTGGAGAGAATTTATTTAAATTTTCCACCGACACTAAGACTACGTAATTTACGAGTAGTCGACAATAAAAGTTTTTGTTGCGAAAAGCGAGTGGATGCTATAAAAGTCTTCCGTCCCCCTCTTTTGAGAGTTTACGAGCGTGAAAATGCAGGATAGCTATATATTGCGCCGGCAGTTTTATTACCGGGTCATACGAGTGATGTGGACATATGAAAAGGGAAATAGGATGCTATGCAGATATTGGATTCATCTTAAATCTTAATATATATATTTCTTGTGTGCGTGTGTATGTGACTGAACTCCTCCTAAACGACTGGACCGATTTTGATGAAATTTTTTGTGCGTGTTCGAGTGGATCCGAGAATGGTTTAGATTCACAATTGGAACCGGTAGGTGGCGCTGCGATCGACTTTTAGGATTTTTTTTGTTTTCAAGGCAGGACAACGTCCGCCCGGTCCGCTAGTCTTAATATATATATTTCTTGTGTGCGTGTGTATGTGACTGAACTCCTCCTAAACGACTGGACCGATTTTGATGAAATTTTTTGTGTGTGTTCGTGGAGATTCGAGAATGGTTTAGATTCACAATTGGACCCGGCAGGTGGCGCTGCGATCAACTTTTAGGATTTTTTTTGTTTTCAAGGCAGGACAACGTGCGCCCGGTCCGCTAGTATAATTATATATTATTTATTTATATCCATTAGCATTATTTATCATACAAAAAAAACACTATAAACTATGGTCACTTGCCTCATCAAAGCGTTCTTCAATAGGAAAACGTGTTTACAACTTTCCATTTCAATCATTTATGTCACCTTCGCTAACACTGTAAATCGGATAAAACAACGTCATAAGGACTGACGACAGAAGTGACAACTCGAAACAATTAAATAACTGTGTTTTTTTTTAATCAAATTAAATGAATTATTATAGTCTGAATTACTTACATTTCATAGTTTGTAAATTGATATATTGATATTATTAACAATACTATGGTTTTTACATATATTGGCACGCAGGGAAATAATTATATACAGTCTACTAATTAATCGAAACTATGATATGCTACACAAGCTTCGTACGAGGTGTGGCAGAATAGTAACGACTGATTTTTATCAGTTTTTATTTTTTCAAGATTCAATGTCATCCCCTTCAAAGTAGTTCCCTTGGGCAGCTTCACAACGATGGAGACGTTGTTCCCACTGTTGGCAGCAGCGATGGAAGTCTTCAACCGGTTCACCATGTCTGTTAGATTTTTTTTTATGTTTTCTAAAGTCCCGAAAAAACGTCCTTTGAGGACGTTTTTCATTTTAGGGAAAAGTAAAAGTCACAGGGACTGAGGTCAGATGAATAGGGAGGATGAAGACTCCGAGGTCAGGAATTCTGTTATGGAGAGGGCAGGTTTACATGCCATTTGAAATTAACTAGTCAAATTGTAAACTAATTCTATAATAAGTTTATGAAACCTCTGAATGATTATTCGCTCTGGTCTTATTGAATGTCAAAATGAATTATGGTGGAATCTCAACCAGTAGGCGATCACTAGTTCACTTAAATTGTCCATATTGATACAATCGAATCAGCCGCCGCCCAAAACTACTATTTTTGTTTCATAACAATTAATTTGACTAATTAAACAGCACCTGTGGACAAAGAATCAGGTAAATGAGACAGTGTTTTACGTTTGCGTGCGATAAACCAAGGTAATGTGAAGGTGAAAGTGGATTGTCCAAAAATGTTGATTTATTTTTGTTGTACGTTTATGGTAATAAATTTCGAAATCGAATTACAAAAGGAAAAATCTACTTGCCCTCTGTTACAAATTCTTGTTGACTCTGACCAGTTTAGCATTTTTATTTAATACTTTATTAAAAAAACTAGCGGGCCCGGCAGACGCTGTGCCGCCCTGACTATAAAAAAACCTTGACAAATTATATACTAAAACCTTCCTCATGAATCACTGTATCCACTGGTAAAAACCGCATGAAAATCCGTTCAGTAGTTTTTGAGTTTATCGCGAACAGGCAGACACACAGACGCGGTAGGGGACTTTATTTTATACTATGTAATGATAAGCGACTCATTGCGGCGATATATTTGGACAAGAAATATTAGAAATCCTTATCTAATTAATTGTTATGTGTAATTGGCATCTAATGTGGATTAAAATTACCATTTACAGCGTATCATTTTAATGGATATCTTGGAATATATCATAGATTTAAAATTATGTCTATGACTTTGATGAACTGAACTAAACACGTGACATTTTCTCAAATAAACGAAATATTTTTTTTTATTTATACCCATGATTTTTAGTCTTCATTTTTTTTTAAATATTGAAATAGAGTAATAATTGGTTTTAAGTATTTTCTTTCTCCTTCTGTTATAGTTTCTTAGTTGTCGTATTATTTATGTAAAATCTTGAAATCTGTATAATTGTAAGATATTTATTATAGTTGAAATTTAATCTACTGTTAGAACATACCACGGTTGTCTATAAATATGACTACATTTAAATTTAATAACAAAATGTATTGCCAAGTTGATAATCCGTTATAAATAAATAAACTGTAAACATTAAAGCGCCAAAAAGTTGATCTAAATCGTTCAGACACTTATGACGTCACATTAGTACATGCATCCATGCGGGGCCGGGACAGGTAGTTAGTACGATATAAAATTTATAAGAGCAAGACGTAACTAATTTTAGCAAATTTGCAACTTCACCGCGTCGGAAACAAATTGATAGCGCTTTATAAATATGTATTAATTTCAAGAATACCTTCTCGTATTATGCATGGCTCTTCGAGTGTGTGATTAAGTATCGTCTTATTAAATACAAGTACAATACGAGTCCCACAGTGGCACCCTTAAACGGGGTATGCAAGAAAAACACTCCGCAATAAATTACTGTGTTGCGATATAACGAAGTAAGAAATAATTGTACGCGGTGCAGTAAACAAGAGTTTATAATTAAAGAGCCGATGATTTGTAATAGTCTCGTATTACGATTGGTATAAACAGAAAATCACTAGGCGAGTACATGATTTTTGCAGCGAAAACGTCTTTAGGCGCGTTTAGCTGTATTTTTGGCAGGTGATAAATTTATAATTACCTAGTTATGACTAGTTATAAGCTTGACCGAGCGTATTGCGCTTGCGCGGCTTGCGTCAGACTAGCGACGCGTAGTATAAGAGCCTGTGTACATCTAATATTGGTATTTTGTATTAGAATTATGCATCATATGTTTGATGAATTAATAAACTGTATAAAAAGTGTATAATTGGAGTGCAAATGATATGAAAGAGAGACTAATGATAATAAAATCAATGTACAAATTATTAAATCTAAATAATTGACACTATAATTAATTTAAAGATTTAAAAGAGATCACAGTTTAAATTTATAATTACCTAGTTATGACATGATAGTAAGCTTGACCAAGCGTATTGCGCTTGCGCGGCTTGTGTCAGACTAGCGACGCGTAGTATAAGAGCCTGTGTACATCTAATATTGGTATTTTGTATTAGAATTATGCATCATATGTTTGATGAATTAATAAACTGTATAAAAAGTATATAATCGGAATGCCAATGATATAAAAGAGAGACTAATGATAATAATTTCAATGTACAAATTATTAAATCTAAATAATTGACACTATAATTAATTTAAAGATTTAAAAGAGATCACAGTTTAAATTTTCACTTCTATCGACAGTCCTTATGACTCTTCTTTTCTCTATCCTCGACTTTTCTTTAACTTCGTAGCGTTTGACCAAAATTCTCGCCTAATATTGAACGACGATGTGATCTAAGATGCTAAACACATGTAGATAAAGACCAGTTCTTAAATGCAACTGCCGGAACACACAGATAGTTTCGCGATAAATTTTTAACTGGAAAGTGTTAGACATTCATTAAAAATATCCTACAACCATTCTACGGTTATATCATTATGTTTTTCTTCCCCGAAATGTCTTCAAGTTATCATTAAGTATTCACTCAAATCACAGTGACACATATATTAACGAAAACTTAAATCCGAATTTTTTTTTTCTCGAACTGATTACGCTTCACCCGATTACGTCAAATTAGTTTTTTTTTCTCGAACTGACTACGCTATTGACCTAGCAAGGTCTTAACAGCTTCACCGGACTACACTACGTTTTTTTTTCGAACTGACTACGCTATTGATCTAGCAAGGTCTTAACAGCTTCAACGGACTACACTACGTTTTTTTTTCTCGAACTGACTACGCTATTGACCTAGTAAGGTCTTAACAGCTTCACCGGACTACACTACGTTTTTTTTTCTCGAACTGACTACGCTATTGATCTAGCAAGGTCTTAACGCTCGGCGTACTACCACCCGACCCACAGAAACACCCACGTGAAGTAACAGTGCTTGCATTGTTGCGTTTCGTTTGGTCAGTGAGAGCGCCGAAGGCCCACCTCCCTCTTCCCTCCCTCCCAAAAACAGGCTGTCAACGCACTTGCGACTCCCCTGGTGTTGCTAATGTCTATGGACAGTGGTGACCACTTAACATCAGGTGATCCACCAGTTCGTTTGCCTCCTATTATATAAAAAAAATGTATAAAGAAGGATATCGTATTCATTTGTTTGAAGGTCAATATTTTGTTACGTAAAAATTACTTGTTGAATGTATGTAATCGCATAATTTCAGAACAGCTGCATCTGTTTGGCTAACATTTCTTTATTAGTTGTGTTCGTGACTGTCAAGACAAGGTTTGTATAAAAGAAAATGTTTGAAAAATTGTATGAAAAAGTGGAAGAGTATGGTTAAAAATCTCCATACTATTACTGAGTGCATGAAACAGAAAACGGTAGGGAGATTTTGTCAACATATTGATAGATTGATAGGTTGTTTAGTTGGCAGTGTATTTGGTTACATGGCCATACTGTACATGGAAGATTCGGTTTTATTTAATTTATTAGTATACCCTTTTGAAGCCGCCATGGACAGCTAGTTTCATATAAATAACAATGATTTCAATTAAAAATATTTAAAATATAACAAAAAGTGCACCGACAGGATTACCACTATTCGACACTTAATTTATAGACAACTAACAACAGTAAATGATACAATCCTGTGAAGAAATTATATAAAAAATTGGAATATTCGTTACTTAATCATATAACTATTCCTAAATAGACGTAAAGGTTATCTATACTTCTATACTTATACTAGCGGACCGGGCGGACGTTGTCCTGCCTTGAAAACAAAAAAAATCCTAAAAGTCGATCGCAGCGCCACCTGCCGGGTCCAATTGTGAATCTAAACCATTCTCGAATCTCCACGAACACACACAAAAAATTTCATCAAAATCGGTCCAGTCGTTTAGGAGGAGTTCAGTCACATACACACGCACACAAGAAATATATATATTAAGATTATAAACAGGTAAAGTTTGTGAGTTTGTGACGTTGTAGGGGGTAATCTCCGGAACTACTGGTCCGATTTGAAAAATTCTTTCAGCGTCATAAAGCTCATTTATCGAGGAAGATTATAGGCTATATATCATCACGCTAAGTTTAATAGGAGCGGAGCACCAATGAAGAATGTTTCAAAATCGGGTTTTTTCTTCTTTTATGAGCTTCCGCTGCGTGTTAGCGTTAGCCCAAAGTAACTTTTCCACGCGAACGAAGTCGCGGGCAGAGGCTAGTATTTTAATAAATCAAAAGGATAAGTTACTGTTAAAGGCATCTATGATAAAGGTCATTTGACTCGACATTATCACAATATAATTACTTTACTACAATTTACAGGTAGTACATTAACACAGGATTTAATTAATCAAGTCTAAGGTGAACTGGTTTAAGAACATAAATAGATACGTTGTAGTAACATAAACTTGGCTTACTTTATATGTTTTAGGTGTATTCAATACAATGAATAATAATTGATAATAATAGAAAAACTTTTCCCATTAATTGTTTTTCGGATAAGACAATACATAGGCATTTCCGACATTCACGTATGCGTTTGTGAATCATGCAAGTTCAATTGTATGGCTCACAAACAAGTATATGTATGAATAGCTTAGAATAGTTTAGCTAGGTCAGATCGGGATTTTTCGGCAACAGCCCAAGACGAGGTGTGCCGTGCTCCCTTGAGCATGTTACCTAAACAAAATTTTATTGGTGTATTAATAATAAAAAAAAATATGTTAGTTATTATGAAAAGATAAACCAGATCGAGTTTCTTGCCGGTTCTTCTCGATGACTGGGTTGTTTTCCGAACCGGTGGTAGTTTTGACGTTCATAAGTGCCTTCTCAGGGCCTAAATTGAATAAAGAGTATTTTGATTTTGATTTTGATCTTGAAAATCGGCTGAGTGCCTTAAACGCTCGCCTTAGTAGTTCGGTGAAGCTGTAAAGGCGGTAAGGCATAGTCTGTTCGAGAAAAAAAATATTATAATGTAAACGAGCTTTTGCTCGCGACTTCGCCCGGGTTAGTGGACAATTGATCATTAAAGACTAAGTTCCAGGAATTTAATATTGTCCGCAAAATCTGGAAAGCAGGAGTTTGTAATAGATCGTCGTGGTTTAAATACTAGAAACTGTAACAAATTTTCTAGGTAATAATGTAGGTTTATTACGAAAAAAATCCCAAAGCATAATACCAATTTTCCGGACTGTAAATTTACGCGCCATGTCAAGCGGATTTTGGTATCAAAGGAATATTATAGGGTGGATCAATATGTGAATGATGGTAATGTCTAGAATTGACCTTTCTCTGTGAAACCACTAAAAACGATTGTAACTAAACATTATAAAAACTATGTACGTTAAAAAGATAAACCGATCGAGTTTCTCGCCTGTTCTTCTGGATGACTGGGTTGTTTTCCGAACCGGTGGTAGTCTTTAGGTTTATAAGACTTATTAGGGCCTAAATTGGGGGAAATAAGATGAAATATTATGTCTATTACAAAATTCAGCCCATTTTTGAAACTGAATTGTATTTAGGGGCTTTTATCGCCAAGGGTATGGTATGTAAGGAGTCATAAAGATACAACTAACATTTAACAAAATAATCATATTAACTTCTGTAATTTTAAAAGCAAATCTTTATAAATACAACCACAACAGTATATATCACAAAAAATTAAACGGCATTCCTTTTACGTAAGTAACGGGTTACAAAAATTAATACAGCTCAATAAAAACGAAAATAAATTATATAAATAGTCACTATAAAGTGGTACGACTTGTGGGATACTAAGAAAACAGAATATTTAACTTCGATGACCTGAATTCTGAAATAACACTGGGTTATGAGATTAATCGTCTAGGTAGGTACCAGTAACAGCTTTTTAGGTAATAGTGTTACGTTTCACAATAAAGTCCCAAAGCATGTTACCGATTTGCCGGACTGTAAGTTTAAGCGCCACGTCAACCGGGTTTTGGTGTCAAAAGGCTATTATAGAGTGGATCAATATGTGAACGATGATGATGTCTCGAATTGACTCCTCTCTGTGCATCCACTAAAAACGATTGTATGATGTATTGGAAATATATACGTTAAAAAGATGTACCCGATTGAGTTTCTTGCCGGTTCTTCTCGATGACTGGGTTGTTTTCCGAACCGGTGATAGTTTTAACGTTCATAAGTGCCTTATTAGGGCCTAAACTGAATAAAGTATTTTTGATTTGATTTGATATGAAGTAATTTGTTAATATTACAATACAATATTAAAATCGGCTGATTGCCTTAAGCACTCGCCGTAGTCCCTTTGAAGATGTTAAGGCCTCGCTAGGCCAATAGCGGAGTCAGTTCGAAAAAAAAAAACAATACAATATTACGAGACGATAATATAATTCGACAATACGCCGAAACAACATCAGTCACTATGACAGGCTGTTACTTTCTAACATGGGTATAAAACCTCGAGTATTGGTTTGGTGTGAATATCGTTTGTAAATCAGTCTAATGCACATTAAATGGTGGTTAACAAATGGTGAATTTCAAGACACCAAAATTGACTATTCAGCGTTCGAAAGCGTCAGACCCTATGATTTCAATTATAATGGGTTTAAGCTGTAAAGAGTAGGGACGCAAAGCGTACGTCGATGTTTTATTAAAACCAGTAAAATATCGACACGTCATTACTGTTACACGATAACTAGCTTAACCTATTTCTCGCGAACAATACTTTTTTTCTGGATGGAGAATACCCTACGTCTTTTGATGTACCCCTGATAACGTGTATGTAACATTCACTGATAACCGATTTAGTAGTTAAATCGTAACAAACAAAGTCACACTCGCATTTATAATATTAATTAAGATTTAACAGAGATGTTTGATATTTAAATTATCATAGTCTAATATAATTTGCGGAATCCGATCGTGGAAAGACAGCGAACACATGCGCATTCACTTACTCAGTTACACGTGTATATATTTATATTGAATATATCGTTCTGTCTCTGTTACTATCTCATCAAGGTGGGAATAACACATGCTGCGCTACTGTGGTCAATGTATCGGTTATTTCTATTAATACACGGCAACGTTTCGGTACTGTGCTTAATAATAATCACAGTCCAATACAAAAACAGCGACAATCAATGAGAGATCAAGTAATCCATGGCTGCTGTCTTGCCTGCCAGACAAATACAATAACGTATGTAACGCTTAAACTGTTTTGCTTTATAAAAAACACAAAGAAACGTAGTTATTGATATAAATTGATAATATGAATTATATATTTTTTAAATTAATAATGTTCAATAAAAAAAATCACAATAAAAGATACGCCAACTGTCGCAACCTCGCTACCAACTGGGCCGCTGTACTCCAAAGCTGGACTAACAACTGATCAAGAGAGAAACAGCTTACTTAATCCCAGATTATCCAAATTAATGTTGAGAAATTGTTTCAGTAGAAGTATATTACAATATAACGTGTTTCTTTTTACTTCCTTCGTCATCTTACCATAAGAGTACCACTAAAATAGGGTCGGCACAACATGTTTCTCTCTTCCAATCTCCTCTATCAGATGCCATCTCAGTATTCACGATTTATATACACATATCATTTTTCACACAATCCATCCGTAACTTTCTTGGTCTTCCTTTGCTCCTATACCCGTCCACATTCATACTCAAATCTTTTCTAGTTACATGATTTTCCTCTCTTCTCATAATATGCCCGTATGATGCTACCCTATTTTTTACTTCCTTAGCCATCGAATAAATGTCGATGTTTTCTATCAAAGATGACGCATCCCTAGTGTGGTTTAACATAGTGACGAAACACTTACATAATGGTACGACGATGTCAATTACTCGCTTGCAGTCACCGTCAATCTCATATTAAAAATGTGTTATCCAGAATAACTAGAATAGAAAATCTAAACAAAAATCAATGCGTCACGTACAATATCGTTTCGTTTTGACTATTGTGACCTGGTTCTCTTTAACATGATCGATATAAAAATACAGGCGAGATTCATTTTTTAATGATGTAAAAATATACTCTTTTAATGGAAACATCACAGCTATACTATTTGTTATTGCATTAATCCAGCGCCCAGAGGAGGACGTAAGGTATCCTGAATATACCCAAAAAGTTCCAAACAGAGTCCCAGAAAAAAGCTAACATTATAATAATTTGTAATCCTAACTATTCATTACTAATATCAGAAAAGCGAACGTCGTGTTATTTGTTTGTTACCGATCATTATGAATTTTGAATACATGTTGTCAGCAATACAGAAAAGGACACAGCTTATCTTTCAAACACAAAGAAGTTAGTGTTCCCGAAGTTTACATCGACATGTACATTGACGCATGAAGCCACGATCAAAAAATAGTGTCGGTAACAATTTAGGATGGAAGAAGTTAGAGATGAAAACGACGGGAATGTTTTGGTTCATGTGTGGTGGACATATATTTTTGTGGAATCGAAAATACAATGAATGTTTTTGGTCAACAATAAAATGTAAAATATTTAGAGGTATAAATAGTTTATTCGATGAAATACCTTTTGGTAACACTAGTAATAAATACTTGCTGTGATTTACCAACAACAAATGTTTGTTACTAGTTAAATCCGACTTTGAAATTGATAACTGATAATTTTATTAAATTCGTGATTCCGGAACCACACTTAAACAAAATATAATATACTTGCTTTTGCTCTCAACGTCACTTGTGTTAATGTGGATTATTTTGCATGGAGGATATCCTATGCTTTTTTTCGTACTCCTAACAACATGTATGCAAAATTTCACGTTGTTTGTTTGAGTAATTAAAAGCGTAAAAAATAAACTAACGAACTCACGCATACGGCATATAGAACATTAGTAAGGACTAGTATGAAAATTACATAAAATACATTAATATTGTGGATACATAACAAATAACCTACCTGAGTCGGCGCGTGGTCGCATCGCTACAAGTGCGCAGGCGGCGGCGATGCGCGCTGCGTGGTGAGAGGTATCGGCAGCAAGTGGGGCGCGTACTCCGGCGCGAGCACATACCGAGGCGAGCAGCACATGGCGTACGTGCCCTTCCGCGCCTGCAGCTCGAGCAACGAATACAGCGACCGCTCGTACAGTCGCCACTGATGCACCACACAGTGGGCTGCAACACACCGAGTCCACCATCAACATACGTACATGTTAAAGATGTTCATTTCTTAAAAACACTTTAAATTTAAACCTATATATCTATTAAATCTACAAAAAAAAAATTGATTGTCTGTAAAGTCGGTTTACGGACGATAATTTTACGTGATAACGTCATAAGAAAAGACGCATCGGCTGATGGAGTGGAGGAGAGATAGATGCGTCACAAGTCGAACGCTCAGGCGGACCGCGCTTCTATATCTTCTATCGCTCGGCTCAGGCGGAACGTGACAATGAGTCATGCTTAATCGTGCGTGCAGCCGGCGTTCAACCATTTATAAGACGTTATCACGTCAAAATATACGATAAGCTCATTCCAATATTTTCATTTAAAATGTCCCTCACTACAGCTATAATGCTTGTTATGGCGTGGGATTGACGTCACACCATTGTAAACAACACTACTAAAATTTTGAAATAGTATAATAATGTATAATAAAGGCAATATCAGTGTAAAAAAGTGATTCGCTTCTGATACGCAAGCTGTATCTAAAGACAATAATAGATTCGCTAAACATTTTCGATTTATTTGTCTTACCTTCATAGGTGACACTGGTGAGTGCCAAGGTCGACATATCTCTGCTGTGACGCTTTTGCTCGACTTTGAAGGCCACGGAACGGTTTACAGAAACTTGTAAATTATAAAATGTTGGCCGAATATTCAAGTGAAGAACATCAACCGTAGTCATTTAGTAAATAGACAAACTTAATCCTTTACAGACAATGTTATAAAATCCTTTGTAATTATTAATCCCATCAAAAACATAAATGTGAAATGAGAGCCAAGTTCAATATTATAATACATGCCTTGGTTGTCGACGTCAACGACAAAAGAAGTGAGATCTAAATGGGTGCGAAGTTCAATGGTTAGTAATGTAAAATGATGATGTAATGATGTACTTATAACAACATAAAATACATTACAACAACTTAAAATATCATCTCTGTTTATAACTTGGGATAATATATATAGCCTTAGGTCTGACTTGGCTAGATAGGATCTGTTTAAATAGCATGAATATTGGAATTTTTTGACGCATTGGACATACTTGGCGCTAATTATCTACTTTCAATGGGGTTAAAATGTGACCTATGGATGTGTCAGTAAAAACTGATCGTCCAGCAGATATGAAAAAAAAAACACGAAATAATAATATTTTTTCTATATGTTCGTACTTTTTGTCATACTACGAAAAATACCTAAAAAAAGAAATGAGGAGTATTATTTATGAGATGATTGTAATTTTTAAACTTGAGTTTTTATACGTTCTATTTTATTTTGAAAATCCTTTGACGACTTATGTACCAGAGGCCCACATAGTGATTTAACTTTTGCCATATTAATTATCCAAAGGCAAAAAAAAATCTCAAATCCACTGTACTTATTTTAACATTATAACAGATGTACCAGAAAATTCTTACGCTTTTTTAACGTATAATGCTTCCAAGATTTTTAAAAGTAGGTTTTTTCTGGGGACATCAACAGAGAGTTTGTATGCTTCACAAATACACGCCAAGACACGTATAGCTGCTCTTTTGAAAAACAACGAAAACTCTTGTTATGAAGCGTCATCTTTTGAATTTTCTACAAACTGTATTAAATTGAGCAGAGTCATAAATTATTATATACCCTTTTCATGAAGTAAAGCCTATATGTTGTCCCAAGAAAATCTCGCCCCGTACTTTTGAAAATTAGCGTGTTCAAAAATATATACAGACTGATATAGTTTTCAAAAATAGACCTATTATGTTCTCTTACACATACATTTACATTCACAGTCGATTATTGGCAGATAGTTTCTATATATACAGATACGACAGTTTTACTTTTTTGTTAGTATTGAAATTCTGTCAAGAACTTAGGTCGTGAACTCTATGAAAACTCTAAAGGTTAGAGATGTATTAACGTTAACAACTACATACATATGACAACTATAAACATACACGCTATTCCCGCGGCTTCTCTCGTATTAATGAATTAAATTAACCTATCCTTTGGAAACGATACTCTATTTCTGTACCTCGGTTAACATAGTTAAGGTATGAAAGCGTAATAAACAAACCCACGTTCACATTTATAGTAATACTAGCAAGGATCATTTAAAAGCTCAACTTTTACTTCAAAACGGTGCGTCACACTTTGAAGTCCAAATAAGACGAGCGTCCCGCAAAATAATTCGATCGCATACCTCAAATCACAACACAAGCATTGTTTTTACCTCAACGATTGCTTTGGAACGAAGGAATTATTAAAGTGTCTCGATTCCGATAGCTTTTTATCCTTAAAACCCAAATAAGAGTGTTTTACTCACCGCTCTTAACTTTAATTATGTGGTAATACTTTAAAAAAGAGGATTTATTGCATAATTTGGAACTTCGGAATACAAAGGGGTATTCATTAACCACGTATGCTCAATATGGTAGCACCGGTAAAACCGTAAGAAACCTTATTTAAGGAAGTGGTTTCAATAAAAAGCTATTTAAATCTCTATAGAATGATAATACAATTTATTTGCGTCTGGCTCCCGCCAAAACTACTGAACTTGTGGGTAATGGCCAATTGACGGGGAATTTATAGTAGATGGTTCTAAGCTACTTATTTTTTGGGTTAAATTGATCATTTAACCATAATATGCACAAAGAAAAGGGCGGATATAAGCTAATTTAGAGAATACACATAACATTTTGGAAAATGCAACCTTAATATTTCCATAGAAGATATCAGTATTAACATCTAAAACGTGAATTTCGTGCGGCACACATACTGGTATACATCTGTGCCTCAGTAATTCTTATATGTATGATTAGTTTAACTAGTTTGGTTTAGTAAGATTCGTAGTGTTGCATCCAAGCCAACAACCCTAGCCGAGGTGCGGTCACTTTGAGCTTGTTGCCAAGCGGCTGAGCGCCATAATTGGTCACCCCATTTAGTCAGACGAATAGCGTTAGACAGTTCATACAAATATTGTATTTTTTTCGAACTGACTACTCTATTGATATGACAGGCCTTTACAGCTTCACTGGACTACAAAAATACTGGCGTTAGGCAACATATATAAACATTCAGATAATGAAAATCTATACAATAAACTCATGTAAAGGAAATGAATGAACATTTTAATGGCGCCATTATCAAAAAGCACGTTACCTAAGCAATGAACATCCACTAGACTGTAAGTAAGTTATATAGGCATGTTACTAATGTCAATTGCGTAGTTTTGATTTTTTTTGTCGCTTAAATAAAAAATGCTACTAGTTGCAATGTGAGATGTGCTAAAGTTTCAAGGTAATTTGATTTTATAGACGGGTCTCTATTATTTATGCTTCTTATATTAATGTATTAAATATAATATCCTGGGAAAGGCGTTGATTTTTTCAAATGTTTTTTCTTCTTCAGCAAATGTATTCGACAATTACTTTAATATTGAAAATTAGCGCTGCAGTACAAGACATAGGTACTGCAGCACGTAGCTGAATGGGGGTGTCATTGTTCGATAAACTATGTATATATTTCCTTTATTTATCTTGTTGTTTGTAATTGTTTTCCACCAATAAAGACATTTTCTTTCTTTCTTCTAAAAAGACGTCTTGGGCATGAGAATACCCTTTCACATATAGTATTCAATAGAAGTTTTATTGTATTAAAACATTCAATCGCAATTGATGCAATATCAATCTCCTCACCTTCATTCAGTTTGTCGACAGTGAAAATCGATAATCTCTTCAATTTCAACTGCACATATAAAGGGAAATTGCAACTATTTGAACTAATTCTCTCATGGATGTAATACAGTTAACTGAAATAATTTATTAGAACGCTTTGAAGGCCCAACAACGACCCCTGAATGCTATTTCTATTATGAATATAAACTATACGATATTATTATCAAAATAAGGAAGTAAAAGCCAGCAATATGATAGACTAATAGCAACAAGATTGTTACAAAGTCTCGTCGCGATGCATATTTAAATCTCCAACGTAATGCCACTAAGAAACTATATCTAATTCTTATCACCGTTTGATATTATAAGCGACAATACACTCTTATAGTCCAACTTCAACTTTATAACATTTAATTAAAGTAGATTTTTCTTTGAAAGAATCGGATGTTTGTTCTATTTCGTTAAAGAGTGATATGGGCTATGTGGTAGTGTCAATGGTATAAGTGCCAAGTCATAGTATCTACCAACCACGTGCCAATTTGCATATACGTGTATAATTATGATGCAAAGTGCAGGCCAGTGTAACTAGACCGTTGTAATCGCGACATTTTAATGTATTGTTGATAAACAGCGAAGGGGACATGAGGTCTCCCATCCCGGTCGCCGTCTAAGACAGAAAATGTTGCAATTAGATACGGTTTTATTGCTTAAATGATCAATTGCATTGTGATATTATTTTTATGTTTTAATACGTTCTGAATGTAACCGTGTACTTCATATAAAAGCGACCTCGGTAATTTTATAGGGTAATAGAAAATAAATCGAGTATACGTGAATAACTCATTAGATAATATTGTTAAATGAAAAACAAAACCTACTATTCAATTTTCTTCAGCTCTCGTTACTATAAAACTCTAATGCTT
This sequence comes from Antheraea yamamai, assembly GCA_036509395.1. Classification (NCBI taxonomy): domain Eukaryota; kingdom Metazoa; phylum Arthropoda; class Insecta; order Lepidoptera; family Saturniidae; genus Antheraea; species Antheraea yamamai. The sequence goes on along the minus strand of AP028448.1, from coordinate 14,093,140 downwards.
GAAGAACGAGTAGACGGCAACTCGTGACTCGATAAACATGTTATAACTTTTAGTACATGGCAATTGTGACTATACATAATATGAATCCGACGTCCACAGGTCCGAACTGCGACATGTGTCAACGAACTTTTCAGAATTCGCATAAATTTACCAATTTAAATTGGTAACGCTATCGGCTGACGGTGAAAGAAAACTTCGCGGGGAAACCTAAACCTGGAAAATGTTGTTCTAGTACCAATCTATGTGGGAAAACATAGAACTGTGGATTCCTTAGAGTTTGAAATCGCCCATAAGTTGTGAGCTGGCGTGGTGATTATGTCCATACCTTCCTTCGGGAAGAGGCCTATGGTCCTGCAGCGGGTCTTATACAGACTGATGATGATGAATTGTGACTAACTACACCGAGATCATCTTACACCAGGTATTAACAACCGCCATGTCGCTTAAATGCACACGGCACATAATTTGTAAATTTAAATTATTAATATTACAGTGTATTAATTAATCAAAAATATAATGGGCTGCATAACCTCAATACAAAAAATATTATATGTACACAGGCGGTTATACTATGAGTCGCTAGTCTGGCGCAAGCGCAATTCGTCACACCGAGACCTTCGGTGACGTTTCACCAGCATGTCGAGGTCATCGGTAATGCGAACCCATAAGTATTCCTTTACCAAATAAATTCACTTCAAAAAATGTCTATTCTATCCCGGAATTGAAAAGTTGATCTGGACCTGAACCGTTGAGCCAAAAATACGAACCAGTTTTTATAATTTGATCTGAGCGACATGAACTCTCAGCGGAGACTTGGCAGACAGAACTAATTGAACTAATTGAAACTTTATATCCTTGGGATAAAGTTCAATAACTGTAGTGGTACGAAGGAATGATTGACGGCGAGCATAAAAAAATACAGGACAAGTCCACGATTGATCTGATTAATATGTTGCTTGCTTTTTTATAAACTGTTGATTGGCAAGTAACCCGTAAATCGATCATGAAATATTTGGAAAACATGATTTTCGTTAACAAAGTTTTTAAATTCATTCCCCAGTACCTAAAATGGTTCATACTTTTTCATCACAACATTTACATTCCTGCAAAACATCTTAATTCCATATTACACGCCACGCTGGTTAGTTTGCCTTCACCACTAAGAATGGTACAATTGGTTTTGCAATTATTTTTTGCAATTAATTCACCCTGCATAATTGATATAGAAGTTTTAATATTAAATTTACTATAATTTTGTAATTATAATAATATAATATAATAATTTATTGTGCAAAAAGTTTTACATAAATTATTACAAAATTAAAATGTCACTGACGGCGCCAATTTAAGTACACGTTGACGTCCGTACTAGTCTTGAGACTGTATCACAGACGCCAGCGCAAACTCCACTAATTTAATGAAAAAGTTTGGTAAAGAGGGTCACTCGTGAGCAATGTGAGTATGTGAGTATGTGTGTGTGTTCTGTGTTTGTGTGTGTGTGTGGATGTGTGTGTGTGTGTATTTAAATATTTGGGTATGTATATAATAATGATTGAATGATTGAATGGCTGCGAGAGTACGACAAGGGGGCGTAAAATAGTGCATAGATATTGAGTATCGGGTATATTGAGTATTCAAAGGTAATTAATCAATCAGTTTATTTATTATAAAGGGGTGTTAGAATATTTTCGGTGTCCTCGTAGTTACATTGAAGAAGCCAATCTTGTACTTTCTTTTTTACTATAGGGATGGGGTCCGGATATATATTAAGAAGAATATTTACACAATTATAAATACGAGGGCCCAGTACAGTGAATTGTCTAGCTGATAGCGATGTTCGGTAAGGGTATATTTTACAAACCTCATGCTTTCTACGTCTGTTAAGAATAGTGGGGTTATAAGGTAGATTACTATGTTTCGCAACAGTAGCATGGAACACAAAAAGTTGCCTAATCGTCATGACTGTGCACTCTGTATACAGTTAAAATGTTGGATAAAGTTTAGGTTGGTTACTCATGACTTTCAATACAGCTCTCTGCGCTCGTTCAAGTTGCAATAAGTTGGTTTTACAAGCGCCACCTCATGAGGTAATACAATATGAAAAAATGGATTGAGCTAATGCAAAATACACCATCTCCAGAGTGGCTTTATCAGCAACGTGTCTCAATTTCTTAAATACATAAACTAGTTTTCTGGTGCGCGCTGTTACATTGGTTATATGAGCCTTCCAACTAAGAGTATTATCAAAGTGTATTCCTAGATACCTGATACAATTTAATCTTGAAAGAAGTAAACAAGAGCAGTTTATTATTGGTGTTTTTATGCAACAGTGGGCAATTAAAGAGAAATTATTAGGCTGGGCTGTGGTAGAAGAAGTGAAAGTTATATATTTTGTTTTATCAAGATTTAGTGTAAGTAAATTGGAAGACAGCCAACTTATAACGATAGTTAGAGCTTTTTCTGAATTCAACTTGGTTTCTTCCCAAGTTTCTCCATTCACAATTAAAGCTGTGTCATCTGCGTAAGTATAGAATTTACAATTAGGAATATTGAGTTCACAGAAGTCATTTATGTACAAAAGAAACAAAGTAGGACCAAGAATGCTTCCTTGAGGAATTCCACATTTTATATCACATTCACTACTGCTATGACCGTTTATAGAAACGCATTGTCTTCGATGACTAAGGTAGCTTCTAAACATATCATTAGCCTGCCCTCGGATCCCTAGATTTTCCATTTTCCTCAATAGTATGGATATAGAGACAGTGTCAAACGCCTTACAGAGATCGAGAAATATACCAACAACTTTTTGTTTTTTATCTATATTATCGACAATAGAATTTGTAAGCTCCAATACTGCATTTTCGGTTGAGATACCTTTTCGAAAACCGTATTGGTTGCTGGATAATATAGAGTTTTTTTCCAAGAAACTTACAAGGCGGTTATTAAGTATTTTCTCCAAGATCTTGGATAGAACAGGTAAAACAGATATCGGTCTATAGTTGATAACACTGTCTCTAGCACCACTTTTATAAATTGGATACACAAGAGCTTTTTTGAAATAATTTTGAAATTTCTAATGAAATAAAAATTAATTCTAGGTTAGATTGAGTAAATACGATCACAACACTTATGTCTACTGCAAGGTTCGTGCTAGTTTATTACACACGGAAGGATGTGGTTATATGTACTGCCACACAAGGTGCTCAACTTGGTCTTCCGTAGTAGAAATATATTGTTATTAATATCAATACTATCATCCGCTTGAGATTGGTTGTACATAGTTACAGAAGAATTAGAAATAAAGGCCTCCCAGATCTAATCGTGAACGGCTACGCTTTTCAACTTGCCAACTCTAAACTGGTATTTCGATGTCTGGTCTAAAACAATGTAAAATTATATTTGAATTTACACGGTTATAGACCGCATTGACCACTTCCATACCAAATAAAATACTGGAACCGTATGCACGTTTGCTACTTACACCATAAAAAGTTAATAAAGGTTAATAAACACACTGACGAAAACGCAGCATTCAATATAATAATCAACGTACAGTGTAAACTCTTTATAACGAAACTAAAGGGACCCAACATTTTGTTTCCTTATAAAGGCTTTACATCGTCGATTTTTTGTTCTCGTTTTTCTATTACACTTTTAATCATTCCGTTTACGGCTAATAACGTAAGTGCCTAATGTATTTAGTAACTGAAACCAACATTTCCTAGAGACAATGCAATCTAAGAGCAGATGATTAGCATTAGACACAATTCAACAATATTAATAAAAAAGGAAAGTCAACTTTTTTAGAAACTTCGACACCTCAAAAGTTCTTCGGACTCATTTGGAAAATGATAACATAAAGAATAATACTGATAATAGTTTCTGTAAATATTCACCAACGTCTAAATTATGAATGTATTTGCTGGTAACGAAGAATTATTTTTGCGCTTAAAGGATGTATCAACGTATGGAGTTTAAGGTAAACCAACTAAATAGAACTAATTTGTACGTTATAGGACACTGTATTTCTAATATTGAACGTCGTGCAGATAATAAACATAGATTTTCAATAGTGTCCGTAACTGGGTCATCGGTATTACGATCCCGAGTAACACTCGCGTTATGTAACAATCCTCTCAATCTGTAGGTGACAACGGAATTTACGCCCGCATTAAAATATAAGACATTTCGATCATTTACAACGTTGTTACTTGTGTACGTAACACTCTAGTCTAAATATCAAGCATCTATAGAAAATGTATACTCCACTTTTACTAATTCCTATTTTGCCTTTGTGAGATTAGGAAAGCATTAAGTGTTTATTTCTAACCATTTAACCGAAAGACATCTCTGCATATACATGGGCCTTACCCAAATATCGCTACAAAAGCTAGTCTTGCACAGTCCTCATCTAGGACGTTTCCACTACCTTTATCAGGTAATTAGTCTACCCCGTGCAGATTTATCCACGTTACGTCTTCCGATAGGTAATTATCATTTGAGAACAATTCGGGTTCATGAGTCATCCGTTCTACATGCAATGCAATGCAACGACTGCCACTAAAGTCTAGCAATTCTAAGGACTACATTAATCACTTTCGCTCTACTGCGAATGTCTTCCTAACAGTTCGATTACAAAGAGAAACTTCAGGCATGGCCTATTCAATTGTCTTTTCAGTGACTTTGGACTTTCTTATAAGGCCTATCATAAGCGACGCTTAAGAGCGCAAATAAAATTATGATTAAATCATAGGGTAAATACTTCAGTAAAATGTTTAATTGCTGAACGGTTGTTTGTCTTTAATAGTACATAAATTTTACTAAGGAAGAAATGAAATAAAATAAAAGCAATGGTCAAAACCGTCTATGAAGCGTGCAGTTAAAATTCAACGATCGAATTTCGATTTCGTGGGCTACAGTGAAGCGATTGGACTCGATCCATTTATAAGCGATAGTGAGTTAGAGCGGACCAAAATAACTCTGTAACTAGACAGTCTAGTATTAATCCCTTCTCAGAATATTTACATATTTAATTATAACACCTGATATAATTACGAAACATCGGTACAAAATTAATGAGCATATTACGGTGATGTTTAAATATTGAAATAATTTGAAAAAATAATTAATACATAGTTTATTTTGACCAAATTGATATTTGTGGCCTCGTGTACTTCACGCGTGATAACTTCCTTGTAAGACGTAAAGAGAGAAGAGTTTACTGATTAAATTAATTTTAATTTTCATAACCATATTAAAGTTACAATAAATATCTAGAATAGTGCCCGTTTATATTCGACTTTCATTACTTGATATATGAAATTTGAAGTCACTTATGGTTCTCTTTTACTGTCGATGTTTTTAATGAAGGAAAATATCTGGATAAACCCATATCATGGTGATCCAGGCTGACCTAATCCCCCTTACTTTAATAATCTCTTACCAAGCACCTATACCTATGTTCAAGCAATTGCACTTGAAAGCCAGACTTCTAAGTTAAACGTATAACTGATTTAGTTCACTTGATTACTTAAGGTGCGATTGTGGTCAGATGGTAAAACCTGTAAGAACAAGAAAAGTAATAATTTATGTCTCCTATACAAACTCCTATACAAATAATTATTATATACATATTCCTCATTTGAAAATCTTGTGAAACGATCTGCGGACGACGTGAGTTCTTATTAATTTAAAATCTTCCAGAAACCATAATATCGCTGTTTTTTAACTCGTCTAGCTTAATACATTAAAGTTGAGAAATTGAAGTCAGGCATCTATCATCTATAGGTGTGTTCTAGTAACAGCCCTTGAAAACTAGTTACCTTTTTAGGTGGAACGTGTGACCACCTTTGGTCATATTGTCAGTTACCATAAACTAAGATTGTGGTCAAATACTGCCCTACAATACTATAAAAAACAATCGGCAGCATTTGAATGAAGCAGAGCTATTGAAGACAAACGCAGCTTTAGCAAATTCATAAGGAGATTTACTCACTGCTAAAAATAATCAAACGGTTACGATAAATGTGCTGAAGAATGTGTTTGTATAAGAGGTTATCTGTTGTGTGAAAGAGTTGATATACAAAAACCCAAGATGCACACTTAACGTCTCATAGCCGGCACACAAAAATGAGTGCATAATTTTGCATTATGCACTCATTTCAAATAGTCTCGCGTCGCTTGCGTCCCTGTAAAAACAACTTTAAATCATTCAGGTAAGGTTGAATTTGCAAAATCATAAGTTTATCGCTTAAGTATAACCACGTATGTATATTGGGTAGTTTTTACGGGACGGTTTTGAGCGCTACTTTTATTCGAGGTCATTGTGTGTAAGGGTGTATAAACGTACTAAAATAAGATGTTTAAAAGGGAATGCAAAATAAGATCAAAGTTAGAGAACCGGCTATATTAAAGTTGATGTTTAAAAAAACCATTTTCGTTATTGATTAAGTAAGTTATTCTACTAAGAGACAAAAAAAAACAAAATAGATAACTAACTATTAACACTCAACCATGAAGCCGCTTCTTTTTTTAATCGCTTTATTGAGAATTTACATGTGTAGACTTAATTTCATTAAGGAAGTAATATTGTGTAGCGCGATTCGATGGCACACTGCCAAATAAAGTACGGAATCCTAAACCAGATGTTTGCCTTAACGAGTACGTCTATTTATTACGGAGTCGCGTGTTTATATCTCAACTTATCAATAATCATATCTTAATTAAATAACTCAATTCCAACGCTCTTGATCATAAATAGGAAAAATGAGTTGAGAGTGACGTGTAACTGGCTAGATCGCTTATTATATATTATCACTACATATTATAAAACAAAGTCCTCTGCCACCACGTCTGTCTGTCTATTCGCGATAAACTAAAAAACTACTGAACGTATTTTCATGCGGTTTTCACCAGTACATTTTTTTAAATTATATCATAGGAGGCAAACGAACAGGCGGGTCGCGCGATGTTAAGTGATCACCACCGTCCATAGGCACTAGCAACACCGAGGAAGTTGCAAGTGCGTTGCCAGCCTGTGTTTGGGAAAAGGGAGGCGCTCCGGCGCTCCGGCGCTCCGGCGCTCTCACTGACCGAACGAAACGCAACAATGCAAGACTGTTATACTTCACGTCAGTGTTTATGTGAGAGGGTGATACTACCCCGAGTGAGCCGACCCATTCATGCTGAAACCAGTAATAGCTTCAGCGTGGTTCTACCACATAGTACATAAAGTGATTCATGAGGAAGGTTTGGGTATATATTTTGTCAAGGGTTACTTTTTTTATCAGGGCGGGACAACGTCCGCTGGACGCGCTTGTATTGGTATAAATTAGAGAAAAGACGTATACCTTTTCTAATTACGTAAGAAGTTTTCGGACTACAGAATATACATCTTAAAATGCCTATAAAATAGTCCTCGATGATGCATGGCTATCTATAAACGATTATTAGCCTCAATAATCATATTTATCTTCTACATATTTTATAGAAGTTAATTGGTTGCTTGGGACGTTATTTTCACCAAAAAGAATATTCATTCTTATCCAATAAAATACTTTAGCTACATGGAGCATTTCGCTCCTGTAGTTAAAAAAATATTTAACTAAAAATTTACGTTTTTCGGGCTTTTTACCAGAAAGCAAACTAGCGTTGCGAGAAGTAATACGTCTAATTCAACAGCCACTTCAATACGATCAAAACTACGAAAACAGACGACTGTTATTATCTTTTTAATATAAACGTGTGAAAAACTTAGTCTCCGAAGATAATTAATATAGTGAAGTAAAACGATTTAATCTTGTTATAAAAAGTAATTATCTTATTTACTTTAATTTATTTAAAGATATGCATTACTTCAGTTAATGTCATTTTATTTTTAAAAATGTACGTAGGTTATTCGGTCGTATTGTTATATAATTCAGATTTATGCTAATCATCGTAGTGTATTATTTTATTACTCCGTCTGCATTGAAATTTCGTTTAATATATTTTATAAAAAAGTGAATGAAGTAAGATTTTTTTAAATGTTTATTTAAACGTCTTTACACCACGAATGGCTATATTTTCTACAACGACTTGCTACAAGCACTTCATTTTTAAGATAAATTAGAGTCGAGCCTGTAAACATGGTTAAGCTATAAATGCTTTTTCCCATAAAGTTAATTAAAAATACATTAAAATAGCGATTTACTGTAGATTAAAATTACTCATTACAGTATAAAATATCAATGAATATCTTAGGAGAACGAAAAACAAGTTGTTTATGTGAATATTCTTACTTAGCCTCACTGACTTTGATGAAATATTAAACTCTCGAAACCCCAATAACGCCAAATTCATTCCATCCGTGCGAAAATGGAGCGGATCGCTAGTGATAAATAAAAGTTTAATTATATTTCGCGTCGAAGTTGAAGTGACAGTTAAGAGTATAGCGTCGCCCTATGTAGACGCCTTCTTTAGTAGCTGATTCCGAAATCCAATACAGCATAAAGTTACGAACATATTTATAGATGCGAACGGTCCGACGATCTGTGCGAAAATGATCCCCACTCCCGGAGATTCGTCTCGCGCGCCCCCGAAGGGGGTGCGCGGGGAGACCGCATCAGGGTGACCCCTCTGGCGGTGGCATCACTCTCCCCCCGCCCTTAGCGGGGGTGTCTTGTTTTTGGGGAGAGGCACCTCTTTAAAGGTGCTTCCCCGGGGTGTGTGCGACTGGTCATCGTCGTTGTCAATCAGGGTCGTGTGAGACTGATCGTCGTTTCTAGGTGGCCGTCTTTTTGCTGGAGGGGCGTAGGGCAGACCGGCTTGCTTGCAACAGAGCGTACATCTTCTCTCCGAACTTCGCGTTGATGGCAGTGGCATCTTTAGGGGAGGCGGTCTCGAGGGTGTGTTCGTGGGTTTCTATGAGATCCCTTATCTTGCGGGCAGTCTGTTCTGAGGCGTCTTCGTTTGCTTGTGGGCGTCTGTTTCTGTTTCTCTTTCTGGCATTCTTGGGACCTCTAGGGGGGGGGTTGTTGGCGGGGGCCATAAGGCTCGCCGACGCCGTCTCCTCCACCGCCGGCCGGACAATCGCGGTCCGTCCGCGGCCGGTCTGGGCCGCGGTGCCGGCTCGACGGTTCCTTAGTTCGCGTTTGAAAACGGGGCATCTCAGTCGGCTATTTGCCGTATGCGCGCCCCCGCAGTTAGCGCAGGTCGGCGGCTCTTCTTTAGGGCGTTCACATAGGCGGGCGGGGTGTGGCCCCCCGCACCGCACACAGGCAATCTCTCGATGGCATTGTAGGGAGGAGTGCCGGAACTGTTGGCAGCGGAAACACTGCGCCAGCCGACGCTCCCCTCTCCAGGCTTCTATTTTTACTTCGGGCATGCCCAATAGTGCGTGGGTTTCATATATTGCGGGAATGAGCCCGGGCGTCCTCTTCAGAGCGGCGTAGTAAATGCACCCTGCTCTACCGCGCCGTCCGTTAATTTCCTTGGTGTATTCGGCCGTGAAGCCTTCTCTGGACAGGGCGTCACTTAACTCGTGCGGCTTCAGTCCGCACGGCAGGCCGCGAATCGCGACCTTCAGGCATTGTTGCGAGAGGGGTGAGTATGTATGCCAACACGCCCCCTCTAGCTTCTCGAGGTAGTCGATCGTGACTCGGTATTCTTCTGCGTCCACGGGGATGATGCGCACCCCATTTCCGTAGGCGCGCGCGTTCGGACCGTGCCCCAATTTGGCCGCCAACTGTGGGAGTAGTGAAGCCCAATCTTGGACTCTCTCGACCACAATCGGCGGGAAGCGCGAGCCTCTCGCGTCGGGTGAGGCAGGTGTCGCGGTTTGGCCGCCCGAGCCGGCGGCGGCAGCACTGTCGCTTTGGCCAATCGCGTGGCTCGGCGTCGAATTAGGGTTCCGCGGGCGCGTTACCGGTGTCGGTTGCGGATCGCGCGCAGGTGGCGCTGCGATCGACGCATACGAGGGCTGCTCGCGGGCAGCCCTTCGCGACGGGGACCGAGCAGGCGCGGGGGTGGGTGCGGCCACTCGCGCAGCTGGGGTTGCAGTTTCTTCACGTTGCGGCGGCGGAGGCTGCAGCGCGGACTTCATAGTTATGCAGGCTTTCTTCGGCTGCGGCTGGAGTTCTGGTGTTGTAGGCGGCTGCGTTGTCGGAGGTGACTTCTCGCGAATCGCGGGCCCAGCATCGGGATCACTGCGCTTCCGGCGCAGCGCTCGACCGAGCGGGCTATACATGTTGATCGCGGGTGGCGCGAGTGAGCCGCGGGCGGCGCGTTCGAGCGCCGCCGCGTCGCACGCGGACGGCATAAGGCCCTCGGTAGCGGCCACTTGGATGCGCAAGTACAGCGCCATCCAGCGGCACAGCCCCTCCGACAGAGCCCCAGCTGTGATCAGCTGGGCGAGAGTGAGAATATCACTCTCGTACGCTGCTGTCGGGGGGGACGGACCGCTGGGCAGCCTCTGTCGCGCTCCCGGGGTCGACGGTCGAGGGGCAGGCACGGAGGTGCGGAGTCCGCGGAGTCCAGTAGGCGTAGCAGGTGTCTTCGTGGTTTGAGAGGCAGCGGAGTCAGTGTGCAAAACTGAGGTTGTCGGTTGGCATTCTGTTTGGCCCTGAAAAGGGCCTTTTTTATCGCGTCTACTCGGTGAGGGCGTCACCGGGGTCGGCGGGGTGGCACGGGAAGATCGCATCGTCGCGCAGGTCGGAGTAAGCGGCACTCTCGGACGACCTCGTACGCGTAGACGACGGAGCCGTCTATCCCCACTCCGTGTTCGCTACACCTTTTATAGGCACTTGCTTCATATTAGGAGATAGGGCGTAATATGTATGTCAGTAAAAATGCAATTTGACGGTCGAACGGGCATTTCTGCTGATATATAAAAATCAACATAAAGTCCCTGGTAATAAGCTCGTTAACGTTATGGAGATAATAGTATCCGTTCAAGACTGATCGAAGTCAATTACTGGTTATAATATAAATAAAAACAACGATGACCCCGAAAGAGGTCTACTATAAACAAATCAGCTGATTAAAGAGGTCCACTGATCAGCGGTCTTTCACACGATGACATTGTATCAAAATTGCTACAAATTAAACTTGGCCCGTGTTATCGGAAACCGAGACAACGTATTAATTGTTTAAATATCATTTATTAAAAGTTGACATACCGTCCCGATAAGAAGACAGTGCAAGACTGTTTGAATTTTTATATCAGCCTTATAATATGTCTTATTAAGAACCATTTACACATTTATTCTGTCATTATTAACAGTATCAGAGTACTTTTGTTTGGTTACACCGTAAAGCTTCCGTTTAAACGATAACAATAATGACTTGCCTGAAGTTTTCTGTAATAATACATTTTTTTTATTATTATACAGGTTTTAAGCTCTCAAGTGTATCTGTCGGTACAGGCCAATATGTGCTTGAAAAAAGACTTTAACCCTAAGTGGTACCTAACCAGGCGGAGCAAAATCCCTACCATCATGCAATTTATATATATAGCTCCGCATCAACGCATTATCAGGATACGCTACCACTTGGTAGGTGGTAGAGCCACGCTGAAACTATTACTGGATTTAGCATAAATGGGTCGGCTCGCCCGGGGTAGTACCACCCTCTCACAGAAAACCGACGTGAAGTAACAGAGCTTGCATTGTTGCGTTTCGTTCGGTCAGTGAGAGCGCCGGAGACCCACCCCCCCCCCCTTCCACTTTCCTCTTCCCCTCCTTCCCCCCCCCCCCCTCCCTACACAGGCTGGCAACGCACTTGCGACTCCCCTGGTGTTGCAAGTGTCTATGGACGGTGGTGATCACTTACATCAGGTGACCCACCTGTTCGTTTGCCTCCTATGATATAAAAAAAAAAAAAAAAAAACTAATCCATAATCGCTTCAAAATGTCACAATTCTACCACAAATTAGTAAGAGATTACTTTTCATTGGAGCTTTACTATCTAAATTTATCCATACAACAGATATTCAGTTATGTCGACAATAGCGACCTTGTAATCAGATCGTAAAGGATTTGCGAGTGAAGTTGCCAAATGGTGCCACCAACGTCGAGTGTTATTGCGCGATCTTATGATAGAATAAAGACCATCCATGAAAAGGGAAGAGCTGTTGAGCCATTCCCTAAATACAGTAGTCTTCCAAAGAATCAAGAAGAATTTTCTCGCCTAAAATATAGATATTTATACAACTCTAGCATCGAAAACCTAGGTGCTTTGTGTTTGGTCTATAATTAAGTGTATGAATTTGTTTCTGTAGCTGAACCTCGTACGTTGACTATAAAAATAAAATAGATCATAGTAAATAAATAGTATTACTAATGAAGAAAAACAAAGAAACCTAGATTCGTAAAGCCGAAACTTTTAAAATGTCATATTAAATGACTCCCGTCCGCTTTGTTGGGCACTAAAAAATGACAGAGTCCATTCACATCCAATAACACCCGAAAATTAAGCATCGAATGGTCACAGTCCCATGCCGATAGGCTCAGTAGTTTTAATGTGATTTAGCCTCAAAAGAACGATTATATTCAATTGTATATAATAGTATTATATGCAAATACCTTATTTTTACTTCTTTCTTTTTATTTACAAGCAACATAGTCCATCTCCGTCCCATAATTTAAATAAATTCAACAAAATTTAATATGGTTTTAACCCATAAAACGGTTAAGGTTACAGAGTATGCGTAATTAATAATAATGCATAACTCACTTTTTGCAAAATCTTGTAATTAAGAACGCTATTTTAAAATGATGTTTTTTCGTACAGACCGTAATGTATATTAGAACAATGCTTATGTACATAACTATAAATTGTACCAGACCAGTGGTAGGCAAACTGCGACTCGCGAGCTGCATGGGATTCTTTCTCTTTCACTCCTTAGCTGCGGCTTTTCCCACAAGATATTTAGTGTAGAGAGGAAATATTATCACTTTTATTATATACTACTTTTACTATCATATTCACTTTACTCGTAAGAAATGAGTTGTTTTTGAAACGTAAACTTACGAAGAAGTAGCATATTTTTCGAAGGCAGTTCGAAGCAGCAAACAATAGCAGGGCTAATCGCTCGCAAAAAGAAAGATATATTTGGAAAAGACAAGCTCGAAAGTATATTTTTAATCCTAATTATTTCCACACAAATGTTTAAAACAAAGTTTAAATTAAAAAACGGCTGTTTGAGTTAATTTTAATTAACCTTAATTAAACTTACTAAGAAGTAGCATATTTTTCGAAGGCAGTTCGAAGCAGCAAACAATAGCAGGCCTAGTCGCTCGCAAAAAGAAAGATATATTTGGAAAAGATAAGCTCGAAAGTATATTTTTAATCCTAATTATTTCCACACAAATGTTTTAAACAAAGTTTAAATTAAAAAACGGCTGTTTGAGTTAATTTTAATTTTGTATTGTTTATATTTAGTTCTTTATGATGACCACTGCACTAGACTAATCACAGGACATTAATACTACAAATCAAACCACGGTTAAAGAACAATGAAGGTTCTGATTAATTAATGCCGGAGATACTCACGAGGTTGATAAATAATAGATGTGCGTTTAAAGGCAGAACTGATTGTGAGGGCAGCAACGAGGTGGGGTCGTGTGAAATATATCGGTAAAGTTCAAGCCTGGAATAGTTGAACTGTCCTTCGAGAGTTTATCCACATAATAATAAATGTGGATGGATCAATCGGTGCACAAAACCGTATTCGATACCTTAAAACGTATTTCTAGGAATAGAATGTCGACTAATATATAATACGATGCGACTGGAACTAAATTCGATGGTGAAATTAAGAGAATGTACGGTGAATCACAGATCACCTATGCAAATATATAACATATTCATCGACTTAGGCTTCAAAGTCTTAGATGACGACGACAACAAGTAATAAGACAATAAGTAATTACAGCTTGAACATATATATTGAATTGGTAGAAGAACTTGTATAAAGTTTTTTTTTATATATTGTAGCACGACAAAACTGCACTATGCCTGATGGTAAGCATAGTGCAATCCAAAAATAATGCCAACCACCGAGAGACAAACTATCCATCGACGGTCGCCGCTGTCATGCCGGCCTGCATAAGTGTCTCCTCACGTTACGCTTGAAGGACCTTAATTTTTTTTTGCCAACCAATCTTCCAGATTATTAATATCATTGTCAAGTAGGTATAATACAAGTGTCTTGCGATAATTTCAATGTTCTGACAATATGGTGACTCTCTTGTTAGAACTTTCCAGGGAGTTTTGTGGCATCTCGGAATTCATGCTCCGCGGTATTTATTTATTATCTTCCATCCACTTAACTTATGCACAACAACTGAAATATATCACATAAAATGACAACAATATTAAAAAGTATAGAGTCAAATAACACAAGATTATGAATAAAATATAAAAGCCACGACAAAACTCCTTATAGTTACCACGTTTTTATGTTACGAGGTAGTTACAGGAATGCTAGCCACTTGATGTTAAATGATCATCGCATGCAATAGCTCAAATGAACCGCATTCCTCACGATAAATCTAGGTTGCTACCGCTAAAAAAAGAAAATATTTACGACTTGCGACTCAGTTTGATTTTCTTTATTAATAACTAGCCGCCCGACCCGGCTTCACACGGGTGCACCAACAAAATCAATCAAACCAAATTTTTACTATTGACCTGACTTGCCTTTTATATGGAGAATTTTTAATCGTAATTTTTCAAAGTTCCTCTTTCATACGAACCTTGTTCTGGTAATTACGGCCACAACAAAGAAGAGTTTTTGGCGGGATTTTGGTGTGTCATGTAGTGGATTTTATATATTATACATAATCTTGTGTTACTTGATTCTATATTGTGTAAAATTGGTGGTGTTTTATGTAATATAGTTTATTTATTGTGCATAAGTGAAGTGAATGGAAAATAATATGACCATGAATTCTGAGATGCCACAAAAACTCAATGGAAAGTTCTAACAAGATGGCCACCATGTTGTTAGTTCATTGAAATTATATCAAGACACTTGTAATATCGATACTCACTTGACAATGGCAGTAATAGTCTACTAGAAGACTGGTTGCCAAAAATGGAATGGAAGAAGAACTTGTAATAAATACTATTAACTACTCGACAATGGCAGTAATAATCTAAAAGATTGGTTGCCAAGAATAAAGTTAAAAACAAAAAAAACGAATAATAATTAGCCAAATAGTGCAGTCGTTTGTCAGTGATATGCATACATACATTCGGAAATTCGTTTTTATTTATATAGCTTCCACTTTGTTACCTTCTTCTTCTTTAATTTATGGCGCCGTGTGTAAGCAATACACAATTCCGCCAATGTCATGTAGATACAGAGTGTGTGTGCGCTGTGCTGTCTGTGGCAGATGTTGTCATAATCGAAGGAGAGCGATTTAAAAATGTAATTCGAAAAAGATAATTAATTTGTATGTTTCCCACAGATATACGTATAGGCATACCTAACATATCGATTAAGAAATGGACAATCTGATTAAAGTTTGATTTCGTTAATTTTAATAAATAATGACAAGATATGTAAAATTTACAGGGTTATACAATAAGCTTTAAATGGGAATTTGAAATGGTCAGTAAAATATCAATTTAGAAATGCAAGTCAATTTTTGTATTCGTCCAGTTTTTATACAGTCGATGCTCAACAAACATGAATCGTGGTGTATTGATTTCGAATTGATACAAAGAAAGTTAACACTATCCCATAGCGATGAGCTGCGAAGCGAAATAAGCACTCTGGTATCACGAAGCCCGCATTCGAATCAACGCTAATTATTTTACAAAACGGCAAGTAAAGACATTCGGGGGCCGAGACTGGTAACTGAAACGTTCAATTTGCGCCAGTAATTTCATACTCGGATGATGGATGGCTCTGTTTAAAAACGCATGAACAATCGAAACTGATCATTTTGTTGCAATCGGCGTTCTTTATGTTGTGCCAATGTTTCTTTAATTTGAGACCCTGATAATTTCGCATTCATGTAGTCGGACAACTTATACTTTACGAAGTTAAAAATATAAGTAATCGTTCGGATCGTGGTTACCAATGATTATGTCTAGGCAATAAACTTCATACACGAATCTATGAGTATGACATTTTATATAGTCCCTCTGTGAGGTCAATTATAAACGGGCATTAAAACCATATATTTGTGAAATTTATTTTAATATAGGTATAGACAATTTATATCTATACTAATATTATAAAGCCGAAGAGTTTGTTTGCTTGAACTCGCTAATCTCAGGAACTACTCGTCCGATTTGAAAAATTCTTTCAGTGTTACATAGCTCATTTATGGAGAAAGGGTGTATACTATATAGCTATATATCATCACGCTAAGGCCAATAGAAGCAGAGCACCAATTAATAATTACAAAGTCGTTTTTTTTTCCTTTTAAGAGCTTCCGCTGCCTGTTAACGTTAGCCCAAAGTAACTATTTCAAGCGGACGAAGTCGCGGGCAGAAGCTAGTAATATATAAGATGGTCGACCAATCGGTATTTTTTTGGTGTTTACTCCAACTGATCCTGTGATATGATATCAATAACTTTATGGTATACGAAAATTGACTTGCGACGTGTTAATGTCTTTTAATCTACTATTTTAAATATGTCACGTCTTTATAAACGCAACAATCTTCATATCCGAGGTTATGTGTATAGTTGTTGTATTACATGGCTATCTTTATATATATATAACTCTTCTGCCCGTGTATGGGACTGAACTCCATTTAAACTACTTGACAGATTTTGATCAAATTTTTTGTGCGTATTCAGGTGGATTCGAGAATGGTTTAGACTCACAATTGGACACGGTAGGTGGCACTGCGGTTGACTATTAGAATTTTATATTATCAAAGCAGGAGAGCCTCCGCCGGGCCTCCTAGTGTTTTGTATAATATTATTTAAAAGTAAACAGGAATTAATTGGCTAGTATCTGTTGTATCGTTGGATTTCTTTTTTGGTCTCTTTTGTTCTTTTTGTTATAATTCTCCGTTGACCACATGATAATGTTATTAATTTAGGTTGAGACGTGGAAAAACCAACCAATGAAGAGTCCGCTGATCATAGTAGTCAGAGTATTTATTCGTCCAAACCCGGGTTGTCTAGGGTTCAGCCAAATCTAGGGTTAGCCCTATGAGAGGTAATTAATTGTGATTTCAGAACAATTGTTCGGAAATTGTTCTTTATTAGATTATTTTACAAATTATATTTTGTAAACAACAAAATTTCGAATAATTGGCATAATTTATCAGTAGACATAAATTACGATAATTGTCAGTAATTAGATAGATTTATCAGACGCGCTATGTTTAAATGTAATTTGTTCACGTAACCTTTACCAATTCTCTCCAAGCTTGCTGGTCGTTGAAAAGAGAGAGAACAAATATGTATACTTCTCAGATATTATATTGAATCTTCCTTTCTTATTAATGAAATTAGCTTTAGGTGTTTCATCGGATAAAAACTGGGAGTCGTGTAATTTTTTTAAAATCCCTGTTACCAAGACATTTTACGTAGTAAATGCCTATTCATTTCAGATAAATTCTTCAATATAATCAATGTGCTTGCATTTTCTACTAGAGCTTTATAAAAATTGGTACGAAATAATATTATATCAAATTACTAGCGGGCCCGGCGGACGTTGCCCCGTCCTGATAATAAAAAAAACCTTGACAAATGACATACCTACATGAAAATCCGTTCAATAGTTTTTTTTTAATTTTTCGTAAACAGACAGACAGACGTGGCAGAGGACTTTGTTTTATAATATGTTGTGATATACTAACTATAGTACTTTATAACTCTGTATACCTAACTTTTTATTACTACCCGATTAATTGTTTTATTAACTGAAACGCTTTAGGCGGTTATTTGTGATTATTATATTTATTATTAATTACTCTATTATATTATGATACTGGTTGCGCCACTTTATATATATTTGAAATTCCCGCATTATTGTGATCAGATCGCGCCACTTTCCAGCCCCGCTCGATTACCCTTCCTATGGCACATGCTTATATTCGGTAGCGCGTCGAACGCGCCGCCACTGCTACTATCATTGTTGTTGTGTCCACGCCGCGCCGCGCCGCACCGCGCCGCAAGCAAACAGTTTGAATTTTCGCCTGGTCGAGTGAGAAATAAACGCATCGCTACATACGTGCCGACATACATTATAAACAATAAGTGTTGTGTGGGAGAAAACCCAGTGGAGAGCAACGAGAATCACCTAGCCGGCTAGCCACGTGGAAACTGCAGCGCCGCGAGGTATGTGCCAAGTTTCCTTTATATCCTTGTCTCTCTCTTCGTAGCTGATCGCAATAGTTGAATATCAAATATAGCACCCCCGCATATACAGTCCACTTAAATTAGCAAAGAAACCCCCGCCCTTCGGTGGCGTCGACAACGCAACGGCGCCATCAGATACATTTACTAGTAACTCGAATAAACTAAAACCGAAATGAATATTGTTTTCCATGGTATATATAAATAATTGATAACTAAAAGCAAAATAGTGTTTTTTTTTGTCACTAACTTTCCTCTTTTTTCTATATCGACTCGTGAAATTTGTTAGCGATCTCTATAGGTTATAATATTATTATAATGAAAGCAATATAAATAAACATGAAATATATACCGGTAGCATTTACAAAATACCGTTAACAAAGTTGTCGTAAATGTGGTTCAATCAACACGGGCTGCCACGCGGTCGGCGCAAACCAATGCATTTTAAACGGCCTTGATCTTACTACAGAGTACATCGAAGTCGTGCTCGATATAATCTGTAATATTATAATATCTACCGTATACAATCGTATCATTTTATCCGTTTACATGTTACGTATCACTGTATCTTATAATACTTTAAATGTATCGGAAAAATCTTTTTAACTCCCTCCTGAATGTATAAATGTGAGCATTATTTTGGGTGTTTTATCTTTTTTAATAAATTTTTTATTTTATATTCTTTATAATAGCGGTGGTGGTCGAGTTGTTATTTGCGACGTTATTTTAAACAACATATTATTACAAAGGAAACAAATACTGCAATAGTAAGGACCGTAACACAAGGACGCAAAGCACAAGATCCTTTCATGATTTCAAACTTTAACCTATTATAACATTGAAGAGCTCTTAAAAGTAGTTACATAAGACACAAACATACACTCCTTAAACACATATAAGCAGACGCACATACAAATTTCGGCGCTCTCACTGACTGAAAAAAACGCAACAATGCAAGCACTATTACTTCACGTCGGTTTTCTGTGAGAGAGTGGTACTACCCCGGGCGGGCCGACCCATTCATTCTGAAACCAGTAATAGCTTCAACGTGGCTCTACCAGCTACAAAAATATACGAGTACAAACACATTCTGAAATAGAAATTTACAAGACAGACTTCGAGACTAGTCTGTAGACAACGTGAAATCTTAAACATATTTAGAAAAGATAATTATCTTATCAATGTATATAAGGATAAGTTGATAGGCAATAAATTATTAATCCTTAACCAATTACATATATATAGTTACCTTGACGATATTATGTAGATCAAGATTGACTTTTACAGTATAACGTTCCAATAAATGTTTAAATAAATGTCGTCAGTTTAATATTACGCATAATAAAAAGAATATTGTGAGATGCGACTTACTAAGCTTTTTTGAGTTTGATGAACTGTAAATATTAAAGCGTAAAAAAATGTATCCGAAAGTACATTGCCAAAAACGGTTAAAGTACGTATGGTGCCAAATTACACTAATGAATCAAGGCGGTTTGCTAATATTTAGATTGAATAGAAGTCAGTAATCAAACCTAGAGAATTCATTCAATTTAGGTTTGGTGTTTAGAAATACAAATGCACCTCCTTAAGTCGAACCTCGATAAGTCGAAAAATTCCAAAACTTGAAAAAACGATTATGCTCGTCCCTTAAAGTCTCAGAACCTCCATTACTCAAATTTCCAACCCTGTATAATTTGAGATATTAACCGAGTGCCTTCCAGCTATTTCCGTATATATTTCCTCTCCATAGCTTGAAAAAAATAATCGGACCTCTATATCTCGAACATAGCAATGTTTGATTTTACAACCTAGTAAAGCGATCATTTGAAACTATTTACCTCGAAACTCGAAGTTAGGAATTTATAAATAAACAAAATCACTAAAAATGAATCTTTACGTTGAAAATTTACTTACAAAATCCACCTATTCGAAATCCTTCATAAGTCGAAAACTCTATAACTGGAAATTTTGGCGTATCCCTTGAAGTTTGACTTATAGAAGTTCTACTGGAATTCGTATTTAAAGATACACTAATATGCAAAGTCTCCTCCGATTAAAACTTGTAAGGAATCCGATGTAACATGTCAACATAAACATAACTGTATTTAATATGTTAATATCTCATTTCAATTCAAATTTGATTAAAACAGCATTTTGATTGCATTTAATGAATTAAAATATTGAAGCGATGATGACTCAGTTGATAGGGTGTTTGGACACTGTGTCAATCGACGTAGGTTCGAAATCTTGCAACTAAATCGGAGCTTTCGGTGAACGTAGGCCTTCTTCTAAGTAAGTACGCCTGGCCAGCTACCACCCTCAAGATGAAAGTCTGTCGCTAAGCAGCTGTTGGTGTATTCCGACACCTTTTTAAAAAAATGTAGCACGGCAATATGACTGCACTGTACCTGATGGTAAGCACAGTACAATCCAAAAACAATAGCGACCACCGAGAGACATACTATCCATCGCCGGTCGCCGCTGTCATGCCGGTCTGCGTAAGTATCTCTTCACGTTACGCTTGAAGGACCCTATGTTATAGGAGGGAACACGCTGGTCGGGAGATTGTTCCACACCTTCACGGTGCGGGCAAATATAAGACGTTACGAACTTTTTAGTTCGTGCCCAAGATAGGATTTACCGTAAAACTGGGGCTCCGAAAACCAGCGCGCTTGGTGCGGTTACGAAAAGGAGAAAAGCTGCACTTAAGAGCCAGTCCTCTCTAAGTTGATGATACATGTTACATGATTTGTAAGCTTACTATAGTACTACATACTATATCAATAATATTTATCTTTTTTATTAAATCGAAACAATGGTAGTATTACATTATTTTATATCTAGTGTCTATTCATATTATGCAAATTCATAAAAGTTCTAATTTGTTTCTTTCCGACTATAAGTATGGCGATATCTTTTTAAAATTTAATGCCAATATATAACTTATATTAAACTGAAAAACAAGGGGTGTATTCTCCGGGTAAAAAATAATGAAGAAAGGAAAAACTTTGCTATAAATGAAATTAGATGACTCAGGACTTCCATGGAGAGGTAAATAATAGATCGTACCCTACATTTCGGAGGTCTCCTCGAAACGTTAGCAGGTACATATGTTTAACTATTTTAGTGTCACTTAAGATCCTGTTTTATAAATTGTTTACATTGCACATTAATCTATGAATACATATAAAATTAAAGTGTTTATTGTTTTTCCGGAATACACTCCGAATTGGCTAATCCAATTTTGACGAGACTTTTATTGGTAAATAAAGAATTTTCCAGAGTAAGTACTATCAAAGCTATATATAATTACACTGTTCTATATATATAGTTTAAGCAGACAATATAAGATGTAATATAGGAACTTAAAAAATAAAAAAAATCACAATTTACCCAGATAAAATACACAGTTCTCACGAAACAACAAAAAAATCTATTTCAAGGAACTAAACCGCGGACACAAGTTAATTCTATAGATTAAATATTGTATGCGAACGTTACAAATTTTGAATTTATGTGCGTGAATATCAACTAATGCCTTTGTACAAAATGTATTAATTGGTCTCATTAATGACACTTCAAAGGCGGTTGATTTATACTGACACTACTGTAATTATTAAACTACCCCTTGACGAGTTATGGCGGGAGGTAATAGTGTATCCATAATTAACGTTTTTTTTTAAATATTAGTGCCCTTTACGTGTTCCTGTATAATTCATTAAACATATTAATAAAACTTAGCTGTCGTGTGTTGTTCAACGTCGCCGTAGATCTATGTATCGCAACATTGTAGACTCGGTACTAAATGAACGCATCTGCCCAAGATGTTTATCGTTTTAATAACTATTCGAGAATTCGCCCTAGAAATTAAAAAAAAGTTTGGCGTAATTGTTTACGGCTAGATAGTGAAATGGGAAGTACCCGAGAACGCACCTATTTTACAGACAAACCTGATTGTATATAATCATCCAGTAGGATTTGTAAGCTACTCTCCAACTCATCTTTATATATATACCTAATTATACTGTCAGTTTTATATGTTGGTAGAACCACGCTGAAGCTATTACTGGTTTCAGCATGAATGGGTCGACTCGCCCGGAGTCTACCACCCGACCCACAGAATCACCGACGTGAAGTAACAGTGCTTGCATTGTTGCGTTTCGTTCGGTCAGTGATAGCACCGGAGGCACACCTCCTTTAAAGGTCGTCAACGCACTTGCGACTCCCCTGGTGTTGTGGTGATCACTTAACATCAGGTGAACCACCTGTTCGTTTGCCTCCTATTATGTAGAAAAAAAATCGTATGTGACTGAAGAACTCCCCCTAAACCTCCTTTTGATCAAAAATTTTTGTGTGTGGATTCAGGTGGATTCAAGAATGGTTTTGATTCACAATTGGACCCGGTAAGTGGCGCTGCGGTTGAATTTTAGGATTTTTTTATTATCGAAGCAGGAAAATATACGCATGCTCGCTAGCCTACCTATATAAATAAAAATCAGTTGCCGAATGTATGTAGGTGCCTCACTTCAAAACGGTTGCACATGTTTGACAAATTCTTATTTTGGTTCGTTTGTAATAGTCAAGACATGGTTAGTATGACACAGAATACTTGAAAAACCGTATGGAACGGTGAAATATTTGAATGAAAATATCTCCATATAAAAATTTTGCGAGTGGATGACACAGAAGATTGTAAGATCTTCAAAAATATAGAGAAAGACGTTCAGTTATTTAGTTGCCATTACATGGTTGTATTGTAATGGGAAGATATCTTCTCAATTTCTTCGTTAGTATCGCGCTTATATTAGTATCAGGGCGGGCATCTATTAGCAATACTACGTAAGCCACAGCTACTCTGAAGACTTGATGGAAAAATATTGAATATAACTGGACAGGACACAACCAACACAGAACCAAAAATTAGGTTTACAAAACTTTTTTTAAACAATTTTGTTACCTTCGCACTGTAACTACACTATAATTAGCAGTATAATAAGAGCGAGGTCACAATTTGATACAATGTAAGTCACTTCCCTTTCCTTTGACGCGTTGCGTGAACATTATAAGTGACTTATGACTTGAGATTATTGGTCACATGCTTTACAAAATAATCAAACAATTTGATAGCAGACTCCTTCTCCATTAGACCCGAAAGATCTAAGAGACATATACGAAGGTTGATACAAAGCATTATACGCCCTAGTCATTTCGTACTACATCTGGGGCATTCTTGAAGCAGATGTTCAAAGTTTTCTACAGATGTGTTATGTATAGATGTGCAAAGGCAGGTGTTATTTATCATCAATCATTTTAAAACGATTAATGTTTACAAATACTAGACCGTCTCTAATGTGTCTAGGTAGAATAAATAGTGACTCCCACCCCAAACTAGATATTTCATAGGAACAAATCAGTATAGTCAGAAATAATAACAAAATATATGTACATACTATATAGGTAAAACCAAATTCCAAACCCTTCGTAAGAATAACTTTATAGGGATAAGTAAACAGCTTATTTTATATTAAGAACGTTACGTGAACTAGCAATTTTAACAATTTTTATTTCTGTTATAACTTTCTTCTGCTGTACCAAGTAATTAGAGTATCGGACTAAGAAAGCTGAAACAAAATAATTCGATGAAGCGCCGAGCTGTTCACACTACACATACGAATGTATTTAATCACCTATTAAAGTTTATTCTAGTATTGAAAATACGTCAAGTTGCAAGTTACGTGCGGTAAATGATGTACCGTTAACCTGTTTCATTTTTATATCTTGTTAGTAAATTCTTCGAAGCGAAAATTAAAGTATCTTCTAGTGATCAAATGGCGTGTGAAAAGCAATCGATGCGGTGTGGCTATTATTACAAATCTTCAATTATTGTCAACACAAAAAGTACGATTGCGTGCAATTTTTAATTCAGAATTCTTGTCCACGTCATTACTTATAAATCATTCGTTAATTAAAATCGACCCGAAAAACAGCGTTTAGAAGTATTTAATTACAAACGCCATTGATAGTAAATGTAAATGAAACTAACGAACACGTTGATTTTGTAATATTTCTCGATAATTATACCCCAGCTTAGGACACAAATAATTATAATCTATACTAATATTATAAAGCTGGAGGGTTTGTTTGTTTGATTGAACGCTCTAATCTCAGATACTACTGATCCGATTTAAAAAATTCTTTCAGTCTTAGATAACCCATTTCACGCTAATCGCACTTCAACTCGCATTTCAACGCACATCATCACGCTAAGACCAAAATCGGGTTTTTTCCCCTTTGAGAGCTCCCGCTGCGTGTCAGTGTTTGCCCAAAGTAAATATTCCATGCGGACGAAGTCGTGGGCAGAAGCTAGTAATCTATATATATAGAATAATAACTAACTGACACATCAAGACAGCTCCGTCGTCTAACGTTCGAACCTACGCGACGATGCACTCCTCCCGCGCTTCCACGTCGGCTTCGGCAACGTCGAACCGACGTTCTAACAAAGGCCCTTTTTAGGGCCAACCAGATCGTTCCACGCAGACCACTGCACTGCCTACGGAACCCTCGAGATTGCCTAACGAACCCGTCGTTACTGCTCGAACGACGAAGCAACTAGCGCCACCTGGACGCCGCACACCGAGTGTGCTACGGAACCCGCCGTGTTCACCGCCGCCTCCCCTCACCCCGCCGGTACCGCCGTCGGACAAATTCCATCTCCGATTGGGGTGTACGAGGGCGATCTCAATGCCCTAGCTCGGCTCATTGGAACCGAGGACCTATCGGAAGGGATGCTTCGTTGGATGGCGTTGTATCTGCGGCTTCAAGAAGCCTGCATCGAGAACAAGATACCTTCGCCGACCCACGCAGCCGCACTTCAACTGGCCGCCACCGGGAAGCTGATGCCTCCTGAGATACCCAAGCCATGGCTCTCGTCGAGTCCGATCGGGCGAGCGTTACGCCGTAAGCGCGACTCTCCGAACTCCGAGAGCTCAAAACGCCTCAAGATAAATGTACCCGAAGTACTAGCGCGCTCCACCACCGCTGCCGCCGCCGCGACACAGCAGGCGACATTGTCTGCTGCCGCTGAGTCGCAAACTCGGCTTGATACCGCGAATCCGTCGCCGGTAGCGCGCCCGGCCGATCGGTGCGCGCCTGCACCCGCCCCGGTGCCTCAACCACGAGCCGCCCATTCGAGCAGGCAGGCCTCGTACGCGGAAATCACCGAGCCGCCCGCGCAATCTGAGCGCGTCCGCGATACTCCGATCGCCGCCGCCGCCGCGAGCGCCTAGACGCCGCAAACTCCTGCCTCACCTGACGCGAGAGGCCCACGTTATCCGCCAATTGTGGCCGAGAGCCCCCAAAACTGGGGCGTGCTTCTCCCACAGTTGGCGGAAAAGTTGGGGCGTGGGGCCAACGTTCGCGTCCACGGAGAGAGGGTACGGTTTATCCCAGAAGACGCCGAGGAATACCCCATTACAATCGACTACCTAGAGAAGCAAAAGGGGGTGAGCTGGTTTACATACACTCCCCCCTCCCAACAAGGCCTCAAGGTCGCGATCCGCGGCCTCCCATGCGGACTCAACCCACAAGATCTCATCGAGGCTCTTCACAAGAAGGGCTTCACAACCGAATACGCCCGCCAGATCAATGGACGACGCGGTAGATCAGGGTGCATTTTTACCATGTCGTTCTAAAGAGGACGCCCGGGCTAATACCCGCTATATATGATATCAATACGCTGATGTGCCTGCCTGGACTGCGAATAGGCGCCTGGAGGGGAGAGCGCCGGCTAGCGCAGTGCTTTCACTGCCAGCAGTTCCGGCATTTCTCGCTCCAATATCACCGTAAGATAGTCTGTGTGCGGTGCGGAGGACCACACTTCGCCCGCAAATGCGACCGTCCGAAATACGAGGCGGTGACCTGCGCTAACTGCGGGGGCGCCCACTCGGCGAATAATAAGATACACTGTCCTGTTTTCAAACTGGAGCTCAGGAACCGCCGGGCAGGCACCGAGGCCCGAACCGGCCTTGGGAGACGCTCGGAAGCTAGATCGGCCCCAAGGGTGGTTGAAGAAACGGCGGCGGCGAGCCTCATGGTCCCCGCCAACGATCCTCCCCCCAAGGGTCCCAAGAGAACCCAAAGCAAAAAGAAGAGAGACCTACAACAAACCCAACAAGCTCAAAAAAAACCCGGCTCTCAGAGCTGTCAAAGCGATTGACCGCTCTCAAGAACGACCGCGACCAGAAATTAGAGACAACCTCCATGGAAGAAGCCCGAAAATTCAGAGCTGATTTCAGGGAAAAAACGAAGGACGCAATGTGCGATTTCCTGCTAACATAACATCGGCTCGATCACACCGCACTCCACGAGAGAGTCGCAAGGAAACCCCGGAAGAAGCGCCCCAGGGCGTGGAACCCATGGGACCAAGACACCCCCGTCAATGCGGGGGGAGAGAGAAGCTACCGCCAGAGGGGTAACTCTGATGCAGTCCCTCCGCGCGCGTCTGACGGGGCACGCGAGACGAAACTCAGCTGACACAACAGTGCACAGCCAAAACTCCTGGGGCTAGGGTCGTTGAAAACTAGCACGCAGATTCCTTTTAGACTGTTGGCTATTTGCTTGTAGACTAAGGAAGGATTTTTGGAAATTCAGCTGCTAAGGTAGTGAAAATGCGAATATGAAAATTTGTATGCAAAATTCTAGATTTTTTAACTTACTGGTAATTTGTATTAAGCCATTTAGAAAGTAAATAAGACATATACTAGCTACATAGCTGTATAAAATTAAATAAATATCTTATATAGTCTTTTATAAAAAAGATACAAACATAGATACAGACGAACAGAAATGTTCAAGAAAGCATTCATTCGTTTAAGACTGTTATAGGGATCGATTTATTAACCTGTAACAGTGTCACATCAACCTGTAAAATAAATCATTGCAACGAAGTCTCATCCCGAAGGAAAGCTTGCTACTGCAACAAGGCCTCTTCCCGAAGTATGGGCATAAACATTACGCCAGCCCATGACTTATTGGCAATAACAACAAACTTCAAGAAATCCACAATTCTATATTTTCCCACGTACGATAGTACTACAAGAAGAATTCTTATATTATTCTTTTCTTACTTCCCTTCACCGTCAACCGATAGTGTTACCAATTTAAATTAGTAAATGTATGCGAATTCCGAGGCAATTATTTTTAATTCATGCAGATTAAAATCGAATTGTCATTCCATTGGTCAAATCACTCGACTACCAAAATTAATAATGCCCGTTTGCTACCCCATAATATAAAAGAAAATCAGACGAACAACGCATAACAATGTATCATGTATTTTCCGTACAATATACGTATACGATTCAACGATTCAATTTCAACCTGGATAGTAATCAAAAATACTACCAATTACACAAGTAGTAATTCCGACTTTGAATGTATTGAAAAATGGTTTAACATAGTTGCACTGGTATGACTGAATATACAAAGTTAAATAAATCGATTCGAAATAGCCGAGTTTGGTGTTGAGTTGAGTCGAGTCGTGTATTAGCTAGATAGCGATCGAGGCACGACACCTTTATTAAATCGGAAAAAATAGTGGATAATTTCCACATCACAGGTACTTCGTGTTGTTGTACAAAATGTATTCATTATTTGTGCTGTTTCATATTTTCTATCATTTTATTTTCATCGCATCTAAATTCCTATCTTATTTTATAAATAAAAGTAAAAGTGAGTTTCTTTGTTACGCTTTTTTTATATTATAGGGGGCAAACGAACAGGCGGGTCACCTGATGATAAATGATCACCGCCGTCCATAGACACTAGTAACACCAGGGGAGTCGCAAGTGCGTTGCCAGGCTGTGTTTGGTGAGAGTGGGGAGAGGGAGGGAGGTGAGCCTCCGGCGCTCTCACTGACCGAACGAAACGCAACAGTGCAAGCACGCAACTGTTACTTCACGTCGGTGTTTCTGTGGGTCGGGTGGTACAGGTATATAACGACCTACAAATAAGACCTTACAATTATTATTGTTATTAAATACGCATTTAAATCGCCAATGATATTAGAGCGTAAAATGTAATAAAGTTCCTGAATTTTCCAAATATCATCATATTGTATTTCAAGGGTTTACGACTTTAATACCATGTTCAATATCTGAAGCGTTCAAAATATGTATGTTTAATTCTGTATGTAAAACAAAGTAATTCACTTCAAACAAGGGTCCAGTGAACACTTTGCAGAACTTAGAATATCTCCACTTTTTTTCTCGGCATTCGTAAAACTCTCGAGTAAAAATTTCTGGGAGTGCCATGTGTTTTCGAGAAATTTATCAATATTCCAAAAAATCAGAACCATGCTCCGATCATTTTATAAACCATACGTAATGATAATAATGAATATAAACAACCAATCATAATAAGAACGAAAGGTCTAAACTAGAACTCTGTGTGTTAGCAAGTAGCGAGTGCGCTACTTCTTTAGATCTAACATTAACAGATTGTAACAGAAATTGCTAATGGCAATTTTGTACTTTAATTAAAAATGGCAAAGTTTTGTATCTACGATTTAACGATCGAGACATGTTTGTAGTAGTTCTGATTAGAATGTAATTACTCCTGCCCTGTTAAGTCTCGTCAAAGATACAAACAAAACGTAAACCGTCGACCAATATGTATAGTACTAGCATTCGATGATAACTTCGCGTACTCTTCTCAGTATGAAAAATTATTTCCACGAATTGAAAATGAAATGTTGAACTGTAACAAGTGGCCGTATACTTAGTAACGTACGATGAATGCATTCTTTAATTACGAGGTCAGTTACGTAGTAACGGAGACAGTGTATAATATAATATGAATGAATCGGTTACATCACCGAGCTGTGTACAACATTGTCATAGCGGCCTTGACACTGAACTACTGGTGTACAACGAACAACAATGTTGAGACCCACACGACTTTAATTTGAGGAATTCCGGTGTAATGAAAACAAACCTGTTGTTTTGCGGTTCGCAGCGTTCCGCGACGAGCACGCGACGTAACCGTTTTTCATTAATTCACTTTTGATTAAGGTCATCAGTTGTGATTTATCCTTTGTTGAAAAATTAATTACTATGGGTACATGATTTTATTTAAGTACTGACATTAGTCAGTATAAATATATGTCTCAGGAAATATGTTGTTGTGCTTTTAAAATAACACATACGTAATCGTTATCATTGTTTTAATGCCTACAAAGAAAGTATTACCTAACAAGGAATCAGAGAAAATCATAAATATTTTTAATTGCATCATTATATCTAAGCCAACTTTTAAGTTGCGTACTTAAAACTTGTATAAGCACTTATGTTTAGATAATAAATACAAAAATTCGATCAAATAAGTTACTAATGTCCGGTTTCTGAGGTACTTTAATTGTAGTTTATCTGTTCATTAGCGTTATCTGTTCGATAACTTGTCAAATTGCGTTTCTGAACACACAATCATACGATAAATGCCAGTACAATTCAACGGGCCATTTGACAGTTTATCTTATGGATAACTTTGTTAAGTCAACAACCATTGGTAGTTTAACCGAGTATATCAGAAACCGGCCATTAGTCGATTTACAGAAATATTTATCATTTTCTTTAGAATGTAAGTTTTGCTTTTATTTTCGTAAATGCAGATTTTTACTATACTTTTATTTACAAAATTGTTAATTTTCAATGATATTCACAACAGTAAATGTTTATAAAATATACACAAACATATGCGCATTACGTATCTTGCGCACGATTTGCAAAGTGCGAGTTCAAGGCAAACTGCAATTAACCGATTTGCATAGCAATTGTTATCTCAATAATAACAAAAACTGTATTACACAATATACGTTTCTGCGTAATTGTCTGGAAACTATAGAACACACAAGTGGACGGAAAGATTTACAGTTTATGTTAATCATAAGCTTATATTTTTGTTATAGGTACATATATTATCTGGTTATTTCCATTTATATTGAAGGAAGTAAATAGTGGATCAAGACTTTTCTCTGTTCTTACGAGAATCATCGTTATTCTTACATTATGGTATTCAAAATTTATTGAGTAAAGTCTACATACATATATGATCTTACAAAAAAGACTGTTGCGACACCAAATATATACGATTTACTTCTAAGTATACTGCTTTTATTGTGGATTTATAAACCAATTTACTTAAGTATTGTAATTGTACTTAATGTGATGACACAGTTGATAGTAAAATCGTTTGTATGTGCGGTCATTATTAGATTTGGTTTAACGCCATCTATCAGCGCAAAGTCCGTACGATAATGTTCACTGCCCTTGTCGTAAATGTTAAATATTTTTATGTAATTACTAAATTAATTTTTAATGACAGCTACATATGTTTGCTGTTATTCCTCGATATTTTTTCTTTCGTTAATTCTGGTAATAAAATTTTCCTACACCTTTTTATTGCCTCATTTAGTTTTAACAGCTAATTAGCCAATATAACTTAATTCGTAGCCAGAAAATTGACGATTGCTATGTACGTAGCAGTTTAATTCATTATTATTTTATTCCGATTGATTATAAATGTTTGTTCTATATATTGTTATCTTTCAGATGTCTCACATTAATTAACCTTTTACAATATATAGGTTTTATCGAAATACCGAAAATATAGGTTGATTAAAAATCCAATTCAAAAATACTAATAGACGGTAAAATATATCTTTGAATACATTCTATAGCCTTAAACGATAAAGTATCTGGAAACACGAGAAAAACGATACGAAAGTAAAGAAATGTCGTGAACGCTTCGTTGAATGTAAACAGTGTTCTGTAAACTGTGAGGTCGACGAACTGTTACAAAGTAAGGATACGTTGAAGCTGATACCGGACCCGGCAGTGGGAACACACTTTTATTTACGGTAAAGCGAGTATTTTACAGCTTATCATTGACTCGCCTCTTTATAATGATTGCGATGCTTGTCTCTTGAATGCCAAATTAAATGAACATTATAATTCCACATTCTCAATTATTTAAGTACTGATTACCGACTGAGGTTTTAGGTTTCTTAAACCTTAATTTGCTTCGTAGCAGTAAAACGTTTCAACCTTTAAGGTACGTCTATTTAAAACTTATGACTTGATTCAGGTGATCTTACAATAAAGACTGTTGCGATTTCAAATATGTCCGATTTATTTATACGTATAATGTTTTTAACGTGAATTTATAAGCCAAGCTTATTAGGTATTTTTGATGTAATGATGCAATTGAAAATAAAATCAATTGTATATACCGATACTGGTAGATTTATAACGCCATCTATCACAGCAATGTTCCTACGATATTTTTAACCGTCCTTGTCGTAAATGTTTGATATTTTTATGTATTTACTAACTTCATTTCCTATTCGAAATTTTAACACAGCACTTTTGAACAATATAGGAATAAATTTTCGCCATTGCTAAATTATATATAACTTCATATATTTTCTCCTCTTTCAATAAATATCCGTCTGTCTTTTTTATCATTCGTTTACCATCTCTATGCTTTTCTTAGTCTCAAATTACAACTATAACATATTATTTTACATGATTTAATTATTATTGTTAGTGGTAGATAGATTACCAAACATCTCTGTGTCTACACTCTTTGCGAATAACATTTTTTTATTTCTTTTTAACTCGGTTCTAAATCTCATTCCGTCAATACAGTTTCGAGAACTTTGTGTCTTTTTGGTCAAGGTTTTACAATATTATTAATAAGCCTTTTCTAACTGAAAGAATACAACGATTTCTTTATAATTCGGTACATATTAGACACTACTTTTTCGGTATTTATACAAAAATACCTTAAATTGTACTTGTTTTTTAAACAAACAATTTTGTTTTTATGATATATGTAGACTACAAATTATATTGTAGTAAAATAAATAAAAAAATACGATATAACAAGTGGTTCTAAAGGAAATGATATATTCTCGCATTTAAATAACAATAATTTTAAACGAAAATTCCTTTTTCGATGATTATAAATAAGAATCTCTATATTAATACGTGAAGCGAAAACTTTGTATCCCATTTTAAGCGAATTGCGCTAATAGATGAACGTGAAATTTGGCACAGGTAAAGTTTATATGGAGGAGAAGTTCACAGAGCTATTCTTTTTATATAAAAGTCATTAAAAACACATTACATTAATTAAAATATAAATTACTCACACACATTACACACATCTAAATGAAAATGACGTTTCGCCATCCGTCATTCTTACGTTCCTATTACCTTTTTTCATCCTACATTCAATATTTTTAACACGACTTACGTTCCATACCTTACATGCCCTTTGAAATGAACTGGTCAAATTGTAGGTTAATTTTATAATAATATAATATGTAAATTAATAATATACATTAACAATTAATTCTAAAATTTATTAGAAATTAAAAACCACTGAAATAATTATTATTCTTATTTGATCTTATTGAATGTCAAAATGAATGATGGTCAAATCTGGACCACTAAGCGACCACTAGTTTCTATAAATAGGAAAGATATCTGAAACACTTCAATATTGAATAACTAACCCCTTTCGTTCCGATAGTGTTGATTAATTGAATTAATCGGTATAAGTTGAACGGCATAGCCATAAAGTCGATAGCCTCAGTCACAATGTGCAGGGCGTATGAATTAACATAGTCAAGACAGTGCACCTCAGGTTAAAACATACATAATGTATCTTTCAAGGGTAAACCGGGTGAAAGATCGTATTGTTTAATATTTACATAATTCATAATTGCGTGCTTTTGTTGTATTTACTCTTTGCGATTACGTTCTACTTTGGTACTTTAAACTGTTATCACATACCAGTGTATATATTGGAGCTATTATTATAGCACTTTGAATAAAAAAAGAAGTAACTTACAAGTTACATTGTTCGAGTTTTCACCAGAAAGTAAATTTAGGTTGCGATGAGAATTGGTCCAATTCAAGAGCCACTTCAGTTACTATCAAATCTACCAAAATAGATGATT
The DNA here is from genome assembly GCA_036509395.1 of Antheraea yamamai. Classification (NCBI taxonomy): domain Eukaryota; kingdom Metazoa; phylum Arthropoda; class Insecta; order Lepidoptera; family Saturniidae; genus Antheraea; species Antheraea yamamai. Next base: position 14,059,802 of record AP028448.1, on the reverse strand, counting down.
GTTGTACTCTTCTTGATTGAAACGTGTGAGAAACTTAGTTCACGAAAACAATTCATAAAAAAGGTATATATAATTAAATAAGTCAATATCTTGATTAATAGTAATTATCTCAGTCACTTTAATTTATTTAAAACTAGCGGGCCCGGTAGACGTTGTCCCGCCCTGATTATAAAAAAAAACTTTGACAAATTATATACCATGAATCACTTTATCGACTGGTGAAAACAGCTTGAAAATCCGTTCAATAGTTTTTGAGTTTACCGCGAACAGACAGACAGACAGACGCGGTAGGGGACTTTGTTTTATACTATGTAATGGAAACGCATTTTTTAATGTGCCTACGCAGTTATTTCAAAGACATTGCATTTTAATTCAAATTTATGGTAATTATCGTATTGCATTATGCTGTTACCCCGTCTGAATTTTTTGAAACATATTTTATAAAAAAGCGAATTAGGTAGGAACTTTTTTTAAATTTTTTATTTAAACGTCTTTCTGTTACAAATAGTGATATTTTCTACAACGACCAAACCAAACCCGCCAAAAGAACCAAAGCAAAAATCCAAGCCGAGGTTCTGCCACTTTGACATTCATGAGCTCGTTGCCAAACGTCTGAACGCCATAAGAGCTCGGCATATTAGTCCGGTGAAGCTGTGAAGGCCCATCAGGCCAACAAGTTTAGTCATGTAAGTCGTTAGTTCGAAAAAGCAAAAGTTACTTAATAAAAAAAAGTCGAGGCAGTGATAAGGACTACCGATATGAGTGAAAAGTCAAAGCAATATAATAACTGTGCATTTTTTTATTTCTAGATCAATTATAGTCTGAATTATTTAAATTTCATAATTTGTAAATTTAAAATATTTTAACATTACTATGGTTTTCATATCTATTGACAGTCCTTTTTTATTTCTAGATCAATTGTAGTCTGAATTATTTAAATTTCATAATTTGTAAATTTAAAATATTTTAACATTACTATGGTTTTCATATCTATTGACACTCCGAGCAATAATTATTTACAAGTTATCAATTAATCAAACATATGCACAAGCTCAGTACAAAATATCCATAGTACCTATACACCGGCCGATATACTACGCGTCGAAATCTGGCGCTAGCGCAATTTATCACGAGTCTGTAGAGATCATCGGTGATGCGAACCCCGAGGTTTTAGTCTACCAAAAATCGCTCAACGAGGCTAATGAAATCTTCACTTCAAAAAATTTAAGGAGGTGAAGCCAGTATTGTTAATAATAACAGTTGAAAATGAAGTAAATTCCGTATTAAATAATATAATTCCGAATCAGATTCCATTTCGTGTCTATACGCAATAAAATTTTAAAAGCAAACCCAAACGAACTAAGGTTCTAGGCATTATAAAAAAGTCGTAAAACTGTATTTATAACCTTTTCAATGTTGCGTAAAATGGCATACGAGTAAATTTCAATTTTTATGGTATCATTTCAAACGTATATAGTCATTTTCTCGTGTACCTATTTGCGGCATTTTTTCTAAAAGAGTTATTTTTAACTGTGTGCATTTCACTTGCTAACCTTTGGATTACTTTCACGAAATGGATTATAAAATTGTGTAGAACGAAAATAAACAGTGTTTTTACAATCTTTTATGCCACTAGTTAATTACGTGTAATTTGTGCTATATTTAAACTATAGCACTAAAACTTAATGTATTATTATTTCTTCCATAAAAACTAAATATATTACACAATATAATTAAAGTGTCTTATTTTTCCTGAATAAAATTTAGATAATGAATGAATTACTACGGATAAAACACTTCTATAGTATTATATAAGCATTACACCTTACCATAGAACGATAATATTATTGTAAAAAAACTAACATTAAGTCGGTAATTGGTATGTAAGTGTTAAGAAACAATGATGAGGAAATTACGATAAGAATTGAAAGACCGTCCACAACTAATTCATCTAAAATATGTAACAATAAACATATTTACAACATCAAAAAATACCTTATTCAATTTAGGCCCTAAGAAGGACAACTCGGCAACGGAAAACAACACAGTCACCTAAAAGGACCGGCAAGAAACTCGAGCGTGTTTTTTTTTAATTATTTAATTTTACACAATTTTCATACTACATTAAAGTTATTACTATCATTTTTAGCGGATGCACAGAGAGGGGTGTTATTTCCAGACGCACCATCGTTCACATACTGATTCACCCTATACTATTATTGACATAAAAACCCGCATGACATAATGCTTACAGTCCGGCATTTGATAAGGCGTTTTGGGATTTCGTTGTATAACCAACACTTTTACTTAAAAAAACAGTTACTGATCTTACTTAGTCTGAAACACGGAATGACCTGTTTTTACAGTTTCTAGTGTTTAAATCATGCCGTTCTTTTGCGTAATCCAAATTTTCTGACGAGAACTGAGTGTTTTTTTATCTCATAGCTGGCAAACGAAACTGGAAACGAATCACCTGACGTAAAATTATCACCACCGTCCATATACACTAACAACACCAGGGGAGTCGAAAGTGCGTTGCCAGCCTATGTTAGGGGGAAATGGAGGGAGGGGGGAGAGGAGCTGGTCCTCCGGCGCTCTCACTGACCGAACGAAACGCAACAATGCAAGCACTGTTACTTCACATCAGTTTTCTATGAGAGGATGGTACTACCCCGGGCGAGCTGACCCATTCATGCTGAAACCAATAATGGCTTCAGCGTGGCTCTACCACATACCAGTGTTACCGAAAGGAACGGAACTGTAAATATCTGCGACTACACTTCGAAACTGTAAAAATTAACCGCGAGTAAAACCGCTATGCAGATATACTTTTTTATAATAGGTCTTTACCTATGAAATTGCCGTTCTGCAGTACTGGCCATTTCAAATCAAAATAATTTTTGTTTGGCTAAGAATTCTAATTTCAAATTAATTTTATTTTAAAAACATGGAATTCTTTTTCCAAAAGTAGTCATCTATTTATTGATTAGTGTTACATTTTCATCGCATTTCAGTCTTTTTTGTCATCATGGATACGTTAAAAATTCGAGTAATTATGGAATATGAGTACCGTCGTGGCAGCAACGCGGCACAAGCGGCACAAGCGGCACGCAACATCGACGACGTTTACGGAGCTAACACTACAAACCAACGCACCACCTGTTATTGGTTTGCTCGCTTCCGTTCTGGGAATTTCGATCTGAAAAATGAACCTCGCGATCGTCCGAAGACTGGTCGACAATGACGAATTTGGCCGGAAAATGCTGTCTGGCCGATGGTAAGCACAGTACAATCAAAACAATGGCGACTCCGAGATATATACTATCCATCGCCGGCGCCGCTGTCATGCCGGCCTGCGTAAGTATCTCTTCACGTTGCACTTGAAGGACCCCATGTCATAGGAAGGAGGAAACACACTGGCCGGGAGATTGTTCCATAGCTTCACGGCACGGCAAAGATAAGATGTTGCGAACTTTTTAAAGGTGATTGTGGAAGCTGATGATACACAATCTACGGCTGAATTAGCAGCAGCTTTCGACGTTAGCGTCAAAACAATATTGGTCCATTTGCGTCAAATTGGCAAGGTAAAAAAGCTTGACAAATGGGTGCCCCACGAACTCAATGATCGCCAGCGCGAAGTACGCGTCGAGACGTGCCCTTGCACTGCTCAACAGACACACAAATAAAGGAATTTTGAACCGCATTGTTATCTGCGATGAAAAATGGATTCTGTTTGATAACCGCAAGCGCTCAGCAAGTTGGTTGGATCCTGGTTGAGCACCTAAACAATGCCCTAAACGAAAACTTACCCCTAGAAAAGTGATGGTCACTGTTTGGTGGTCTAGCGCCGGTGTGATTCATCACAGCTTCTTACTAAACGGGGTGAGCATTACTGCAGATGTATACTGTGAAGAACTGAACACAATAATGGAGAAGCTGGCACATCTCCAACCAGCATTGGTCAGTCGCTCAACTCCGCTGCTCCTGCACGACAACGCGCGACCTCATACTGCACAGCAGACGGTATCAAAGTTGCAAGAACTGGGGTTGGAAGTTCTCTGTCATCCGGCCTACTCACCGGACCTTGCGCCTACAGACTACTACTTTTTCCCAAATTTGGATAACTCCTTGGCGGGAAAAAAATTCAATACCCGAGAGGCAGTACAAAATGCCTTTGAAGAATTTGTTGCCTCCCGTCCAGCTGATTTCTTTAAGAAGGGCATCAATAAACTGCCACTGCGTTGGCAAAGATGCATTGATTGCATGGGTGATTACTTTGATTAATACAAATAAAAAATACATGAAAAAAAATCGTTTAATTTTTTTCATACAAAACGGCAATTTCATAGGTAAATACCTAATATACGAGTATATATTATTGTATTGCTTTCGATTGAGCGATCCATATATTCATTTTAATTATATCCTCAAGATATATAATATAGTTATTTGAAACAATCTGACATACTTTCAGCTTTAGGTATTTAACACAACTAAATATATTTATAACCTGATATAGCAAATGATAATTGGAAATCCAAATAAGAGAATACGTTATTCGATAAATGTTAAGACGTATAGTTAACTTAAATGTTACCATGACAGCATAATTATAGTTTATTCGAAAAAAGATTTCCTGGAACATTTTTTATTCGTCCTGATATAATTTTAAAACGATCAACTTTCGGTATTCATGCCTTGAATTTTAAATTACCGTTATCGGATACCGTTTCGAAAAGAATTTGTACGGCATATCGTTGGAATCTTAAAATATACCAGTAATATAGAAGCATATATACTGTTGAAGAGACTATGATTAGGGATTTTTCTAATAACCCTGTAGTGGGAGGAGGCCTCCTGATCAGCCATCAGCCTTGAAATTAAAAATTTGTCGACAAACACGTATAAGTGTTTAATAGGTGGTAGAGCCACGCTGGATCTATTACTGGTTTCAGCATGAATAAATCGGCTTGCCCGGGGTAGTACCACCCTCTCACAGAAACACCGACGTTAAGTAACATTGCTTGTATTGTTGCATTTCGTTCGGTCAGTGAGAGCGCCGGAGGACCACCTCCCTCCCACTTCCCTCTTCTTCCCACTTTCCCGACCCCCCTCCCCCCAAACACAGGCTGGCAACGCACTGGCAACTCTCCCGGTGTTGCTAGTGTCTATGGACGGCGGTGATCACTTACCAGCAGGTGACCCGCCTGTTCGTTTGCACACTAGTGTGTTCCGGTAGTTATACTCGAGTTGAGAGCCAGTCCGCCTCTAGGTTTAGCGGGTTTACCAGCTTAGGCCACATTGTGATTTTCCTAAAACGCTAAAACCTACGCCGAATAACAACTACAGTGGCTTGACAACAAATTTTCAATGTAAAAATGGTAGCTAACAAGGTTGACTTTAGAAAATATCTACACACCACGCCATGGTTTCAGATTATTTTTCTTTTAATTGAACATGTGTCGAAAGAACTTCTCCACCATTGTGTTTAGGTGTTCACAATATATATTTAAAGTAACTACTACCACAAGGTAAGATGCCATATTTTAGTGTAAGGCAGTATAAGGCATTTTTAGATGAATAGGGTCCATCCAACGATTGCCATATATAGGAAACAGTTTTGAGGGATCACATTAGGATCAGGTTATAGGACTGCACATGTCTGTAAGGTAAATTTTTCTGAAGTAAAATATTAGTAAATAATCTGTGCCGGTATATGTATTCGAATATAGGTAATATCAGATTACGGTTAGCGAATCAACACCTAAAGATGTCCGAGCCAAACAATATATTGAAAATGACATAAAAAATTATGTTTTTATTGTTATCATTACTTACTGATTTATTCCTTTAGGCATGGTTTAAGTTTTTGTTTAATAATAAATGTCGTCGGTATAGTTTACGTAAAGAACCCGATGTCAAAATTGGTATGGAGTAATTTTTTTTTTAACGGATAATAATAATATTTCGCTATGAAAACCTAATTTGTTTGTTACGCTTTCACGCCTTAATTACTCTACCGATCATCATGGTATTTTGCATACACCAAGTCACGGGTACATAAAATTACACGGAGTACATTTTATCCAGAAGCGTTTTACTCCATTAATGCGATCGAAACCGTGAACAAAAGCTAATAAATTATACATTACTGTAACATACTTGAATCAAAACCAACAATTGAAGTGCAGAGCAATACCAGCTATATTTAGAATCTAATACAGAGAACTCACCACCAAGTGGTTTTGAATATGCTACCATATTCTTTAATGAACCCTTTTCTGTGCAACCGGAAAGTAAAAAAAATGAATAGGGAAATTCTTTGTAGAAAAAGTTCTATAGAAAGAATGCGTTACAAAATATGTATCGGCCGGTCGGTCAAGGAAACCAATAACACTCTGTAGGCACTGTGACTATTTATCCGGGTAGAGCTTCGCCTTATAATAACTTCCACATAGGAGTACGTGTAGATCAGCGACATCTTGCCCTTTACATGCCGAACTCCCACCAATGAAGTTCTCACACCGGTGTAAATAATGAACAGCCGATAACTTGAACTAATAGCGTTTGAGGTCATTAGTAACACCCCCGATAAAGTCAATAACGCGGTATCGCAGGTCAATAGTGGCTCCCGCATGTGGCGTTGTGGTCTCGTCTCTCGGGTGTGTCGTAGCGGTACCGGACGTGATCATTAACAAATTATATTTAACCTAAAGGTATTCTTTTAGCAAACTATATAACACCTATCTATTGTTATACGTGACCTATTTCAATTAGGGGACTAGAGATACTGCTGGTACAATTCAAGAGATGGTAATTACCTACATACAGACTATCCATTGAAAATAAAACCAATGAAATATTTGTTGAGAAATCCACTTTAAAAATATTTTTTTAATCGGTTTTTAAAATATATTTTGCAATCCAAACAATCTTTCACATTCCCCATGTCCGTGTAATATTTTCTTTTTATGTTATAGGAGACAAACGAACAGGTGGATCACCTAATGTTAAGTGATCACCGCCGTCCATACACACTAACAACACCAGGGGAGTCGCAGGTGCGTTGCCAGCCTTTGTTTGGGAGAGGAGATGGAGGGAGGGAAGGTGACCCTACGCAATAATACAAGGACTATTACTTCGCGTCGGTGTTTCTGTGGGTCGGGTGGTACTACCTCGGGCTAGCCGAACCATTCATGCTGAATGAAACCAGTATTAGCTTCAGCATGGTTCTACCACGTAATACCATCTAATTTTCGATGTATGATTGAATTGTCTTTCCCCTTTTGTATCTATATACATATAATAAGAATGGATATCTAACGTGTCTTTAGGTGTTAGATTTTTTTGAAAAAAAAAAAATGTATGCGGATGTCTTGGAATAAGTAATAAAATACATTTAATCGTTTTTAGAAATGACTGTCTGTTCGTATGAACACGCATCAACGATAAAGTACTGCGTTCACGATAAAACTTTGTAATTTTAATGACGACGCGACATAAGTACGAGAGAAAAGTAGATAAGTATATGGACTTAATACATTCGAATGACTTTATTACTTACTGTTTTATACATTAGGTTCAACGCGAACGGAGTCTCGGGCAAAACTAGTTAAAAATAAGAACGCGTTGCAAAATATGTTATTTGAGGCAGCGCAATCTATGTTTCGACGCGTGCGTCGTGCTAGCAATCATTTAGTTCAACTGGCACATATTTGTCAAGTTTGTTTATCTGGCCAATTTGACGCAAATAGACCAATATCATTTCGCTGCTGTTCGCTTATCAACGTGAATGTGCTACGCGGCTATAAGAATAAACAGCTCCTATATAACTCTTAAGTCTGCGTTGTTTACCACGGTCAGATTCAACAGACTGATGTTTCTGGAACAAAAGCTCAAAAACTACGGAAGTACTAAGGCATTATTGTTTTCACGACTGACGACTGATTTCGAATTCGAAAACTGGTCGATGTATGGAAGTCGAAAGTCAAAAAGCCGAGTCTTTTTCACGTGCCGACACTGACGAAAACAATTGAAATGAAATGAAAACATTAACCAATATAAGCAAATGAGTAAACTTTAGAACATAAATACGGAAAAATAGAATGTATATAATATTCGCGGTTCTGGTAGGCAAAATAAGTAATGAGTTATGAAAATAAACAAAGGTATTGGTTATAAACAATGATATTATAACTAAAAAGCTTATAATATCATTGATTATAAATGTTTTAGAGGTACTGAGATGCTGAAACTTTGGGATTATATATTTCATTTGAATAATCTAAAAATAATATAAAGTATACAATTGGGTCCTAAATAAAAAATAAAAAAACTTTCTAGGTCAAGACAACAGTGCATACATATAAAAAAAAATATCAAAGTAAATTATAACGCTAACAAAAAATATATAAACTCTATATTTATTGAAACGGTACGAAAATTGCATTCGTTTATTATCTAATTTATTAGTTTATAAAAGCATTTGTATTATGAATATAACTTGAATTAAATTAACGTATGTAACATTTTAAATACATAAATGTACATAATTAAACCTGCACTTGCCCTACTGTCCTCCCTACATTGTTCGTACGGTCAAGGGCAGTGTGCACATTGTACGAACATGGAATTGTAATGGCGCCAGTCGAGAGCGCAATCACACGCGATCCTCAACACCGCTTGTGTATCCGGTGTGAGACAAATTGACGCCTCAAGTCGTGAACACTATTATTCAATCTGTGAATGATTGACGTCAAAATAATAGCGTTGTTCAGTAGTATTTTTACGTAAATAAATATTTTGTCAATGCTAAAGTCGGGATTTTGCAAGTACCGGTTAATAATATTGGAAAAACAAGGACGCGTGCTTAAGTTATTTATAATTTTAATGTCAAAAGTACAATTAACAATAATTACTGTACGCGATAACATGGTATAATGTATTTAATTTCAATGAATATATAGCTTGTACAATTACAACTTATCGAAAACTTCAATTCAATTCAATGTTTATTATAAAAAAATTAATAGACCGCGAAGCATGTGTCATAAGAGCGCCACATGCATGTTAAAATGTACAACACGCGATATGTACGGTATCTTTTTTAACTAAACAAATTGACCTCCGATCTTTGAAACAAGATAAAAGGACTCGGCGACTGGCGAAGATGCCTTATTTGTCACATTTAAAGATATAGCCCAAATTTAAATTTGTCATATAATTAATTTAAAATAATTTATTGTCTTCATTACATAGTATAAAACAAAGTCTCTTAGCGCGTCTGTCTGTCTGTTCGCGATAAACTCAAAAACTACTAAACGGATTTTCATGTGGGTTCCTCCAGTGGATAGAAGGAATTAATGAGGAAGGTTTTGGTATATAATTTGTCAAGGAGTCTTTTATAATCAGGGCATGACAACGTCTGCCGGGCCGGCTAGTCTAGCATAAAGATCATTTATTGTAGTAAGAAATAAAATAGTAAATGCCGAAACATTTTCTTTTTTTTAATTTAAAAAAAAATTGGAATGCCATTAACCATATAGCACAACTTTCTGTACAACATTACTAGTATTGAATATAAACATGTTTCAGTAAAATTTTAACAAATGGCTGTATTTCGTAGTTCATAATATTTTGATAACTATGTAGTTACATTGCAAAATGATCTCAATCCAATTTAATGTTATAGGAACGATTAAAATTGGACTCAGCTCATTTTGAAATGGGACGACACAAATACTATAATTTATCTAATTTCATATTTTATAGAAACCTAACTATAGACGCGAAATCTATATATCTATATACTATGTTGTAGTTCGAATAGCCTTCTTTACAAAACGATTAATAACATGTAAATAACTGTCAACAAGTATTTAAGATCGCTTCGCTCGTAATAATAAAGTAAGCAATTTAAATCATAATAGTTTCTTTTATACATTTTTTTTCATCAATTAATATATAATAGTAAGATAAACAAAAATATAGCTTCAAACAAGAAACGGATGCAAAAAAGTCCCATTATCGTACCATATTGGTACTCTAAAAATAATATGACCAGTCTATAATGATTTACTAATCTTTGATGAACGATATGTTGTTATTTAGCTATAAGAATTTCTTATTTCTATTTGACAGAAAACTAGCATAAAATGTCAATATGTTATTTTAGACGCGACTGTACTTCCACATGTAAATACATAATGATGTTGGAAACAACGTCATTAGCCTTTGAAGAGTATAAACATGTTCACATTTCAGTTCTGGTTTTCCGAGCATCCGCCGTTAGACAAACCGCTAAACCATTTGAAAGATAATGTATACAATATTTCATTTCGTCCTAAATGCCATAACTATTTGCATAGACTGTCGATTTTTGAAGTGAAAGCTTCTTTAGGCGCGTTGAGAACTTTTTTCGGGTCAACAAGAATCATGGAACTCGCCTCATCGTCACCGAACGCTTCCCCTGAGCTATATGTATAATGTGTATATATGTGTACTTTTTGGGTGAACAAAAAGCGTGAAACTCGCGTAATCGTCACCGCACGCTTCCCATGGGTTGTGTATATATATACATAGACTAGCGGACCGGGCGGACGTTGTCCTGCCTTGAAAACAAAAAAAATCCTAAAAGTCGATCGCAGCGCCACCTGCCGGGTCCAATTGTGAATCTAAACCATTCTCGAATCTCCACGAACACACACAAAAAATTTCATCAAAATCGGTCCAGTCGTTTAGGAGGAGTTCAGTCACATACACACGCACACAAGAAATATATATATTAAGATATACCTCCATGCGTTATTAGTATACATTATCTATAGAAACTAATATTATAAAGAGGTATAGTTTGTAATGTTGTGAGTTTGTGACGTTGTAGGGGGTATCTCAGGAACTACTGGTCCGATTTGAAAAATTCTTTCAGTGCCATATAGCTCATTTATCGAGGAAGGTTATAGGCTATATATCATAACGCTAAGACCAATAGGAGCGGAACACCAAGGAAGAATATTTCAAAATCGGGTTTTTTTTCTCTTCAGAGCTTCCGCTGCGTGTAAGCGTTAGCCCAAAGTAACTATTCCACGCGAACGAAGTCGCGGGCAGAGGATAGTATGAAATTTTTGCATTTTAAAAATTATGAAATTTGAATAATTAACGGTATAATTAATTTAATAACTCAAAACAGAACACAGTTATTCTATTATATTGACTTTTCAGTTCTGTCGGCAATCCTTATGATTGCCTCGCCTTTTTTTTCGAGACATTCTTTAACCATCGTGATTGGGCATGCAACCGGCATTATTATTACCGGCACATAATATAAAACAAAGTCCCCTACCACGTCTAACTGTCTGTCTGTTCGCGATAAACTCAAAAACTACTGAACGGATCTTCATGTGGATAAAGTAATTCATGAGGAACGTTTTGGTATATAATTTGTCAAGGTTTTTTTTTATTATCAGGCCGGAACATCGTCCGCCGGGCCCCCTAGTTTAATTATAAAACCTAATTCTATCACGTAAATGAAGTAGACATGAAACCGAAATACATTAAAATTTGTTATATATAGTCTGATTCATTACAAAACTATTTAATAAACACACGGCGCCAACATCGCTAATGGTGTATAAGGACTTTGTTCAGCATTCATGCACGTGAAGCCGAGATATCGAGACAGATCTATTGCGTATCCGGTTAACAGCAATCTCAGTATCTATTTTAACACATAAATAGTTATGCTTCAGTCTTAAACAGTGATAAGTTAATAAGTCTACACAGGTTGTATAAAATCTGTACCACTGTATACGTTAAGATAGTTTTTTTTTTTTTTTTCGGACTGACTATGCTATTGGCCTTTTTAGAGGCCTCTACAGCTTCACCGGACTACTAAGGCGAGCGCTTAAGGCACTCAGCCGATTTTATTTAGGCAACTAGCTCAAGGGTGCGCGGCACACCTCGGCTTGGGCTGTTGCTGTTATCCCGGATCTATCCTAGCTAAACTATTCTAAGCTATTCATACATATATTCATTTGTGAATCATGCAATCGAATTAATCGTTAAAATAGTTTTTGCCAGGAACTTTTATATCATATAATTTTTTAATGAAATGAAACTTCTTATGGAACTTAGTTTTATAGCATATTAGCTGATACCTGTAACTTCGTCTATATCGTTTATTATCTTAATTGTTTTGTTATATCTCAAAGAGATATTAGGCAGCATTTTCGACGACAGCTCACAGGCGGCTTGACTTCTTCCGACACTTCCAACATTTATCGTTATATTTCAATCCAATTTACAAAAAATCTAGCCAATTATATACCTAAACCTTCCTCGTGAATCACTCTATCTACTAATGATAACCGCATGAAAATCCGTTAATTCGTTTTTGAGTTTATCGCGATCAGACAGACAGACAGACGCGGCGGAGGACTTTGTTTTATACTATGTAATGAAATAAACGACTGTATACTCTTTTGCATTTGCAAACGGAAAGGTTATTTATACTAATATATTAAAGCGTGAGGGTTTGTTTGTTTGGTTGAAGGCGCTAATCTCAGGTTCTACTGATTCAGTTTGAAAAACTCTCTCAGTGTTAGATAAGTCATTTATCGAGGAAGGTTATAGGCTATAATATATCATCACGCTAAGACCAATAGGAGGACCAATGAAGAATATTTCAAAATCGGAGTGTTTTTTTCTTTTTTAGAGCTTCCGCTGCGTGGTACTACGCTTGTTACTATTCCACGCGGACGAAGTCGCGGACAGAAGCTAGTGTTAAAATAGTCCAATCACTCTGAAACGGCAATACGGAACTCCGCACTACAGCGTTCGCTCAGACACGATGGAAGGTATTTGACTTTTGACAAGGCGTGAATCTCCCGAGGGAAATAATCACGATCAGACAGATTTGTCAGTGTCAAGTAAAATTTAAATATTGTATCGTTATTTGTCATCAAGCAATTTACAAGAAAATATAGAGTTTATTAAGCTGATTAAAATCTAGAGATCTAGAAACAAGCACGCGCCCACTTATTACATTTTTAAACAGCTCATTTCTAAACAACAACACCTCGGATGTTAGAACTGGAATTTAATTTATACACAGCCTTACACCCTGTTTTAACATTTCATATTTATTATACAGTTGTATAATATTTTAATTTTAATATTAAAAATTGTATTTTTAAACTGTGTCATGACAAAGAGAAAAATGATTTCGGGATTTTGTAAATAGACATGATTATCTATATAAATAAAATAACAGAGATCTGCCATTGTACACGCATCACGCAAAGACTACTAGATTCCATCATATTTTAATCCATAGACACTTGATCCCTATTAAAAAAAAACACTATATCTTCTTTGTGTCTGTAGCTATTACTGGTTTGAGTATAAATGGGTCGGCTCGCCCGGGGTACTACCACCCGGCCCACAGAAAACCGACGTGAAGTAATAGTGCTTGCCTTGTTGCGTTTCGTTCGGTCAGTGAGAGCGCCGGAGGCCCATCTCCTTTCCCCCCTCCCCTCCCCTCCCCCATACACAGACTGGCAACGCACTTGCGACTCCCCTGGTGTTGCTAGTGTCTATGGACGGTGGTGATCACTTAACATTAGGTGACCCACCTGTTCGTTTGCTTAGTTTGACATTAAAAAAAACCCTACGCGTTGAGCGATGTATTTTCTTACCGTATAGAATTGAAGCAAGCGATGTGCTACGCATGTGTCGGAAAGAGGAAATAAATGATTAAACGTTGTCTACAAATAAATTTTGTAAACGAACCATGTTCCCGATTTCAATTATCTTATTTTTTCCTTTATATAAAAATACATTGCTAATATATTAAAGAAAGTACACGAAGTGGCGGGTATCAGCTAGTATATAATAAAATCTGTCACCAGGCATTTGCGTTGCAGCACTATCTTAGAGATTGTAGTCAGACGTTAAAAATTTACAGATTACAAAAAAAATCATATGACGATTATTTTCAATCTCAAATACACTGAAGGAAACCTCCTTTCATTGTAGCGAAAATAACTTCCATCAACAACTCTTCATTACGTAAACGGTAAACACGTCTACCTTTAAAATGGTGTATCGATTCAGAGCTAACAGTACAGACGTCAATCTAGATGTTTATAGCCTTCATTCCGAAGTAGAGCAAGTAACTAGAACTAAACGAAGCGCGCTGCGATGTATTGCGTTTCCCCGTGTTAATAGTGTAATAGGAATTTTCACAATGAAAATACCACGCCAAGTCTCAATTGCGCAGACATTCATACATTGATTACACAACAGATGTGATGTAAGAAGCTTTCGCAAAGACAAGTACAGCGTCTTGAAATCACGATGTTATGATTAGCGTCGTATATATGAATAAAGGAATGAATTTACCACGTATATATGTGGGAACGGATAAACATCATAAAAAAATTGTTAAAAAAAATGTTTTTACATTTGATCCATACAGTGAAGGATTAGAAGTGAAAAAGAAAGAAGGAAAAAATATAATTTAAAGAAACGTATAAGCTATATAAAATATATTAAAGAATAAAAATAATAATAAAGTTAAAAAAAATACATAATCAGCCACATTTATAATAAATAAGTCCAGATTATATGTTGAAGAAAATGATTCTTCCAGCGCTGATTTTCACTTGACACCCACTATTCGTTTTACCTCCTATCGTATGCATAATATTCCCTAATAGGCTCAATCAGCCTCGGTAAGTCTTTCGTATCAAAAACTACAGAGTACTTACTAACTTACAGAGAATAAACTCAATACAATCCTGACAATTTTGAAGTAAAACTGCATTATGACGCAAGTAGCCAATGGTAAAATTTGACGCTACGTGAAAGCGTTACGTATTAAACGTAATGCGTTATCAGTTCCACAATCGCCTTTAATTCGTCATTGTCGACCAAAGTCTTCGGACGACCGCGTAGTTCTTTTTCAGGTATGAAAATATCCAAACACGACAAAATACAGGGGTGGTTGATTTTAGTGTTAGCTCCGTAAACGTCGTTGATGTTGCGTGCCGCTTGTGCCGGTTGTGCCACGAGGTACTCATTTTCCATAATTACTCGAATTTTTAACATATCCATGAAAAAAGTTGAAATGGATGAAAATGTAAATAATAATAATAAATGATACTTGGAAGAATTTTAGTATACCAGAATGAATAAATATATGGTGGGGAATATAGGTGATTTTGCGAAGGAAGTGTTTAGGTTGATTTTGTTGCACCCACTTTCGTTTTCTCTTCGTTGATAATATCCCTAATAGGCTAATCAGCCTCGGTAAGTCTTTCGTATCAAAAACTACAGAGTACTTACTAACTTACAGAGAATAAACTCAATACAATCCTGACAATTTTGAAGTAAAACTGCTTATGACACGGTAGGGTAACGTAGGTATGTACATATAACATAGTAGTATACCAGAATGAGTAAATATATAGTTAAGTATATATACTACGGGACTTCATATAGTATATAGTTTATGAGCATACTCATATATATAATTTAATTAATATAACCCAGAGTTTTCACTTCCTCCGCGTGTACACACTGATACACGCACTATTTTTTTATATCGCAAACAGTTGAGTCAACTAAATACATATATTCAAATTGACAGATACTTTACGTTTACAGACATCGAGTGTATTGATGAACGATAAACAGAACAATAATAACGGCTATAAGTGGGTCGAGATACAATCATACAACTAAATTGCAGAATGAACACAAACGTTGCAGAACATGTACGTAACATGAAACTGAGAGAATGAGAGAATTAGCAAAAGTAATAGGGAAACTTTAACGATTGAAATGATCATATCTTAATATATATATTTCTTGTGTGCGTGTGTATGTGACTGAACTCCTCCTAAACGACTGGACCGATTTTGATGAAATTTTTTGTGCGTGTTCGAGTGGATCCGAGAATGGTTTAGATTCACAATTGGACCCGGTAGGTGGCGCTGCGGTTGACTTTTGGGATTTCTATTTTTTATTATCAAGGCAGGACAACGTCCGCCAGGTCCGCTAGTATATATATATATAATTCAGTATGTATATTACAGTCTAACGAAGTTTGTCTTAAACTTTGAACATTTACTTCAAGAGTGCCCCAGATTTAATTTCGAAAGATTTGGAAATATATTATCTATATCTTCTATACATCTATATCTATTCTATACATATAATAAAAATGAAGTGTCTGTATGTAATATCAAAATATTTTTTTTTACTGATTAGGTACGAAAGTATACACGCTACTGATAACAAAAATGCAATTTTTAAAATTTTTGTTGGTCTGTCTGTCTGTTTGCTCCGGGTAATCTCCGAAACCGCTGAACTGATTTTGACGGAAATTTCACTGGCAGATAGCTGAAATTACAGCGGATTACTTAGGCTACTTTAAATTAGACTAACTATTAACCGCGGCTTCGTCTGCAATGGTATCTCCAAAATGGTTGAACCGATTTACACGGAACTTTCACCAGCAGATAGCGGATATCATAGCAAGTAATTTAGTTTATTTTAATTTAGACTAGCTGTTAACCGTGGCTTCGCCCACAGTACTATCTCCAAAGCGGTTAGACCGGTCTTCACGAAAGTTGCATCGACTGATATCTGATCTTATAAAAAGTAATTCAAGCAATTTTAGTTTATACTAGCTGTTAACCGTGGCTTCGCCTGCAGTGCTATCTCCAAAACGGTTCAACCAATCTTCAGGAAACTTTCACTGCCAAATAGCTGACCTTACAAAAAGTAATTCAAGCAATTTTAATTTATACTAGCTGTTGACCGTGGCTTCACCCACAGTGCTATCTGCAAAACAGTTAGACCGGTTTTCACGAAACTTTCACTAGCAGATAGCTAACTTTACAAAAAGTAATTTAAGCAATTTTAGTTTATACTAGCTGTTAACCGTGGCTTCGTCCACAGTGCTTTCTCCGAAACAGTTAGGCCGATTTTCACGGGACTTTCACTGGTAGATAGCGAACCTTATAAAAAGTAATTGAGGTTATTCTATTTGGAGTGGCTGCTACCCGCGACTTTGTCTGCATGAAATTTAGTAAGATTTCAACTCATTCTTTATTTTTACGTAATAGGTATGTAAAGAGTTCCATAATACAATTTCTAGCGGAACAGACAAGCGGTTATTTTTTGTATAGTCACAAAATCTTAATTATAATAATGTCAATGTATATTAAATGTAATGTAAATCTTTATAATAATATTTTAAGTTATTGTTTCATTAGTTCCTTATACAGTGTAAGTGAGCACTGAGGTAGTTGTTATATTGTGGATTAAGGTTCGAAATATGTTGCTGATGAAAAACCTCATTTGGCATGCTGTTAGTATTTATATATCTAATGTACACGTTACATGTAACTGTAAGTGGCGTGCGTGTCATACTTACAATTGCGTTTAAAGAGCATTTCTATAATTGTACATAGTCTCACAATTTTATAATACTTTAATACGAATAATAAAAACGCGTGCGGAGCTGCGGGTACAGCTAGTTTTGTAATAATTTTCGTATAGGTACGTCCCTTCAGTCTTTTGGGCTAATCTGTCATCAAATCATTTAATGATCTTATAAAGCATATAATCATTAAACTCAAAGCATTTAGCGGATTTTGAAATTATTGTAATTCTTACTTGCATCTAAGTCATAACATGACTAACTATTGTGACCTTATAATGTATTGCTCCTGTAACGCGTGTTGGTGAAGGGAAGTAACTCGTGCCAAATTACGACCACCTCTCTCTCCCGATATATTATTAACTCTGAATATATTTAAGCGAAAAAAGTAAGAAAAATGAAAATAAAAGCCACAAAGTTTATTGAAATCCCTCATCCTCGTTTTTAATTACTTATATGATTAAAATCAGAGAAAAATCGTCAGCATTATGCATCAGAAATCTTTAAGAACTATAAATTATTTTACCTACTAACTTAAGTATATATTGTTATCTAATAATAGTATCTTGTTCAAAGATTAATGATTCCTGGTTCTTTGATAAATTCGAACCAAAACTATTATTTAAACGTATTTGCCTTAGAACGCTGTATATGTTCCTTTTAAGTTAATGGTTTGTAGGAAAACTGATATTCTATTAGAATTACTTTTACAACAAGACATCGTTATGCTTCTTCTTAATTTTAACTCTCCAAAGTATGGTCAGCATACCTTTTCACCACACAATCTCACCTGATAATCACGCTAAAGCCTAAAGCTATAGGGATTGGCTCTAAAGTGCAGCTGCCGGAACACATCTATAAGTGCTTAATGACGGATTTTCAACTTGAGAGCAATAGCTAGGCAGGCGGTTTTTAGAATCCATGCCATCACACATACCATATCCATCTTCATACAATCCAACATTATATACTTATTATTACTTTATATTATATACTTGGTGTTGCATATTATGTTCTATGGCTAAGATATCATTACAAAAAATAATATACGCGTTAACTAATCAATCGATCATCATGAAATTTTATATACACGTTTGTCAGAAGTACAGAAAAAGATATTTCATCGAGAAAAAGTACTGTTCTCGAACAACAGTATATTTATTATTCCTAACAAGTTATTGAAAACATAATTTTTATATTACATTGAAAACATAATAATATTAATAACAATTATTTTTGTTATGTCATAGCAGGCACCTGATGTTAAGTGATCACCACCGTCCATAGACACTAACAAAACCTGATGAGTCGAAATTGCGTTGCCAGCCTGTGTTTGGGGGGAGGGGAGGTGAGCCTCCGGCGCTCTCACTGACCTAACGAAACGCAACAATGCAAGCACTGTTACTTCACGTCGGTTTTCTAGGACAGGGTGGTACTACCCCGGGCGAGCCGACCCATTCGTGCTGAAACCAATAATAGTTTCAGCGTGGCTCTGCCACCTACACAATAATCTGTAAGTGTTATCGTTAAATATGACCAAGCATAATATAGAATAATTAGTATATATTATTGTCATCAATTATTTCAAAATACTACTACTTACATTATTTATGTAGGTGGTAGAGGCACGTTGAAGCTATTACTGGCTTCAGCATGAATGGGTCGGCTCACCCGAGGTACTACCACCCGACCCACAGAAATACCGACGTGAAGTAACAGTGCTTGCATTGTTGCGTTTCGGTCGGTTAATGGGAGCGCTGGAGGCATACCTTCCCTCCCCTTAATACAGGCTGGCAACGCACTTACGACTCCCCTGGTGTTGCAAGTGTCCATGGACGGTGGTGATCACTTAATATCGGGTGACTCACCTGTTCGTTTGCCTCCTATGATATAAAGAACAAAATGCAATCAAAAGTTGTATAGAGTCTTATTATGTTGCAAGTTATTTACAGCCTACACTATTTTGTTTCGCATCGATTATACTGTAATATGTTAAATAATTTGTAACGAGTTAACACGCATCGCAAAGTGCAAACCTCACGAATACGCTACTGTCAAGTAAAACACAAAACAATTATTTGGTCACGACCAAGACACTTCGTGTTCATATTAATTGTACGAGTTTTTGAGCGAAAGTCTTCCACTACATTTGAATTTGTACTATATATTATACGTATAAATGTAACTGTTGTAACTCTGCATATGCTTACGCAGAACGGTTTTGTAATTTTTGGGGTTACGTCACGAGAAAAGCTATGCAATTGCGAAACCCACGCCGCGAAGTTTGTTGTTTGTCCAACATTTAAAGAACCGAATGTTTCGATTGTAATGTAGATATGTTATTTGTGCTAATTATTAAGTAGCCGGTTAAAATTTTCACACAATTTCTAGTATTTTGTCTATACTTTTTTTTTCTTTCTATATCAATTTAGAGCTCCAACACCATCTAATGGTTCCTCTTCTTTTGTGCATATTATTTTCATATATAGTAGGTTACGATTAAAATGTGTATACGTATACTACAATTTTATAATATCTATCGATTATTATCGAACGCAATATTGTGAAACTCAAATAAATGATAATAGCTGAAAATCGAATATCAAAAAGTTAAGAACATATATTTCTTCTTAGAGTCCTCGTTACATAAATATAGGAACCCCATTGTAACCTACCTTCTCTAGCATCACAGCAATTGTCGCTGATGTAGCACAACTAGATCATATCATATATTGGCATAATCGGAACACGGTTCAGTAAAAATGGTGTAATAGACAACTATATTTTGACAGCTTATATTCATACTATTTTCATTGAAAACTATTTTTGAGGTTTGGTTTTGGCACACTTTGTTAGTAACTGATGTATATCCTGAATCTCTCGTTACTTCCACTTAGGAGACTTGGTTTTCTTCAAGCATTCTCATACAAAAAACGTATTTTTAAAATACTTTATTTTTATTTGTTCTATCTTAACAGGTGTACCACACTTAAGCGTCAAGCTTGCTGTGATTATAATGCACAACCCAAAGTACAAGAAGTAATAAAAAAAATACTAAATCTCAGTTGAGTTTACGCTGAAGATCGATAATTTTTTTGTTAAACTAATACAAAATCTAGCGGCACGGAACCCACGATACGCAAGTGACTTACACTTACCCGATTTTTGTGTATGTCCCATTTTTAGCGAAATAAATTCAATTATATCTGTATGGATTTTAATAAGCTTATTCTTAACGGAATGATAAAGGCTTTGCGAGTCCAAATATCAAATTCATTCCGAGAATTAATACCTAATGCTAATTAAATGTCTTGAAGACATTGTAATTGAAGACAATGTCTGCATAAAATTATAGAGGGAATAAATAATATAATACGACAAAAGCGATGAACATTATCAGAGAACCAATGGTATTCGTACAATACAAAAGTATCAATTTAATTCACTCCGCAGTGTCTCTATTAGTCATTATGGTAGGGGAAGTGACGTAGAAATATATACATGAGTGGTATTTAAAATGAAAAATTATTAGTTGAGCCATAATGTTGCGGTGTACATTGCAATTTTTGCAAGCTGCCGCGTACGTCTGCTAATGCAGAGTTTGCGGCAAAACGCACGCATTGATTTGTGTCCTCGGGCGACGGCATTCGGTCCCCATTATATGTGGAATGACGCTTGGATTCCTTACCTTATAAATATAATGGATATGCGAATGGTATGATTGTTGCAAATCAAAACCGCAAAATATATAATTTAAAAACGGATCGTTCTCTTTTTGTCCTGTTTAAAATGTTATTAATGTACGGCGACATAAAAGTGGCTTTTATTATATACTTATGGTATGATTTACAAGACTACTTTAATAAGCAATAAAAACGGAAAATCAACTATTTATTTATAGTGTAAATAACTTGTATAAATACTTTTGCAATAAAGTAGTTGTTTCTGTTAAAGTTAGCCGTATTATTACACGAAGTTTCATTGCTTACTTATTCAGATATCAGTATTTGTATAATATATATATGGCGTGGCATAAAAATAATTGAATATCGTTAGGAGTTAATCAGTAATAAGAAGTTAAGCAGTCGTGATAAGATTATAATTTAGAAAATAAAATACTAAATACATCGTGTAATCACATAATACGCGTTGATATCAACAGACCATTTAAACAAGAAAGAAGGAACACATCACTACATAGTATAAAACAAAGTCGCTTTCTCTGTCCCCATATCCCTATGTATGCTTAAATCTTTAAAACTACGGAACGGATTTTGATGCGGTTTTTTTAAATAGATAGAGTGATTGAAGAGGAAGATTTATATCTATAATAACATCCATTAAATAGGGGAGAAATACTATTATTTTTGAGGTTTCTAATGTGATGTTGTAAATAATTACATTTTTTCCGCTTATATTGCAAGAAACGCAGGCGGGCCAGCAGTAATGAATAAATTAAACTGGATCGATTTTAATCATTTTTTCAGTGAATGACATAGGTTATATATTTTATACCCGTGCGAAGCCGGAGCGGGCCGCTAGTACTCCTATATAGTCATCTAAATAATTAAAACAACTGGATAGGACCCAATCTTTTGTAACGTGAAAATTTCTTTCGCCCCGTTGAGCAATTTAAAACAAAATGTGAACTGTATATAAACAAAAAGACTATTACATCCAGCCAGATCGGGATATACATATTTGTGTTTATAGTTTATGTAAGTATATTGTTTATACCTTAATAATTTATGTATTAGATGTTTATACTAATACGTAAACAGAGAAATAAATACGTTCCGAGCTAATGCATATAATCTAGTGGAAGTTTATTGCAAGACTCATACGTGGGCGTTGAAACACACGTGGGTGCAATAATTGGCGACAGTCTATACGATTGTATACAATAACGTTAAGACGAGGCTGTCGACCAGCGGCTCTCAAACGCCGTGTCGCCACACATTGGTATGTCACAAACACCTTTCAAGTGTGTCGCGCGATTTACCAACTCTCACTTTTATTCACTTTATACTATCACAAAATTTAAATAAAAGTATGTAAGGGACCGCTCATTCATTACGTTAGGCGTTTTTGAGGATTTTTTGATTCCCCCCTAAGATATCTTCAGCCCCTCCCCTCGTATTTGTATGTTAAGTATAAATGAGTTGAATTTTTCCAAAAATACAAAGTTTGCTTTATTTTTTTAACTTTTATACTATTATTACAAATCTCTTACAATTTCGGTATAATCAATAGTAAATAACTTTACATATATCCATGGATCTTAATATATAGAAGATTTGTTTCACAATTCGGCATATTTTAGTCTAGAAATATGTTTTACTTTCTATTAATCTGATTTTCTCACATTTTTACCACAAGAAAATTACGCGATATTTGCCGAAATCGTCTCTCACACCCACGTGATATTTACTGATATTCGGCTTGAGCACCTGCCCTCTAATGCTCTCATACAATCATCCCTGAGTATCATTACAATCCCTGAGTAAAAAAGGTTGAGAAACCTCGACTTTACACAATAATAAAATTTGAATTCTGGGCCTTAAACTATGAAAGACACCACGAAAGCGTCATTTAAATCCAATTCTCTAATTATACAAATATTTTATGATTTAACGTAAGACGCTAACCACTTTTGAAAGTAATAAACTATTATAGTTCATAATAATTTGGTATTTTACACGACCACACCTAGTATATATATAGTCGCTGTAAACATTACAATAAATATAGAATATACTTCACATATAGTATATATATGTACAAAGAAATACTTCCTAAAAATTGGTTACAATCCTGATTTCGAAACGATCCCAATGTATTTAAAGCTATAATATTTCTTACATGAACTTTTGCCGTGGACCTCAGAGTTGATCTGCTTTGCTCGGAACCGCATTTTCAAGAACTAATCAAAGTACGTAGTTTGCTAAAAAGTCACGCGCCTGCGTTCAAGGCCCGACTCTGCAAACATTGGGGCCATAAAACTACGTGCACTTTACTACCGGTGAAATTCGTTCGGAACGAGGTTTTTTAAAAGAAAACTTTTATTAGTTAGCGCTCGTGCAAACTGCGGGCTTTACGATCGACCGGTGCGGTGATTAATAAGTTTTAATTACTTATACTGCAGTACAACTAGAAGTAATAAGTCGATCATAAGGCTGGATGTCGCAAACGTAAAACGTAAAAAGAAAATTGTTATTTTGTTGTGTAGTTCCTATTATCATAATATATTTGGGAAGAAGTTGAGAATGTCTTAATATCCTACTAATATATACGATCAGTATCAGCCTGTCTCTTCAGAGTGTGTGCACGCCTACGCCCGCGTAATCATAGATCACGCCGCCGTGGTCTGGGGGTAAATTTCGCTCCCGCACACCAGACTAGGCCCCCCTCGTAAGCAGCTCAAGCCTAGGTCCGTTCCCGCGGCGTGGAGCTCTTGAGTACGATGCTCACGTGTATACAGTGATACAAAATCTTTCATCACTGCAATATCATTACACATATCACCTCCACACACGTGCACGCACACATGCTTACACATCAAAGTGGAAGGGTTTTGTTTTTTTCCTTATCGAACTGAATTAGTTCAGACAAAAGAAATTATCCGACACGAAATACATATAAGAGTTATTGAGGTATATATGCTTGGTACACATATATATCTCACTAACTTATATACGTATGAATATGTAGCTTAGCTTAGGTTAACTCAGTGTGTGGTAAACAGGAGGTCGAGTGCAAAAACTAGGCAACACCCCAAGCCGAGGTGTGCCGTGCACCCTTGAGCTAGTTCTCAAAATTAAATAAATTGGCTGAGTGACTTTAACGCTCGCCCTAGTAGTCTAGTGAAACTGTTAATGCCTTTCTAGGTCAATAGCGTAGTCAGTTCGAAAAAAAAACTACCAATATCTACTAGTTTCTCAATGTCCTAAACTTTCAACGAAACAAAATAGCGTGTTACCATTTGGAACCATAATTGTCACCTAACATCAGATAAAATTGTGGCTGTACGACTATAACATTGAAAAAAGAAAGAAGTCAATGCCACATATGGGAGGGAGTACACATAAAACTTGGAATTAGTAGGAAAGACACATAACTCATATTATAAAAACAATAATATATCTTAGAATTAATAAAATTGTTATTGATCGGAAATATGAGGGCCACAAATTAAGCTCCATTAGATGATTAACTTTGTCATACAAGTAAATAAAGAAGTCCAGGTCAAGCATCCTCAGAATTAACATCAATTCTTTTCTTTTTATAAATGAGACTGTTGATAATATCGTTAACCAATCTATAAATAAAACAAATACCAAACATTTACAACATAACTTGTAATCTGTCAATGTAGTAAGAAGTATTAGCCGATAGATGGCGTTTAAATTAACTTTGGCGCTTGTGTATGCATGTACAAATAATTCCCACCCTCCTCGAAAGGCGCTCATAAATGTTTCACGTAAAAATATATAAATTAAAATAATGTTAAAATACTCTGACTGGACTAATTAAAGTACTCGTAAACAAAAAGAAGTGATGTTCAATTCTCTTCTCTATCCACTTTAACAGGACATCGAGTGATAGATAAGTATCGTGGATAGTTTACTTCTTTAACTTATTTTTATAACGTTTAAACATGTTATATTTAAGTTTTATGTCTCAATTTTCTTATCGACTATACCCACCATTGCACCGTTGTTAAGCAACGCCGGAGTCGCGGTCAGTAGGTATTTAGATGGGTGACCGCTCGGGAACAGCGCGTGACTTTGGATTTTTTGTATGTATTTTTAATTTCAATGTGTCTCTGTATTAACAGCTTCATTACTATCGTGTGTCTTTACGACATACCCTGTTTTTATTTTAACCACGCTTAAATACGCGGCAGTTTTCTTTTATGGCGCGGCCAAAAACTCTTTAGTATGCATCTAGCCTTACTGTAAACGTCGACTACAGTGATCATCTTTTTAAATTATATTAAACGCTACCAAACAGACTAAGAAGATTCTTCCAAAAAAAAAAAATGTTTTCAATATAGAACCGAGTGAATTATACAGGTAATGAGATTCTGTCACCTCAGCATATTCATGTAATGCAATGTAGTCACAAAAGGTTATAGCGTAAGGTAATAAGCTATGGTTTTACGAGCTCCCTCGCACCGGCAGCGGCGCCCGACGCTAAGTTATACCATTTGAAACTTGTGTTCCGTCTCCTGTGAAACACTTCATTCAATTTTATAAGTATACTAAGAATATAGTGTATCTTCACGTTATGGAGAAGGTGAACAAGATCTATTCTAAATCAGATATTACTGAAAAAGTCATCTACATAGGTATTATTTACGTACCATCTATTTTCTTTATCACCATATATTACGAAAGCTTTTAGGTTCAGATACCTAATTAGTTAATGTCTAGTATATTTATTTATAAAATATCTATGCATTTATGATACGCAGCGTGATATTTTCTGTCTCATCGGTTTTTGATAAAGCATATCCCCCAGTAACATGTCTTTGTTTCATTAAAATCGGTACACTCTATCAAAAGTGAGCGCGAATCACTCACAAGCTACTGGATATACATCGATCACATTTTTTAACTTTTATTTTTAGACACTTGTTTCCTAACTAAAGAAAATATCACTATATCTTAATCTAATTATAGATTTATTAAAGTTTTCAGACACTTCAATTTCTATTAGGTCTATGCTTTGAGCAATATATGAAGTGGGATAAGCGGTTTCGCGCGTGTGCGCAGGAGAGAGGACGTAAACGGACAATATTGTTTACAAAGAAATTTTGTAAGTATATTTCTGCTTTCAATTCTTTCATGTCTATCAAAGTTGCAGTATCGACTAGTAGATTTTTTTAAAATATATTATAGGGGGCAAACGAACAGGCGGGTCACCTGATGGTAAGTGATCACTGCCTACCATACACACTAGTAACACCAGGGGAGTCGCAAGTATGTTGCCGGCCTTTTAAAGGAGGTGGGCCTCCGACGCTCTAAGTGACCGAACGAAACGCAATAACGCAAGCACTGTTACTTCACGTCGGTTTTCTGTGAGAGGGTGGTACAACCCCGGGCGAGCTGACCCATCCATGCTGAAACCAGTAATAGCTTCAGCGTGGCTCTACTACCAATATAAACTATATATATATAATCATAAAATATACATTTAAAATAACTTTACAATTCGATGGCTATTAGCCGAATCAATTAAATGCATAGGTGTATCTATAGAATCATCATTGCAACCAGTAAAACAGAACCCCGACACTTGCAAACATAGGAATCTCACACCATCAGACAAAAGAGACTCACGGGCGCAACTCTTTGACTGCCCGGGATAGAGCTATAAAACTTTACGATATACTGAAATAATTTTCGCGAACACCGACTTAGAGGCTATTGTGTCTTGCCAATTAGTATTTGAAAGTACAACTAAAGATTTTACGATGTTCAGCTATTATACAATAAAGTTCGCGTTTAGTGGCGACTTAGCGGGTCTATTCTGTCGACTTAGTTGTGTACTGTTCGTGTGGGCATTGTTTAACGTTTTTAATATCATAATATGCATTTTAGGATGTCTTTATTCAAGTTATAATGTTTAGTGGTTAAAACTCGACCGTAATTTATTTTTAATTCGAGCATTGTTAGGGTATTTTCATTAAAACTTGTACCTTATTGCATATACTCGGTGAAAGTTTAAAGAGTAGCAATATTCAAGGAAATTATAGTTCATGGTCACATTTAACATATAAAATCTTAATATTAGAACAAATAGTAATAACCAACAAAGAGAACCTTAGATAAAGTTTGTTCAGACTTTATACTGTTCTGTTACGTCTACTGCAGGCGTATAATAATAGCTTATTACGCATTAATGTTCGATTTTTTTAACATGTACATATATATATATATACATATATCAAATATATTATTAGATAGTGCAAATATCAATATTTTTTATTTAATTTGGTTAATTTGTAAAAAAAAAATATTTTTCCATTTTTAGTGTGCATAAATATATCTGATTTCTAATGGGAATAATAAATCGGTTCGAATTTCACGAAAATACGTAGAAACGAAGTGGGTGAAAATCAAATAAAAGATTTTTGAGGGATCACCTCTGAATATAACCAATTCAAATAAAAAAGAATCATTAAAATCGGTTCATAATTGACGGAGATATCGATTAACATACATTAAAAAAAATACTTACACGTAGTAACCTCGTCCTTTTTCAGAGTCGGTTAAAAAACTATCCGCCCTCCGTCTCCATATGAACGTTATTTATGCCAAATATCACAGTCTCTCACGAATACAAAGTTCTTTCTTCCCATAATAATATATAGATTAAATCGATGATTGCACGATATTAGCTAGCTCTCAGGCTGTACTAAAGACCATATATTGAAATCCTTCAAACAAGCTATTAGATTGTTTTAATAAATAACAGAATAATTTCTAATATTTCCTGTTCAAGTCAAAGAACTTATCAATAATTAATAGTAGCGCTCCGGCCTCTGCAGTTAAGGCGCAGACTCTGATTTTTAAATGAGATATATCACTTCGAATTCGTGTGAATACGATACCTAGTAATCTATCAACACTTAACATATACAGTTTTAGAATATGTTAGTTATAGCTGGCAATAACGGCTACATATCAAAATGAATTGATCTAATTTAATATTGTACATTAACTTTAGATATAAACTGTTATCAGTTATTCTGCTGTTGGGTAATACGCTATTGTGTTTTGTATTGAAATTTCGAACAACAATAACACAATGAAATTAATATATGTTGTTCGTATTCTTAATTTTTCTAGGTTCTAAATAACGTGTTCTGCCTTTCACATCTAATGTTCTTTGTAAATAACAATAACGGACAACGGTTAGTGAATATTAAAATAATTACGTATTGAAATTGTATTAGCCATCACGTAGGAATAATGCATTAAATATTATTTATTGTCATAACTAATTGCTTCTAATATTTGTAGGAGATAATCTATTAGTGTGATTATAAAAAATCACTAAAACTTAGCTGCATGATTCTTGTCTACGATAGATTATTTTTCTTTTTTTAATATAATTAGCCAGAACACTTCGTTCACACACGGACGATTGCCAGATATATGAGTTGATACTGATGAGATTATGTTGGTAAGTAAATTACGTTTGGAAGCAATACGAAATAGTTCCTATTTATCAATGTAAAACAGGAATAGTATCAATAAGAAGACGTTCATCACTCAAACATCATATGCAACCCTTACCTATTAACTGGACACAATATACAAAAAGAAACTTTACGGGAAGATAATGGAGTATATCAGTGCATACATCTAAAATAACTTATATTAAAGAAATTGCTATCCGACAAAAGTCTTAGATATATAATCCGATTAAACATATACCGAAGAATAGGCAAAGGGAAAGAAACTAAGAAGAAACAGACAGGATTCACCAAAGAATAAGCTTTACTACAAAACACTACACTTTCAATAGGCACATCTGTCAGATATGAGGAATGGCGCGTTACCTGCATATAGTTAATGCTGCCGCAAACATTACAGCACATTTCACATAAACTAGTTGCTCGTAAAATCGCACATATGTTTACCGGAGCGAGGTGCAGTACCTTAAAAGCATTGGTAATATAACAAAACGTCTGAACCGAAATTACCCATAAAAGTCCAACGGCGTTTTCTAACTAAAGCCATGAAACTGAAACGTTGGTAGAATTTACAATAGCCGACTCCGTCTACATTTAACGTTCCTGACGTACACCTTAGTTTAATTAAAGTGGTTCCGAATGATGCGGCATTCAGGCTTTAGAATTTGGCTTTCCTGTCTAGCAGTGCATCGTGTTGGACGGTACATCTTATATTGATGTTTTCATTTGTTATGAAACATAACTACACATAAATTCTCTTTCTTCCTGATTATATATCCCACGTGGTGGTGTAAGCAGTCTTCCGTACTTTCCTTTTGCAATCAGCTCTGCCCTTAACGTCACATTCGGAAAATTTGCACTCCTTTATATCCTTTAGCACTGTATCCCTTCAATTTGTTTTGGGCCTGCCTTTGATCTTTGACCAGCAAACGACAGTTTCAGGGTCATAGTTCCTACATAGTCTGGTGACTTTCTTTTCACGTGACCGTAACATCGTAGCCTACTATAAATAAATTAAAGTATATTGAAGAATATAGGTTAAAGAAGACTTTTAAAGAATTAAAACCTATTGAGTTTAATGAATTCTACGTTCCAATTGCTTCAAATTTATAACCCCGCAGTTCAAACAAATCCTGTACAATTCTAAGAGTTTTTATTTCAAATTGCTCTCGTCTCAGTGTTACAGACAGATATACTTATTATTATTTAAATTAGCTATATATCGTGATTTCTTTTATCTTTAACTTTCCCGCTTTCAGTCTCATATTTCGTGACGACCCACACGTCTCGTTCGCATTATAAGTTTGTTTTCGCTTAGCGTCCCTTGCTGAGCTACGATTAATCTGAATTATTGTGTTTGTTATAAGTTATTGGATAGCTTATAGCATTCCTAGTAAATAGATTATAAAAAAAAACTTTTATTTATCAGTCTCCGTAGTAAGTTAACTAGTTTATTTCGAATGAACTTATGCTTTAATGTAATTAGTAGATGCATTTCTCAAATCTCCTACCTAACGTATGATGGGATAAGGATATGACTAGCAATGTATGTAATAGGTACAAGGATTGCGTAAAGTTACGACAAACGGTATAAAAACCTTATAACCAAGCGCACCGGTTTTATAGCCGGGAATATATTTACGGGAATGCGCTTTCAGAAATTGGACGTAAATTCAGTTGGTGCAGCATTTTTCATTGCCTCTTGCACTCTAACATTTGTGAATATTGTTTATGTCTTATGAAACGAAATTTTTGCTTCCTTACGCATCATTTAACTATGAATCGTTCACAAAAATAATGTTATATTTGGAAATTGTTTTTGACCATAATTTTAACTGATCTTGAACATATGGAAGTTATTGAAAAAAGCAACTACCGCAATATGCCAAGAAATATTTAACGCCAGACATTTTAACTTTACAATTCGGCTATGGTTAAGTAAAACTAGTTAGTTAAATTAAACTCAACAAAGCAATTGTTTACGATGAGATAATTAATGACATGTGAAATATAAAGAGCGATGTCAAAGTTGTTTATATCAAATCCTTAGACAAACCTAACATTTGCAATTTGTAAATGATAGTGCTTGTTAACTTATACGGATAGTGTGTGGATGGACTAAATTCGAATCCTATAGTGAGGGTAAGATTTTCATAAAGATATCTAGTTACACTCAAGTTCTAAAAGTATTCACCAAGCATCTATAGATATGTTCCAGTAGGTGGGCTTTAAAGGTTGTCTCTCCATAGCTACCATATATACATCTTAGGCTTCGCCAAACAGAACGCGTATTAAACGTTAAAAGTACGCGACTCTCGTGACGCGCGCGTTCTCTGTTTGACGGATTTCAACTTGAATAGTCTACGACAGGCCAAGCCGAGGTTTGGCTACTCTGGCACCCTTGAGCTTCTTGCCAAGCGGCAAAGTACCTTAAGCGCTCGCCTTAGTAGTCCAGTGAAGCTGTTAAAGCAAGTAAGGCGAATAGCGTAGTCAGTTCGGAAAAAAAAATTGAATAGTATAACACAACGCGACGTTCTAGCGCGGTGGTAGTACGCGACGTCATAACGTCTTGCGCGTTCAGAATGTGTTCTTTTTGGCGAGGCCTTTAGATCACATCGTTCTTAATATTAGCTGTTATTGTTATCAAATGTTCGTCTGTGTTTGTATCTTTACATATGACACTATACATCATCCTTGTACAACTTTAACAAATTACACAAGCCGAGATAGCTTAGTGAGGATTTTTTTAAGTGAAATTTCTTATGGGAAGGCTTTGGAATTGTCATCCGCATCATTTTTGTATGACAAAAAGTGGTGAAGGGAAAACACTGTGTCGTGTAAAGCGGAAGTAGTGTGTCGCTTGCCTTCGGGCATTGGAGAACAGTGAGAGATGCGCTCTTTTCGTTTTCTTTTTGAACGTTTCACTTCTACTGTGAATAAACCACACACGTTTTTTTACCAACTTGCATCGTTATATTTCCGTCAATTTAAACAACATATTTATAAATAAAATCTATATGTTGTTTTAATATAGGTATAAGTTATGTTATTGTAAAGTTTTATCAAAATCTGACGAATAAGTTAGTTATACGTGTAAGAATAACAAACATCCATATAAACTTTCTATTAAAGCGTAACATTTAAAAAGTAAGTGAAAGAAAGATATTCGACGCCGAAACTATATATGAAATATACGAGAGAAAAACTTGCGTTACGACTCGATGTTGTTTAAAGCCTGCTTTTATGAAAAAATTAAGATGCTAATGAACAGGCAAGGCTCCTCCGGGCATTAAATTCATTTCGACCTTGAGCTCTTTGCCTCTTTGTAGACACACAGCCATCTTGCGCAGATGTTGTTTCATCTCATATGAGAATGTCCTTTATTGTATTTATTAATATACCATTGTTTTTTCCTAGTTTATAATACGATAAGGACTTAATTTTCCGGTTTTATTTATTGTAAAAACACTAATTACTTAATTATACAAGGACTAAATAAATTATCATATTGATTGAAAAATTAAGAACTGTATCTAGCATTAAGATTGCAAATGAAACTGCATAGGTTTTAAGTCAAACTTTTTTTTAACCGACTTCGAAAAAGGAGGAGGTTACTACGTTCGGTTGTATATATATATATATTTTTTATGTATGTGAATCGATATCTCCGTCAATTATGAACCGATTTTAATGATTCTTTTTTTATTCGAATTGGTTATATTCAGAGGTGGTCCCATATAAATTTGAAGAAAATATTAAACCCCTAAGGGGGTGAAATATCGTTTATTTGATTTTCACCCACTTCGTCTCTACGTATTTATTTCCAATATCAGTCGATATATATCGGTATATGGTTTTATTTTACGTAAATGGTGAAACGCTTGTACTTTTATACTAATCCTCAAATACTCATGTCGGCGTCTCGGTGTCTAGATGCGGTGCGTGTTTACACTCTAGTCTAGAACTTTACGCCATGAAGATATGATTAGACGAAAATATTAATAATACTTTAGTCGTTGTATTATAAAGAATATTTATTATATGTGTTGTTACATTTCAAAATGAGCTACATCCTATTTAAATCGTTCATATATATATATATATAATAGCGGGCCCGGCAGACGCTGTCCCGCCCTGAATATAAAAAAATCCTTGACAAATTATATACCAAACCCTTCCTCATGAATCACTTTATCCACCGGTGAAAACCGCATGAAAATCTGTTCAGTAGTTTTTGAGTTTATCGCGAACAGACAGACAGACAGACGCGGTAGGGGACTTTGTTTTATACTATGTAATGATATCATAGGAGGCAAACGAACAGGTGGGTCACCTGATGTTAAGTGATCACCGCCGTCCACAGACACTAACAACACCAGGGGAGTCCCAAGTGCGTTGCCAGCCTATGTTTGTTGGGTGAGGGAGGTGTTCCTCTGGCGCTATCACTGATCGAACGAAACGCATCAATGCAAGCACTGTTATTTCACGTCGGTGTTTATGTGGGTCGGGTGGTAGTACCCGGCATAAGCCGACCCATTCATGCTGAAACCAGTAATGCTTCAGCGTGGCTTTACCACCTACGAAATATGTACATACATGTTGATTTTTTTTAAGATTTCCAGTTTTTATACACCGAGAACGAAATTCAAAATCAAATTTTGCTGTTCATAAGGTTTTTAGTTTTATTTTTACAATCTTTATATTTGACATGTACAAGATTTAAAGTTATTGAAAGATACACTTGACAGATAAACTTACTTGTTCAATTTTCAATATTTTCTATTTATGTAAGTATATTGAAGATACACTTCCTTCGAGGTACAATCGAAAGCGTATCGGCATAGGACTATGACCATTCAATGCCAAATATTCCATACATGGATTTAGGCTGCTTTTTACTTGGTTTCGATTGAACCTTTGTCGTTTTTATCACGCTTTTATTAGCTTCACCTGTATGTATGTATGTAACCGACCCCTTTGAGCTCGATTTTGTCCTACTTTGAACGATCAGATTTAATTCAAACTTTGCACACCTGTCAAACGTCGATGACAATGCAATAATCCGAAGAAAAAAAGTTAAAAAAATGTAACTAAAAAATGAATATATATTTTTGTAAAAAGTGACAAAAAAATGATAAAAATACTGATATCTGGAGGTGCTGATATTAACATGCGATGCGTCACTGTTAATATCAGCACCTCCAGATATCAGTATTTTTATCATTTTTTTGTCACTTTTTACAAAAATATACATTTATTTCTAATTTACACTATTCTTAATCCAAATTTATTAAATTTTATTTTCTGTTTTTAGTTGGATTTTTTATGAAAGCGTGTTTTTTTAGTTTTTTTAAACTATTATTTATTTAAAGCCCAATAAAGCTAGCGGACGTCAGCTAATCTTTACTAATATAATAAATAGAAAAGTGAGATTGTTTGTTACGCTTTCAGACCTATGACGTCAAATACGAGGATATTACGAAACTTATCGAGTATCTTCCCGTTAAAGTACTCGGAGTATTCCAGATAACGTTACGCTATAATAACCATCCACCATACACCCAGAAAAATGTACTGTACCCAAATAAATTTAATCTACCTTAACGCGAGAGGAACCGCAAGCAAAAACTAGTTATATATCAATTAACTGTATAATATTATCGAATAATTCCTTGTGAACTGATTATTGTTTTCTAAAAAATAATTGTTTATACCACCTCACTCTTTACCAGAGAGTATACTATATACCATAAACTAGAAACTTCTTCCATGATGCATTAGAAACATGTGTTAATAGCATATACATATAAATAGGCGATGATAAAACAGTTAAGTACCATTTTCTCCTATGCTTATCAACCGATATTCTTTTTTTCTGTTTAAAACTTATTGAAGAGCTTTTGTTACCAAATTTTTTTACAACAATTAAGAGACAGCTCATAATTAAAGTAAAAAAAAAACAAATAGTTCTCATGACGCATTATTTAACTTGAGTAAGATTGTGGTCAAACCCATACCGTGTTATTACAAAAAAGTTAAACACGTATTAAATACTTGGTTTAAAAAAATTTCCTAATAAATGCACCGTACTCGCCCGCGGCAAGGTCGTGTTATCCTTTTTCACATGTCTAAACTAACGTAACCAAAGCGAGACAAAAGAACAAGATGGCGACCGCGGTGCATTTAATATGAGACCTTTTTAAAGCCAGGGTTCAATATGTATTTAACTTTTTTGTAATAACACCGATAAAGTTTAAAGAAAATATAACACGAGAACAAAGTCGTAGGTACCAGCTAGTATTAAATAATTTCACAGTATCTGAAATCAAACAAAAACCTACATTTGTTAAAGTTTTGAACTTTTCAATCTACTATACGCAATAAAAATATGCGACGTACCACTAGAAACATAAAACTTGCAACGACAATGAATTCTTGAAAAAGATAATAACGCCTGGCATCATCTCTTTATAACCGGGTTAGAGTGAGCAGGACAAAAGATTCGCAGCAATAAAAGTTTTGATAGGATTCGCCAGAATCCACGGTATCGGGCATAGCCGGTTTTACTATCGTCACAGGAGTGAATCCAGTATTATTCATAAGGGGCTATGGAACCCTCTTATAAGTTCATCTATATCATTAAACAAGTGATTCTATTGAAATTCCAACTTGCAGGAATATATTGTAATGGTCAGTGTATATTGTCATATATTTTTATACGTTATAGGTTTTAGCGTATGACCACAATCACATCTGATGTTCAATGACAGTTTGGTCTAAAATAATAAAATAACTAAGCCCAGAGGGAGACAGACTCGCAGATGCAGCTTCCGGAACATAATTATAGGTGCATAGTTATAGATTTTTCAACTCGAGGTCGGTGCCTAAAGAGGCGGACTTAGCAAAAACTTTAACAGGATATTCATATTACTTCTTTTATAAAGATATTTTCTTTCATCGAAAGCTCCGGCTTATTCGGACGGCTTCGAACCTACACCGATCGACGATGTATCCGAAAACAATAACCATTGAACTATCATTGTATTAATATTATTTTGATGTGAAACATCTATAGGCGAGGGTAAACCTGATTGTTGGCGTGGCGATATAGGCCGTGGTATATGTGTGAGACGTGACGACGCGATGCCATGCGCAAGCGACTGTGCGCAATCTCTCTTTGCCGCACTGTGCTCGCATACCTATAGTGTAATTTGAGATTTGTTCGATTCGAACAATTTCGATGTTTCACATCTGCCAGGCGTCCCGTGAGGACTCATTTTTTATTCATTCATCAGACAAAAGTGTCCAAAAAAATCAAAACAAGTCATATAGGTATCGACTAAATTACTAGGTACCTACTAAGTGAAAAAAATATATTAAAACTTATTTTGGGAAAATAAATAAATATATTTTTTTTAAATAATTTAGTCATTTATGAGATCTCGAATTAATGTATTGCAAAATACAACTTTGAAAATACGGTGCGCTAAATAACACAGTACATTACAGATTATATTCAATGTAGCAATCAATGTCAAACTAAATACAAAAGTTACAATTGCTCTATACAGAACGTTCTAGAAAGTAGAAAATTTACTCCCTACTATTCCCTGGATACGTACCTGAACAGGACCCGGTCACCGTGTATCGCCTTAACTTTATGGGTGTGCGTTTTAAAATTTTTAGAGATTTATATTACATTACCCTTTTATATGAGAAATGTCCAGACGAAACGGAAGCAAAAATATAAGTTGTAAAAATGTTATTACATGAATGATTCACTGTTCAATGGCCTTTGTATTTATAGTTTGAGACGTAAAATCAAACCGATGTGTCAATAGTTACCTCAAAAATGTATAAATAAGTAGCGGGCCGGGCAGACGTTGTCCCGCCCTGGTTATAAAAAAATCCTTGACAAATTATATACCAAAACGTTCCTCATTACTGTTATAGTACTATGTACTAGATCAAATCTACATTAACGTAAATGGAACCGCGAGAAAAACCTAGTTTTAAAATAGTCACATGAATTTTACTATATTGTTCCGTTATACGTTTTTGATACATATATAATATTCAGTTTTAACCGTGATAAATGTGTATATGGTGAAATATTTAAAGTGGAACAGTGTCGTGTTAATTAAACTTCAATAAACAATTCTAACTGACCGAAATGAAACACACGCGGTACAATTAGACAACAGTAAACAACTTTTAAACTCGTATATTGGTTTGCGACCGCAATGGACAATACGAGACGGGGTGAGTCTGTGTCTGCGTTAATTGTTACCGCGCGTCTGCTGTGGTCCAGAACTTAGTTTACTGACTATAAAAACCAACCAACCAACTTTGCACATATATTTATTCAATTTTATACACATTACGTGTAATTTAACGAAGTTTCTTACTGCGGCTAGCATTAGTAGTTAACTCACAGAAATCGTGGCGTAAGAAAAATACGTTATGTACTTCTCATACTACTTTATCTCTATCTATCTGTTTCTATTTTAAACGAATATATGTGAACAAGACCCAAGATCTCGCGACAGGCCAAAAAACACTGGCTGGACGTGTTAAAGGAGAACAACCCCACACAAAAAGATGCCGAAGACCGGGCAAAGTGGAGGAAGTTAAGTAGGAAAGCGGACCCTGGCACCAAGCCGGGAAAATGGTAGAAAGCATAAGAAGATATATGAACATACGAGTATCGAAATTCGAGCAGTCTCTTTGTACCGTTCAATAGATTGTCTGTTCAATATTTATTACTTATAGCTCAACTACGTATGTATTACAAACACTTGTATTCAAGTAATAAAACAACGTCATCTACATCACAGTATATATCAGTTAAATTTGTATTTGTCGATAATTTGTACTGCACCCTTTTATGTACGATAAATACGCAGATGTTCATTTAATTGTGAGTACTAGAATCGGCACAAGTGATTAAGTAAGCGCGCTGCGACACGGACACGCCGCCAACCGCCGGTACACAAGTAGGGTTGTCTAGTTTTTACAAACATTCCATACTAATATGTCAATTGGTAGTAAACGTTGAATTGGATGTAAGAGCAAAGCAACTTTTTAATCTTTTTTTTAACAAGTAGGACAAGTGAAATTGAATTTATATTATACTTCGACTTAGGTTTTTGTTTTATTAACCGACTTCAAAAAGGATGTTTTCAATTCGGTTGTATTTTTTATGTATTTATTATCTCAGAACTTCGTCAATTTTAAACCAATTTGGGAAATTATTTTTATTAGAAATGGGATATTTTCAAGAAGGTCCAGTCTTAATTTCTTTGATATCACATCAGTAAATCCCTCAAAATTAAATAATAAATTTATAAAAGAGATAAATAAGGGTAAATTTATGACAATATAATACTAAGTACCTACCTATGTCCAGACGTGTTTTTTTCGTTTTGGAGTAGATATTTTGACGTGAGAACTTCTTTAGGCGCAGTATTTTTGGCAGGAGATAAATTTAAAATTTCGCGTCATGACATGATACGTAAGCATGACCAGCCGTAGGTATTGGCCTTGTACGGCTTGCGTCAGACTAGCGACGCGTAGTAGAGGGGCCTGTGTACATTTAATATTGATATTTAGCAGCTCATCAGACGTTTGATTGGTTAATAACCTTTATAAAAATTTATTTAATTATTAATACTGTTAATACTTTCAATAAACAAATTCTGAAATTTAAATATTGTCATTCACACTATAATTAATATGAAAATTAAAAAGAAAACACATTTATTCCATCGTTATGATTTTGTACTTCTGTCGGCAGTCCTTATGGCAGCCCCGACTTTTTCTTGTTACTTTTTTGTAAAAAGGTGTTTAGTAAACCTGTGTGAAACCAGGTAGGCACTTAGTTTGAAATAATCAATAGCTTCGAAACAAACGCATTAATATATGCGATATTACGCTATACAGAAATCGAAGGTCTTATAAAATTACCAGGTGTTCTGGAAGATGCAGACGTCATAAAGATTAACCTGTTTAGGTAATGGAATCCTTGTACTCATTCATTTATATACATCTTCGCGAACTATTACAATATATTTTACATTTTGTTTAACACCTTTAGCAATAATTGTAATTTAATGGTGATTGATATGTTTGATCAGGTATTCACAGTTGCAAAAAGCGTAAACTGAAGTAGCTGACAGTTATTTATCTTGGAATGAATATTAAGAAATATTTCTTATTATTTATAATTATATTACGGACTAGCAGTGCCCGCGACTTCGTCTGCGTTCAAGCTTATGTAAAAAAACAGTGATTAACAAAGTAAGTCTGAATGTATTAAGTCCATTTACTTGTTTATTTTTCTCTCGTACTTACGCCGCGTCTACATTAAAACTACAATAACTTCTGATAGAGGGTACCGATTTTAATGAAACAAAGACTAAGTTACTCCCGAGGATGTGCTTTACGATTTTCTTGTTGAGAATTCATTGGGAACCCAGTATTTTAGCAGTGATGCGTGTTCATACAAACAGACAGACAGACAGACATTTCTAAAAATGATTGAATTGTATTCTATTACTTATTCCTAGACATTTGCGACAATTTTTTTCTCGGAAATCAAAAAAATACAGACACGTTAGATTTACATTCTTATTGTATGTATAGATAAAGTGTGAAACGTATAAATGGAACAGTGTACAGAGTGGTTTTTTTTTTGTTATGTACTTTATTATTAGCTTTCGTTGGCGAATCTTCGTGTTAATGAAGATTTGATATATCCCTCTGGAATAGTATTTATTTTTGGATGAAAGCTACCCTATATTCTTTTATGTACTTGTAACAACACTTATTCAAAATTTTACAATGATCGGTTAAGTAGAAAAGTGAAAGCGGCACAAACAAACAAATTCACTGCCGCATTTACAACACTAGTAAGAATAATAATTAGACTGTTTATTAAAAAAAAAATAAAAGCTACGTAACGCGACTTTCAGCCGAACGGTCTTATTTCGGAAAACTACTTAAAACCTTTCCATACAAAATATGACCAGTCCCATTTTTATAATCCTCTATTAAAGATGTAAAATGACTCCTGTTAAGTTACATATTATACTTTATCTCCTATGAAAGTGTTTAATGATGTGTCATTGATTATAAAAAGAAAATTAATGTCTGACTTACTACTACTACTAACTTGTCTGCCTGTAAACTTTTTCAACTTCAAACTGGTTCAGCCGTTTCGTAGATAATACCCGCACAAACGACAGATACTTCAATTTCATTTATATCTATTTTTGAAGTTATACTTCTTTTGGCGCGTTAGGGAAAAATGATGAGAGTAAATTTTTGCGATGCGCACGCACACCGTCACGAAAAACCGACACCCTGAAGTTATTACGATGCGCGCGCAAACCGTCACGAAAAACCGACACCCTGAAGTTAGCTATAGTCAACATTTTGTTTCTTTGTATTTGTTGTTTGTATTTCTTTGTATCAAAACCTTCAATGTATTAAATACCTTTTT
This sequence comes from Antheraea yamamai, assembly GCA_036509395.1. Taxonomy (NCBI): domain Eukaryota; kingdom Metazoa; phylum Arthropoda; class Insecta; order Lepidoptera; family Saturniidae; genus Antheraea; species Antheraea yamamai. Next base: position 14,019,644 of record AP028448.1, on the reverse strand, counting down.
TCTATTGTTAGTATTGTTTTTTCTACAAACGTAGAATAAGACGAAATATATAATTATTGAAAAGATTTTTATCTTGTTACGCTAAAGAAGTATAACTTCTAACACGTGTACATAAGTACATACACACTTTTTTTTAAGCTAAATTGTTTCTTCTATTCTTTTTATATAATATTTAATAAATATAATATCAAGATAAAGTACGACCACGAACTTCACTTCAACTTGTAATGTCACATCCAGTACATCTAAGTGTTTGTAGAAACATTGCGTTTGACACAGAACGCGTCCTTCTAATTGCAGAATGTGTAACGAACAAATTAAATTCTTTTTAATTATTTGAGTGTAGCTGAGTTGGAAACAATTTAACAGCGAGAGACTTGTGATTAATAATAACAGAAGGTACAGCATAGTCAATTAGCGTTTGAAGCGATTATGCCTCAGTTCATATTGTGTTTGGACACTTTGTAAACTTATAATGCTTACTGTAGATATTCACTGACGTCTAAATTGTGAACATATTTCTTCGTAAACAAACTAAGCCATACAACTGAATAAGTTACGGGCCCAAAGAATAAATAATAAATTGTGCAGATTGTGCATATAAGTAACAATTGCCCGCAAATTTGTCTGCTTTTTATTTTTATAAGTGACTAGCCTTTGCCCGCGACTTCGTTCGCATGGAATAGTTACTTTGGGCTAACGCTAACACGCAGCGGAAGCTCATAAGAGAAGAAAAAACCCGATTTTGAAACATTCTTCATTGGTGCTCCGCTCCTATTGGTCTTAGCGTGATGATATATAGCCTATAACCTTCCTCGATAAATGAGTTATATAACACTCAAAGAATTTTTCAAATCGGACCAGTAGTTCCCGAGTTTACCCCCTACAACGTCACAACGTCACAAAGTCACAAACGTTACCTCTTTATAATATTAGTATAGACTACACCATACATTATCTTCGTGTAACTTTAAAAATGTATGCAGCTCAAGCCGAGATTTTCAAACTTAACTGACACTTACATGACACAATGTATAGTCTATGTGTTATTCTGCTATATAAGCTATATAAAGTTTCATCAGATTGTGTTCATTAGTTTTTGCGTGAGACTCCATACTCACAAACTTTGTCGTTTACAATATTAATAGGATGTTTACGTTTTATTGCTACGTTTGAATTCTAGGGCAACCACAATAAATTGTGGGGATTTTTTCTCATTGAAGACTCAATAGAAATATTACCAAATTACAGTGCATTTTTGGAATAAAAATGGTTTTAATACGGTTTTCTCAGGGAGAATATCAGAAGGAAGCAGTAGATTTATTGATTTTATTTTTCGAACTGACTACGCTATTGACCTAGCCAGGTCTTAACAGCTTCACCGGACTACTAAGGCGAGCGCTTAAGGCACTCAGCCGATTTTATTTGACAACTAGGTCAAGGGTGCACGGCACGCCTCGGCTTGGGCTTTTGCCTGATACATGCAAATTGCAATTCGCGACCTATCTTTTTTTTTTTATCTGAGCTAACCTAAGCTAAGCTAACTATTCATACATATATGAGTTGTTGAAGCATGTATGTCTACCAGGCATACATACCTCAACAACTCTTATATATATTTCGTATCGGATAATTTTCTAAACTCTTTCAGTTTGATAAGGGAAAAAATATAACCCTTCCACTTTCATGTGTAAGCGTGTGTGCGTGCACGTGTGTGGAGGTGACATGTGTAATGTTGTCGCAGTGATGTAAGATTTTGTGTCACTGTATCGCGCGAGCAGCGCACTTAAGGGCTCCACGCCGAAGGAACGGACCTAGGCTTGAGCCGTTGTCGAAGGGGGCCAAATCTAGTGTGCGGGAGCGAGATTGACCCCCAGACCACGGCGGCGTGATCTGTGGTTACCGAGATTTATTGAGGCGTAAGGAGTTTTCAGGCATTTACATTAGTAACTCTTATTAAACCCTATGAGATATATCAAAATAATGTGCTAAGGAAATGTCCATTTTAAAAATACCCATAAAAAGTCCGCAATGGTATATGTCTATCTATTACGGATAACTCACAGTAATCATTTTTTTTATATCATATTCATTTCTTTTCATCTCTTCAAAAATATTCAAAAAACGAATACGAAAATGTTAAATAGAATCTTCTCGCATGGTTCATGATGAACGTTACGTATACAATAATGCATAATAGGTATTCAAATATTCCACATATGAGATGTTTTGACGTGAACTTCCTCTCACTGCAACGTTGTAGTCTTAGTTAAGGTCAAGACATAATAGTACAACGTATTAATATTTCTATTTTATTCCATAAACTAGCGGACCAGGCGAACGTTGTCCCGTCCTGATAATTAAAAAAAAGTAGACAAATGAGACCTAGGGCTTCCTCGTGAATCACTGCAACTAGAGGTGAAAAATCGTTCAGGACTTTTGAGTTTACTGCGAAAATACAGACGTAGCAGAGGACTTCGTTTTGTAATATATAATGACTAGCCGTTCCCGCGACTTCGTCCGCGTGGAATAGTTACGTTGGGCTAACGCTAACATGCAGCGGAAGCTCTCAAAAGGAAAAAAAACCCAATTATGAAACATTCTTCATTGGTTCTCCGCTTCTATTGTCCTTAGCGTGATGATATATAGCCTTCCTCGATAAATGAGCCATCTAACACTAATTTTTTTTTTTTAAATCGGACCAATATTTCCTGATATTAGCGCGTTCAACCAAACAAACCCTCCTACTTCATAATATTAGTGTAGATATAGGATATATATTTTATTTACATACTAACTAGCAAAGATTTCGAACCAATGTTGACTTAAATGATAGCGTGTTCGGACACCGCGTCGATGGACGTAGGGTCGAATCGTAAAATGAATCGGCACTTTCGGTGAAGGAAAACACTGTGATGAAACAATACAATGGGGATACGGGCTTTCTTTAAGACCGCCTGGCTAGTAGCTACAATCCTCAAGCTAAAAATCTAACATCAAACACCTGTTGGTGTGTTCCGACAGCTGTACTTGAGAGCCAACCACCTCTAGGTCTAGCGTGTTTAAAATTACATAGTCGTTTAAAGTTCCAAATATGTAACTGATGACAAATCCCATTCGGCACACTGTTAATATTTACAGATCTAACATACTAATATTTCTGAAAGTGCATTTCTGTAATTCTACATTTTCTTAAAGTATTAAATTTCTTAAATTACATATGCAGCAATGATGACATAGTTGGTAGCGTGTTCGGACACAGCGTAGATGGACGTAGGTTCAATTCGTTGCAACTGAGTCGGAACTTCAAGTGAAGGAAAATATTGTGATGAAACCATAGTATGGCGGTAGGAGTGTAGGGACACAATGTAGGCATGTAAGGCAGAGTGCAAGGTAAGCAAATAATTATATGAGAGCGCGACGTATGAACGGCGAGCCAGATTCTGCGCGCTGGCCCGCACGAAAGGTCGTAGATACGGAGAACATCAACATTAAAACTGCGCAAGCAAACAATTGCCTTTATTATTTATACAGCATGACTAGTTAAATAGTTGCAATACTCTTACAGATTACTCATTACTTGCTTCTTGTTCTAAATCCATAAAAATAGGTTCTTAATTTTTGATCTAATTATCTCGAGAAACGCAAAACTCAATAACATTGCACAACAGGGGATTACGCAAAAACGAACTGCTGTAATAAATGAATCGTCGTCACACACATAGGCTCGCACCCCGCTTCCCTATATTTGACCGTGCGGCGTTCCTACGATAAGCAGTTACGTAATGATTAACCTTGAAAAGCGCCCCTTGAATTTTGTTCATTGAATCTAGGTGTGATTTTTTTACGTTGTAAAGTATAGTTCCCATACTTTTAAAAGTTTTAGAACAAACTTCAACCAAAGTTCTCTTTGTTGTTTATTAGTACTTGTTATGATATTATTATTTTATATCTTAAATGTGACCATGAACTATTACACGATAGAAGGGTGTCACTCTTTAAACATTCACCTGGTATAGATTTATCGGCATCATCAAAAAGATTTCTGTAACGTAATATGTTCTATAATTTCTGAAGTTATATAGATTAAACTGAATAATATTACTAGAACTTTTTAAATCAGACTACGCCATTTTAATTCAACGTTTGCCGCGAGCAATGATTTTTTGCGTCGATATCGCAAACACAATCACACATAAACATGCCATCTAGATTTACAATCTACTTTATTTATGCTGAATATTTAACATTCAAATTATACTCCCCATACATGAATGTATTTTCAAATTACAACAAAAGAGTTTACTTTATTTATTTCATTGTAAATACTCATTTTGCTTGCATTTCAAAGAATATGTTTTGGTAATTAGTAGCGGTGACTTTTAATTTTTACAATATTTTATTTAAGTTGCAATGTTTGTCAGTTTGTTTATGTCAAATCTTGCAAGCGGAATTATAATAAGTTCCTTTAGGCTTATAATTGTTCAATTTTGCATTTTTGTTCAGTCCTGATGACAACACACGAAAATGGAATTAAAACAAAATAACGGTTTTCGTAATGACCGCTACATACGAGTACATTGAAGAAAAAACTTTGTTTAAGCTTTTTACAACATATGAATAAAAGCTTGTTTTTAAAAATGTTAATTTATTTCGTTTTTTTTTTTATAACAAAAAGTGTTCTAATTGACAAGAAATTAAAGAAAACCCATAACTATAAGACATTATATTTGACTTGCGTACACAAATGTGTTTTTTTGTGTTGTGACATATTGACGCATTCTAGTAGAGAATAAATGTAATCCTTTTTTTCTCGAATAACTGGGTTAATATTTTGTCAGTGATATAAGAATTATTGTTGGTATTTATCGGTTTATAGCCTTTAATTGTAATGTAGGAAACTGATACTTACAATTCAAGTTAAAATGAGAAAATTTGTTTGAATAATATTGAACAGATTTTAGTGAAACTTTATTTTATTTTTACTTGCAAACATCAGAAAAAGCTATAATATCTTAAAGATTTAATTTATTAAATGATAAACTATATTCTTGCAAGTAGTCGCTTTTATTTGAAGACATCGCTTTGTTGTGATCATGTCTAATTGTTATTATGATTTTTGGAAAAAACCCGCGATTTAAGGAGGAGGGCAAAGCCGGGATCCCCGGGTGGCAATTCCAGGAAGCGCCAAAATAATAATATAATTTAAAAATAAAAAACTTGCTTCACAAAGCTTTAGCATAATGAAGCCTTACACATGACCACACCACAAGTGAATTTGTGCACCAGTGCACTAGTGAAGTTCGAGATGCGGATTTAAGAATGGCTGTGTTAACAATTGACACCTTTTTACTGAAATTGTGTGATGGTTTTTAAAGTAATTTATCCCAAACGCTGGAGACGGGTTCGTTACTATCAAATTTCTGGGGCTGTTCAAAAATAAAGGGTGTGTAAAAATCGAATGAAAAATAACGTTAAGTAAAACATTTTACTAAAATCTAGTATTCTGTCCCTTAACGCACGACCTTATACTGAAAGCGTTTATGAAAGTCTATTTACATAAACCAGCTGCATAAAACTAATAAAACAACACCAGAAATATGAAATTTCCTAGAATTCCGTCTCCTGGGCCATCGGCATAAAATTAGTCGCACTGCAAAATAAGCAATGAATTTATTTAAGCCCTTGAAGCTGTACACGATCTAGTCGTAAAATATTATCTCCGCCCCGCTCTAACTTACAACTAAATGGGTTTGTGCGAACGGGACGTGCGTACGGTTGCAACAATGTAACGAATAAATTCATGCCGAAACCGGAATGGGCTATGGCAATGTGGTCGTTTAATACGAATGGTCCGTTTATAGTAGTGTATTATAGTAAATTTTCTCTATAATTACTTAAATGGTAATAAGGCTATAACTGTAAAAGAGACTATAAAAACTTTAAAAAATGAATACTATTTAAAAAAATATTAATGCATACTATTCGAAACTGTTTTATGGGAAAGCTTTGAAACTATAAGTAACCTGTTCGTGTGACGCAAACTTTATGTCAGGTAGAGTGTTGAAAACACCGGTTCTCGTCCGATCACCGAAGTTAAGCAACGTCAGGTGAGGTCAGTACTTGGATGGGTGACCGCATGGGAACACCGCATGATTTTCACTTCTTGTTGTATTTTTTTAAATTACTATGATTCCCTCTAATATAAAAGTTTCACTTGTGTGTTTTTACGATAAACGCGTTTTTTATGACCAAGGCATACATTACTTCTGGAGTGTGACTGGACTGTGAATAGTAGTTAGTTCAAAAAAAAATCCTAACAGAAGCGTAAATTGCAAAACCTGCTATTATCTCGTAAATAAGTAGTAAGTAAAAGTTCAGAGGTGGTAGAGCCAAGCTGAAGCTATTATCGGTTTCAGCATCAATGGTCGGCTCGTCCGGGATAGTACCACCCTCTCATAGAAACACCGACGTGAAGTAACTGTTGCGTTTTGTTCGGTCAGTGAGAGCGCTGGATACCCACCTCCCCTTGCCCCCTCTACCCTCTCCCCCAAACACAGGCCGGCAACTCACTTACAACTCCCCTGGTGTTGCTAGTGTCTATGGACGGCGGCGATCATTTACCATCAGGTGACCCGCCTGTTCGTTTGCCCCCTATAATATATTTTTAAAAAACATGTCAAATATTGGTGAATTGTAATTTTGTCATTGTAAGAATAATGAATACAATAATTGGTATGTTCGACACATAGAATAAAAATACGAATGGGATATAATGAAGGGTATATGATCTGTGACAGGATCCATATAAATTAAAAAAGCCGAGCTTTCGATGAAAAAATATCTATAACGCAACACAAAGAATAAATCAGTAGGTACTTGTAATCAGCTGTCGGTTGATTTTGATACCTATGTTTGAAATCCGGTGTCTATTGTAACGTAGACTGTTTTAAATATCTATATAAAGAAAATGATAATGGTCTGCAGTTTTATTTACATCACTCAAAAACTAGTGGATAGATTTCGATCGATTATTTTTAGTTTTATTTCTTAGATACTTGCGGTGTTATTACAAAAAAGTTTAATACCTATTGAATACTTGCTTTAAAAAGGTTTCGAATTAAATGCACCGCGCTCGCCCGAGGCAAGTTCGCGTTATCCTTTTTCGCAAGTCTAAGCTAACGTAACCAAAGCGAGACAAAAGAGTAACATGGCGAACATTCAGCGACCGCGGTACATTTACTTCGAAACCTTTTTAAAGCAAGTATTCAATACGTATTTAACTTTTTTGTTATAACACCGTTGGTCTTTATGAAAAAAAATCACGTTACCTTAATCTAATATAATGTTACTAACATTCTAAGAAACTACGTACTTTCTAAAAGTGGAGAAGTGGAGCAAGCGATGTCGTGTGCATGCGCAAGAGAGGGGAAGTAAACTGATAACATTGTTTACAAAGAAATCTTCTAAGCAAAGTATCTTTTGTGTTATTTTCTTTTTATCTTTTTCCTTTGTACATAAACCTCATAATGGAGGCACAGGTATCAGCTAGTTATAAATACGAAAGTAACTCTGTTTGTTACACAGATATTCATAACATCCTACGAACCGTTCGAAATTAAATTTGGCTATGAAACCTTTAACCTAGGGAAATGCATATGTGGAGTACTTTTTAAAAGGATAAAGAGATAGATTTCATCTTTTTTTTTAATCATAGGAGGCAAACGAACAGGCGGGTCACCGATGTTAACTGATCACCGCCGTCCATAGACACTACCAACATCAGGGGAGTCGCAAGAGCGTTGCCAGCCTGTGTTTGGGGGGAAAGGGGAGGGGGAGGGGAGGTGTATCTCCGGCGCTCTCACTGACCGAACGAAACTCAACGATGCAAGCACTGTTACTTCACGTCGGTTTTCTATGAGAAGGTGGTACTACCCCGGACGAGCCGACCCATTCATGCTGAAACCAATAACAGCTTCAGCGTGGCTCTACCCCCTCACACAGGTTTCTTCTCTTCTTTGATTACTTTGAATCTTATACTTTCTATATATTAGATACAGAATTCAAGATTATGAATTTATTCGAGACAAAGATTACAAATAGTAAGAAGTTAAATAAACAATTGTATTATCGTACGGGGTCAAGAATATTAATAATACAAAAGATATACATTATTGCTTACATCAGAGTATACGTGGCGAGGTGAGTTACTAGGTTGTTATGATTATGCTTTATTTAGATATCCTACGAAAAATGACCGAACGTTCAAACAAATTGATAACCTTGAATTATCTTTTGGTGAAGAGTATTATATACGATAGTTTATTGTCGTCCACTTTATTTGGCATAAAAATGGCAAAGGGTTCATCAAATCCAATAGTAGGTAGGCTAGAAACATCTACTAAAAATTCCGCATCGAATGGTCCTAGTCGTATACCGATACATTCAGTAGTGTTGCTGTAATTGAATCTCAAAGGTTTTTTAGGTAGTGGCGCCACGCTGAAGCCATTACTTTCCCCCAAACACAGGCGGGCAACGCGCTTTCAACTCCCCTGGTGTTGTTAGTGTCTATGGACGGTGGTGATCACTTAACATCAGGTTCCCTTGTTCGTTTGCGTGCTATGACAAAAAAAAAGGAAATATATTTTCATTATATGTTTAATATAGAGTCTCCCCAAACCCTAGATATTGACTGACCGTATCAGATAATAGCAAAAGTTAACTACACCAATAAGCCGATTATTGTTAGAAGAATTCAATATATAATTTATATAGCATGTTGACTTTATATTTTAGGTATAGGTTCACGCCAGATGTTATATGACAAGGGGCAGGCTTACCAAGTACCGGATTACACCTACGAAGTGCTTGGAGATAGATTTTTCATATTAAGAGTGGTAGCTAGCCCGGAGCTAATAGGAAACGCCCTATCACCATACTATGGCTTCGTCACGCAGTTTACTTCCATCGAGAGTTCCGCATTGAAAAGGATCTGAACCACAACGCGGTGTATATATACACGCCAAGCCAATAGAGCTTCAACTTCTAATAAGAATGTTCTCTGACAGACAACTAATGAACTTGACATAACTATACTGGACAGAATAACCGACAGAAAACTCTTTGACTGTATATGTTTATCTTCTAAGAATAACAAACAATAACTATCACAAGATGGATCAAATAGTCTAAAAAACCTTTTGGAAAGTTAAGACGTTACATTAGTACTTACAGTTGTGTAGTAGACCCTTGGGGACCACACCTGAGGAATACAACTAAAATTCCTTACAGTAAACACATAAGGATCATTTTCCCATTCAAAATAGTCGACTGCGCGACGTACATATTTGTCGTTTTAGTTACCAGTACATGACATAAAAAGACACGACCTACCGCAGTCGCGTACATTAAACATAACATTCACACTCTATTATATATATATTTCTAACGCATACGGGATAGGGGTAATCTATTCTGCGGTTGTAAAAAACACCAGTTGTAATACAATTTAAAATGTAGCGGACTATGGTGTGGTGTAAAACTTCACCCATTGGCCGTTGCGTTTTTACGAGCCGATAATAATTGAAAGTGAGGTTCGATGCTTTTATTACTATGTGCGTGCTTATCAGTTACTTTACGGACTCATGCATATGCAAACATGTGTTAATGTAAATGTAATAATGAATTTTTTACATACATATAGTTCAATAATTGTAAGAACAATGTAATAATTCTTGAATCGTAACTAAAGTAAGAAGAACACGATATATGGTATTCAAAGTTGAAATTTGAGCGTGCTAAACTTTTTAATAAATTCTAAAGGTATTAGAATGCGCTTTGTTGATAGCATTTTTTTTCCTTTTTGAATATGCTATCAATGGAAATATTGTAAACGATTTTTATTTTATATAAATGATGCAACAAATTATTAATTTCTATTAATGTTTTTTTTAATGTAATTCTCATTACGTGAACTATGTTCTTTTGACTAATAGATTTAAATAAACCGAATTTTTGTGTACGAAAATATTTATCGCATTGTTGATACATTTTTTAAATACTATTTTTTTTTAACTAGCCCATGAATTTTACACCGATCTGGATTATAAAAGAAGAAACATCTAGACCGAAGATAGATTATCAATCCAATGTTACAGAAATGAAACTTGTGATATTAGTTTTTTTCCTAGGCTCAAAATATGTGGTAGTAAAAAAGATAATACAGTTTGAGGTCCAATAGTGTTAAAACTACTTAACTTATCGACATAGGGCTATTTACCATTCAATGTGGAATTACTTGTAGATGGTTCTAAGATACTCAGTTTTTGTATTCGATTGACCATTTGCTATTTTTAATGCCCAACGTAGCGAGCGGGAATCAGCAAACATGAAAATAAGGTACATCTGAACTGTACTCGTACATCACAGTTGCTTGATTCATTTAATATTTTGTTCTAAGGCGTATGTATGCATGTAACCTTAGTGGTGACGCCGCGGCGATGTCGACGTCACCGGGGGGCATGCGTGAGTTGTGCGGGGGTTTCTATGATAAATTAAGTGGACTGTATTTGCGGGGGTGCTATATTTGATATTCAACTATTGCGATCAGTTACGACTAGGGAGACAAGGGTAGGAAGGAAACTTGGCACATACCTCGCGGCGATGCAGTCTCCACGAGGCTAGCCGGCTAGGTGATTCTCGTTTCTCTCCACCGAGTCTTCTCTCACACAACACTTATTGTTTACAATGTATGTCGGCACGTATGTAGCGATGCGTTTATTTCTCACTCGACCATGCAAAAACTCAAAATGTTAGCATGCGGCGCGGCTCGGCGCGGACACAACAACACTGTGCGGCGCGCAAACTACACGACGATAGCAGTCGAACTAGCACAATGGCGGCAACAGTCGAACACTGGCGGCCGCAATCGAAACTAGCGGCGCGGGCGTCGCGATACCGAACTAGCATGTGCCAGGAAAAGGTGATTGGGCAAGGCTAGAAAGGTGGCGTGACCTGATCGCAATTAATTGGTCGGGCTTCAAAGTGGCATGATTTAATCCATAATGCGGGAATTTTCAAATATACATAAAGCGGCGCAACCACTTAGTGTAGGAGAAAAAAACCTATAGATCGCATTTCGCGTCTGTCTAATTTTTTCGTTTATTGTTCTAAAAATCTGAACTATGTAGCGGCCTTTTGAAAATAATAATAGAATTTTTGCAAGAGTCCTTAGCTTACATATATAATAGATGCACATTTATAGAAAGTAGAGAAAAAGAATAACGTGTTATAATAAAGTTTATCAAGTGCTTAGGCACTTATGCACTTATCGGATACATCAAAATATCGTGTAAATACTAGGTACGTTATTGTACATCTTACAAGATACCTACAAAGAATACCACGATGGTACATTTCTCTTCTAAGAATAATCTATATATTAATACGTGAAACGAAAACTTTGTACCCCTTTTTAAGCGAATTGCGGGAACGGATGAACGTGAAATTTGGCATAGTTACAGTTTATACGGAGGGAATGTGCACAATACTATTTTTTTTATATAAAATGCATTGAAAACACATTAAATTAATTAAAATATACATTACTCACACTACTGCTTGAATGATACACAAGATATACACACATGTAAATGAAAAAGACGTTTCGCCATCCGTCATTTTATTCTTATGGTCCAATTACCTTTTTTAATCCTAAATTCAATATTTTTAACATGACTTAAGTTCCATACCTTACATGCCCTTTGAAATTAACTGGTCAAATTGTAGGTTAATTTTATATTAATATAATATGTAAATTCATAATATACACTAATAATTAATTGATGAATAATTTGTCTTTAGTAAATGTATAAAACCACTGAAATAATTCTTATTTTCTTTGGTCTTATTGAATGTCAAAATGATCTATGGTCTAATCTCGACTACTAAGCGACCACTACTTCAATGTAATATATTAATTGCCCTGATAATCTAATGCAGAACAAGATTTACAAATAACTAAATAGATTTCGATCAAATCTATTTCCGGAAAGGAGAAGATGGGGTGATTTTAAACAATTTTTTTGAACATCCGCCATGATACAGACGATAAAACACACTCAGTAAGGCAATGTCTCTTCATTATATCTTCATTTTCAAAGTTATTAAAATATTAAGAAACTACGATTTTTATAAGTAGGTGGTAGAGCCACGCTAGTAGGTGATAGAGCCACGCTAGTAGGTGGTAGAACCACGCTTTAGTAGGTGGTAGAGCCACGCTAAAGCTATTACTGGTTTTAACATGAATGAGTCGGTTCGCCCGGTGTACTACCACCCGACCCACAGACACACCGACGAGAAGTAACAGTGCTTGAGTGCTTGCATTGTTGCGTTTCGTTCGGTCAGTGACATTAACTTAACATCAGGTGACCCACCATTTCGTTTGCCTCCTATGATAAAAAAAAGCTCTACGTATTCAGTGACGTGTAAAGTGGGGCAAGCAGTGTGGTGTGCATGCGCAGGTGAGAGATAACGTTTTTTGCATAGCAATGTTGTAAGCAAGGTATATTTTTATTGTATTTTTGTTTTCTTCTGTACATCAAATATATTGCTAAGATAATAAACAACATAGACGAAATTACGGGTATCAATTAGTAATTATAGGTATCAATAACGTTATCTTATATATTGTAATATTACTTTGAATATAAACTTCCAGTTTACTTCGTATGAACCTAAACATAACGCAGTAACTTGCACAGTTTTATAGGCCACAATTAGGGACTGTAAAAATGTTGAATGAAGTACTGTAATGGGAGAGCTGTAAAGAACCGGAGCTAATGAGTAGTTTATATGCAAAACATTCATTTATATGTTTATACTCAGAAATTGTTGTAATTATTTACAATTGTGTGTTTGTTGTTTTATTATGAACTAGAGACTCGTCCCAGCTTCTCACGAGTGCGATATAATTAATGTGACGTCATAAACGTCAAAGCAATTAAGACATGTGCAATCCGATCTCATTTTTACAATCCCGACATAAATAGCTCATCAAATTTAAAGAAGATTTGTGTGTTCCGTCTTGCAAAAATTTTGCGCATGCTTTTATAACTATAATACCTCCTAAGACATACATTACAATTATATACTGTTAAGTAAAAACGCGTAAAAATCGTAGTTTCTTATCATTTTAATAGTTCTTTGTAATAAATGAAGATGTAATAAAGAAATATTGCCTTACTGAGCGTGTTTTATCGTCTGTATCATGGCGGATGTTCTGAATAGTTGTTTAATCTCATCCCATCTTCTCCTTTCCTGAAAAACTGCCTGCACTTACAACTAGACTGACAACAAATACTCGGAGTCGATTTTCTTTGATATCATCAACTGATCGTCGATCTCAAATGCCGACAGCTTACTGATAACACGACAAAACTCTCAATCAACGTTCCTGCACGCATCTCGGTTTACGAATCCACACGCAGTATCAACCCTGAATTGTCAAATCGCAACATATTGAATTCCCAGGTAAGCCAACATTTACTTCGATGAATTACGTTCGAATCAAAACGTCGAACAGTTTATCGAAACGACTGGTCAAGCGATGCACTGCCGTGCACGACAATACGACCGCTTCGGTATGAAGTTGTCAAAACGGAACACATAATGAGTCAAGGCTTGTGCAGAACCGACAAGAGTCCCTGGTCAAGCCACTTCATGTCATAAAGAAGAAGAACGGAGGCATTTCGCATTTGCGGATACTACAGACTCATTTAGATTACGCATCAATAACAAAATCAACAGTTTGAAGCCTGCACCAGCACAGCCATACGGGATAAATCGACAATTTTTCGTTCATTCAGACCTTCAGTCGTCAAACGTTC
>AP028448.1:13778258-14003258 GCA_036509395.1 Antheraea yamamai | reverse complement strand
GAGTCTTTATTCCGAGGTGCTAATTAATATCAATGGAATTTGTTGGACGTTGCTTGCCAATTTTGTTCCATTTGTATACCACCTTGATACAAGTATTTTAAGTAAGAGTAATGGTTTGTCATTTTTCGTAAGATTATAGAACTCTTTCATATATTTTTTTTGCAATTATTTACAGATAGTTTCTAACATTTGCATATATTTTAAATTACAAAATTTTAAGTGTTTTTACATTATGGACATGCAAATCTATACATCTTTTATGCATATAATAAGAATGTAAATCTAACGTGTATGTACTTTTTCGATTTTCGTGTAAAAAATTGTTGCAGGTGTCTAGAAATAAGTCATAAAATACATTTCAACCATTTTTAAAAATGTCTGTCTGTCTGTCTGTTTGTATGAACACGCATCACTGCTAAAGTACCTGGGTTCACAGTAAAACCAAGTAAAAGAATATCATAAAGCATATCTTCGAGAATAACTTAGTCTTTGTTTCATTAAAATCGATCCACTCTATCAAAAGTTATTGTAATTTTAATGACGACACGGCGTACGTACGAGACAAAGGTAAACAAGTAAATGGACTTAATACATGCAGATAACTTTATTAATCACTGTTTTTTGCATAAAACGCGGTTCCACGCGGACGAAGGCACGGGCACAGCTAGTATTAAATAAGTGTATTAGTTTGGACATGTAAAGGTAATCAGTTTAAAGATGTATTCGAAATCATTTGCATTTCATTGCAAAGAAAGTAAAAGCATTCTATGATACAAATGGTATACCATTCTTCTTCAGATAACTGACTGGGCAATAGAAGGTTAATATTTTTCATGTGTATGTATTTATTTACCCGTTTCTTTAACACGCTCTATAAACTAAAGGGCTTGATGTCATTTGATTCGTCTTAATTCTAGGTACATAGTATATTTAGGAATGACGTCATCGAATCAAAACGTGATTATTTGCCGTAGGCTTTTCTCTTGTTAATAATTCTGGCTACGTAATTATTATTGAATGAATTATTGAATGACACATCGTGACGTCATTTAATGTGGAAATAGTTATTTGGGTTTGTTAATTTAATTTCGCTATATAGAAGAGACCACATAGTTTTTAAAGTAATCAAAGTGGACTAGCGGTGTCGTTGAAAGGTTTTTAGACTTTTAATAAAAGAATAACTTCATAATAATCAGAGATTAGAAAAATCCGATAAAAAAAATTGAAAATATATATGTACGTATTACAGAATGTAATTTAAGATATTATTGTAGCAATAACGAACGTAACGTGAGGCTGTTAAAAGTCATAAAACGGCTGTATCGCATTGCAAATTGTCTTATTTCATAGAATAGCATTTTATTTTATGTCTTAGTACATACATAAAACGATACCTATGAAATATGTGATAAAACATGCAATTTGCTCACGAATACGCGAACATCTCCTATAACAATTTGATTTATCTAAGCATCTATCTGTGTAAAACGTTGCGATATCTATAAATGATATAATCACAATTCTGGTGTAGTTGTTATATACTTCACCTATTATTGGCCGAAAACACAAAAAGAAAAAGAAAACACGTACATGATTTATTATCTGTTGAATAAAAATTCAAAAATAGAACTCACCTAAATGTCCAGTGAAGCGACAACACAATTGTCCGTTGAAATTCGCAACACAGAGCATCGCACAGCATGTGTCCACAAAAACCACGGCACTCGTAAAACAAAGTATCATTCGCAAAATAACTTCATCGATGACGACAGTACACCACTTATATTATTAATTTCCAGCATTTTCCTACAAAAAACAGAAAATAAATAAAATAATATCGATACCGCACACTGACACTAAACACATGGCCGCTTTCGAAATTCGAGAGTCACTTTTTTTTTTTTTTGATAATTTAAATTTCGAATTTCGCCACCTTCGTCCGGTCACTGTAAAGTGGAAATCACGACTGGTTAGTGTGTTGTTTCGTATTTTATCGCTGTTTGACCACTTTTATCGAAACTATGTAGCAATTTTGTTGTGTGTTTTGATCGTGTGTGTAAATTGTATATTGTAAAAGAAACTGAATTTGCAACAATGTACTCAAAATGTACGTTCTTTAAATAATTTTATTATCAAACCGCTGTTATTAAATATATCAGAACCGAATAGGAAATGTAGACTACAAAACTAGGTACATATATATATTATATTCTTGAAATATAAATACTTCTTTAGACGCGTTGAGTGGTATTTATTGGCAGGAGTAAATGTACACAAACTATGATGATACATACATCTATAATTTCACGTCATAACATGCTAGTAAGCGTGACTTATCGTATTTCTCTTGCAAGGCTTGCGTCAGCTTAGCGACGCGTAGTATAGCGACGTGTTTATATCTAATATTTATATTTTGTATTGAGATTATGCAACCCATCATGTGTCTGATTAATTCATTATATGTATAAAATGTATATAACTATTGTTTGGAGTATCATATGTATATGTGAAACTCAGACTAATGACAATAATTTCAAAAGGTATACACAATATGAACTTTTAAATAGTTCAGACTACAATTCATTCAAAAATTGAAATGAAATTCAGTTATTCCAATGTTTTGAATTTTCACTTCTATCGGCAGTCCTTATACAAACATATCATAGAATGATTAATCTCCAAATTGTACATCGAATAATATAAAATGTTATCTAAAAGGTGCAAAATGCTCAAATTATAATTCTGGCGGCTATCAAAAAGGTTTAAAGCCATGAGAAAAATATCATAACTGTAGAGAAAAGTGACCAAATATGGGATAGTATCCCTAATATGAAATACCAGCATTTCTCTCAAACGGAAAATCACACACGCAACAAATAATGATTGGGTCTATCTTTCTATCCCCATTCGCGCATACAAGTTGTACCATGTCAGTCGAGTGAGCCCTTTCGTCGTTGTGACAATGGTTTGTTTTGTCGCTACCGCATAACTTTGTAAGGTATGTAAAAAATATATATTTTTGGTACAAAAGTGCACATGGTATTGTTTTTTCTAGCTTCTAAAGATCGTTTAGATGTTCTTTTGTAGGTTTTAGCGGTGTTTGGTTGTATTACTTTTTTAAATATAAAAATATGAATGTTAGTTTGAAGCCTTTGGAAAGTCAAAATATGGACGGATCACAGTAGCCAATTATGGACTATTCCATAATTGACTCTTATATGTATCAGCGGAGTTGATGATTTTGTTTTGTTTATTATACATTTTTTATGTTTTGTCAAAGACAACACGAAAAAAATGGAATTCAGAGAATATGGCGGCAGCTATTAAACTAATAATAGACAAAAAATGGGTTATTAAAGGGCTGCAAAATACTTTGATGTACCAAGATCTACCTTGATTCGATTATGTCAGAAATACGAATGATCCCCAGAAGAAGTGTATTTTCTGTGGTATACTGGTTTCAAATGATACTCATGGTGAAACATGAATCAGATTCCTCATGCGTTGGTCCTGGGCACATAAAAATTGCGCTGGGCCGGATTCTGATACCCGGATTTGTGATTTTTGTAAATAATTTGTGTTCCTTTCTATGTTATATCAAAGTTTCAAAAGAGTCTCATATAAGTTTAGGTTAATTTTCAATCGTATTTATATTATTCCATATTTGGGGTACCTATTCCATATTTAGGTACCTTCATCATTATTTAGTTTTTTTTTAATTTTACTTTGTTATAATTAATCAATATAACCAACAATTGTTACAAAATAAAGTGCAAATATATGGTTGGTAATGATTACTACAAAAAGTTTAATATTTATAAAATTTGCTCAAATTACGCATAAAAAACAAAATGGTATTCCATATTTGATCACTTTCTCTATATTTTTACTGATAAACATAAGCGCACCTGCTATATTCCTGTTAGATGACTAACTCTAAAAATACATATAATCAGAACATTGTATTTATAATATAGAATTACTAGAGGAATATTTTGTACGATTTATTTACACGTACGTGAATATAAAATCAGTTCGTACAATTACATGTAAATACGTACCTACCAACAGTATTCCGCTATTGGAAATTGCCTTGATGAAATTGCCAGCTTTACAACTTACATCTGACAGCTCAATAACCGACGCTAGTGGGTAACGAGCGGAAGAATGAACAGGAGCTTGTCGGGCCACGAAACAAACGAGATAATGGGAGCGAAATTTCCTGCCACTACACTAATAATTGTAGTAACAGCTATAGAATAAGCTATTACACAACAACACAAAGTATTTACCCGTAGTTCAAATTGTATCAATAAAATTATCCGTAATATATTATAATACCATTATAAGAATGTCTAAGACCGTTTCTTTTGCATAAATTGTGGAAAATGTGATTTTTGTATAGATGTTTTTGATATTTAAGCTCATAAATAAACTAAATTATTAATCATAAAAATCAATATAAAACCAGTTAAATCACTTTAACAGACCTATGAAGTAATAGAATACGCTACAAAAAATTTAAAACGGCTTACAGAATTATATTATTTCATATAGGTTTGGTGAAATTTAAGCTATTCTAATAAGTACACGTTATTCCATAATTAAATAAATAATTATTATTTGGAGTACCAATAGATGTGAACGAGAGACTAATGGTAATAATTTCAATTTAAAAATTACAAAATTTAAATAAATCTATAATTAATTTAAAAATTCAAAAGAGAACACAGAATGGCATTGTTTTGAGTTTTCACTTCTGTCAGCAGACCTTATGACTGCCTCGACTTTTTGAAGTGAAACTTCTAATGCGACTTCCAACAAAGTTGCGCTAAACGTTTAACGCTACCGCGGAGGGGGTATGAAAACACTGTTGCGTTAAACGTTCAACGCTCCTGGGGAGGGGGAGTAGAAAGAGACAGAGCGAGAAAAATAATCAAACAATTCGTATCTTACTTTAGTTATCAAAATCCCATTGTAAATGTTATAGATTTGGATATTTCTCCACTCCAAAATGATAATTAAAAGATGCGATCAATTGTGAATTGTAAGCAATGTTAATAAAGTTTGTTTTAAAGAAACAATATGATTCACTAAAAAAATCAATTTCTACCCCTTCCTATTTTCATTTCCACATCACGAAGTTTCATTTATTCCGCGCGGAGGGACTCTACGCACTATTTTTTATGTTATTATATTATTCATTGGATTGTCGACTGTTGCATTAATCACAGTTGTAAATAAATGAATGAAGGGAATGATCATTTCTTCTACTAACTTGATTTTCAATTAAAAACGCTCACCTCATGGCTCCGGTTACATAAAGAACGTCTGTTATAATTAGCCAACATAATTATTCATTAATAGTACACCACGTAGCTATTGATGGACTTTGATAATAATTAAATTGTTACATTATTCAATTCGAAGTTGGTTCAGAATAATAACACATTTGCTAGTTACCTACCACAATATGTCAAAATATATACAATTGTTAATGTCATAATTAAGTTTGGTATTAATAAAAAAACGCCTCTTTAGAACAAAGCAGTTGTGACGTAGAGTATAAAAGTGGTAATCGACTTTAAAACTATGGACTTATTCATCGAACATCTGATGTCAGACTAATAATTTGTGGTAAACATATACTTAAATATTAAATTATCTAAACATTTCTAAAATTGGTATATGTAGATATATAATCATTATCATTACATAGTATAAAACAAAGTCCCACACCGCGTCTGTCTGTCTGTCTGTTCGCGATAAGCTCAAAAACTACTAAACAGATTTTCATGCGTTGGATACAGTGATTCACGGGGAAGGTTTTAGTATATAATTTGTCAAGAAATTTATTTATAGCCAAGGCGGGACAGCGTCTGCCGGGCCCGCTAGTCTCTGATAATATTTAAAGTCTCACGACTAGTATAGACGTCCACGTGAGCTTAAATGACATTTTTTGTTTTGTAAATATTAATCATATAGATTTTTTTGGAAATATAAAAAAAATAAACTCTGTATTTTTATAACGACATACACGATATACACGACATTTAATTATAACAAACTGTAATTATAAACGAAAATCTGGTGATAAACAAATGAGAAACGTCTAACAACGCATTAAATATGTCAGAATATTTATAGTAACACTACGATACGAGACATGAACTCCGTACATTTACCTAGTATAGTATCGTTCGAGTTTTCTTGGTACGGAGACGGAATATTATTATGTGTAACACTTTAAAGCAATATTTACTTTAAGTATGTAATTGGTAAGTCATATTTTTCAAAAGCAATTTGGGATATCTATATCTAATTGAATAAACATAACAGTGAGAAGCTTTTTAGATATGCGCTAGTTGTACACTCGTACGTATAAAAAAACAATACGTTTCCATT
This sequence comes from Antheraea yamamai, assembly GCA_036509395.1. Taxonomy (NCBI): domain Eukaryota; kingdom Metazoa; phylum Arthropoda; class Insecta; order Lepidoptera; family Saturniidae; genus Antheraea; species Antheraea yamamai. Next base: position 13,996,853 of record AP028448.1, on the reverse strand, counting down.
GTTAATTTGCAAATTCAGTTTCATTTCTTTGAAAGTATAATTATGTAGGCCATTATGTAATTATAATTTGATAAAAAAAACTCTATATTATTATTTTTTTTATTCGATTAATTATTAGATTTTCTTATCGATACTTGATATTTTTTATCGATAAAGTTGTGAACCCAATTTAATTAAACACGATTATTGAAAAAAAATGTATATACATTTATGCTATAGATATTATTATAGTTATTTAGTGTAGAGAATTTTTATTAGCAATATATTTTCATGTTTTTATTACAATTACGAACACAGAGTCATTTACTGCCGACGTGAATTTAATAATGTATCACAACGCGCGCGACTAGAAATCTAAACAGAAGTACTGTTTATTATATTATGTTTTAATTTCTAATAATTTTTGTGCAATTTAAATGCTCATTGTTTACAATAGTATTACATTATTGTTAGGTATGAACTGTGCATAATTTATGAAGGATTAGTAAGTACCCTATTAGAATAGAGTGCCTAATTAACAGTATTTGATGCAAAACATTACTGTTTTTATTTTAAAGCAATAGGAATATCTTTTTGATAAATATTTATATTCATTTCATTATAATTTTTTAATTAAATACTAGCTGTGCCCGCGACTTCGTCCATGTGGAAGCTGATGTACAAAATAATGACTAATAAAGTCAATTGAACGTATTTAGTCCATTTGCTTATCTACTTTTCTCTCATACTTAAGTCGCGGCGCCATTAAAATTACAATAACTTTTGATAAAGTGGACCGATTTTAATGAAACAAAGACTAAATTACTTCCGATGATATACATTATGATTTTCTTATATGAGGTTTTATTGTGAACCTAGTACTTTAGTTGTGATACGTGTTCATACAAAGCTGTAACGACCTTGCCAAGCTGTAAAGACCTTGCCAGGCCTCAGTTCGAGAAAAAAAAAGTTCACACAAACAGACAGACATTTCTGAAAATGATTTAAATGGATTCTATTACTTATTCCTAGACACCTGCAATAATTTTTTTCACGAAAATCGGAAAAGTACAGACACGTTAGATTTACTTTCTTATTACATGTATAGATTTATGTTATTACAACGAAATATAAAAAAAACGTATATGTTAACGAAAATAAAACATGCCTGCAATAACTTTTCTATCCTTCTAATAATGCAGTGGTAACTCTGCATAATCAATGAATTTTGTATTTGTGTGATTTTTACTTATGTTATTGAGTTTACACGGTTATATTCATTGGCTCTTTTACTTATTACCTCTAGTTATATATAACATTTATAAGTTACTGATGAATTTTGTTAGTAAGTTTTTGATTTTGTGTATTGACATAAGGTCTAAACAAAATTAAACTGTAATAGGGCGACAGCATCTTAAAATTTTGTTGCAATTTTAAAATGAAACTATTTTACGGCGTGTTTTTTAATTTGCATTATTTGTTTCTTTTTTTATTACTTTTTAAAATAAAACATTACAAATATCCACACTAGGGTTCTCAAAATGATTTGTCTTATAACTTTTTAGACATTATCGAGAATAATGTATATAAACTTTATTATTTGTTAAAGCGATATACCTACTCATATTTCAGAAATTTGTTTGTTTTGTCGTTTCTAGTGATCCTAATTAAGTAACTCTGCGGTTTATTAATGAGGTATGCAAGTTATTTCCATGTGCCTTTTAGGAACTTTGCATTTCTTAGTACATTAACTTTTAAAAATATTTCTGTTTTTATATCTATCTAGTATAAAGACATTTTCAAGCAAAAACAGTATAGTTTCGAACGATTCATATTTGATATCACTGTGTTTTAATTTTTAGTAATTATTGACCTAATACTTATTTATACGTTCACTAATATTCAATACGTGTGTGTGTGTGTGTGTGGAGTGTGTTTATGTGTGTCTGTTTTGGAAAAACTATTATTACTATTAAAGTCCGTACTGGCGTGTCGAGTTCCTCAGCTCGAGACCGTCGAAGACATTCAAATTATGTTTTCTTGCGTACTCGTTGATTATCATCTTCCCTGTGGACAAGGTATATCACACATCACGAACGATCGCATAGCGTTAGTATAATAACGAAGAACTGCATGTCATCAATCTCACGGCAAAGAAAATGGGCGCATCTAAGTACAAGACGACAAGAGAACAATTGAAACGCGCCTTTAGTGAAGTACGTAGAACTAGATTTTTTAATTCAGTGTAATTTGAGAACAGAAGTTCATCTGTGAACAATATTAATATTATATGAACTTCTTTTTATCTTGATTCCAAATATGTAATACTCAATATTGTCAAAAATGGTAGATGCATCCCTCTTTCTATAGACGGCAGAATAGACTCACCAACAACTTTGATTGTAGTCATAAAGGGCAATGATACGAATAATTATATTGTCACAGTCACGAAGTCTATTTAAGAATTTATAACTTTATTAAATATCGTATTCGTTGTAGGTATTCAAAATTTTAAAGCATTAATAATTACAATTAAATATTTTTCAAACCCTTGGCATTCACAGACATAAGTGCAGCGAAGATTATATTAAAAGTAAACCTTTATATTTCAAAATAGAGATGATGTTCAACTATGTTATATAATTTAATGATTATGCAAGCACTTGTACTTAGGGTAAGGTGCCACAGGAGTGCGCGGCTCGTAAGAGTACCCAGAGCTTAATTGGTCACATTTGTAAACAATCCGTATAAATGTTAATCGTATGTTAAGCTTCAGTAATCGACAGAGGTGCGTAAATAAAACTAGAGCACAATAAACTGATTTTATTGGTAAGAGATAATGTTATTTGTTTTAAACTGTTTTGTTAAAATATTTTCACAATTTCAAAATAGTGTAGCGTCTTAGTTTTAGTCGAAAGGTTGTTTCTCTAATATTAATATATTTAAAACTAGCTGTACCGGCGACTTCGTCTGCGTGGAAGTTTATGTTAAAACAGTGATCAATAAAGTCATCTGAATGCGTTAAGTCAATTTACTTGTCTACTTTTCTCTCGTACTTACGCCGCGTCGTCATTAAAACTGCAATAACTTTTGATAGCCGACCGATTTTAATGAAATAAATACTAAGTTACTCCCGAGGATATGCTTTACGATTTCTTTGTTGAGGTTTTATTGTGAACCCCGGTACTTTAGCAGTGATGCGTGTTCACATAAACAGACAGACAGTAAGACAGACAGACACATTTCTAAAAATGATTGGAATATATTCTATTGCTTATTCCTAGACACCTGCAACATTTTTTTTCACGAATATCGAAACAGTAGGCTTTACATTTACATTCTTATTATATGTATAGAAGAAGATTATTTACAATGTACCTGTACAATGATTATTACAACTGTACTTTCAAAGATGGCGTAAGTGGTTGAATATATACTTTGTATAAACCTTTCCTCAAGAGTGCACACAGAAGAGTGATTCTTGGGGATACCGCACACTGTTGTATACTGTTAAAAATTATAAGTTCTCCATATACGACAGAATTAGAGGAAGGATAACGCTAAAAAGAAGAAGATAACTAACTAAACACAGAAGCCAGAGAGAACTAATGGAAAAAAAAAAAAAAGTAAAAGCAGTCATAAGGACTGCCACTACGGGTGAAAACTCAAAAGAGTGCAATAACTGTGTTCCTTTTTAATTTCTAAACCAATTGTAGTCTGAATTATTTGAAGTGAATGGTATAAATGTTCTGTATGCGAAGAGATTATAGGAAGCTAATAATGCAAGATTGGATCGAATGCAGCAAATGTACTAGATAGTGGCATGACGATTGTACATCATATAGTGAAAATCTAGCGTATGCGTGCGATTTATGAACCTAGACTATGAATGTGCTCTTGTCGTAACCCTGCATACTCTTATGAGCTACTATGCGTACTCTTAACAGCTATTTCAAGAGTGTGTATTTACCGATGATCTCGTTTTTGAAAAAGAATGAAAAACTAACGAGAATTTTTTTTCGTATGGTATATTAAAGTTGACTCGTTTTTCTTTCTACTAAACATATTATAAATTACTGATGATCTTTTTCATTTGAGTTATACCATTTCGTTCGTTAACTGTGCACTCCTTGAGCACCTTACCCTATAAAGAAACAAGTCCTGAATAATGAGAAATCGAACGGAAGATCACCGAATCGATTTTGTTGAAGTTATATTTATATATATATTTAAAATGTACATCAAATGATTGCTTTCTAAGATATGTGGAAGAAAGGGAGGTGAAAGTTTACGCAAGAGTAACAAAAATATTACAAAAAATAATTAAGGCCCTCAATTACCAATGTATACGTGTTATTACTTTTTGAAAATCAATATTAAAACAAATGAACATCTATCATGTAGTTAGTGGTTTTCATTTTGTATTCATAAATTGACGTTCTTTTATATGAAACTGTATAACGTTTGTGACATTCAATAAAAACATGAAAATTAACTATAACATGCCACAAGAATTGTACGGAAATTTCTAAACAGGGTTCCATCAAATTGCTACAATACTGAAGTACCTATCCAGAAGGGATTAACTTTTTGATATAAAAAACTTACCCACTTGATGACGGTAGTGAATAATACGTAGACGTGGATTGGTTGACAAAAAAAGGAGAAAGAGAGTAAATGATATCGACATCAATGTAACATCGATATTTTGTTTCCTATCTATAGATATAAATACTATTTTAAACACGATAACTACGTACGCGACTGTGACAATTAAAATATTTTGAACAAAAGTATGTTTTCATATCCTGTTTTACGATATTCAATGCTATTGACCATATGCAGTTACTTGAAAATATAATTATGAAAAGACAGAAATGGAAATTTGTTATTCTGAAGCCTACTATATAACCATTTTATTTAAGATCTCCACAAAGTAAGTACCTACTTTATATATTTTAAAGTGTATTTTTCTGTTTGTAATATTTTTTTACCTACTATAATGCTTTAGAACATACATAAAACTATATTATATCGAGATAACTCCGGTCAAAACTATAACTATAGAGATATATGTACTATGTTTAAACCAATACGTATTCACTCCTTCCTTTTTAAAACAAATATATCTTTATGTAAGCCTGTATGCCAAATAAATTCGTGTAAAACTAGAAGGTTGCCAAAATATTAGATAAAGTAATCAAACAAACACATGTAAATATGTACGTATAAATAAAATTGAAGTGTCCTTTATTTGTCTGGACTATCTTCAAAATGGCGAAACTGATTGTAGCAAACTTTTCAAGAGATCGAATTTTTCAGATTATCAATCTAGGATACATAATACTACGCTATTCTATAGGGTCTAAACAGTTATGATCAAATTTAATAGAGATAACATAAAATCGAAAAAGCTCCTAAGAAAATTTTCACAGGTTTCAATAAAGAAAAGAACAAAATTCATCTGTTTTCGTAGTTTTGTTTGTATTGAAGTGGCTGTTGAATCAGACGTATTACTTCTCGCAACGTTAATTCACTTCCTTGTTAAAACTTTTTGAGTTAAACCTTTTTTTATTTTAATTAAAGAAGTGAAGTGACTGTTTATTCGGAAGAATATACTTATATAGTGCATCACGTATGTTTAACTAGAGTTACCTTTCTTGAGATTCGACGTAACAGAAAAAAAATTAAAGGAAACAAAAATAAATTTCACTAGAGAGGAATAATATATCAGAGTCACAAATTTCCATTTAGATTTAAAATAATCGCTATGCATTTTTGCATCTGAAAAACCGTCATATGTCATATTTAAGTACGACTTGATTCGAACCTACGAGTTACCATTTATGGAACTATTGAGTGTCTATAATTATATATTAATATTCTTTAATGATACCACCAGTAAGTGGTGTGAACTTTATGTCAACAACTCAACACGTTGTTGGGCTTCAGTCCAGTATGTTTTTCATCATAATTTTTTTTTATACTGTCACCTGTGTTGTTATGTCTGTTTAAATATATCTGAGTTTAAAAAATGATATATAATTGTACTAGGTATATATATGGATACGGTTAAATTAATTATTTAAACATTTTAATTAATAACATGACTTATAAAATAATGGACAATAAGCTCCACATAACACTCCACAAGTATATATTAAAATGCCTCAGTTTTCGATTGCAAATAAAATTTAGTAGCCTTTTGATACCAATATTAGGAGTTGCTTTTCAATAGGGTTGCCAATTTAGGAACAAAGAAATAAGGATTCCTTATTCGCAAATCGCAACGGAGCTGGAAGAAGCTAAACTTAGTAACCTCAGATATATTAAAGTAGAAATAACAATGTAAAACTATATTGAGTTGAGGAACGTTAACAGGAATAAGTAAAAACTCAATTTTTGACACCAAAAGTACCATCTTTTATGTGTTAATGGTTTTCAAATAACATAGTATAATTATCGTTCCAGAGATACCAAATAAAGAACGCTTAATTCACCACATTGGAATTCGGGAGGACACCTTACGTGTTGCATTCGGGAACTCTGCGTGATAGGCATTACAAAAGTGTTCAGTAACGGAGATAAATTATAGTATTTAGATTCAAAATTTTATTATACAAGGTCGAAAATAAAATATGCTTTTCGAGAAATTATTATTTTTTACTTCATAAACTTAAGCAAGACATGAAACGTTACAATTTTTGGGGGATCTTTGTTATTTAGTGGATTTTATATTTTATTCATAATCTTGTGTAATTGGACTCTATATTTATTACTATTGGTGGTATTTTACGTAATATAATTCCGATATTTTGCCTAGGTTCAGTGGATGGGGAATAATACACGTAGTGTAAATTCTAAAATGCCACAAAAACTGGAAATTTGTAACAAGGAAGTCACCATCCAGTTAGAACATTGAAACTATCACAAAGCACTTGTAATACCCGACAATGAAGGTAATAATCAAGAAGATCAACCAAAAAAAACACGTTAACACAAATGACAATCTTTCAGACGCAACAATTCCCTTTCAATATCTTGAACGTTTTGTGTACATATAAATATGACTGTCTTTTGCAATAAATCATCAATTATGTGTCAACTCTTTGAAATTCTCAAACTTGGTGAATGTTATGCACCATATCCCGAAAGATTTCTCCAATCACATTTCACAAAACGTTTAAAATACCTTTATGTGGGATATTAAATTGTTTTCTTCAAACAAATAAATCAACGATATAAGAAAAGTGGGATATAATTTGATCTGGTTCTAAACATTTTTGTTGTGTTAATTATTTGTGAAAAAACAAAGTAATACCACATCAATACCGTTGAAACGTTGCTTACTTCATTTGATATATAGAATGATTTATTAATTTTATTGTGTCATTGATTCCTACAGTAGAAATATTATAATACAACTACGGAATGAACTCAAAATTTGATGTATTCTCTTTCAATATCATCAGCAATATACTTCAAGTATAGAAATATAGCAATGTAAAGATATAATTAAATATGTCTTATGTGTCTTGTATATGTAACGATTAAACCATACATAGCTACGTTACTATTCACCAAAAAAAAAAGTCGGAAGAAGAGCGTATGAGTTCTATATTTTATTTATGTGTTAGTGTTAGTTTCGAGTGGCGAAATATATAGATAAAAACATGTTAAAACGATTTTCTGCCAAATATATCGCAACATGTTGGTATTATGTGTTTATTTTGTGATATTTATTTTATTTCGTCCCATATTCATTTTTTTTTAATAAATTTTGATAATCATCGCGAATTTTATAAGTAACAAAAGTTTTTCTTCTCTTGCTTCAAGGGTCAAATCAAATCAAAACCTAACCAAATTCATTTTTAGGATGCTGAAGAATCTTATGATCTATAAGTGATATCTAAGTAGTCCGGTGAAGCTGTTAAGACCTTGCTAGGTCAAAAGCGTAGTGAGTTCGAAAAATGAAAAAAAAACGAAGTGATATCTTTATTATGCTCAGTCATTAGCCTTATCAATATAAGATACTAACTTATTCCTACGGCTTCGCTTGCGCTAATATAGATTTGACCGATGCCACGGGAACAGTTTTATTTAAATAAAAGTAACGACATGTCCTTTTCTGTATCTCTGATAACGTGTAGATATAAAAAATTTCATGATGATGGGTTGAGTAATTAAGACTTAGGAGCGTAATAAACACACAAAAATACTCTGATTAGCATTTATAATATTAGGACTAGATTATCGTACAAGACAATGATGACACGAGAAATTATTGATGCTTTTGTACATTCGTAAGAATTTTAATTAATTATATTTATAAAAACAAAATAAGCAACGTTTCGTATCACCTAATATCATATGATATTTCGCTATGCTAATAGCCATGGATTTAAGCACGCTAATTTATGATAAATTCTGACATAAATTTATGCTTAAATCCAACTAAATTAAACACATCGCGGATGCAAATTTAATAATAAAAAATCCTTACCTTCGTCAATTTTCCGGGAGGCCTCTTCAAGGTCGCTGCCCGCATAATTTAGGATAACCAACACAAGGGGCATCATCTCCCAGGAGTAGTGGAACTTCTCCAGGAGCTTGTGGCAATTTTCAACTAATGTCTCTAATGACACTGCTGAAAAGATGGAGAAATTATAATGTAGTTTATTTTGAATTCACTCTACGATATATCTATGCATATAATAAGAATGTAAATCTAACGTGTATGTAATTTGTCGATTGTGATAAAAAAAACTGTTGCAGGTGTCTAGGAATAAATAATAAAATACATTACAATAATTTTTAGAAACGTCTCTCTGTTTGAACACATATCACTACTAAAGTACTGCGTTCATGATAAAACCTTTTCAACAGACTCATAAAGCATATCTTCGAGTAACATTTAGTCTTTGTTACATTAAAATCGGTTCACTCTATCGAAAGTTATTGTAATTTTAACAACGACGCGACTTAAGGATGAGAGTAAAGTAAATAGTAATGAGATATAATACTTTCTGATGAGTTTATTAGTCACTGTTTTTTAAATCAGGTTCCACGAGGACCAAGTCGCGTTTAGTAATAAGAAAAATGCATTAACCCTTGGACTGTGCAAAACAATAAGGGTTTAAGCTCTTGAACTGAAGCTAACTTGAACAATAATAAATTATTGACTGTAAATTTATGTAACACGTCACACTTAGTGGGGGTGTGAATGTAAAGTTTAGATCCTAGAACACAACTATAGACGCTTGACGATACATTTTCCACTTTAATGTTTTTAGCTAGCCATACAGACATAAGGAAATTATCTGCCTCCTGCCTATAAATTTATTACGTTAATCTCTTCGTCGAGAGATCAAGTCCATTACAAGTGTCGAACTCACGTTGATACCACAACTAAGTTCAATCGCTTCAATATAAAAAATACATAACTGTGATATCTTCACAATTTTTAAATTAATTTTAGTGTGAATTTAAATTTCATAATTTCTATATTGAAATTACTAACATTAGTCTGATCTTCACATTTATTGGAACACGGAACAATAATTATATTCATTCTTATAAAGTTTATTAATCAATCAAAACTATGATGAGTTGCAGAATATAAATATTACATACACAGGTCGCTATACCGAGCGTCGTGTCGCTAGTATGACACCAGCCGCGCAATACGGTCGATCACGGTTACTACCATGTCATCACGCGAAATTACAAGTTTATCTCCTGCCAAAAATACCGCTTAACGCGCCTAAAAAAGTTTACACTTCAAAAATCGTTCTGATATCGTTTATACTGAGTACCCATAACCTACAAAGAACCAACCAACTAGCGTTATTTTTAACCGACTTCAAAAAAAGGAGGAGGTTCTCAATTCGACTGTATTTTTTTTAATGTTTTATTTAGTCAGAATCATAAATCAAATACCACTTACTACCGTTAATCTTTTAATTTAGGTGTCAAGATATGTTTTACTGTAAGTCCAAAACCAACATTCAGTACCCAGTAGTGGGACGCAAAGTAGGCGCAAAATAGAACAGTTTTTTTTTTCGTACTGACTACACTGTTAGCAATGTCTTTACAGTTTCACCGGACAACAAAATATAACAGTATCTACTATATGTTGTTGAACAGTTGAACTATTATATTGGCACACTATGATGGCCGTTTTGACGTTTGTCTGCTCATGAAGTTATGTAGAAATAAATAATTACGTCTGAAGGAGCAAATTACTTTACTGTCAATACTGAAGTACAGTTAGTCCTAAAATTTATCCAATGTATAATTTTAGGACAAAACATTAATTTTGTACACTGATTTTTAAATTATATACATATACTAGCGGGCCCGGCAGACGTTGTCCCACCCTGATTATGAAAAAATCCTTGACAAATTATATAGTAAAACGTTCCTCATCAATCACTCTATCCACCGGCGAAAACCGCATGAAAATCCGTTCGGTAGTTTTTGAGTTTATCGCGAACAGACAGACGCGGTACTTTGTTTTATACTATGTAATTAATGATGTGTAATTATGTTATATACTATATATCTGCGTAACTACTTCTGCATCTAAGTACATAATATGGTTTCGCGAACAAATATTTTCAAATTGTTACTAACAAGAAAACAGCGGTAGTTAACAGAATCCTTAATGGATTATAATTACTAGTGTACCTATTTACAATAAAACTCAGCATTTATATTTTTCAATAATCGTATTTATATATGGATCGTTAGCGAGTACAACCATCACCTATGGTTAACTCGCGTTTAAACAAAACAGCATTTGGTTATATTTCTTGTAATGTGTAAAATGGTCATCGTAGCGTGCCGCTATTATACGCTAATTAATTCTTGGTATCATAACGCCAATGTAAATATTTTTAAGTACTCAATGAAGCCATAATTTCGTGGTAAGGCTTTTTCTAAGTCCGCCTGGTTAGCTATCCTCATGTAGCTGAAAATCCGTTGCCCAGTAACAGTGGGTGTGTTCCGGCAGCTGCACTTAAGGGACAGTCCACTCTAGCTTTGGCTTGTTTACCATTTTAGCTTACGTCGAAATGAATTGAAGATATATACTATTTTGTTTTGTTTTTGTATATTTAGCATAGCAACATATAGGTACAATCAGGGCTTTGTTTGTGGGCGCACACGGGGGTACGCACTGCCCTTAAAGTGAAAATACCGAAAAACTGCCATAAGTTGGATTTCGTTCTGAAAATTTTAGAACAGTATCTTACTGTTATCTACTCAAAACAACAAGGTGTACATTATTGCACTTTTTTAGATACAAAAAATTATGGACTTACAACTTTCGAAAATTAACGTGCCCCCAAAAAGGAAGTGACAAAAATAGGCCTGGGTACAATTATATATTGTTAATTCTAACATAAAATTACAGTGTAATCATTAAGATCACAGGCATGCATTACATTTATACATAACGATAATTGTTTTGTAATATGTTTAAATACAATAGGAAAAAACAATCTAATTACATGCTGTTATGTATCACCTTTGTGACTTGTGGTTTATTAAAATAAAACACGAATTTTGTCATTTAGTGCGTGCGCGGCACTTCCTTTTAGCCCGACGTCTCTCAACGTAATGCGGGGAGCGGGTGTCGCAGGCGCACATATTTAATTATAATATCAAATACATCACACATGCTATATCTTTAGGGAGTAATCAAAAATAAAGAGCACACGATATAGTATCTGTTAGATATACTATGAAGACTATGAAGCTATTTTAAAATTCGCATGTACTGCTTAAGATTATGTTATACCAACTTCTAGCTCTGAATATAACATACCTTACAACATAAAACAGCACCTATGTTACTCTATATCGCGTGATTTACGTTATAAAGTGTAAGACGCGCATCATGGCCGTCGTTCAGAGTTTACGACTTCCCTTTGTGTTGCCGGCTGGCGGTGCGGCGCGCTCGGACGACACTAAAACCTATTCGAAGTCGGAAAGAACACTTTGGGACACTCCGTCACGGCTTACACGCATATAGAACGATGGTTCTTAACGTTGGTTATTTCCTATGGTAATTGTCAATTGTTTTGTACGTGCCTTGGGGTTGAATTTACTATTTCTTCAAAATCAAAATGGCTGCTAATTTTTAGTACTTACTAGGTAGTAGCTTCGTCGGAACACTTTATCTGCATATTTTTCGATATATTAATATTAAATGTATTTCTTTTAATCCGACTTTATACCAAATTTCATTGTGATACTTAGAGGTTTTCGAAATTGTAAGAAATATAAATTCAATTATTTTTTGTGATAACACTGAAATAATACTTATTATTATACAGAAAATAATTGTGAAAAAGCTATGAAGCTATAAAGAAAAAGTATTGATATAAGACATGTGAAACCAAAAATAGAAATATATTGTCTGCTAGCTGTGCCCGCGACTTCTTCCATTGTAGTCCGGTGAAGCTGTTAAGACCTTGCTAGGCCAATAGCGTAGTCAGTTCGAGAAAAAAATGGGACTTCGCTGCGTGGAACCTTATGTAAAAAATAGAAAATAAAGTCATCTGAATGTATTAAGTCCATTTACTTGTCAACTTTTCTTCCGTATTTACGCCGCGTCGTTATTAAAATTACAACAACTTTTGACAGAGTGGACTGATTTTAATGAAACAAAGACTAAGTTATTTTTGAAGATATGCTTTATGATTTTCTATGTGGTTTTACTGTGAACGCAGTACTTTAGCAGTGATGCGTGTTCATACAAACAGACAGGCAGTAAGATAGACATTTTTTTAAATGATTGAAATGTATTCTATTTCTATTACTTATTCCTAGACACCGGCAACAAATTTTTTCACGAAAATATCATATGATATATATATATTCGATATATATATATACGATAGATGTAGATATCATATATCTAAATAAAAATCGACGATAATCCAAGATGAAAAAAATTTCTCATATATACAAATACTTTGATTCATGAAGCTTTTTTTATTCTCTCAGTATGTTTGTATGGGTATGAATTTAAGATTACTCTATTTATATAGATACTTATTAACACTGACCCCACAGGTAGACATTAACCTAAGAGCTGTTAAGAGGTTGAAAATTTAAATAAAAAGAAAGTGAATAGATTTCGAAAACGACGCCACTTACCAAACCAAACTATAGCAAAAATCCATCCAGTTAGTTAAGTAAGTACAAAAAACATTCACCAAAACCAGTCAAGCTGTTCAGGACGGGAAGAATTTACGAAAACATATAAAATTGGCCAAGTTTAAATAAAGTATTAAATTACTAAACATATGTAAATAAGGTTTATTGGTAATTTATGAAGAATTTCGTTGATTAAAACAAAAATCCTTTTTCAATATTCTTGTATATATCTAAGACCCAGAAAATCCCCTCGGGAAGATCATAATCTACCAGATCAGTAGTATTTCGACCGCATAAAACGCTTTAACTGGCCGGTCTTAATAAGTAATAGGAGGTATTCTTTGGACTAAAAAACTTAGTTCCTATACGATTCCGCTATAGGCGCTGCTTCTTCAAAGAGTTTTAAAATTAGTAGATAAAAAGAGATACGTTGAAACTAAAGCAAGTGGTAATTTACGAGATACTATTCGCCGCATATAAATTATAAAGATTAATGCCCGCTCGTACGTGTTATAGCGTTGTTATAGGCCAACAAATCCTGCAAACTGAGTCGCAGTGCGCCAACACACCGCGACTTAGTTTTACTGCTTCGTTTAACGGTTATATCGCCTTGTACACTTTACGATTTTAATGGCAGATTGCACATTAGAATATAAGATTATATTCTATCAAATCCATATGGTTGCCCAGATACAGTGTAAACTCTCTCTTATAACGAATTTCAAGGGACCGAGGATTTTTTTTTTCATTATAGTTTTCGTTATAGGGAGGGAAAAGAACAAATAAATGGTTTTGTGGTAAACGAACTAAATTGAACTAATTTCTACGTTATAGAAAGTTTTTGTTATAACGAACGACGAAGAGTTTACACTGTATCTATAAATCTCTTTTAGATAAAACAATTTTCATATAAGTTTTTAGTAATTTATGTGGCTAGTATTCCAGATAACAAATGGACAAAAGACAATGACACTAGAAGTAGATGTAGGCCAAAGGAAATATGGAAAGATGAACTGCAATCTACAGCAGGTAAGAGCTGAATGGACGTTGCACGGATTCGCAACCCGTGGCTTTTCCTGAAAGAGGCATTTACCCGAAGAGGGCTCCACGAAAACTTAATGTTACTAAATTGTATGTTAATAATAGCACCAAACTAACAAATAATGGGATAAACAGGGGTTTATTTATCTATTACTAAGTAATTTAGATAAAGTTAAATCGAAACCAAAGTTATATAGTTTTGAATCTTTGAGAATTAGACCTTCCAAAGAAAGAAAACGTCGTGGTGAACTGAAACCAGAGCATGGTGGGAGGACTTTCTCCGAGTCCGATTCGTCAGCTACCATCCTCAAGTTAAAAACCTGCCACCGAACATCTATAGATAGGTGCAGGACTTTTCTTGTGGAGGCACGCGGGGACACGCAGTGCCCTTAAAGGAAATATCGAAAAATTACCAGAAAAACTGGGAAAAAAAAAACAATCTTGGTAACCTTTTCACAAAATTTTTCAGGTTTTTTTTAATAGGTCAATTTTATCCAAATACAAAATGTAAACTAACTTTCTTGAACAGTTACCGCGTCGTACAGTGGTCTGTCTATCTGTCCCCAAATAATAATTGACAAAAAAGTTCCGTATAAAGTGTATTCAGACAGCTGCACCTCAGAGCCAGTCCTCCTCTAGTTTTAGCATTTTTACTAGACCACATCAGCATTTAACATCAGGCGGAATTATCATCAAACGCCAAAACCTATGAAATATATATCTTAATATATATATTTCTTGTGTGCGTGTGTATGTGACTGAACTCCTCCTAAACGACTGGACCGATTTTGATGAAATTTTTTGTGTGTGTTCGTGGAGATTCGAGAATGGTTTAGATTGACAATTGGACTCGGTAGGTGGCGCTGCAGTTGACTTTTAGGATTTTTTTTATTATCAAGGCAGGACAACGTCCGCCCGGTCCGCTAGTATATAGATACTTTTACAAAGAATTAAATGTCATACAGCAAGACGAAGATACATAGTTACCCCATAATAAATGCGTACATACCTACGAGCATAGCTAGTTTTATGATTGAAGTTTATTTATTTATTTATCATAAGAATCAACAACAGTAACATAAAATAAGAAAGTAAAAACATACATGGAAAAATCTTAAAATTCTTTATGTCACTAATTATAGTTGACTACAGCATTAACCATCATAAGATGCGATGCGGAAAACAATAAAAGTAGAAGAAAGAATTATGAAAAAATTAAGAAGAAAATAAAATAACACAATTCGATAATGAATAACTTAAAAATTAAGGAAAAAAAATCCTGCAGAGATTAATTAAATAAAAAACTAATTTTAGATTTGAAATTTAATAGGGAATTACTAAATAAGTCTATCGTGTAATATTTTTTAACAAGGTCGGTATATTGTCGAGATGATCTGGGAACAATGGAGAAATGTCCTAAATTGGTTCTGTAGCTTTTGTGACCAAAGTTATTCATTATCAACTGATTAACCTAGTGATTGGCAAACAGGGGTTCGCGAGCTGCCTGCGGCTTTTGTCATTCCTTTGCTGCGACTCTTCCATAAACTATTTAGTGCAGAAACGATCATTATTTGCCTTGTAAGAGACGAGTAAACATTTTTATAATGCTACAGAAAAGAGGCACGTTAGAAAACAACAATAGCACGACTAGTCGCTCGCAAAAAAGACATATTTAGCAAAAACAATCTCGAAAGTGTACTTTTAATCGTAACTAGCTTCGTCTGCGTGAAATAGTTATTATGGGCTAATGCTAATATGCAGCGGAAGCTCTCAAAAGGAAAAAGAACATATTTTGAAACATTCTTCAATGGTAGTCCGCTTCTATTGGTCTTAGCGTGATGATAGCGAATAACCTTCCTCGATAAATGAGCTATCTAACACTGAAAGAATTTTTCAAATCAGGTCAGTAGTTCCTGAGATTAGCGCGTTCAACCAAACGAACAAACAAACTTCTAATATTAGTATAGATTATTTCCATAAAAATACTAAGCAAAGTTTAAGTTTAGAAAAAGGGTTTTTGAATATACTTCTGTTTTGTATTGTTTATATTAGGTTCTTTTGAATGAGGGTTTTACCGACCACTATATTAACTAATCGTGTCATACAGATATTGATATACAAAAACTTAAGATGCACAATTAACGTCTCACAGCCGGCACACAAAAATGAGTCCATAATTTGAGATTATACAGTCATTCCAATTCCAAATAGTCTCGTGTCGCTTGCGTCCTTGTAAAAACAACTTTAAATCATTCAGGTAAGGTTGAATTTGCAAAATCATAAGTATATCGCATAACTATAACCACGTATGTATATTGGGGAGTTTTGCGGCCGGTTTTGAACGCTGCTTTTATTCGAAGCTGTGTTTCTTGGGTTTTTATATGTCAATGCATAAAGACCAACCTTTTAGTTAAATTAATATAAGTTACATTACTAGATATATATAGTATATAGTAATAGTATCGATAAGTTTACATACACATATATAGAAAATACTAATGGGTCCGGCGGACGCTGTCCCGCTCTGACAATAAAAACAACCTTGACAAATCATATACCTAAATCTTCCTCATGAATCACTTTATCTACTGGTGGAAATCGCATGAGAATCCGTATAGCTTTTGAGTTTATCGCGAACAGACAGACGTGGCAGAGGACTTTGTTTTATAATATATAGTGATACTTTATCTCAAGATGAAGTAGTTATATAATACAGACTACAGTAAATAATTAACAAGTGCTGCTCCTTCAAACACGTATAAGTGCTAATAAATATTGTGAATAGACGTTAAAATGTGACCTCCATTAAAATTCCCGTCCCCGTAGTTGGAAACAATGGGTGACTGGTTTTATGGCTTCAAACTCCTTCACCGAGATAACACAGTTTACATACTAGAGACCTTAGCTGTATAAGTGCTTGTATCATCAATCCTGCTGTAGGATCGGCAGATATGTTCCTTTTTAGTCGCAGAACTGATCGTCAATGTAATGTAATTAATTACATTCTACTAAAATTTATTAAAAATAAACTACTCAAGCTCTATATCAGTAACTCATCATAGTATTTTATAATAGATCTTTACCTATGAAATTGCCGTTCTGCAGTACTGGCCATTTCAAATTAAAATAATTTTTGTTTGGCTAAGAATTCTAATTTCATTTTAAAAACATGAAATTCTTTTTCCAAAAGTAGTCATTTGTTTATTGATTAGTATTACATTTTCATGGCATTTCAATCTTTTTTGTCATCATGGATACGTTAAAAAATCGAGTAATTATGGAATATGAGAACCGTCGTGGCAGCAACGCGGCACAAGCGGCACGCAACATCAACGACGTTTACGGAGCTAACACTACAAACCAACGCACCACCTGTTATTGGTTTGCTCGCTTCCGTTCTGGGAATTTCGACCTGAAAAATGAACCTCGCGGTCGTCCGAAGACTTTGGTCGACAATGACGAATTAAAAGCAATTGTGGAAGCTGATGACACACAATCTACGGCTGAATTAGAGCAGCTTTGGACGTTAGCGTCAAAACAATATTGGTCCATTTGCGTAAATTGGCAAGGTAAAAATGCTTGAAAATGGGTGCCCCACGAACTCAATGATCGCCAGCGCGAAGTACGCGTCGAGACGTGCCTTGCACTTCTCAACAGACACAAAATGAAGGAATTTTGAACGCATTATTACTGCGATGAAAAATGGATTCTGTTTGATAACCGAAGCGCTAGCAAGTTGATTGGATCCTGGTTCAGCACCTAAACAATGCCCTAAACGAAAACTTCCAGAAAAGTGATAGTCACTGGTTGGTGGTTAGCGCCGGTGTGATTCATCACAGCTTCTTACCAAACGGGGTGAGCATTACTGCAGATGTGTACTGTGAAGAACTGACCACAATGATGGAGAGGCTGGCACATCTCCAACCAGCATTGGTCAATCGCTCGTCTCCGCTGCTCCTGCGCGACAACGCGCGACCTCATCTGCACAGCAGACGGTCTCCAAGTTGCAAGAACTGGGGTTGGAAGTTCTCCGTCTCCGCCCTCTCACCAGACCTTGCGCCTACAGACTACTACTTTTTCAGAATTTGGATAACTCCTTGGCGGGAAAAAAATTCAATACCGGAGGAGTACAAAATGCTTTGAAGAATTTGTTGCCTCCGTAGCTGATTTCTTTAAGAAGGGCATAATAAACTGCCACTGCGTTGGAAAGATGCATTGATTGATGTGTGATTACTTCGATTAATAAAATAAAAATGCATGAAAAAAATTCGTTTAAATTTTTTCACACAAAACGGCAATTTCAAAGGTAACGACCTAATATTTTAAGATCTATATTGTATACCTATTACTTTTTTTTATAAGAAATCTATAGATATAATAAGAATGTAAGTTTAAATATTTACAAGTATCCACAAGTGTAGTTAACAAGTACTTTGTAGATTTTTGCAGATTGCAGGTGTCTTGGTATAACAATAAAATACATTTCCACCATTTTTAGAAACTTGTGTTGTTGTTTGTTTACACGTTCATGCTAAGTTGCGATCAGATAAAATCATTAGATTTTCGAGTGACATTTAGTCTTTGTTTCATTAAAATCAGTTCCTTATAAAAGTTATTGTAATTTTAATGACGACGCGACTTAGTAGAGAGAAAGTAATAAGTAACGAATTATTTTTTTAAAACTCTAGAACTTGCTGCCTTGCTAACATAGCGAAGTTTTTAAGTAATATATAGGGAAATAATTATACTAATATTATAAAGAGGTAAAGTTTATGAGTATGTTGGGGTCTACGTGATTTTGAAAATTTATCACTGTCGAAAGGTATATTTTGAGTGTTTTTAATAATTAATAAAATAAATGTAAATAATATAATGGAAAAATTATAAAATTTGGTAGGAGGGCGGGTGACAGTGAAGGTGAGCGTTGATGCGCATCTAAAGGGGGCCTCTTAAACCTACACCGGGTGCAAGTCTGGGACTGCTCTGAGTTTCTCCCTTGCCCACGATGGACCCGGCCCGCACGGTGATCATGGAAGGCTAAGAAGTTCGTTTTGGTGTTGAAGGTTTGAAATAAAGGAATAAAATCCGCGACATCATATATCAAAGTTTAGTATCTCAGCCAAAAAGATAGTTTTTATGTCAATAATAATAATTGATTTGGTGCAGACGAAGTTGCGCGGGTCAGCTAGTTGTACTATATTTATATAAATGTACCGATCTATTTTATTTTACTAGATATATTGAGATTAATGAATGTTAGAAATTATTCTACTTTATATTATAGGTACTGAAAGAGGTGGTTTTAATTATATTACCTACAACTCGTTACATTCATAAATGATTATTAAAAGTAATTTATAGACTAGTTGCCCGCCTCAGCTTGTGTTGAAGAAAATGAGATAAAAATCTTTCCTTTACATTATGACCATGTAATTAAAAACATGACAACTGAAAACTCGAACGTCAATCTATTAATTCTGTGAATACTTTTGAAGATCGCCCTAATGTCTTCTGTCTTATTTATCACTCACTTTTTTTTTTTTTAACTTTATTTTTGGCAACCAATCTTTTAGATTAATACTGCCATTGTCAAGTGAGTATCGATATTACAAGTTTCTTGATATAATTTCAATGAATGCCATTGTCGAGTAGTTAATAGTATTTCAAGTTCTTCTTCTATTCCATTTTGGCAACCAGTCTTCTAGTAGACTATTACTGCCATTGTCAAGTGAGTATCAATATTACAAGTTTCTTGATATAATTTCAATGAACTAACAAGATGGTGGCCATCTTGTTAGAACCTTCCATGGAATTTTTGTGGCATCTCAGAATTCATGGTCCGTGGCATTATTTTCCATTCACTTCACTTATGCACAATAAACAAACTATATCACATAAAACACCACCAATTTTACACAATATAGAGTCAAGTAACACGAGATTATGAATAAAAAATAAAACCACTACATGACAGACCAAGATCCCGCCAAAAACTCCCACTCACTTTTATATATAGAGATTTTTAGACGCAATATTTTTCTTATCTGTGCGATTTTCATACAAACATTGTCTTGACAATTACAAACAACAAAAGAGGATTATCCAAATATTTGTAAGCCGTTTTGAAGTGACAGGCTTTTATATACATTCGGCAATTGATTTTTATTTATATAGATTAGATTCTGTATTATATTTTTGAGAAATAAACTGTATTTGCAAGTCCCTAAAAGTTTTAAGGTTTTAACTTAAATATTGGTATTATTTTTATTTTTTTTTTCAAACGTAGGTATTTATTGGAGCCAATTGTGCAATTTATCGAAACAATACCTTAGAATCTTACATAAAAATATCTAGACATAATTAACAACATATCCTACATATATAGCTAGGTGTACCTAATATTGTAACTAAGTGATATAGGTATACATATCTACGAAATGATAAAGGTAGCTATTGTATACTAGGTCTTGTTTTCGTTGATCTTAGTTGAACTAAGAACACCCTTTTTCTGTTGTTTTCTTCTGTACATATTGATTAGTTTCGATAAATAAAAAGAAAAGATGACTGGTGTAAAACACTGTTTTATGTATTACCTTTAGAGACTTATCACAAACACAAAATTCTAAGTAACGTTTTGATGGTCGTCGGTGTTTCTGGAATGCATTTTGTTGACTTTGGTTTAAAAAAAATATTACCTCAAGATAATACAAGAAACGAACTATATATTTAAAGATGACTGGTGTAAAATAACACTGTTTTATGTATTACCTTTAGGGACTTATCACAAACACAAAATTCTAAGTAACGTTGTACGTATTTCCTCTATCATTCTTAATTACCTGATTAAAAAAAAGGTTAAACAACAATAAAATGTTTGAAAACCAAATCGAATTTCGAACGCCGACGTGACGTCATAAAAGGAACATAGCTTACCTGAGTAACGTTTTTAGAAGACATTATACCGTTAAACTCGCGTAATAAACGTTATAATCGACCGATTCATCACTCCGTACATGTGCCGTTGAATCAACGCGGTAGAACCAATCGGAACGCCACGCCACGCCTACCGGGCTCGCTATTGGTCGTTCAGCAAACTTTGAATATAGAACCGCTTTTTTTTCTAACGCCTACGTGAGCGCGGCCGAGCCCGTATAATTCGTAACGCGATGTGAAAAACTAACGCCTCGCAGCCTCGCCTAGTAAGCGCGTTCCGAATTTAAACGTCATTAAAGTTTTTTTTTTTAATTAAATACCATGTAGTTAATTAGATGAATAATTACCCGATAATTTAATATGTATATGTTAGTTTTATTTGTCGTTTTATTAATCACACTGTATTATTAATTTACACGTTGTTAAACTTTTTGTTGTTAGAAAATTCTTAACTATATATTTTTATTTTATTCTTTTTTAATGATTACTTTATTTTAATGGAAGGGCTTTTTATCTACCTATCTTTAGAGCTAAGTTGTTAGTTTAGAGCTAAGGTAATTAATAGTTAACTATTAATAGTTTTGATAAAAGGATAAAAGATTATGGGAGTAAGCATCATAAAAGGTGAGGGTAAAAATAAAATATGCACCTCACGTAGATAATTAATGGACGGGAGACTTAGTTAAAAGACCGTGAAATTATTTTATCCGCCACCGACTATAGTAACAGCTGATAAACGATCACAAAAACTCTACAATTCGATCGTCCTTGACCAGAATACGTATAGACGAGTAGGTTTTTATTTGACATTTAAACTAACAATGTTTCTGTCCTACCCCATTTGTTGATTATATCCTATACCGACTATATAGTAAGAGTATAGAGACTGTAAGACATATCAATTATACAGGGACCTCGACAATTATAGGTGATATTCATCAATATTCAAGTTCATTGATTCGTCATTAATTAACAATGATTATTCTTTCACTAGCTGTGTTCATGTGTACATGTATTTGTTATTATTCGTGGTAATTATTATTTAATATAATGAATTTGGTATAGACAATCTTTAGAATAGTGCTCGTCAAAATGGACGGACAACTTTAATGTCTTCAATAGAGTAACAAACCTTAGATGAGATGACATTCTTAACATTCCATGAAATTCCCGTGCCCGTGTTGGCTCCATCATATCCCGAGCAATCTATAATTTGGGGCCTCGCGAATCATTAAAGACTGAGTTTCAGGAATTCGGTATTTTAACTCTGCCCTCCTAATATATTCTTGAGAGTTGGATGTACGTCCGCAAAAACTTAGATAATCTGGATTTAGTAAAAGACCGACATAATGTAAATACTAGAAACAATAACAAACTAGTCACTCCATGTTTCAGGCTCACCTAGACCAGTAACAGTTTTTTAGGTAATAGTGTTAGATTTTATAACAAAGACCCAAAACACATTACCGATTTGCTAGATAGTAAGTTGAAGTGTCATGTCAAGCGGGTCTTAATACATAAAGGCTATTACAGGGTGGATCAATATGTGAACGATGACGACGTCTGGAAATGACGCCTCTCTCTGTGCATCTACCAAAAATGTAACATTGCGAAAAGATAAATCAGTTTCTTGCCGATTCTTCTCGATGACTGGGTTATTTTGACGCTCATAAGTGCCTTCTCATGGCCTAAATTGAATAAAGAGTATTTTGATTTTGATTTGATTTGACATATTACAGAGCCAGTAGTCCTGAATAGTGCTTAAACTTTACGACCTAAGTGCAGTTTTAAGGGATCTCTACATGTATCTATAAATCCTAAACTCCATTGCTCACATTTCGCTCCATTAGTCCGGTGAAGCTGTGCAGGCACATCAGGCCAAAGGCGTTGGACAGTTTGAGAAAAAAAAGAAAAATCCTTTCCCTGCCCCGCGAGATCTGTTACAAACCTACCAGAGTCACTTCAGATATTTCCTCCAAAAAGGAGTTTATGTTTACTCTTGACAGGCCAAGCTATCTTAGTAAGTTATATAGGGATTTTGCTGGTATACTTTATGATCTCAATTCCTCAGCGTAAAATATAACCACATACTATATTTGGTTTCATTTAATCATATGGTTAAATTGAGTACCCATTTTTTTTAACGTCGATTGATTGATTACTCTATATGTCGCTGCGATTTTTGGATAATTCATTATGATGTAAGATTTCACAGGTGTAGACGGGTCAAATCTTTGGTAAGTTCATAATAATTATTTAATTTTGCTGTGTGGTCTTTGGCAATGTATAGCTCTACTAATAATATAGTTTTGGTGTCAAAAGGCTATTATAGAATGGATCAATATGTGAACGATGGTGATGTCTAGAATTAACTCATCTCTGTGCACAGTGCATCCATTAAAAACCTGTGTGTGTGTGTGACATTTACCTAATATACTCCAAATATCATATTATATATTTGTTAAAAAGATAAACCAGATCGAGTTTCTTGCCGGTTCTTCTCGATGACTGGGTTCTTTTCCGAACCGTTGGTAGTTTTGACATTCATAAATGCCTTGTTAGGGCCTAAATTGAATAAAGTGATTTTGATTTTGAAAAAAACAGATGAGAAAAAAGGGATATATTTGATAAATTTGTCAAAAATTATACTAAGCTTAGATATATCTGAATAACATCGTTAATGATGAGGTTAAACTTGAAAAACAATATAATCAGTTACAGTGTCAATTCTATTAATAGACAGACACAGATTTCCCCGTTCGATGATATGACGTTTATTTTTTTAATTCATAGAAAATAAGTGTCTATTTTGTATAATTCGACGTTTAGTAAAGAACATCGCTTAAATAAAAAAATGGTGATTTTTAGTTTTAAATGTCATTGGCTAAATATTCGCATGACGCGTTAAAAAATACATAACATATTTAAACATTTCAACCAATTAAGATCCACAATTCAATTTAGATCACTAATTACTGCGTGAAGATTCTAATATTTAAGTAAGAAAAAGCAGTCTTCACTCCCCTGTGAAATAAGTCAAATTTACTCACGCGGTGTTTTTGCTATGTGACGCTATCATTACAGATTACAAAATAACATCGTCTGCCACGTCTGTCTGTCAGTCTATTCGCGATAAACACAAAAATTATTGGATATTCATGCGGTTTTCACCAATACATAAAGTGAATCATGAGGAAGGTTTTGGTATATAATTGCCAAAATTTCTTTTTATTTCAGGGCGGGATAACGTCCGCCGGACCCGCTAGTGTGATTATCCGACACAAAATACATATAAGAGTTATTGAGGTATGTATTCTTAGTACACATATATATTTCAATAACTCATATAAGTATGAATAGTTAGCTTAGATTAGGGCAGCTCAGTTAGGTCGAGAATTGCACGAATCTGGCAACAACCCAAGCCGAGGTGTGCCGGGCACCCTTGAGCCAGTTGTCAAAATAAAATCGGCTGAGTGCCCTAAGCGCTCGCCTTAGTACTTCGGAGAAACTGTGAAGGCTTTACCAGGCCAATAGCGTAGTCAGTTCGAAAAAAAAGACCCGCTAGTGTGTTTCTAAATCACTTTTTCTGCGCATAATAAAAGCATAGATGAAAAACACCAACAGAACATTCCGGATTAATATTTCAAACGCAAGTATCACGTTTAAACATTTAAAAAAAAACTTTCGTGCACTTAGATTTTATTACTCATTAAAATACGTTCGGAAAGAGACCACAGGTGACCTTGTGAACAACTATTAATACAACTTTATGTCATATTCATGCCGGTTACAAATCACACAGTTAATAATGCTAACAATGTATGTTTATTTATTACAGAAACGTTATACACGAAAATAGTAACATTCTAGAACGAGGTTCTAGTCGAAGATAGATAGATACCTATTTATTGTCGCGTCGAGTTTATTATTAATATTTTCGAAGTGAAAACTGGTTTTAGCTGCGTTGAATGGTATTTATGGCAGGAGATAAATTTATAAGTTCGCGTCATGACATGCTAGTAAGTGTGACCGCGAACGTATTGGGCTTGCGCGGCTTGCATCAGACTAGAGACGCCTGGTATAAGGGGCTTATGTACAAGTGCATATAATATATTGAAGCTCATCATACGTTTGATTGATTCATAGATTTTATAAAAATTACTGTTTCAAGTGCCAATAAATGTGAAAACCAGTCTAATGTTAATAATTTAGTATAAGTATTCAAAAAAACTCTATCGTTACTAAGTAGTCGTCCACAGTAAAGCACTCATCTGTGAAATAAACTAACAATGTTAACTATACCAGATACATGTATAAGGTTCCATAAAAGAACCGTTGTAGTATTTCCCTTTACTAAAGCTGAGCGCTCGAAACTGCGCAAATTTTCAAGTTCAGGAGGTGTCATCATTACATAAGC
This sequence comes from Antheraea yamamai, assembly GCA_036509395.1. Lineage (NCBI taxonomy): Eukaryota > Metazoa > Arthropoda > Insecta > Lepidoptera > Saturniidae > Antheraea > Antheraea yamamai. Next base: position 13,971,316 of record AP028448.1, on the reverse strand, counting down.
CTCTAAGAAACACTGCATGGGCATAGGCCTCTTCCCGAAAGATGCTATGGGCATAATCACTACGCCAGCCCACGACGTATTAGCGATTTCAAACTCTGAGAAATCAACAGTTCTATATTTTTCCGTATACGACGTTTTCTTGATTGACATATGGACGTATGTTTTCCTTCACCGTCTACCGATAGTCTTACCAATTTAAATCAGTAGATATACGCAAATCCGAAAAATTCGTTGGTATATGGCACTACAACAGTTAATCAGTCAGTAGACATTGTAGCCGGTTTTTGTTTGAGAAATAAACGATACATGAACGAAACTTGTACATATTTATATCACATCTTATGCAGCAAATTTATAAGACATCTGTCCTATAACTTTGTACTATTAACTTAGTACTAATATTAATCTTTACTATCATTCCTTTTATAGCGTAGCTTTTATCCTGTCGTTTTTATGGCCAAGGCAGTAAATAAGTATAATTACCGTTAATATTATATCTTATCTACTATATTATGCAAAACAGCATAATTAAGTCTTATAATAGACCTTTCATGTTTAGACTTTTTTAACAGAACGTTTTTAAGCTTTGCCATTCATTCATTTGACATGTCATTCTATTCCATTCATTCATTTGACATTGACATTAGTTGACATGTCATTCTATTTGCATTTATTTTCTATTATAGTTTTCATATTTTATGTTATTATAATGGTTTATAGTATCTAATTTTATATTAATACACACAAAGATACCAACTTTTTTTTTATTTTTAGTCAATACACACCGATTTATGTGATACTAAATCCTGAAGCCGTTCAGGCGAATTCTGTTATAACAATCACCAACAAAAACCAGTGAGTAATTAACCCGAAAAGATTGTACAAAAACAGTGGCACGATAGATTGTACAGTTGGAAGTACTGTGAAAACTCTGAAACCGCGAATACTGAAAAAAAAAACCCGAAATTGCAGTCGTCGGAAGCAGTCTAAAGTTGGCTAGTTTTATGTTACCTAAAAATGACAATATAGTAAGCAAACCATATATCTTGAAGAACTTTGTTTTTTAGCAGGGACGGTAGTGCCGCTCAAACAGAAACTATAAATATCCTACCAAAGCTAAAGTCTACAGAAAAATTGTGAAGCTAAAAGATCCTATCAGACTTCGTAATAATATATAATAATCATAAATATATAGAGGTACAACAAAATAATCCCAAGGAAGGTTGATGAAGGAGGGGCCGTGAAAAAATAAGCAAAACATACATAACAGATGAAAACATGTGACCGACCTATTAAGGGAAAAGGGAAGAAGAAGAAAATTATAAATTTGCAATAAATCAATGAATAACTAAAAATATTTAGGGAAAAGAAGGAGAAATAAAAAAAAAAAAAAAAAAATGAAGAAGAAAATTGGAGGAATTTAGTATTTTAGAGGCCTTTATTTTTACCACCTCCAGTTGAGAAAAAAAAATCTGGAAAAAAAATACCCAAAATTTTCCAAAAAGGGAAAAAAAAAAAGGAAAAAGAAAAAAAAGAAAAAAAAAAACCAACCTAAAAAAAGAAAAAAAAAAAAGGTTTAAATTAAAAAAAAAAAAAAAAAAAAAAAGAAAAAAAAAAAAAAATAAAAAAATTAAATTAAAAAAAAAAAAAAAAAAAAAATTTATCCAGTAATATAAGTGGTATTTCTCGTAATACAGCTTTTGCATAAATGACATACATGGAAAATAATAACATGAGACATGAAATGTCACAAAATTCCTTGGAAGCCACTACCTTGAGGAAAGAAGGCACAAAAAAATTTAAAAAGAATTTTCCAAAAATTAAATTTTTTTTTTTTTTTTTTTTTAGATATATTATTATTACTGAGAAAACTCTGAAGCCACGAATCCTGAAAAATACAGGGGGTGTGGGGGCTGTGCCGCGGTGGGCCGCTAGCAACACTTAAATAGCCTACCAAAGCTAAAGTTACAGAAAAATTGTAAGGCTAAAAACCCAAAAAAAAAAAAAAAAAAAAAAAAAAAGGGGATGACAGGCAAGCGGCCGAACGTAAAAATTAAGCCAAATCATATACCACAACATGACAAACATGTTGTACCGACCCTACTTATGTGGGATAAGAGTAAGAAGAAGATAATTCCAGTAATAATATGTCTACTCTATGTAAATAAAAATCAATTGCTAAATTTATATAAGGCCATCACTTCCGAAAGGCTTAGCCTTTGTGGCTACTTTAAGGTGGACATTCGTGACTCTTGACACGTGTCAGTTTAAAACAAAACCTAATTGAATTTTAAATGTTCCGGTTTCTGAATTCGGAAAGTGGTATTGCTCAAGTTCAAGTCTGACCATCGTTTTGTCAAAGGATATCCTGTTAATCATTCGGCGAGTTTCGATATAATAAGTTTTCGGTAATGGAAAAGGTCGTGCCGAAACCACAGAAACCAAGACATTTTATAAAAATTTGAAGTGTTGGCTACTATGTGGCTATTAAAGTATTGCGTAAGTACTAAAGGCAGGAACTTTGATTTGTTTATTTTTGATGACATTAGGGAGAAGAGTTCTGAATATACAGGTCTGATGAATTCGCTATCAAGTACTTATAGCAGTGCTGTGGTAGATGCACTTGAATACTAGTTACTCTCTTAGCAGGTTACCATTTTAAGCCACATAAATAAGGTGAGATGGCTGTCAAATATTAAATTTTATAGACCTAAATCTGATAAACAAGAAGTGGAACTCGCTAACTGCGATATTTTGTGGTCTAGTCTTATGATAGCTTATTACTTGGTAAGTATATAAGATTATCAATATTACTATTCATTATTCGATTTGATGCAATATTCCTTAATATTTTTTAAATACGATCAAATTCTGAATCACTTATTAGGAACGCTTTGGAGGAAAAGAGGAATAACTAAAATTTCAGAAAAGATGAACGTTCGCATAACTGTTTTAAGACTGGAGAGCATTTTAAAGATTCTATTGCGTAAGTCTTAATACACCAACTTCTGCCACAATACTCATGCTAATGTGTTCCGGTTCGAATTATGTGGTTAGCAATACACACTGACACCAAAGCTATTCCAAGTAAGTCCTCAGAAGTTGTAACCCTTGAAGACCGGTCCAGGATTGGGTTCTTTCAATAACAGCTGCAATGACCGCTTAGATGCTGGACAGCCTTTTACATAAACACCAAAGAGAAGTGAAGGTCTATGCTTTGGTTAATTTTTAATGCCTGAGAGACGTGGGGTCTAAACTGCGATTACCTCAGCAATGTTTAACTATTCGTAAAGAAATTTGCTAAGGGTAAGTAAAAGGGAGGGATTAAGAGCGTCGCTGACTTTTGCTAACAAAGGGAAAGGGTGGGATGAAAAGACTAGAATTCCGCTTACATAAATCTTGAATCGACCCTTTAATTTAGCTTGCTACTTTATAACATTAAGTGAAAAATCAAAACTCATCAACCTGAATAGAAAGACTACAGCCCACCGATTATTGTTATAAGGACATCAGAAAATGACCACACGTTGCCTAATCACTTATAATTGCAGTTTAAAGACGGTAACTATTGTGTAATGCAAGCGCATCGTCTGGTTACTATTGTAACTCAGGCCAATTACCATGACTAAAGCCTTTATATAATTGGACATAAAGTGGATTCCGCAACGCCTACACATCGAAGAGAATAAATAATTATGAGAAATTGGTTCACAATAAATATAGGTGTAGCAGTCCATACTAATACATTAGATTGGGATTTATGAAGTGAAAACTTGTTTAGGTGCGTTGAGCGGTATTTTTTTGGCAGGAGATAAACTCTTGATTTCGGGTCATGACGTGCTAGTAAGCGTGACAAACCGCACTGCGCTTCCGCGGCTTGCGTTAGACTAGCAAGTAGCAAAAGCCACCATACAAAAGATGATATTAGTAACTTTATTGTTTACAATATGCTTTCATATAATAAATTTAAAGATAATTGTTACGCATCTGAGCCGTTTTAATCTATGCAAGATGAAACCCCCCATTTGCCTCCCGCACACTTTACATACCCATTAGAATTTTGTCTTTAATTCAATTACCATATTTTTTAACACTAACTAAGGTTGCTTCTTATACTTTATAAATGTATCGTTAGATCACAATCTCACCTGATTTTATGTGACGACGTGGCGTAATAAGGCAACACGCTAAATCTAGAGATATCGCTTTCACGTGCAGCTGTCAAAACAATGCAATAAGCTATAATATTATCTCGTTTCTTTTTGAAGCAGAAACTTCTTTAGGCGCGTTGAGTGGTATTTTTTGGCAGAACGTAAATTTATAATTTTGCTTCATCACATGCTAGTAAGCATGACTAACCGTATTAACTTGCGCGGCTTATGTCAGATTTGCTACGCGAAATTTAAAAACCTGTATACATCTAATATTCAGATTTTGCAGGCCATCATATGTGGGATGATTTAATAAACTGTATAAAAAGTAGGTACATAATTACTATTCAGAATGCCAATATATGTGAAGGAGAGTCTAATGATAATAATTTCAATTTACAAATTATGAAATTTAATTAATTCACACTATAATTAATTTAAGAATTCAAACGAGAACACAGTTTAAATTCCATTGTTCTGAGTTTTCACATCTGTGGGCAGTCCTTATGATTGACTCGACTTTTTGTTTTTCTATTAGCAATTCGAATTAGCAATCAGCAATTCAGTCTCAACGCCTACAAGTAAAGCAAGCTTGAGTGACAAACACACACTTTAGAAATGAGCTACAGTGTAAGATATACATCTACAAGAATCTATAGAACAAGGCCGAGGAGGCATAATGAACGGTAAAACGTAGTAACACTCTAGGGCAAGGTAAAATCGTAAAGCCTACATTGTATTCTTATGCCCTGTATTCCTAAGATAACTTAAAAACCAGAACGTTGCGAATGCACCGTACGGTTTGGATTTTTCTGTACCTACTTCTATCTAGAAGTACTACTACCTAACAATATCTGTGAAGGGATATTGTAGAAACTAGACTTCAATGTTAATATGGACATGCCTTAAGCAGATGATATCTATATTTTACTAGAAACTGCATAGCATTATAAAGCTAAGTAATAATAGAATAGCACATAGCGCCACGTATGACAAGTTATGATAAAATGAAAAAATACGTAGCTTTGCCAACTCTCATGATGACCGTGAAACGGTCACGGAGTTTGTTAATTTAAAATTTATGTAGGTGGTAGATCCACGCTGAATCTATTACTGGTTTCAGCATGAATGGGTCGGCTCGTCCGGGGTAGTACCAACCTCTCATATAAAACGGACCTGAAGTAACAGTGCTTGCATTGTTGCGTTTCGTTAGGTCAATGAGAGCGCCGGATAACCACCTCCACTCTCCTCTCCCCCTCCCTCCCTTTCCTCCAAACTGTTCGTTTGTTTGCTATGACATAAAAAAATATATAAATATTGTATGTTTCATTTATGATAGGTATGCTAGTAATTCCTTTGCTTTGCACAAGTGCTCATTCTAGAGGCGGGTTACCTGGACATTTGCTCGGGATAGTAATGTAATAAATGGAAGCAATCTTTTGACTACGTGGTTCGGAAAAAATTCTATTGTGTAATCATTTGTGATTAATTGCAGACAACATTTTTAAAGCGAAAGCTTCTTTAGCGGCGTTGTGCACTTTTTTTGGGATGGGTAAAAAATGTTAAACTCGCGTCAGGTCACGTGTCCTGATTGAAAAATCGTAAGACGGAGGATTGCGTTTGCGCGGCTTGCGACAGACTAGCGACGCGTAGTACCGGTAGCATGTTTACATGAAATATTGATATTTGCAGCTCATCATACCTTTGAATGATTAATAGACTTTATAAAAATGTATGTAACAATTGCTCCGAGTGCCAATAGATATGAAAACCACACTAATGTTATAATAATTTTATTAAACAAATTCTGAAATTTCAATATCATTCACGCTATAATTAGTAGGAAAATTCAAAAGAGAACGCATATTTTATTTCCAAGTTTTGAGTTTTCACTTCTATCGGCAGTCCTTATGAATGCTTCGATTCTATTTACTGTTTTTACTGCTTGATTATCAATTTTATGCTATGTAAAATTTATATTTTGAAAAGTATACTTTTATTAAAATTTTAATGAAAATATAAAGTTTATAGACTTTTTCCAAAAATATATGTTACACGATAACCCGTATAAATTAATCCGATGTATAACGGTATATTGCTTCCATCCTTGTATTTTAATGCGTTCAATGCTTTCTTTTTTCCTCCCCCTAATCCTGTCAACGCTAAATCAGTCGAAATCTGAATTGCAACTGCGAACGATTCGGTGATTACAAAATACAGAATAAATTGTTTAACAGACATTTATAATATATTAATCGAGGGAAAGTTATATAGTGAAGCTTCATTAGCTATGAATGAAGAGGCCTCTTACACGTCCGAAAACCAGCACTCCTATTTTCACCATACCCTTTATTCGTTGTGCGTAATAATTCTGTATTGGAATTTTTGGCGGGACCTTAGTCTATCATGTAGTGGATTTTATATTTTATTCATAGTCTTGTGTTATTTGACTATATATTTTGTAATATTGACGGTGTTTTACGTAATATAGTTCGGTTATTCGTTATACGGTATACAAGTGAAGTGAATGAGAAATAATACCACGGAGTATGAATACTGAAATGTCACAAAAACTTCCTGGAAAGTTCTAAGAAGTGGGTCACCAAACTTAAGAAAATCATAAAGCATATCGTTGAGAAATATTTAGTCTTTATTTCATTAAAATCGGTTCTCTCTATTAAAATATTTTGTAATTTGAATCACGGCGCGAGTTAAGTACGAGAGAAAAGTTAGTAACCATATTTATTTTTGTCTCAATCCAAAACCCGGGTACTTTGTAAAATATCTCATAACTTCTATATATAACGATTTTTATAAAGAATACGCGTTTAGTAATGTGTAAAATGGGGCAAGCGGTGTGGTGCGCATGCACAGGAGCGAAGAAGTAAAAGCAAAATATATTTATACTAGCTAGTCACTATGTATTATAAAACAAAGTTCTCTGGCACGTTTGTCTGTCTGTTTGCAATAAACTCAAAAACTACTAAACGGATTTTCATGCGGTTTTCACCAGTACATAAAGTGATTCATGAGAAAGGTTTAGGTATATAATTTGTCAAGGCTTTTTTTTATTATCAGGGCGTTACAACAACCGCCAGGCCCGTACTATTTTATAAAACAAAAACAAGTCCATCTATCTATATTACAAACGAATATTGAATACCGAAACTGAACAATTTCAAATGCAATTTTCCACGCGAGTCTACTACAGCCCGAGTTAAACCATTGTTCCTTAGTGTGTAGACATCGCAGAAGTGATACTGTTATCGCGTGGGCCGACTTCCTGCGCCGTCGGCTCGCTAGTCACGTATACCGCCCATAAGGGACAAAGTTACGTTTGTAAAACGATTGTTACAGTCAATGGGCCGTTGTTGGCCCCGATATACCGACCGGACGCGTGGATTATGAATTTGTTTTATTGTTACTAATAAGCTACAGTTTTACGTATCGGTACTTGTTATCCACAGATATTTTTGACGGTTGATAAGTTAATATATGTCCGTAAGAACCTTCAAAAGCCGGATTTCGTAAAAGAAACCGGCATAATCTAAATACTAGAAACTGTGACAAACTGGTTGTCCCATGTTTTAGACCAGTAACAGTTTTTTGGGAAATAGTATTAGGTTTTACAACAAAGTCCCAAAGGATCTTACCGATTTGCCGGATTGTGAATTTAAGCGCCATGTCAAGCGGGTTTTGATGTCAAAAGGCTATTATAGAGTGGATCAATATGTGAACGATGGTGATGTCTGGAATTGACTCATCTCTGTGCATTCATTAAAAACGTTTGTGACATGTACTAATATATTCTAAATATTATATATATATATTTGTTAAAAAGATAACCAGATCGAGTTTCTTGCCTGTTCTCGATGACTGAGTTGTTTTCCGAACTGCTGGTAGTTTTGACGTTCATAAGTGCCTTCTTAGGGCATAAATTGAATAAAGTGTTTTTGATTTTGGTAACAACACATCTATGTATCGAGCGAGAAGCTGGAAGAAGCCTTTAAGCGTTTATTTTTTTTATTCGATTTTGACGTGACAACGAAAATCAATGAACGACGGCTGCACGCACGGAAAAGCATGAATTCTTGTCACGTTCCGCCTGAGCCAAGCGTGCAAGCGAGAGCGCGGAACAAGCGATAGAGAGGCGCGATCGGCCTAAGCGTTCGGCTTGTGACGGGTTTGAATTTGAATTAACGAGTGCAAATAAATGTTCATTCATCAAAGAATATTGTAATTGTCAATTAACTCCTTCTTTGTATTATACAAAATAATGATAATTCAGTTATAATAATTCAATGCAATTCATAAAAGTGTTAAATTTTTCATCAATATTTTCTTATGACGTTGGCACGTAAAATTATCGTCCGTAAACCAACTTTACAGACAAGCAATTTTTTAAAGTCTCAATTTAATTTCCGACCGTCTGGTTTGAAATCTCATAATATGATTTGTATACATTATATAAATACTAGCTTATCCTGCGACATCGACTACGTGGTTTCAGGAGTGTTGAGGATCAAAAGTAACTTATTTATGTCCTCCTTGAGATGCTTTTTTTTAACGTGGAGAAAAAATCCTCATGGACTGTCAGGCCCCCGGGGGAGAGCCTGAGCTGAGTCGACTCGCCCACTGCGTACTGGGACGCCACGGTGACGATGCCATTTGGGCGACTCTAACCGACTAAAACTCCACGACAACCTTACTATCCATCCTAGATTAACACTAAGACAAATTTCATTGTAAGAGATTCACACTTTTATTCGCGAAAAATTAATGAAATATGTGATTTTATTATTATTTCTTCCATGTATGATTTTTATTACTGTGGATAAAAGTAGATATATATTTTTGGATCACATAAACCAAAGGATAGTCAATTTGCCGGTATCATAGATTAAACAGAGTTATATTTTGAATATAATTCACAAGTTAACTCTAATTGCATAACTTTTTTGAATACCTGTCACATAAAACGGCCCTAATACATCATTTTAATAATTTCTATTTGTGTATTAAAAACAAAAAAATAATTAAGTAACACTATTTATTAAACAAATAAACAATGAATTGTAATCAGTAATATAATTTAAATAAATATAATAAAAATAAAGAATAATAGTGAAGTACTGACCAATCAGAACAGGTATGCCGACGGTATAAACACTTTTCAAAATGGCGGAGACAATAACAATTGATTCATGAATCATTTACGTCTCGGGCATCGCTTCTGTGGCCGTTAAATATTACAATGACTTTCTATAATGGCTTTAATCAGGATGTCTAATGGAATTGCTTTTAAAAATAGGTATTCTAGGCCAGTGGTTGACAAACCGTAGCTCGCGAGTCGCATGCGGCTCTTTCTTTCTTTCACCGTGACTCATCCAAAATATGTTTAACGCAGACACGGAATACTATTTATTAACTTGCTTTGTATTATATCAAACGTTTCTGAAACGCAAGCCTTACAGAAAGGAGACACATATTTAGAAAGCAACCATAGCACGGTTAGTCGCTCGCAGACAAATACATAATCATCATCTTTCACATGTTTTCCTTTTCCACTCTCGTCTATCAGATGACTCACACCTTTTACACACATATCATTTTTCACACAGTCCATCCATACCTTCTTCGGTCTTCCTGTACTTCTATATTCATCCACCATCACACTCAAAACTTTTCTAGTTGCGTGGTTTTCATCTCTCCTCATGATATGCCCATACCATGCTAACCTATTACTCCTCAACTTCTCTGTCACTGGTGGTATTTTCAAACTTCCTCTGATATACTCATTCTTAATCTTATCTATTCTAATTACACCACACATCCACTTTAATATTCTCATCTCTGCCACATGTAGCTATCTCTCATCCGTCTCTTTCGTAGGCCAGCACTCAGATGCATACAACATGACCGGTCTTATAATAGTTTTATGCACTTCCCCTTGAGTTTCAAGGGCATTCCTGGGTCACAAGCTACGCCAGTTACCTTTCGCCATTTTATCCACCCTGCATTTATCCTATTTCTCACGTACTTGTCTATTCAGCCATCGTTTTGGATCAGGGAACCGAGATACCGAAAATTGGAGCAGGTTTGTAAGGATACACCATTTAAGGCTATAGGAGAAAAACTAGATGGACCAGCGAAGTCACAAAACAAATGTTCATGTTTTATTCTACTAATTTTCAAACCTACATTCTCCTGTATTTCTCGCCATTTTGCTAGCCTACTCTAGACCTCAGCCGCATCTACTTCTTTACCAAATACATATTGGGTAAAAGCAAGCTCGATAGTGTACTTTTAATCTTAATTATTTCCATAAAATGGTTCTACTAAAGGAAAGCTCAAGTTTAAAAAAGTGTGTGTGTACACGCGTTAGAAGTTATACTTCTTTGGGGAAAAAAGAAAAAAATCTTAAAAAAATTTTTTCTTTCTCCTAATAATAAATTTAAAAAAAAAAAAAAAAGAAAAAAAAAAAGAAAAAAAAAAAATAGAAAGAAAAAAAAAAAAAAAAAAAAAAAAAAAAAAAAAAAAAAACCTAGGGGGGGGGGGAAAAAGGGGGTGGGGGGGAAACCCAACCAAAAAATCTTTGAATAAACTTAATCTTTGTACTGTTTATATTTGATACTTTTAAATGACAACTGTTCTAGGCGATTTTATTTTCCTGACCTATTAAGTAGTTTCGATATAGTTTCCTTGATTTACAGTTAATGATCTTATTACATAAATATTAGGAGTTGTCCGATCGCTTCAGTGAATGATACAAAAAATATCCTGTACCCTATTCCACAACATAAGCAACTTATTTACTTGCTAAAGTTTATTAGATTCCAATCTGACGTTCGAGGGTGATTGATGGACCAGAATACAAACAAATATTATGAAGTCACAGGCTTCATTCGCGTTAACCCCAGGCCTGTCCTAAATCGTAACGCTTAAAGCTCCATACAAACAAATATAAACTTTACGATGCACTGGTCAGACTGTTGGCGCAAAGTTTAAAAAAATACCGTATTTATCACAAAATTTGAAAAATAATATAAAATGACGTAATTTATTATAAAATTTTAATTTTAAAAGATTGGCTACATATTTAAAAACATGAACGGCCATTTTGAGATCTGGGTCACAAAAAATCAGCCGGAGAGGTTAATTAATATTTATAGATATAAAAAATAATATAGGTATCTTGCGTCTACCCGTGCTAGTCTCCAAAACAGCTTATTGGATTTCGACGTGACCTTTACCGGTGGATAGTGCGCTTTTCAAAATATTATTTAATCTACGTATCCTTACGCTTCACATAGGTGCATAACAGTAATGATAAAAATAGCGGAAGTATATAGGAGAACGGTTATTAAGTTTGAGTGGTACTTAATGATATAATGACAGAATTAGAGTAAAAAAATTAATAAAACATCCTACAATTCATTCAGACAAATCATGTAGTGTCCATAAAACAATAGAAAATCTTAGAATAGATAAAGTAAATTTTCAAAAAAAAGTATTAACCGACTTCAATATCAATCAAAAACCCATAAGGTACTAAAAAGCGCAAAATAAATAGTTTATCAAATTAACCAAATTAAATAAAACATATGAATATGTGTGCTACCTAGAAATGTATTGGAAGTCGGTTCACCCAGTCCCAAGTTATGAGAATACAGTCGAATTGATAACCTCCTCCTTTTTTTGAAGTCGGTTAAAAATGTAAGTTAATAGGCTGCCCGACCTTATTTATTATTGTTACTTTTATTCAGTATATAATTTGCACTACATTGTTAAATAAATGGTTTATCATGTACTTGTTAGATTATGAAAAATAATAAATTACGAATCATTTTCATGGGACTAAAAACTTTGGCATCAACTAGTATAAAGTATAATTAGATTGAAATATAGCCCAGTCAGAACGTAGATTTCCATCAGTGTAAGTATTTTCAAAATCAGACCTGTAGATTGTCTTCTATATACACAAGTATTACCTTTTTTACTATATATATCATTACATAGTATAAAACAAAGTCCCCCTACCGCGTCTGTCTGTCTATCTGTTCGCGATAAACTCAAAAACTACTGAACGGATTTTCATGCGGTTTTCACCAGTGGATAAAGTGATTCATGAGGAAGATTTTGGTATATAATTTGTCAAAGATTTTTTTTTATAGTCAGGGCGGGACAACGTCTACCGGGCCCGCTAGTTACTATATATATAAATTGGACATTGATAGAGAGAAAAGTATACACAGCTAATAAATACTTTTATAAGAACTGCTGTGTACGACAGCATATAATAAAAACGAAACGTAATGTTCTACGGTTAATAATAAATAAGTCTTGCATGTATGTATTCGCCATCTGTATACAAGACAACTAACGCAGGGCATCATTAATATCTGTCAGGCGAAGCCCCTCCTATTTGCGCAGTCACATTACGCCGCTACAAGTTTACACAAGCATTATCGAATTCTTCCAATGTAGACCTTGTTGCTTTTAAATAAAGTCGTCGAGATATAAAAAAAATAGCACGTAAATCCTTATTAACGTGCCTACATGCGATGGGACGATACAGTCACGCCTATAGAGATATCATAGCGTGATAGATTTTTTAGTGTACCTGCAATGCAGCCAACGACATATTGACGATTTAAAAAACGAAGTCCAGTGGTACTCGAAGAACATTTCGCAGATTCTAGTGTCCTCGCGATATTTTACTTTATGGTCAGCCGATAGTGTTACCATTTTAAATTAGTAATTGTACGCAAATTTCGTGATAACTCTCAGTTTCGAACCGGCGCATTCGATCACCACGACTATCTTTATCGATATATCATGTATAAATATTTCCACGTAACTATCCAATTGCTGGGCGGATTTTTCTTTCCCAGAAAGGAATCGTACTTAATTGTTTCGAAGAAACCGTGAATAGTTTTAAAAGAAAAGGTAGTGTTACAGGTATGATATAAATTGAAATCCTAAGCAATCCTATTGCAATTGTAGCAACTAACCACAAATCGAAACGCATGCAAATTTTAACCTACGAATTTTTTTCTTTACAATAATGACCAAGTTGTTCGCGTGTTTGGATACCGCAGTCAACAACATATGTTCGAAACTTTGCGAGAGAGCTGGAACTTTCGGTGAAGAAAAAGATCGTGCTGAAATCATAGCACAAGGGTTGGGCTTTTGCCTTTTTTTAAGCCGGCATGGCTACCTACCACCCTCAATCCTAACACTCCTCTGTCGCTATAGTGGCAATATCCAGACACACCGACATCCGTGTCTACTATACCGACGTGACTGACGACGCAGTTAGTAGGTTCATCCATCGGGACATGGAAGCTGCGGCGCGGCATATGGTGGATTATAACCTAAAGATGGCGATAAAGGATCAAAATGAAACCGTCATAAAGACAATAAAGTCTTTAAAAAATCCGTCATAAAATAGTTAATAGTTAAATGAAATCATAAAAATATATACATAAATATATAAAATAATAATAAATAATTAATAAAAAAAAACACCGAATAGTTGCTCACAGATACGATTTTTAACTTACATATTAAATAAAACGATAGCAAAAAAAGGTGCGTACCAAGAGTCTGCAGAAAAGAAGATAAAAAACACTTCTCTGACGATCTGTCGCCAATCACTTCTACGGGTGTGTTCAATCAGGTGAAACTGTCAAAAATCCAAATCTATAACCTATAGGTACACCTATGTGCAAAAAACCGACTCATTATAACGCTCTTTCGTTTGTTCTTGAATTTTTTGGTTATCCAGTGAAATTTTTGTTATCCTACTTACAGTAGTTATCATAATTAGAACCGGTAGAACTATTCTAGTGTTCACATCGAAATATTCTATAGTGGCTTTAATTTCTAATGCCCGGTTTCTGAGGTACTCGGTTAAAACTGTAATTAGTTATTGACTCAATAAAGTTATCCATAAGAAAAACTGTCAATGCGTTTCTGAGTATACACAACGAGTTGTTAAATAACTTTGAAACCCATAACTAGTTCCTTGATGTTCACTAGCTCTTTTTTGAAAAAGAGTGTTAACAATTGGTTTTATTATTTTACTTATAGTAGTAATATGATTAAACAATACTTTGGAGATTAGTAGATGTTTTAATTTTATTTTATAACTATTTACTTATAAATTTAATTATTGTAGATACAAAACTTTTCAATTCGTTAGTTGCTCGTCAATGACATGTCATTGTCAAGATATTAAAACTATTTAAAATGTCAAATAAAACTTATCGAATAGATAAACGCCCAGATTGGCCAGTTAAGTTTAACGGAGGTTTATCGTATGATTGTGCGTTCAGAAACCCAGTTTGACAAGTTATCGAACCGATAACGCTATTGAATAGATAAATGTGACTCAGAAACGGGGCGTTAGTATTCGTTTTTATTCTTTCCAGAACTTGCATGCTGGTGTAGCGAATTAACCATTTAAAAGTGTCTATGCACACTGGCCTTTTTGAAAAGATGACTTATTCGATGTGACAGATGGATATATATTTTTCCTCGACAGACGAGTCCAAATTAAGTCTCGATTGCAAAGTCACTGTTTGATTTTATCATATATATTATATGAACACGCCCCCAAACTGGTAGGACATTTTGTAAGCTCGCCTGAATGTCTACCACCCTTAAATTAAAAATCTCTCGCCAAACATCTGTCGGTGTGTTCCGGCAGCTACAATTGAGAGTCAATCCCCTTTTAGATTTAGCGTGTTGACTATCTTAGACCACATCATTTAATATCAGATGAGATTGTTGCCAAACTCTAAAATCTACAAAGTGTAAAAAAACTTTTTGCTATAAAAATACAAGCGGCCCGGGCTATTTATATATACAATATTTTGTAGGGCACTCATTGGGCTTCTGCTCCATCGAACATCCCTCTTCAGTGTTCATAATCAGGAGTGAATTAAGTCGGGGCAAGTTCTGTAGCTACCACATAAGTAAACTTAGGGAAAACACTAAAAATAGTTATCCACTTTAGAGAGCGGAATTAAGCATTTATCGTTTCTATGTAAGCAAATAAATCAAAATCAAAATATCATTTATTCAATTTAGGCCCTGAGAAGGCACTTATGAACGTCAAAGCTACCACCGGTTCGGAAAACAAGCCAGTCATCGAGAAGAACCGGCAAGAAACTCGATCTGGTTTATCTCTTCATGTTATATATTTTTACAAAACATAAATAGTTACATTCGTTATTAGTGGATGCACAGAGAGGGGCGTCATTTCCAGGCGTCACAATCGTTCACATATTGATCCACCCTATAATAACCTTTAGATATTAAAACCCGCTTCACATAGTTCTTGAACTCACTATCCGGTAAATCGGTAATGTGTTTTGGGACTTTGTTATAAAACCTAACACTATTACCTAAAAAACTGTTTCAAAATATCAGATAAAGTATTTAGTAAATAAAGCTTCCGGCACTAAAAAGCGACTACTCTGTAACTATGGCGTCACAGACCTCATTACTATTACGTATACAGATTTCAAATCTATCTGAACTTATATCTACCAATATTCCAGCTCATCCACTTGTGTTATGTTTTTGGAACGAAGTTCCTTAACGCGGCTTGAAATAGAGGGTGACTGATAGAAATCGTCATGTAAGAAAAAAACGTTACATCTCATACATGCGACTTTGCGACTCTCTTTCTATTGGAGACGAGTGTGTTTGTATGTGATTACGAGTATTAAAATTCGAACAGACGTGCACCGTGTAGGTACTGCTGGTGGTATAACCTAAATACCTACTAAATACGTGCAAAATATAATTAAAATCCATTTTTATTTAGCAGTTTTTATATAATGTGTAATTCACTATTATTATATCTTATTTCGAATAAATATTTTTTGTAAAAAGTTTTTATTTTATTTGATTCCATACTTTACGTTAAGGTATTTCGTTCCTAATGATCGTTCCCTCACTGCAAATGTATATTAGTTGTGTTCCGCTGCAATCTATTCCTAGATTATAATAGACATGACTAATTACCATGACTGCAGTCATTCGTAGGGCCAAGTTAAAAAAACGCATGATACTTTACAAATTGCACTAATAATTACCTACTACAAACAATATATAATTAATTCATACAACTTGCATGTAATTAGTTAGTTAATTAGTCGCTATATTATAATCTTATATAGTTACATTTTTATTATTACAGTAAATTATAAGAGAAACCGTGCGTCACATGCTAATAGTATCTCTTCCTGTTTCTTTTTAACGTGTAGGATAAACGTAGAATAGTTGTCCCAAATATTGAAATCAATTAAAAATTCGCAAAAGACAAATATATTTAACAATATTTATCTTTCTAATAAATGCCATGTCTATTGACAACTATGAAGTCAAAAGTAGCTAACGGAAGAAAACTATTGCATATATTAAAAAAAATAAAAGCCCGACATTATAACTAAAAAGCTGTAGGTACGTAATAAGCGCTACGACAGCGGATTGTTGAAACATGGCTAGCTAGCAAACGTGATCTAGCCCTGTCAATCCGCCCGTTCTAAGCGACATACAACTATTTCTTTTTAACCGACTTCAAAAAAAGGAAGAGGTTATCAATTCGACTGTATTTTTTTTTTTTTTTTTTTTTATATTTGTTACCTCATAACTTTGGACTGGGTGAACCGATTTTGATTATTCTTTTTTTATTTGAAAGCTGGTACTTCCCGTGTGGTCCCATTTTAATTTGGTCCAGTTCCGACAGCGGCATCCAGTGCAAAACCGTATAAGTTTTAAATTTGCATTAATTATGTAAACGACAAATAGACGAATAACTCAATATCACGCTAACCGATTTCGATGATTCATTTTTTATTGGAAAGGATGTACTTCAAGGGTAGTTTGATGAGAATTTGGTTGGGTTCTGATCATGGGATCCGTGACAAAGTAAGAAAACTTTCAAGAAACGAGCCTACTCCTTTCTTAAGGGCCGGCAACGCATCTGTGTTTCCTCTCGTATTGCAGGTGTCCATGGGCGGCCGTGATCACTTACCATCAGGTGACCCGTATGTTCGTTTGCCACCAATATTATAAAAAAAACTCTTCAATTCTTAGGAGCCTATTGTGCTTATGTTCGTTGCTGTGTTGCAACATGACGCAAGCATTGTAATTACATTACTTAAGGTGTATTATGTGTGAAGCGATGGTAGCCAAGTTGGTGGTAGAAACTATCGCGGATTATTGATAAGGTTGCGTTCGTACCAAACGTTACTTATTGTACAACCAATTGAAACCATATCGCATACCATACCGATAGATACCATACCGCAAAAATGCGTATATTTTAATATACTTAAGGCGGAACGGAGTTCGCGGGCACTGCTAGTAAAATATATTTATGTACACAAAAAATGGAAAAATAAAATAAATTTTCAAAAAAAAGTATTAACCGACTTCAATATAATAAAAACATAGGCATAAAGCGGAAAATAAATAGTTTATAAATTAAAATTAAATAAAAATATGAATATGTGTGCTACCTAGAGATATATTAGAAGTCGGTGCCAACTGAAAATTGTATCATCTACATAGGTATAAAAAGTTTAAGTTCACTCTCGCGTCTCTGTAATACTTTTCTACCTGGAACAAATTTGAAATTTCGGTTGGCACCGATTTCCATTACATCTCTAGGTAGCACACATATTCATATGTTTTATTTAATTTGGTTAATTTGATAAACTATTTATTTTCCGCTTTTTAGTGCCTTATGGGTTTTTGATTGATATTGAAGTCGGTTAATACTTTTTTTTGAAAATTTACTTTATTCATCACCTACATTGAGAATATGCCATCTCACTTCCACAATTTATCTAAGACGGTTTGGCGTTACAATATTACTTTACGTATGTGTGCGTTATCGTGCCATTTGTTTTGTCAAAATATCATGTAGTGAACGTATCTACAGCTTTTTAGTTATAATATCATTGCTGATTGCTGATGCGTTTTTAACCGTGAAGACAGTTACCTATAGAGATATATCAAAGAAAACTAACGACAATACATGTTATTTGAATCCTTATCAATATCTTACTAGACTTGTTTATATAAAATAATAGTAATAACTCAATAACAATTTTTTTTTCAATTACACTTTTTTACTAGTACAACGATGCAACAGTCTCCGCATGTATAGTATACTAGCTTTTGCCCGCGGCTTTATTCGCGTTAGAGTCGATTTGAAACGTCATTCAGAAACAGGTATTTTTTTTGCGAACCGTTTGCCTGAAGAAGGTAAATCTGAAAATAATAATAGAAAGACCGAAAAAAAGTTATTAAAGCGCGTTATTAAACTTGTCGTCCGTTGACACTTTCAGTACGTAATTGTAAAATATAAATAATTAAATTATGATACGTGGCAGGGTCCTATCAAATCCAGGTAGAAGTGAAAGGTAACATTCACTATAATATTTAATGATGGATTTCCGCAAAGTAACGCCTTCATCAATCAAACAAATGGTATTTGTTGCACATTTAAAACATGCATCACATACTTATTCATCTCAAAGTAATGCAAACTCATCGAAATTACCTACTTCAAGTTACTTTATTCATGTGCCCCTTTATTCTTGTTTTTTATACGTTTTAATAAAACATTATTTTTTTGTTACGCATCATACATTTTACTTATATTTAATTTTATGACCTTGAATATAAGTAATGGTAACAAACTGTGCACGAATGATAAAACCAGTAGCTAATGTAACAAAAATGTTCCATAGTACAAAGCAAAGTCCGCTACCGCGTCTGTCTGTCTGTCTGTTAGCGATAAACTCAAAAACTACTGAACGGATTTTCAAGCGATTTTCACCAGTGGATAAAGTGATTCATGAGAAACGTTCTCTTCAAGGATCTTTTTATAATCGGGGCGGGACAACGTCTGTCGGGTCCGATAGTTAATATTATAAATGAGGAAGTTTGTGAGGACGAATGGATTAACTTCAGGTTTTTTTTTTTTCGAACTGACTACGCTATTGACCTAGCAAGATCTTAACAGCTTCACCGGACTAATATATTTACTATATAAATCAGATCCAGCTGTGACAATGCCACGTTTGCATAATAGACGCAAAATAATATTTACTCATAGGATCGAATATTTTTAAAGTAATTCAAAGTTGTTAATTATATATATTAGTTTTCTAGAACATTCTCTCGTATACTTCTGTGATATTTAGATACAGCTGCGCCGTAAAACAGATATAAACTTAAGTTGAAGTTAAACCCCCGGCACAGTTGACGGAAGCCAATGAAAAGTTTTTATTGCCGCAATGAAAATGGCTTTGCGAGCGTTTGCCCATACTACTTGTATTAAGAATGAATTTATTTTTAAGTGAGTTAATTTCGACTTTGAATTGCTAACTATACCTACGTGACTGTGTAAATGTACCTATGGTAAGTTAGCTCGCTTTTGTAGTTAGTTACTCAACTCATGAAACTGCAAGTAAAACTACAGCTCCAACCATGGTTCAACCACTTTGTCATCCTTGCGCTTGTCGCCATTTCGACTGTGTGCCTTCTACAATCGCCACAAAGCCCGTTAATAATTTAAATGTCTCTGAATTTAAAATCTATACAACTATTATAAAGCTGAAGAGTTTGTTTGTTTGGTTGAACGCGCTAACCTCAGGAACTACTGCTCCGATTTGAAAAATTCTTTCGGTGTTAGATAACTCATTTATGGAAGAAGACTAGCCTATATAATATGTTATCACGCTAAGACCAATAGGAGCGGATCACCAATGAAAATTGTTTCTAATTCGGGTTTTTTTTCCTTTTGCGAGCTTCCGCTGCGTGTTAGCGTTAGCGCAAAGTAATTATTTCACGCGGACGAATTCACGGGCAAAAGCTAGTACTAAAATAAGACTATAAGATAAGTAATAGTTTAAGTATATTTACCATTAATAAGTGTGTATATGATTATTTCTACAAAAAAAATGTGACTTTTAGCATATTTGACAACCGATTAACTAAAATGTAATAAACCTTCTTGAACGTTTGCTAATCCAGGATTATAATTAGAGTGAATATAATACTATTAATTTTGATGAAATATTAGTAAAAACAATAAAAGAAGAACAGTGATTGGCCGTTTATTGACAATATTTTTAATTTTAAATGAATAATAAATAACGGTTATTTTCATATTCTAAGATAAGTCGCATCGAATATGTTTCGTAAAATAACATCAAAGCTATAATATCGTCTTTACAAAATCACCAAATGAAATATGAGTTCATAATAAATTGGTACTGCAATTAACATAATAATTTCCACCGTTTTAGTATCCAAAAGTAACGAGTTTAGCATAATTATTGACTTGTTTAACGAATTTGATAGGACATATTTTCTCTATTCTCATACATATACAAATGAAATGTAAGCTTTAAATGAAGCTCCTAACTAGGCTACGCCATTGATATGAAAGCCTAAGCTGCAATATATATCAATATAATATATGTTAATTTAAAAAAGAGAATGAATGATAAACGAATACCAATAGTAGGCTCCTCGGTTCAGTAATATGGTTAACAGTATGCATAGAGTCCAAAGATAGTGTCAGTTTGCTAGCTAACATTATATCGGCGATTAAAGTGCACTGTTAACTTAATATAAGGAATACGAAGGTTATAATATTTCCTTATGCCCAGGACTCGCATCTAAGCAAATGTGCAACCACTTTAATCTAATATGATTGATAATAATATCTACATTTTCGTTTCAATATTTTCACACATCTCTGTTGAATCAGTTCGGCTGCTAGAACATTTCGGTGGATATTGAGCCTTTTTTGGTACCTAATGAGTACTTTGGTACTTTGAGAAGGAGCTGCCTTGCTGAGAGAGCTTATTAAAGTAAAGCAGAACATTAGCCTACCTATGCATAGTGAGTTTTTTAATCCCCCACACCATAGACTAAAATCCCGACAACCAGCTTACAACATTGCTGCGGAAATAGCTAATGGGGAATCCAGCATATGGAGCGAATGGCGAAAAACCTGGCAAGCGTCAAATTTGGGCCAAGCAAGATGCGACGTCGCCCGTGCGTTAAATTAAAGGGCTTCGATCTGCCCCGAGGTGGCTGGTGCAAACTAAACAGATTGTGTACTGGACACGGTTTTTTTTTTTTTTAAAATTATATTTTATTTACCTGGGGAAATGTTTTTAACTTCTACCTGCGACTACTACACTGGACACGGACGGTGTGCACAATTTAAATACCAGTGCGGAGGGATTGACTCGCCGCGCTGTGATTGCGGAGCGGATATCCAATCCGTAGCACACGTCATACAGCAATGCCCACTAAGGAAATATAATGGTTCTCCAGATGACCTGATCGTTCTTACCGACGACGCCCTAAAATGGCTGAAAGAATTAAATCTCCAATTATAATAGAATAGAACGGATTACTCCATTTCAGCCATACGACTAAATAAAAATAATGAGTTGCTGGTGCTTAAAGCGAAAATTTGTCATAATTTTCTTTGTTAGTACATCCGTGCAAAGTCGGGGGCGACAGCTAGTTACAATATAAAAATCAGTGATATTAAAACAAACTGAATTCGTCTTTTTGAAGCTGCTATTTCATTGACGGAATACAAATTAAAGTTTAATAATATTTTGTTTTTATTACGATGCGCAAGAGAACGGTAACGTAAACACAATAAAAACAGAAGAACAATAGATTAAAATGGAAAAAAATGTTTTTGCGACAATTCGCAATAAGAATAAACGGTATTAGGTAACCGTTTACATCATTAATTGTCTCTTATATAAACATTAAAGTTACAATGAGTATTGAGACGTAAGTAGACAGCGTATTTGTAAATAAATCTAACGTGTTGTACCATAGTAATGTTTACAGTAGACTATTCAACGACTGAATGTAATCGAACATTTTTTCTAGTAACCGTGAGAGGCGGAGATGAGTCAAAGGTACCTATGGATTAAAGCCAACATCGATAAGTGTTCTGAGAAAATTTAAGAGCCATATAATTAAGATCTAGCTGCAGAATGACCACCACATTTGTCTCTGCCATCAAACGAACAACGTCCGTATTGTATATAATAAGTCTATAAATTTTACAGGACGTATCTAGGAATAACTAATAAAATACATTTCAATCATTTTTAGAAATATATGTCTGTTTGTTTATGTCCGAATCAATACTAGAGTACTACGTTTACGATAAAACCTCTACAAGAAAATCATAAAGCATATCTACGAGTAACATTAAGTCTCTGTTTCATCGGAATCGGTTCACTCTATCAAAAGTTATCGTAATTCGGATGACGACGGGAGTTAAGTATGAGAGAAGAGTAGTAATCTATTATTATTATTATTATTATAGCCTTTATTGCTGAAACTATATTAAACATATACATTTTTTTTTACTTAAGCCTAACACATCAGGTTATCGTAGTAGTATGTTGTAGTAGTCAGCGTGTCACTTGACACGTAGGCCTCTTCAAGCTGTTTCAAATTTTTTCAATAATAATTTTTTCTTCCCAAGACAAAACCACCCACTTTTATATCGTCTGTCCTTTTTTTGTCTCCCTCTTTTCCTTTTACCATCTCGTGGATACCATTCCGATATTTTTGTCCAGTATAACAGTAATCTATACTGACATTATAAATCTGGAGAGTTTGTTTGATTGAACGCGTTTATCTCAGGAACTACTGGTCCGATTAGAAAATTCTTTCAATGTTAGATAGTTCATTTATCGAAAAAGGTTATAGGCTATATCTCATCACGCTAAGACCAATAGGTTAAAGTTAGCGTTAGCTATTCCACGCTGACGAAGTCGCGGGCAGAAGTTAGCAGTAGTTATTTATACAGGTGATTTAAAGAGACGTGTTTTTAATTCAAAATAGTTTAACTTCATTAACAATATCGTCAAAACGATAGGATAAAAAATAAACTGAGTTCACGTTTCAGTGTATCATATGACCTACCGTATCGTCGGCCATATAAATTCCATTCGCATATTTATTCTCATTCTTGTCCTGGATAAGCAAGGGCATGCATGCGTCAGTCCCATTACCATGTTAAAAGATTCAAGGAACTTTTTCGATACTGATGACACCTGGCGAGCTAGTTTGAAACCATATACCGTAGTGCTCCTATGACGTGAGCAGTGTACATATTTTATGGTTTAGAGTTCATTTGCACACGAAAATTATTATATGAGTATACTAGCTCTCCCCCGCGGCTCCGCACGCGTTTTTTTTAAATGAATTAAAGAAATGTAAAATTGTAAGTAGGTGTGTACATTACAGAAATGCTTTTTCAAAAACATTTGACACGCATGCCATCTACTGTATTATGTTACGTGTACATTAGATATGTGAATACGAATAGTATATCGAATGGGATGGGATTTATTATCAGCAGCATACCTGGAACTTTAACCTACTTATGCCACCCTCGATGCTCACTACCACTATATAAGAAAGTAATGAAAATTTTAAACTATATATTATCGAACAATTTGTGTTAAATTGTTTATTACATAGATATAACATGCCCATATTGTCAATATAATTGTGTTATTCTTATACGTTGCTATAATCACTGAGTTATGTAGATGTAAACGCGGTAAATAAAACAAAATTGCCGCCAAATTGACCAAAGTGATAATATAATTCAAATTACATACATTTATTCTTGGAGTCCAGTACAGCGCACGTCTCACGCGCTTGTTTACATTAAACAAATTATTTTTGATCAATTTCACACGAAAGAATGCATACGTAACAGTTCATCACTACATAGTGTAAAACAAAGTTCTCTGATCTGTCTGTTTATCTGTTCGCGATAAATAAACAAATTATTTTTGATCAATTTCACACGAAAGAATGCATACGTAACAATTCATCACTACATAGTGTAAAACAAAGTCCTCTGATCTGTCTGTTTATCTGTTCGCGATAAAGTCAAAACTACAGAACAGATTTTCATGCTGTTTTCACCAGTAGGTAGAACGGTTCACGGGGAAGGTTTAGGTATAATTTGTCAAGGTTTTCTTTTTATTATCAGGGCGGGACAACGTCTGCCGAGCCCACTACCTTAAAATAAAATAGCTCATTAGTTAGTTCTCTGCCAGTGAAAGTCCCGTGAAAATGAATTCAAGCATTTCGGATATTCCACTGCGGCTGAAAAAACCCTAAATTACTTTTTATGAGGTCTGCAGTCTACCAGTGAATATCCCGTGAAAATTGGTCCAACCATTTTGGAAATAGCAATGCGGACGAAGCCGCGGACAAATAAAATAGAATATGTCAACCGCTATAATTTCGGCTATCTGGCAGTAAAAAGTAAAATTCCCGTTAAAATAGGTCCAGCCATTTTGGAGATTACCCGGAACAAACATACAAACAGACAAAATATAATATTCTAAAAATATAGACAAAGTATAAAAAAAATTTTTTTTGGTCATTTGTAGCCATATCCATTCATCAAAAAGTTGTTATTTTAATTGTACATACACAAACTTTATTTTTATAATACGTAATAGAGAACAAATAAAAAATTGGAAATAAAAGTAGTATAAACTTTTTGCATAGGAAAACAAAATAAACTTTGAAAATGTTTGCGATAGAAACTTACCACGTTACCATGGCAACGTATATAACACTAACGCTAACGAAATCTCTCAAAAGGAAAAAAAGTGCCCGATTTTGAATCATTTTTCCTTGGTGCTCTGCTTCTATTAGTCTTAGCGTGATGATATATAGCCTAAAGCCTTCCTCGATAAATGAGCTATCTAAAACCGAAAGATTTTCTCAAATCGGACTGGTAGTTCCTAAGATCATAGCGTTCAACCAAACAAACAAACAAACAAACAAGCAAACAAACTCTTCAGCTTTATATATTAGTATAGATATTAGAACTAATTACATATTTTTAAGTCGTGATAGTCGAGTGGTTTGACCAGTGCGATATTAATCCAATGTCTGCAGGTTTTCGCTTAGGCATGCACCATGTACCAATGTACCTTCCTGTCGCAGGAGCAGACGTAGTGCCGATTAGGCAGTCGCTACTCCACCTTTGAAAAGGTGTAAGAAGGTACTGCGGGGTCCTTGTCCATGCGAATCGGACATAACCCATCCTCAGCTGCACGGGGGGAAGGCTATCTGTTAGGAATTTCCCCATGAAAAAAAAAATGCCTATTTTTAAGTAGCAACGAATTTTTTGGAATTCGCATACCATTAGTAATTTAAATTGGTAACATTCAGCTGACGGTGAAGTAAAACATCTTGAAGAAATCGTAATTACAAAATTTGAAATCGTAAATACGTTGTGGGCTAGTGTAGTGTTTATGCCCATACCTATCTTCGGTAAGAGGAGTATGGCTCTGCAGTGGGTCTCTTGCAGGCTGATGGTGGACGTATTTTTTATTGCATACTAGTTGCCCACTTCGGTTTTGCTCGGGCGTACTAACAAGGAGACTAACTAACTAATACCCGGATTCTGATAGACTCGATTAAACTACTAATAGTTATTGACTCATCAAAGTTATCCATAAGATTAACTGCCAGAAGGCCCGTTGAGTTTTACTGACATTTATCGTATGTTTGTGTGTTCAGAAACGCAATTAGACAAGTTATCCAACCGATAACGCTATTGAACAGATAAACTACAATTAAAGTACATCAGAAACCGGTCATAAGAGAAAGAGATCAAATCTTCTTTTTACAGTACGACCATGTAATGAAATATAATGGCAACTGAACAAATGGAATAAATTCGTCAATATTTATGATGTTTACAAGTGTCTTGTGATAACCTCAATATTCTAACAAGACGGCGGCGCTTTTATTAAAACCTTCCAAAGAGTTTTTGTGGCATCTCAGAATTCATGCTCCGTGATCATATTTCTCATCCACTTGTGCACAATAATAGAATTATATTACGTAAAACACCACCAATATTACAAAATACAGAGTCAAATAGCATAGGATTATCAATAAAATATAAAATCCAAAATATAAAATAACTTAGTTTTTGTATCATTACAATCGGTCCACTCTATCAAAAGTTATTATAATTTTAATAACAACGCGGCGTAAGTACAAGAGAAAAGTAGATAAGTAAATTGACTTAGTACAGTCAGATGACTTTATTAATCGCTGTTTTTACATAAGGTCCCACGCGTACGAAGTCGCGGGCACAGCTAGTTATATATGTAATACTAGGCTTAAATATGACACGAAGTAGTTCGCTAACCATAGACAAATACATATGGAACTATGGCGTTCAAAAAGAAGAGTCCAGAATCGAGGAGAAACATTGAAAACCCCAGAAACTCCTTTTCACCAGTAATAGATTAATTGTGATTTCTCGATAATATTAACTAATACACATCTAAACACTTGAAGACACTTGAAGTAATCGACACAGTAACGCATTCCTGTCAAGACATGTGTCTGCACCTAGTCATTCATATTCAAAACATTCAAGCGTATGCCGCCTTATTTACACGAAGCTTAATAAGAATCGCGAATAGTTCTATGAAACTATAACATGAATTTGACACCGGATGCTGTGGAGACATACAAACGGACGTGTTATCACACCTGTGTACGTATTAGTTACGTTAGTACACTATTAGAGACAAAACAATGAATCAATTACAGCTTCTTGTATACGTTTAAACGATTTTCATATCCTCATACGAATGCCTTCTTACACTGTATTTGTGCATATATGTACGTGTTTGGAATATATAAATTACATGAAATATGCATAAGTTTTAAAGTGCGATCGTTGATGATCTGATTTGTAGGGTTCTTAGAATAAAGTTCGCGGAATTCTAATGAGGTTGTGTACTGCCTGTCTAAATATCTACATTATATTATGTTATATTTATTTTTGTTATATGATGTTATAGAATAAAATTACTTCATATAAGATTGCAAAACTATATAAAATACCCGGCTTTTGATTTACCACGTCACGAAGAAAACCAAGATAGTCGGCGAGTCGGTTGAGTTCGGTTTAGTGTAGCATTATCTTTGTCTAACCAGTAATTGCGCTGTGTGATAGACAGAACGCTTTACAAAACCGAAGCAAGTCGATCTTAACTGGTTGTCTCACTCTTCTCCCCGACGTGCTAATGCAAATACCGGGTACTATATTATAGTCGCTAAAATACGTATAAAATAAATATTTTAATTAAAACTATTCCACAAAAAAAAAACCATCTATTATCTGAAATATAATCTGCTGACCGTTCTTTGATATTGGTAAGCCACAATATCTTTTAACTTAGCATCATGAAATGTAGCATATTTAAGGAGCTTCTCATAGAAACTGTTTTTACCTTATTCACTTTAGGATCATCCTATTGGATTAAAGTTTATATTAATACTTGGCTGTATGCTAGGAGTGTCTTTGCCTGTTTATTTTTCTAATATAGTATACTTGATGCGCTGCTATGAAGTTTTTGGCGGGATTTTAGTCTGTCATGTAGTGGATTTTATATTTTATTCATAATCTTGTGTTACTTGACTCTATATTGTGTAAAATTGGTGGTGTTTTATGTAATATGGTTTGTTTATTGTGCATAAGTGAAGTGAATGGAAAATAATACCACGGACCATGAATTCTGAGATGCCACAAAAACTCCATGAAAAGTTCTAACAAGAGAGCCACCATCTTGTTGGAACTTTGAATTAACTACTTGACAATGGAAATTAACAAACACTCTGGAAATTAACAAACACTCTGGGTGAGAGAAACGAAATAACTCAGATAAAGAAGATGGTACGCTACTATTAACAAGGAGATTAACATAAAAAAGATGGATAAAATAATATGTACGAAATAGTCTATAGAAGATTTGGCGCTTATGCCTTTATATTAACTTGGACACGGAAGAAAATTGGATAAAGGATATATAAGAAATACCTATATTGACAACTTCAGAATTGGCAGTATGGATTAATTCCTTCGCCTGTCCTATTGGACGAATATTATTACTACTACTGGCGCTGCTATGTATGCGGTATGTCATGTCGTTTTACAAGCTGTGCAACGTGTGATTTTACAAATAAAACCGCTTGTTCAGTTTAAAGCCCAAGAAGTTTTGTTTATTATGTTAATCTGAATGCACGCGTCACTAGGTGATGTTAGGCTACATCAACTGATACACCTTTCAATGGATTGTTCTGGAAATTGGTTTGCATAGATGTTTGAGTATGAACGATTGGAATTTACACAATATTTATCGTGTTATAACTCAACTGTCCATTACAACAAAGAATTATAACTACAAATAATAACAAATGCATACTAAGCCGCGTGTAGCTACAGTTAGTAAATTAAAAAAAAAACCTGCAAAATGATTATTATGAAGTCGTTATAATAATTTTAGTTTTTTTTCTTTGTACCGATTGCCTTACGACGTTATTTGTACATGCTGGTGCATTGGACGAGATTTTTTTATCATCTTAAACAAATGTATGACTAATGCCCGGTTTCTGAGGTATTTTAATTGTAGTTTATCTGTTCAATAGCGTTATCGCTTCGATAACTTGTCAAATTGTGTTTCTGAATACACAATCATACGATAAATGTCAGTAAAACAGCGGGCCAATGGACAGTTTATCTTATGGATAACTTTGTTGAGTCAATAACTATTGGTAGTTTAACCGAGTCTCTCAGAAACCAGGCATAAGAAAATAAAATAAAGAGAGCTTTGAAGAGTGTAACCGACAGATTTAAACTTTAAAAGTTTATTAAGCAACGTTTAAAAAAAAATACTATGTAGTCATTTATGAAACAACCAGTATTGTGAAGCAGACATGAGCTAAGCAAAAATAAGTTTTAACCTAAACGTAATAACAATTCCCTTTATTTAAGCCAGCCATTTGCTGTATCTTCGGGACTATAGACGCAAATTGCAATAATTACAAAATCCACGAGAATTGTCTCCATTAAGTTGTCTTTCCATTGTAAGAGTAGGCCGGTAACGTAACTTTGTTTTACGAAGTCACTCGTAATGAGCTGTAAATGAGATTGTAATAGGAGTGTGGCCTGTAGCCTGGGGTTACTCTTATCTTAAACGATTACATAACATTTATAGATATTACGAGGTAGGACTTCCTTTATTAAAGAGCGCTAAATATATCACGCGTCACATGCTAATATATGTATGCTTGTGTACCTTTAGATATACGAGTGGTCGAATTTCGACCATAGAGAAAAAATACTTTTTCCATTTTTTTATAAATAACACTAAAGTTCGTCAACAGCTACAAAATAAAAAAGAATGAATGAAATCGTCTGAGAAATATTCTTAACCGATTCCCATTGACAAATAAAAACCTAAGACATACAGTCTCCAATAAAAATAGCGCTCAAAACCGGCCGCAAAAACTCTCCAATATACGTACGTGGTTATATTTATGCGATAAACTTATGATTTTATAAATTTAGCCTTACCTCAATGATTTAAAGTCGTTTATACAAGGACGCAAGCGACCCGAGACTATTTGAAATGACCGCATAGTCCAAAATTATGCACTTATTTTTGTGTGACGGCTTGAGACTTTAAGTGTGCATCTTGGTTTTTTGTATATCAATGCCGTTTCCCCACTGCCTATTTATATATTAGACATATAACCGTTTCTTATATCCTAACTAATATTTTAAATAGGTACAAATGTCGGTTTGTTTGTTACGCTTTCATGTATTAACTACTCAAACAATGATCATGAAATTTTGGATACACGTTGGTCAGTACTACAGAAAAGCATATAGGCTACTTTTAATCCAGGCAAAATAACTGTCCGAGGAATAGGTCAAATCTACATTAAGCGATCGAAGACGCGAACAAAAGATTAGGTTAGGAATAAAAATATGATTGTGAATTTCTTTGCTAATTATATAATATACAGAAGAGGACACAGAAAAAAAGTAATGTTCGCGAGGTATTGGTAAAATTTACAATACACGTATTTTTTTTATTATAGCACGGCAAAATGACTGCACTGTACCTGATAGTAAGCACAATACAATCCAAAAACAATGGCAACCACCGAGAGACATACTATCCATCGCCGGTCGCCGCTGTGATGCCGGCCTGCATAAGTATCTCTTCATGTTGCGCTTGAAGGACCTCATGTCATAGGAAGGAGGAAACACACCAGTGGAGATTGTTCCACAGCTTCACGGTACGGCAAATATAAGACGTTGCGAATGTTTATTACTCTTTCACGTAAAAACTATCGAACGAATTTTCATGAAATTTTACAATAAAATAACTTATACGTCAGTACAAAACATAGGATTTAACTTGCTAAGATATTGTTTAAAATGGCTTAAATATAACGATAAATATCAAATAAGTTGAAAAAAGTCACACCGTTTGCCAGCTACCTCAGAGTGCGTTGCATAAACCGTTAGAGTTACACGGAGATAAAATATAATGACATCATTACATAGTATAAAACAAAGTCCCCTACCGCGTCTGTCTGTCTGTCTGTTCGCGATAAACTCAGAAACTACTGAACGGATCTTTATGCGGTTTTCACCAGTGGATAAAGTGATTCACGAGGAACGTTTTTGTATATAATTTGTCCAGGATTTTTTTATAATCAAGGCGGGACAACGTCTGCCGGGCCCGCTAGTCATTTATAAATATACGAACTTAAGCGAAGCCGCGTGCATCTGCTATTCATTTCATTTATTGTATTTAATGAATCCGTTAGGCATTTCAAGGAATTGGTATCACATTTTTTTTCAAATCATCATTATTATGTTTATTACTATTATTAATTAACTGCAATTCTATTATTGAACATTTTGACGATACTCCAGATAAAATACACTCATCAAAAAAGTCTAAGCAACATGTACTAATTTAAATTTTAGGATGGTTCTTCACATTATAACGTTGTTTTTATTTTTAAAATAATATTTTAGGGTTCTATGATGTAAAAATAAAGCTGTTGCCTTTATAAGTTTTTTAATAAAGAAATGAACAATATTAGAATATACTGTAGAAACTAAGATAATAAGAAACTAAACTTAAAAATAAATTTTAAAGAAAATGTTTTATTGTGAAAGAATAGAACAATTTAATACAAAGTGGGCTCTTGCTTTAGAACTTGGGAACGATTTTATTGAATTAATGAGACTGTTTTGTCGCTGCGGTTCGCTCCAATGGAATTTTAGAAATCCTTAGCTGTTGGGTTGTTGTCGCTCCATCCAAGTCCTTAAAACACGCTTGGAGCAGTCCAGCGGCTCGATGGGGTTGAGATTGGCGATTGTGCAGGCAGGGCAATACCCGGATGTTCCGTTGAAAGTATTACTGGTCGCCGAACTGTATGTGAACGCGCATTGTATGCATTAACCTAAAATCGGAGCAAAGGTTTGTGAAATGGGTAGACATAAGGTCTGAGAATATCCTCAATGTAATTTTCAGATTCATGTTTCCATTTACAAAAACGAGCTCAGTTCGCCTGTTCTTATAATACCCGCCTATAACATAACTGTTGAGCCGCTGTATGGATGAAGTTCCTGAACGCACCTGAGCCTTTCAGTATTTCCGGGCCGACGATACACTCGTACCTTTCTTGTATAGGCTTAAACCCGAATCGCGACTCATCGGAAAACATAATTTTTCCCATTGCTCCTGGGTATTTTTGCGTTCTCTCCCATTCTTCGGGCGCGATTCCCGTGACGTTCGGTGGGCACCTGATTGGGGTCGAGTGTTGCCGTCTATGAGTCGATTTGAAGTTTGAGGACTTACATCACACCACTTGAAATTTGTGCCTCAACTTTCTCTGGGGTTAACTCGGTGGCGTCTTGAGTAGTTGTTGTCCGGTCTTGCCGAGTGGTTGTCTCCTTTTCGGCTGGTGCTGTTAGCGGGTTTCTGTTTATTGTGCGCTGCAAAGACGAAAATACATTTATGGATGCAAAATGTCGAGTATGATTGTTCTTCCGCTTGCAACATACTTGTCTTTGCATTTCTCTGCCATCAAATGGTCGTTCATGAGTAAGAATATTAAATTAATTTTGTGTTTTTTTAAATGGTTGGTAAAATTATAAAATCAAGACTAAACGTAGCAATTAAACGCATTAAATTCAAAAAATTCGAGTCATTTGAATTTTATGAAAAAAAAAAATAACAATTTTTTTTTACAACCAGCCAGTATGTCATCAATAACAAAAAAGTTTACTTACCTACGCACTTTGTTTGAGTAAATACTTAGAAATTAATTAATATAAATGGTAAAATTTGTAATATCACGCATGTTGCTTAGACTTTTTTGATGTGTGTAGTTTGTTATCGTCTCACAATTCTAAGCTCTCGTGTTTCAGATCGAATGGGTTACAATTTTAAAGCAAACTTTACTATTTCCATGTGTTAACCTAATTACAATCAGTTGTATGAGATAAAAAAAAATGTAGAAAGCTTGTTGAAATTTATTAAAACTAACAAAGTCAAACTTTAAATTTCAGTATCATCCTCTTTTGTATGTATATAACAGTAACGTAGCTTGTTTTAAAAGTGCCCTATATGAAAAGTTCAAGAGGAAGTCTTCTTACAGTTGAATTATATTGTATTGTCCACGATCTGTGATCATAGAAGCCACTATTAGTGTAGGGCTTGAGTGCATCTGCGTTCGGCGGTGCGTCCAGCGAGGCGTCCAGCGTCCAAGAGCGCCGCTCGCGCGCCACTCAGGACACTCACGTATTAATAATGCATATGTTTGAAACGAACTCCGGACGCGACGCTACGCTCGACGCTCGACTGTAGCGTCCACTGTGGTCGTACACTTAGGGGCAATTTGAAGTTACAAATATTTGGTGGCACAAGTTAGGGCCCTTATAGATCGGGACCCCTGTATCATTGATATCTACGGCTAATATCGCGATAGCTGAGCCTCTGGTTTGTAGCCTACTAATATGTTTTATATGTAGTTTACATGTCTTGTGCTTGTATTTTCTGTTTGTAGATAGCCCGAACTGGATACAGTTTAAAAAAAGACAATTGATACAACTTTCATCGTTTATGGTTCTACCCACGTGACATTGGCGAAATTGAAAGCGCACACAGGTTGTCTTTATATAAAAAAGAAGAAGAATGCACCTATGATGCATACAGATTCCTCAAACTATATAATTTTCAACCCTCGCCAATCTTTTTGACCGCTCCGAATATGCCGTAAATTCGAGCTTGTGCATGATCTAATATCGTCAAGAGTTTAATATAAAACAAAGTTTAAATTTTATTATAGCATTCTAAAATAGGCATTTATTTATTTTTATCTTGTCTCGATGCTATACATATAACGTAATACGTATTTATAGCTACTTAGCTACTTGTTCCATGCAGCCTTATTCAGAGCGGTCAAAAAGTGTGGCGCGTACTGTAGTAGGGGATATTATCGGACCAGTAGACAGAAATTAATAAAGCAATTACTTCTAATATAATAAAAAGTACATTAAAAAGGAATAATTTTTATATATTTATTATAATGAGTATCGGTTTTCCACTGCGTTTAATTCGCCCTTATGATATCGTAATGATTTGCCGTGAGCTAGTAGTACCGCCCCACGGTTTGTCGATTACGTTAAATGGGCCGGCAACGTTTTTTGCTCGAACAATTTTTATTTCGCACGATTTTTTACGACCTCGTTACAATTTTTTTACGACTTATGACTGTATCGGTGTACGAGTTGCATCGGGTGCCTTTTTTTATAATACTTTAATTTCACCGCCAGAAAACTATAAAAATATGCAAATGCGACATAAAAGTCGTCAGTGGGGCGACAATAAAATGCATTAATCCGAAGTTGAGACGAAGATAATTCGACCTATCGAACGTACAGTGTAAATGTATAAATTAATTATAGTTTTATAAGCGTTGTAGTATAAATTATAACAATTAATATTCGTATATGTAATTTATGTTTGTCACATAGTTGTATTCATTGAATTTACATTTGTATCTGTTTATTACTTTATTAATGTAAAAATTACATTAAAAATACACATTTGTGGCGTATTTAAGTACTTATAGAATAAATATACTTTTAATTTAGTAATAACTTAATTAGGCATGTTATTAAAAGCGATAAAATTCCTATAATATTTTAGAAAGCGCTAACTAGTTTTTCTTACTTTTTTTAGATTCTTTATTAAAATTCTATAACATTATGTTGGTATTATCTGTTACTTGATACATCGGTAGGTGGTAGAGGCATGCTGAAGCTATAACTGGTTCCAGCATGAATGGGTCGGCTCGCCCGGTGTACTACCACCCGACCCACAGAAACACCGACGTAAAGAAACAGGGCTTGCATTGTTGCGTTTCGTTCGGTCAGTGAGAGCACCGGATAGCAACGCACTTGCGACTCCTCTGGTGTTGCTGGTATCTACGGACGGTGGTGATCATTTAACATCAGGTGAATTACCTGTTCGTTTGCCTCCTATGATATAAAAAATAACATCGCTGAAGCCTCATCGTAATAATCACGGTAAGTTTTCATATTTGAGGTAGAGCATAAATATGTAAAGATGTTCCTAGTAGTATGATAATGAAAAGAAATCCATTTTTATTTTAAATACTATTTGGCAAAAGAATTAGTTTGCATGTTTTAAATTGCACCATATTTGACATGTAATTGGTATTAAAAATCAAAAACATTTAACTTGGCATTAAAAGTCTTATATTTTACTAACGAGCCCGGCAGACGTTGTCCCACCCTGATAATAAAAAAACCTTGACAAATTATATAAATAAAACTTCCGCGGGAAGTACTTTATCCACTGGGTGAAAACCGCATGAAAATCCGTTCAGTAGTTTTTGAGTTTATCGCGAACACACAGACATACAGACAGACGTGGCAGAGGACTTTGTTTTATACTATGTAATAATTATTATTTTACTACACATTTCAACACTGCCAAAGATAGATTGACAAACACGATCGTGAATAGTCCATTATATATTTTGGCATCTGCATCAATTAGTTGATCTTGTAACCAATAAAAAAGGTGAGTAGG
Source organism: Antheraea yamamai (assembly GCA_036509395.1). Taxonomy (NCBI): domain Eukaryota; kingdom Metazoa; phylum Arthropoda; class Insecta; order Lepidoptera; family Saturniidae; genus Antheraea; species Antheraea yamamai. Next base: position 13,936,086 of record AP028448.1, on the reverse strand, counting down.
AATTAAAATAAACTCAAAAACAATTGGTAGAAACGTGCGTAAGTATTTTTATTAGATAACTTGACATTTAACAGCTGTATGACAATATAAAACCCCTTTCTTTTAAAAAAAGTTTAAACTAAAAGTATGCGGTGGACATATGTGACGCATAATACTGAAGAATGATTTAATATTTTCGGCATTAAAACGTGAGATATTCACATATATTAAAGAACGGTTCAAGGAAATGTTATTCCAACGTACTTTAATATTCATGAAAAGAGACGCTACGAGACAAGAAGTCGCTAAAATAAAATCTCGTAATTTTTACATGGAACAAAAGTATGTAATATTATTTAAAAATAGTATTCGATGATGCAGTCAACAAATTTATTTCTATGGCGAAAAATGTTTTCGTTGACTTATGAATTTTATGGTAGCCATTTTTTCTTTATTACAAAAATCTCTTGAAAAAAGGCTGCAACACAAATTGTTTGATTAATATAGCATATGAATTATAAAGAAATCTTGATGCATGATGTCAGGCTAGTTGTACAAAGGCATATTATGTTGAAATGTCATTGTTCCGATAAGTTATCTTTTATATAAATTATACTCGGGTATAACTAGAGGCATTTAGGTAAATATATTTTCATTGTTAGGCCTGCAGAATTCACTAACTAAAAGTGTGTCGGTTCAATTGAATTATTATTTTTTACTTAATTTTAGATTTTACCTAATTCAAAGATTTAAAATCTCCTTAAAGTGCGATACCGGATTTTGCAGACACAGTGAGTTTCTTTTTCCTTTCATTTTTAGCAACCAATCTTCTAGATTACTGTCATTACCGAGTAGGTAATAATGCTGCAAGTATCACGTCATAATTTCAATGTTTTAACAAGATGGTGGCTCCCTTGTTAGACCTTTCCATCCTCCATTCTCCATCCACTTTCTTTGTGCGCAATAATCAAACTATATTACATAAAACACCACCAATATTACAAAATGTAGAGTCAAATAACACGAGATTATCAATAAAATATAAAATCGTGCCAAAAACTCGACACGGTAAGTTATGTTATGTTATGTTTTACCTTATTTAACCTTTATGTAGGTAGTGATTTTGTATCAAACATCACTGATATCATTATTGAGATAATTTATGTCTACATTTTTATATCTAAGTTGATATTTTAACAGTTCTCACTTCTCAGTATGATTATGAGACACACGGTTACCCTTCCTCAATATATTTTCTTTAGCCGTTGGGCATGTCATACTGAATAATGTATTTACTTCGAAAATCAAACAATGGTAGGACGTTAAATCCGTTTGAGAACATAATATCTCTTCATAATCTTCCGTTTAATTTATCGCGACGAACATAATTATGATCTGTGGTGTTGGTATTTTGAAAAAAAAATCATATTTAATTTTGTCCGACTCCACAAGAGGATAACGTTTGTCAATTGTATTTACGAATATTTTGTTAGCATGCCTTGTACCATAAAAGGAATTGTGGACATTGATATATAAAAATCCAAGATGCACAGTCTCGAACAAAAGTAACGCTCAAAACTATTCCCAAAAACACACTGATATATATAAGTATTTATATAAACTTATGATTTTGCAAATTCAACGTTACGCGAATTGTTTAAAGTTCTTTTAACAAAGCAGTTTACAAAAAATCCAAAAACGCGAGTCACGAGAGACTATTTGAAATGAGCTCAGAATTGTCAATAGTGCACTCATTTTATGCGGACGGGTTTGAGACGTTGATTGTGCATCTTGGGTTTTTATATATCAATGATTGTGGATTATGTATGTCGTTGGATTTGTTTCAATTATGACCATCACAAATTTATGTATATATAAAGTATAGTGTCTGTAAATGAGAAGAGAGATAAGAAAATTTTAACTTACACACTCTATTGTAGTCTATTCGCAGTCCGGTGAAGCCATTAATTAAGACCTTGCAATGCCAATAATAGCGTTGTCAGTTCGACAAAAAAAATTTATCGGTGCCATATGTATTTTGAAATACATTTATTATAAGCTGTTGTTTTGATATTACAAATAAACACTTCAATATTATTTATTTGTATAGATATGGCTATAACCTGTGACTTGGAATTTAGCAAAAACAATCCTTCAGTACAGAACGTTTACACTGCACTGTGAAAATGTAAGTAAAATATACGTATACCTAGACGTCTTTATATATAAAATTTCGTCTGTACGTGTGTATGTCACTGAACTCCTCCTAAACGGCTGAACCGATTTTGATGAAATTTTGTGCGCGTGTTCCAATGAATCCCAGAATAGTTGTGATTTACAATTGGATCCGGTAGGTGGCGCTGCGGTTGACTTTTATATTTTTTTTAATTATCAACGCAGGACAACTTCCGCCCGGCCCGCTAGTAATAATATAATAAACCAAAAAAAACAGTGTCGAGTAAAGCGCACGCCTCGTACCCACGTTTACAGTCAGTGACATTTATTTGCTAAATTGCTCGCAGATGAAGTCATTAAATAAGAATTTAAATCTAACATGTCTGTACCATTTCGATTTTTATGAAAAAAATTGTTGCAGGTGTCTTGAAATAAGTAATAAATCACATTACAATCATTTTTAGAAATGTCTGTCTGTCTGTTTGTACGAGCACGCATCACTGCTAAAGAACTGCGTTTAAAGAAACCTCAAACATAAAGCATATTCTCAAGTAACATTTAGTCTTGGTTTCATTAAGATCCGTCCACTCTATCAAAAGTTATTGTAATTTTAATGACGACAGGACTTAAGTAAGAAAGAAAAGTAGATAAGTAAATGGACTTAATATATGCAGGTGACTTTATAAGTCACTGTTTTATTTACATTATGCTCCACGCGGACGGAATCGCGGGAAATACTTGTAATTTTAATGACGACAGGACTAAAGTAAGAGAGAAAAGTAGATAAGTAAATGGACTTAATACATTCAGGTGACTTTATAAGTCACTGTTTTTTTATATTAGGTTCCTCGCGGACGGAATCGCGGGAACTACTAGTATTAAATACAATTGAAATAATTATATTTCTTAATATGTCTATCTATTTAGTTTTAATTTTATTATATCTTAGTCAATTTGGCGGCGATTTTGTTTCATTTGCCGAGCTCGCGTCTACATAATTCAGAAACCATAGCAACATATGGGAATATTACGCCGACTTCAATGAGCATTGCATGAGGTAGATATAGGGTTTTGTATCTTGATTTATATTAATACAAAATACTAAGACTTCAACTCTTCCCGCATTTTTAATTAGAAAAATAATTATCAACTCATTATTTACAAATCAACAGCATCGCTAATAATCATTTTATAGATAGAAGATGTCTTTCTAATAACATGTTAGATAGTAAAAATTCTACTTTAAGAGTCCTGAAGACATAGAATTTCTTACGGAACAGACAACAAATAAATAATGAAGTGATTTACATAAATTAATGAACAAAAGGAATATTGCTAATGGAATAAAAAATAAAACCAAATACAAGTATTTACGCAATCGTTGTAGTAGAATGTGCAGAGATGCGCAGAGACGACATATTCATGGATCTATTGAGCATAGTGACGGATCACAAATCTGGAGATTTGTAAAATCAGTAGGAGTTAAGAAATCAAGTAATGTTGTGACAGCTAATACAGATGTCGAAGCTGTGAACCTCCATTTTACATCCAATGTTCACAACTTCGATTTTGTCAGGAAATCAGAATCATTAAACAATCTATTAAATTTGTCAAAACCGTTTTATGGTAGTTTCTTATTTAATCAAGTTACTGATAAAGACGTAGAAAATAGTATTAAAGCTATATCCTCTAATACAGTAGGAATTGACGACATCAGTCGTAAAATGATTCTTCCAATTTTAAATATTGTCCTACCTACTATCACTTTCATTTTCAATACATCTTTATTCTTCCCTACTTTTCCAGCTATCTGGAAACAAGCTACCGTTGTACCGCTTCCAAGTGTAGTAAGCCTGCTGACTTTTCCCAATATAGACCTGTTTCAATACTTCATTTTTTGTCTAAAACATTAGAACGACTTGTTCATCAACAACTATCATCATTTTTGCTTATTAATCATATTTTAAATCCGTTTCAATGAGGTTTTCATTCCGGTCATAGTACTGTAAGGGCGCTGATAAAAGTCTCTGATGATATACGTCAGGGGATGGAAAACCAAAAGGTGACGATACTTACCCTTCTTGATTTTAGTAATGCTTTTAACACTGTTGATATTGACGTCCTTCTAGCATTATTTGATGCTATAAATTGGTCACCTTTTGTTATAGGTTGGTTTCTTAGTTATTTGAAAGGCCGTCGTCAGTGCATCCGGATCGACGACAGATATTCAAAGTGGTGCGAAATTATCACTGGTGTTCCACATGGAGGTGTACTCTCTTTCTCAATTTTTATTAATTCTATAACTAATTCTCTCTCCTCTTCTTTTCACTTATATGCGGACGATCTGCAGATTTATTACAAAAGACCAGTGATTCATTTATCTGATGCAATAGACGTCATGAATTCAGACCTACATAAGATAGGACACTGGGCTGAATCCCACGGACTCTCTCTTAATCCCAACAAATCCCAATGTTTACTTATTGGTAGCACTAGGTAACTGCACAAGATAGACTGGAACTCTTTAGCACACATCTGTTTGAAAAATGTTACAGTTCCCTATTCCACCACAGCCAAAAATTTAGGTGTAATCTTTGATAACAATTTATCTTGGAAAAATCATGTGTGTGTCAGTGAAGTCAGTAGAAGAATATTTGCTTCTATGAGTTCTTTGAGAAGAATGCGCAATTTATTACCTACACCGACTAAAGTCATGCTTGCAGAGTCATTACTTCTGCCTATCCTTGATTATTCTGATGTCTGATACCTGGGTGCTAATGAGGAATTGGTTGATAAATTGGAACGGCTACAGAATGCTTGCAGTCGCTTTATTTATGAACTTAAGAAATTTGACCATGTGTATGAATACCGCACGAAGCTTAAATGGCAACCCATTCGGCACCGACGAAACAGCCACATCCTATCTCTCCTGTATAACATCCTTCACAGTTCCAATTCCCCTCCCTACCTAAAAAATAAATTTGTCACGTTAGGTTCATCTCGTCGTCTATGCTCTCAACATTTTATTTAAATTTCCTATCTGTCATACTAAATTTCATAACAAATCATTTGCGGTTGAAACAGTAGGTACTACGCCTTTGGAACACACTCCCTTGTGCTATTAGACAAGCAAGATACTTGTCATTATTTAAAAAACATCTACACTGGTTACCCTTCGCTGTCTTAATAGAACTGTTTTATAGCGTTATTTATTTTTTATTTATAGTTTTGTAATTTTATGTGTGTGTATATTGCCACGGTATTATTAAAAATTAAATGTCTGCGAAGGTTTCCTTGAAGAGATGTGGCGGCTGATGAGGGTTGTTTTTGAAGGGGATGGTTTTTGGAAAAGTTATAGTTGGGTTGTAGGTGAATGAAAATTAAAAGAAGGTTTGGGGTGGGGGGAATGAATGAAAAAATATGGATTCGATATGATAAAATGGCTGGACATCTGGTTATGAAGAAGATTGATTTAAAATACATCTACACCGGTATTACCCTTCGCTGTCTTAATAGAACTGTTTTATAACGTTATTTCTTTTTTATTTATAGTTTTGTAATTTTATGTGTGTGTATATTGCCAGGGTATTATTAAAAATTAAATGTCTCCGAAGGTTTCCTTGAAGAGAACGTTCTAAGCGATAAGGCCGCCTAACTGTACATACATTGTCAAGTGATGTCTAATTTTGTATATTTTGAACGTGTGTGCAATAAAGAGTTTTATTATTATTAAAATGTCCATTATCTTCAACAAATGTTTATAAACGTATAATTTTATATACTTAAATTGATTTTTCTGTTTGTCATTTCTTGATAATCTTGTATCGTTATGAATGAAAACTAAAGAGAAATACGTTCGCTAATTGAGGGATCGTGTGAGCGGCCAATGAATGAACAAAAATAATGTACGTAACTACATTCCTACCGCATATATTGCATCTTCATAAAATATTGGTGTTCGAATAAAAATAAATATAGTTGCTTATTTATTTCAGACACTGACGAGATTTGAACTATAATAGCTAACGCAATATTTCTGTCAAACATAAGCCAAGATAAACGGAATATTATAATTACCAAAATTGTTTGCGACATGTCGGAAACTGTGAAGAATTAAAAACCTTAGAATAAAAAGCAAGCGATTACTTTTTATATAGACGCAAAAACTGAATTAAATTGACAATATGGACAGATTATATCTATATAACAACATTTTTAAGACATATTGACAGATAAGGTATAACTTTAAATTACCATTAGGAGGTTCACATACAGTGTAAGTGACCACTCAGGGGTAATGAGACGTTACATTAAATATGTTTAAAAACTAATTACCATATAAGATGATAGAAGTCTTTAGCGTTGAAATGAAGTTATTTCATCTATTTGTCATTTCATAATTCAGCATTTTAATCCAATATCTGACAACCCAATCAACCTAGGCAAGCCCCAGATATCAACTCGATGTGACATGTATTTACTTTACATGACCTTTCTCCTTAACTAACGCACCTTCCATGTTAATAGTTTTAGTTTATTATAAGTGTACTTTGAGCTATATTATTAAATAAAAAATCATTAAAAAACGATAGTAAAAGTTACTAAAATTTTATTGTGACTTCGGTTATGAAAAAGAAAAACTGTATAGTTGAATTTATTAGAACAACCCAATAAACTTCCTATATAAAGCGCTACGTTTAATATCTTATTATAAATCCTTTCAAATCGAAAAACTACTTCCGATAAATACGAATTTCAAATACAACTGTTTTTTTAGAAGTCCATAGATATTGACAAAAACCATTATAGAAAGAAGTATACCTACATAGGTTATATATTCACATTCGTATATACTAAAAGTCCAATTAGGCTAGATAGGAACGAATTCTAAAACCTCACTTTTTTGTCCGCTTCACGTGAAATGCCCCAATACTTACGCACGATCACAAGAGGTGTACTAAGTGTTCTATAGTAGCGACTTACTATGACAGGCCTAAAAACTGCTGTCGTTTTAAGATCTCTTATATCCTGCGTTAACCACATAGCTTCACTACTACATATCTGTACTTGCTAGTTTACTGGTACTGATATTACATGATACTACACTTATAAGACGGAAACAATCTTAGAGTAGGAATAGGAATGGATCTCAAGTGCGGCTCTCTGAATGAAATGATGCGTTTGGAATCTAAATTTGAAGAGTTTAGCCAAAGAGACGAAGGATACTCATTAATTAGTTAAGTGATAACTTGTTATTTAAAGTTCAAAATAATATACATTCCTATGCTATTTTATATTTGTAAATAATAATAGATTTTATAGTCAATCGGTATTAGAAATTTATACGAAAATGTATGTATGAAAATATATCCATAACCGAAGAAACGTTAGTAGAATTGAGTTCAATGTTTCTAACACCAAAGTCCATTTTCTAATGTACACTGTTTCGTGCGCAATGGGACTTCCGTGGCCAGTCCCATCACAATTACCGCCCGATGACCCAATGTCGCTACTAACCTATTTGGAAGGAAATTGAGTTCGTCCAATTCCATCAAAAGGCAATGTCTACCCTTGCATTGTAAAATAGTTGACGCAGTCTCCGACGCGAAGTAGAATCATTTCAGTTGCTAAACTTAGGATACTCTAAGCATATTTATTGCATATTAACCAAAATATACGAGATTAATATATAATCATTTTAACTTCTACATTTATTTGTATTAATTAAAAGTTATTAAGCCTAGTCTCTGATTTTAAAATTGGTATTAAGTTGATGTTTGTAGTCAATTCAACATTATTTTAAATTTTGCGATTAAAAACCGTTTCTCTGGGATCAGAATAAACCTTAATTCTTTACATAGGTATATCTGAAAATTATTACCCATTCAGATTTCTAATACAATACAATTTATTTCAATTTTTGGCTTTTAATCTTTACAGTTATGTTAGCTTCAAGTCTTCACAGACTTTAATTAAAACTAGCAGTGCCCGCGATTTCGTCCGCATGGAACCTTATGTAAAAAATAGTGATTATAAAGTCATCTGAATGTATTAAGTTCATTTACTTATCTACTTTTCTCTCGTACTTACGCCGCGTCGTCATTAAAATTACAGTAACTTTTCATAGAGTGGAACGATTTTAATGAAATAAAAACTAAGTTATTCTTGAAGATATGCTTAATGACTTTCATGATGTGATTTTATTGTCAACGCAGTACTTTAGCAGTGATGTACTTTCATACAGTCAGACAGATAGACATACAAACAGACATTTCTAAAAGTTATTAAAATGTATTTTATTACTTATTCCTAGCCACCTGTTTACTTATTTTATTCACCAAAATAAAAAAAAAACAGACACGTTAGATTGACATTCTCTTTATATGAATAGAATAGAAGATAGATAACTTACACCTAATGAAAATTTCGCTGCCATGTGTACAGCCTACTAGTAGGAATCTTATCACTTATGAACGGCTATACCTATTTGATTAATCATTTTTGTTGTGTCTGTAGCCAGGATAAGGTTTGTATGTAAAAAAAAATGTTTGAATTGAACAAGTGAAAAATTTCAGTAAAAAAATCTTCATATAAAAACAGAGTGTGACGTAAAGACTTTAACCTACAGTTTACTACAAATGTGAAACTTTTGTATTACAGAATAAGAGGCGGTCACCCATCCAAGTACTGACCGCGCCCGACGTAGCTTAACTTCCGTGATCGGACGAGAACCGGGGTTTTCAACACTATACCCAACACAGTGTTTCCCCCACCACTTTTCGTCACAAAAAGGTTGGCAGTCAGAATTTCAAAGCCCTATCATAAGAAATTTCACTTCAAAAGTTACTGAATGGAGACAAAAAACGGTAAGGATATCTTCAAAAATATTGACAGAATTGACAATTTAACATACAGTTGTTCAGTTGTAAATGTCATTACTGTAAAGGGGACTTTGGTCTTGTTTTGTTCATTACTACACGCGTACGAATCCAGGACCGAGCAGATAGTGTAGGATAGGTGTAGATGTAGGATAATAGTATTCTAACGAAATGGCCTGATCAATACGAAACTACATTTTGTTGATTCATCTCATTCCACGCGTATACCATATGTTCCGCTCAAGAAATAAATTGTTTGATATCGCATTTTGATCTTATGAATATAAGTGCAATTTAATAAGGCAAGATACATCACGATATACTAATACACTATTGACCTTGGTTTATATCCATTCTGGTACGTAGTAAAAGCATATGGTAACAAAAGCAAAATGATAATTATGGTTGAAACCATTGAACTTTAGAAGAATACTACGTGCAACAATGAATATTCATGAAAATAATGGTACATAGTGAACGCCTGGAGTTGTTTATATTTCTTTTTAAACATTTACTTCTCTTTTCAATAAAGTTAACGAAAATAACAATTCCTTTCAACGGCACAGATGTTTTTACTTGAAATTTACAATAACCGCTTCGTATACAAGTTCTTTTTTATACTTTAAGTTTATAAGATTAATCGTTTGACTATAATTTCACCTGACGTCACGTTAAAATGATAACATGCTAAACGAGGAAGGGCTTGCAAGTCGAGCTGTTAGAATACAGGTATGGGTGCTTCGCGACATATTTCAACGTAAAGACGGTAGGAAACTAGGAGGCTTTATGAAAGGCCTATCGCTCTGCTATAGTTTCATCAAGATATATTCCTTCACCAAAATCTGCGGCCCATTGCAGGGTTTATAGGATCGTATCCAAAAAGTAGTTGCGTGGTAAGACGATTTAGTTTTTGTTTTGATATTCCAGTCTGGATCACTTCTGGTTTTACTAGCGAACTTATCAGATTATCCTTTGATTTATTAACTGAAATTGAATTTACCCAGTGAAGCTGTGAAGGTCCGTTTGACTAATAGCGTAGTCAGATCGAAGAAAATAATTGAATTCACTTTATAGTGAATTATAACATCTTATAAAAGAAAAAGAGACGAATGTAGTTTTATAATTGTTTGAATTCATTAATAGTTAATACGATGTAAACTGGTATATGAAACGAAGAATAAGTGTATCAACAATATCGTATAGTTTGTATAACTCATATATACAGTCAAAGCAAATCTGACGATCCTAATATATTAAAAATCCATCCAGCTCTTTAAGTTACAGAAAAAACCTTATGTATAAACATACAATCATACCTTCGAAAAACATTACTCTAATTTACGCAGGAAAACTCCAAAAAGGAAGGTTTAATGGGAATTATATCACAGAAAACGCAAGGAAACAAGAATAACATTAGGGTATTTTTTGTTGGTCACCTGGTCAGCTTCGATCTAGTTGGCTCTGGCACTAAGCACCTACCATAGTTACTGTACGTAAGAACCTATGCTTATGTGTTACTTATTGACATTGTTAAAGCGATGATGGCTTTGTTGATAGCGTGTTCGGAAACCGTGTCGATCGACGTAGCTCCGAATCCTACCAACTTGATCGGAGCTTTCGTTGAAGGAAACCATCGTGATACAACTTTAACATGGTGGTAGGCCTCTTTCTAAGTCCACCTGGATAGCTACCGCCCTCAAGTTGGTAATCTGTCGTCAAGCACCTGTAGGGATGTTCCGGCAGCTGTACTTAAGAGCCAGCCCCCTTTAGGTTTACAATCTTAGAACGCGTCGTCATTTAACATCAGGTGAGATTGTGGTCAAGCGCTAAGTTTTTTTTTATATTATAGGTGGCAAACGAACAAACGAGTCACCTGATGGTAAATGATCACCGCCGTCCATAGACACTAGCAACACCACGGCAGTCGCAAGTGCGTTGGCAGTTTGTATTTGAGGATGGGGATGGGGGATCGAAGGGGGGAGTGGGGGAGAGAAGTGGGCCTTCGGCGCTCCCACTGACTGAACGAAGCGCATCAATGCAAGCACTGTTACTTCACGTCGGTATTTCTGTGGGCCGTGTGTTACTACCCCGGGCGAGCCGACCCATTCATGCTGAAACCAGTGACAGCTTCAGCATGGCTCTACCACCTTCGAAGTCACAACAAAAAAATGTCACTTAATAACAATGTATTCTATCTCATTCTCTCACAGATGAAAACGTAGCTAAATAAATTTTCATTTCAAAAAACAAAAGAATATTTTCAACAATAATGTACTGCGATTCTATTTACCTATTTAAATAGCGTAATAATAAGGCAAACGTTTATCTAACGTAACAGATAGCTAACCTATTGAGATAACATAACTCTCAAGGACGGACGCTTATCGTCACTTGCAAATCTGTATATAGGTAAATTGTTTGGTTGTTTACAATGTTATTTAGGTTATCGTAGTCCTTAGTACATCGAATTACATAATTTAACCGAGCACTAGTTAACCGAGTAACGTGTTATCACAAATCGGATCGGTTGCTAAGAAACAAATTAATTAATTATTTGTCTAACATATTACCTATTTGTACAGTTTCGTGAATTACTTGCACTTGCAATTTATTGTGAATTCTGCTGCATGTTATTCGGTACATTTCAAGATGTTCTTTTCCGCGTTTACTTATATGCCAAATCCTATTATGGTCAGTTCAGGTTCTTCAGGTTCGGGTTCTCTTCACGATGTTTTCCTTTACAGTCAGCTGATAGTGTTACCAGCTTAAATTAGTAAATGTACGTATGTAAATTCAGAAAAATTTGTTGGTACACGCCAAGGTTTGATTTGCTGATATCGGATTAATATCCCACCGGTCAAACTACTCGACCATCACGACTTCTCAAACCACAACAAACGACATCACGACAAACGCCAGACCCAAACTTAAAAGCCATAACAATACCTTAAACCCAAGGTTACCCATAGAAAGTTTATGGTAACAGTCTTGTGGTCACTTTGCGGTGTAATTCACAACAGCTTCCTCAGGTCGATGAAATAATAGCAGATTCCGAATTCCGAGCAACTATGACGAAACTCGCAACAAAATCAACCTCACATTGCCTGACAAACAGTTTTAACACGACAAAACCTGAATTTTCGGATCTCGCCCCAACAGTCTACCAATTTTTTTTGCGATTACGACAATTGTTTGCACAGAGAAAATCTTTCATTTTTTTTATATAATTGAAGGCAAACGAACAGGTGGGTCACCTGATGTTAAGTGATCACCACCATCCATAGACACTTGCAACACCAGGGGAGTCACAAGTGCGTTGCCAGCCTTTGTTTGAGGGAGGAGGAGGGGGAGAGGAGGAGAGGTGGTCCTCCGGCGCTCTCACTGACCGAACGAAACGCAACCATTGCAAGCACTGTTACTTCACGTCGGGTTTTGTGGGGGTGGGCTCGGGCGGCCGCCTTGATGGGGGTGGCCTTCTGGTTGGGGTCGAATGTTGTGTTGGTGCTTGTTTGGGGGTTGTTTGGGTTGGTGGGTGTGGTGGGGTGGGGGTGGGGGGGGGGGTGTGTTTTTTTATGGAGGAAACGAAAGGTGGGTAGTTTATGTTAAGTGATCATCACCGTCCATAGATACCAGCAACACCAGGGGAGTCGCAAGTGCGTTGCCAGACTGTGTTTGGGAGAGGGGGGAGGGGGAAGGAGGAAAGGTAGCTTCCGGCGCTCTCACTGATCGAACGAAACGCAACAATGCAAGCACTGTTACTTCAAGTCGGTGTTTCCGTGGGTTGGGTGATACTATCCCGGACGAGCCGACATATTCATGCTGAAACCAGTAATAGCTTCAGCGTGGCTCTACCACTGACAAAAACCACCTTTCCAAGTAGCAGTGCAAAATGCTTTCACACAGTTTATAGAGTTCCTAGGTCTCGCGAAATATGTCGTAAAGGTTTAAATATATTCCAATTAAATAGTAGAATGAAGGAAAATACTTTAATTAAGTAACTATAATTTATCGTACAAAAAGAGATGTTTTAATTTTTTGAGTGGATAATATTTATCCAATTGCTGATTCCAAAATACGACGCCCTGAAACCAGCCAAGCAAGATGGCGTGTTTATATATAATGTATGTTTCCACAAAATTATTGTTGTTTTTAGAAAACAACCTTATGTTTATTATCACTGTCATTTATAATACGGAATAAATAGAATCATTCAACAGCTGATAACATGAGTAAGTTGTTAGCAGTCATAACGCGCATTCGGGCCCTGGTATCGAAGGTTGAAAACCGCAGCGTTTCCTTTCCATTGGCTGTATATTTTGATGTATTTACAACAATTTCATATGCATATGTGATAAAACATAGGTAATGCGATAATTTTCGAACAGGCGCTCCTCCATCTGTCATTTATTTTTGAGTAACCAAGAGCGAATTAAATACGTTTTTTTTAATATACTTTTTAAATATTCGAACAATATGTTAATTTTTTTAAGTACGTCTTCTTACGCAAGTAATATAAAGTTAATTGATTAATTACAATTAATATAATTGATAATATGTTTTGAAGCTTTCCATGCTCTTTCTTTTTATTTCCTCTTGTTATTACAATCAGTTGTGAGATTTATACATACATATAACAAGAATGTAAATCGAACGTGTCTTTATAGACGTTTGTGAAAAAAATTGTTGCAGATGTCTTGGAAAAAGTAATAAAATACATTCAATCATTTTTAGAAATGTCTGTCCGTCTGTTTTTATGGAAAGTCACTGCTAAAGTACTGCGTTCACGATAAAATCTCACCAAGAAAATCATAAAGCATATCCTCTAGTAACATTTAGTCTTGATTTCATTAAAATCGGTTCACTCTATCAAATGTTATTGTAATTTTAATGACGTTGCGACTTAAGTACGAGAGAACGGTAGATAAATAAATGGACTTGATACATTTAGATGATTTTATTAGCGACTGTTTATTACATACGTTCCACGCGGAAGGAGTAGCGGGTACTGTTAGTAATAAAATCATACTTCGCTTTTGGAGAAGCAATATTAACCAATGTCTAGTGTGGTTGGGTTTGTTTCCATTACGTCGTGAAACTTCTTTAGCCGCGACTAAACAATAACTAGTTGCATTGTATGACAGAGTGACGGAAGCGTAACAGTTATATTACATCCAAGCAGCTGCCGGTTTAATACACATATATATTTCACAAATATAGCGATGTATAAATTTATGATTTACTTCAATGAACTTAATAATAATAATAACAGGTTTTTAATCAATCTTGATTTAATAAAGAGATATAACGTGACAGTGTTGTAGGGTGAGTGCCCATATGGCTTCATGGCTTTCACAACCAGTTATTGTTAACTCAACATTGTATTAACTATTGTAAGACTAATAAACTTTAATGAATAAAAACACTTTCAGAGTCAGATAAACCAAAACAAAAAACAATCACTTCGAAGCGTAGAAGTGTCCAAAAGGGGAGCAACATAGCAATTCATTCATGGAAAATCATAGTTTCTTATAATAGGTCTTTACCTATGAAATTGCCGTTCTGCAGTACTGGCCATTTCAAATCAAAATAATTTTTGTTTGGCTAAGAATTCTAATTTCAAATTAATTTTATTTTAAAAACATGGAATTCTTTTTCCAAAATTAGTCATTTGTTTATTGACTAGTGTTACATTTTCATGGCATTTCAATCTTTTTTGTCATCATGGATACGTTAAAAATTCGAGTAATCATGGAATATGAGTACCGTCGCGGCAGCAACGCGGCACAAGCGGCACGCAACATCAACGACGTTTACGGAGCTAACACTACAAACCAATGCACCACCTGTTATTGGTTTGCTCGCTTCCGTTCTGGGAATTTCGACCTGAAAAATGAACCTCGCGGTCGTCCGAAGACTTTGGTCGACAATGACGAATTAAAGGCGATTGTGGAAGCTCATGATACACAATCTACGGCTGAATTAGCAGCAGCTTTCGACGTTAGCATCAAAACAATATTGGTCCATTTACGTCAAATTGGCAAGGTAAAAAAGCTTGACAAATGGGTGCCCCACGAACTCAATGATCGCCAGCGCGAAGTACGCGTCCAGACGTGCCTTGCACTGCTCAACAGACCCACAAATGAAGAAATTTTGAACCGCATTGTTACCTGCGATGAAAAATGGATTCTGTTTGATAACCGCAAGCGCTCAGCAAGTTGGTTGGATCCTGGTTCAGCACCTAAACAATGCCCTAAACGAAAACTTACCCCTAGAAAAGTGATGGTCACTGTTTGGTGGTCTAGCGCCGGTGTGATTCATCACAGCTTCTTACCAAACGGGGTGAGCATTACTGCAGATGTGTACTGTGAAGAACTGAACACAATGATGGAGAAGCTGGCACATCTCCAACCAACATGGGTCAATCGCTCATCTCCGCTGCTCCTGCACGACAACGCGCGACCTCATACTGCACAGCAGACGGTCTCCAAGTTGCAAGAACTGGGGTTGGAAGTTCTCCGTCATCCGCCCTACTCACCAGACCTTGCGCCTACAAACTACTACTTTTTCCAGAATTTGGATAACTAGTTGGCGGGAAAAAAATTCAATACCCGAGAGGCAGTACAAAATGCCTTTGAAGAATTTGTTGCCTCCCGTCCAGCTGATTTCTTTAAGAAGGGCATCAATAAACTGCCACTGCGTTGGCAAAGATGCATTGATTGCATGGGTGATGACTTCGATTAATACATACAATACATGAAAAAAATTCGTTTAAATTTTTTCATACAAAACGGCAATTTCATAGGTAAAGACCTAATATATCTATACTAATATAATAAAGCTTTGAGGTTTTGTTTGGTTGAACGCGCTAATCTCAGGAACTACTGGTCCGATTTCAAAATTCTTTCAGTGTTAGATAGCTCATTTATCAAGGGAGGGATATAGACTATATATCATCACGCTAATACTAATAGGAGCGGAGCATTAATGAAGAATGTTTCAAAGTCGGGTTTTTTTTTCCTTTTGAGAGCTTCCGCTGCGTGTTAGCGTTAGCCCAAAGTAACTATTCCACACGAGCATTGTCGCGAGCAGAAGATAGTTATTCTATAAGTATTGTAATATATCAATATATCACACTGTAGTATATACATAATACATCTACCAACCAATATAAATATTATCTTTGATTTTTGGACTGTACCTTTTATATGCCCCACAAAACTTTGAACTAATGTTAGTAAATGCGAAATCCTTACAATACTCGCTGCACAATATATTAAGATATAAATGATTTAAAATAAATGTAACCGCAAGCATCCTATTAACCCCACTACTTGGACGAGCTATAAGAAAATGCCTTAACGATGGCTAGCTATTTCAACCTTTATAGGGCTGTAAATCCATCGCTCGGGTTATCTTAACGCGGCCGTATTGAGAAATGGGAAGTAAAACACAATTTGTGCGAGTACTTACTCGATAGTACAATAATTAATTTTGTTATTATTCGAAAAACATGCGATGGAACAGAAAAGAAACAATAAAAAAATGTACACAACGTTAACACATTTAAATCAAGTTTTACCGTATTTTAACTTTAGTTTATTACTAGTCTAAAATAAAATAGCCTATATTACTCTCTATAATTTCAGCTATCTACCAGTGAAGTTCCCTTAACAATCGGTTCAGCTATTTCATAGATTACTCGATTATTAAAAATTATTTTTTGTTTTCAGTAGCGGATATACTTCCATATCCATCTAAGCGAAATATGAAAATTTAATGACAAAATATGTGCGGGACTAATTTGTCCTCAACAATAGTATTTATTATTTCTACAAACAAAGTGTTAAGTACAAAATGTATTAAGCATTGAATACAAGAATATGTATTACAATAACAATATTCTATCGAGCATTCGAAATAACATTTAGTGAAAGTGTTATTCAAAACGTTAGTCCGCGGGAGGGCATCGATGTCAGATAGAACAAATTGTGTAATAAGAAAAAATATTATACGTTGTGTCGTAACGGTATAATTTGTGATAAGATATGAATTCACTTACCTTACTCACAATATTATATTTATCAGCCACATAGGTCATGAAACACCGACATTGAAAAATGGATTTAGAACGGTAATATCACGCGGGCTCACAATTATTCGCTTAACTTTATAAACGCCAAAATAGTTAACCACAACGACTAATAACATCATAGACTTTGTTATCTGCAAGTGCTTACTACGATAACTTACCTTACTCACAATATTATATTTATCAGCCGCATAGGTCATGAAACACCGACATTGAAAAATGGATTTAGAACGGTAATATCACGCGGGCTCACAATTATTCGCTTAACTTCGGGCTCACAATTATTCGCTTAACTTTATAAACGCCAAAATAGTTAACCACAACGACTAATAACATCATAGACTTTGTTATCTGCAAGTGCTTACTACGATATGTACCGACGACCTTTCCGAATACGCATACATTTACTAATTTAAATTGGTAGCACTATCGGCTAACGTTGAAGGAAAACATCGTGAGGAAACCCGAACCTGAGAAATGTTTTTATAGTACCACTATTTGTGGGAAAATTTAGAACTGTTGATTTCTGGGAATTTGAAGTCGCCAATACATCGTGGGCTGCCGTGGTGATTATGCCCATACCTTCCTTCCCGGAAGAGGTCTATGAACCTGCAGTAGGGTTTTTGTGAAGCTGATATGATGATGACTATAGGCTTAGCATAAAACAAGTTAAATTACTTGTAAAAATAAATAACCTATTAGGTCTTTACCTATGAAATTGCCGTTTTGTATGAAAAAATTTAAACGAATTTTTTTCATGTACTTTTTATTTGTATTAATCGAAGTAATCACCCATGCAATCAATGCATCTTTGCCAACGCAATGGCAGTGTATTGATGCCCTTCTTAAAGAAATCAGCTGGACGGGAGGCAATAAATTATTCAAAGGCATTTTGTACTGCCTCTCGGGTATTGATTTTTTTTCCCGCCAAGGAGTTATCCAAATTCTGAAAAAAGTAGTAGTCTGTAGGCGCAAGGTCTGCTGAGTAGTCTGGTAGTCTGGTCGTATGCTTGTGTGAATTTTTGTCAAAGTCTGGTAAGTAGTCTGGTAGTCTGGTCGTATGCTTGTTTGAATTTTTGGATGGGTAAAATATTGTGATTTCGCGTCACCGACCGTAATCGATGACGTCGATAAGCTCGTGACGTATTGCGCTTTGGCCAGACTAGTGAAGCAAAGTATAGCGGCCTTTATACATGTAATATTGATATTTTGTATTGAAGTTGATCAGCCTATCATATGTATAAGGAGCTTCTGCTCGCGACTTCGTCCGCGTGGAATAATGACTTTGGGCTAACTAACACGCAGCGGAAGCTCTCAAAAGGAAAAAACAATTTTGAAACACTCTTCATTGGTGCCCCGCTCCTATTGTGTTAGCTTGATGATATAGCCCATAGCTTTCCTATCTAGAGCTATCTAATACTGAAAGAATTTTTCAAATCGGAGCGGAACTTTAGTGACAGACAGACAGACAAACAGAGTTATATTCGCATTTATAATATTAGTAAGGATTAATTGATAAACTGTATAAAAATGTGTATAATTATTGCTTGAAGTACTATGTATGTGAAAACTAAACTAATTTTAATAATTTCAATTTACAAATTTTGAAATTTAAATAAATCGGACTATAAACGAATTAAAAAAAAAGTGTGTGTGTACTTATGTACGCGCGTACACGCGTTAGAAGTTATACTTCTTTGGCGAAACAAGATAAAAATCTTTTCAAAAGTTTTATCTTTCGCCTTATTCTACGTTTGTAGAAAAAACGACACTAACAATAGAAAAAAGGTATTCAATACATTGAAAGTTTTAATACAAAGAAACAAAATGTTGACTATAGCTTACTTCATTCAGGGTTCGTGACGGTGTGCGCGCGCATCGTAATAACTTCAGGGTGTCGCTTTTTCGTGACGGTGTGCGCGTGTATCGTAAAGATTTACTCTCATCATTTTTCCCTAACGCGCCAAAAGAAGTATAACTTCAAAAGGTATTTAATACATTGAAAGTTTTAATACAAAGAAATACAAACACTAAATACAAAGAAACAAAATGTTGACTATAGCTAACTTCAGAGTGTCGGTTTTTCGTGATGGTGTGCGCGCGCATCGTAATAACTTCAGGGTGCCGGTTTTTCGTGACAATATTCTTTTTCTGGATAAGAGATATTTCCTTTACCGCTATGTCCTTTTCTTTACCCCTGACAACGTATATGTTAAATTTCAGGGGCTCTGATTTTACTCGTGCCCTCAGGAAGTGTACCTCTCATTCCCCTGCACGTGCGCTCCGGGTGGTGCTAAAGAGTAACGAAATTTTTGACCGCTTCACTGTTCCACATAAATTGAACCACGCATACTATCTACGTATCGCAGGTATCTAGCCATACGATTAAATAAAAAAAATTGAGCCGTTATGGGACGCCTGGCAGATGTGAAACATCGAAATTGTTTTGTATAAGTTATATGTCTAAAAGAACAGGTTAGGACAGGAATCAGCTATGGGATAACGAAAAGATAAAGCATTACAAATTTGTTCCATAAAATTATGACTGTTTATATATTTTATCACATAAATATTATTTTTTATTAAATACTAAAATTCAACTAGGCGCAGGCGCGATGTGTTTGGCGGCATTTATCAAAGGGCGCTAGGTCGTCAGCGCGTGCCGCGTAGCACTAGTAGAACGAGTGGAATTTGAAACTTGTGCTTACACAGATAGGTTTGCAAATGTTTTTGAGTATTTCGTTAATAGTGCAAAGTTCGTGTTTTGCGTCGCCACGTGTCGCCAAGCCAACAATCAGGTTTGCCCGCGCCTATAGATGTTTCATATCAAAAAAGTCGAGGCAGTCTAAGGACTACCGACAGAAGTGAAAATTCAGAACAATGTAATTTAAACTGTGTTCTCTTTTTAATTTTTAAATTAAATATAAAAAATATGTGAATTATTTAAATTGCATAATTCGTAAATTGACATTATCATCATTAGTCAAATAATAATTATATACTTTTTTATACAGTATATTAATTCATCAAACATATGATGGACTGCATAATCTTAATACAAAATACCAATATTAGATCTACACAGGCTTTTATACTACGCGTAACTACTCTGAAGCAAGCCGCGCAAGCGTAATACGTTCGGTCATGCTTACTAGCGTGTCATGACGCGAAATTATAAATATCTCCTGCCAAAAAAATACCGCTTAACGCACCTAAAAAAGTTTTTATTTCTAAATACGTATGCAAATTTTATTTTTATTTATAATTAACTTTTACTGTGTGTATACATTTTTATTACTATCTTTGTCATTGTTATATATTTGTACGTATGTATGTATGTATATTCATGTTATATATACACATATATATATTTATTTTATTATAATATTGTATACATGTATATATTTATTTATCCATTTTCTTCTGTTTTGTTTATATAGGCACTACCTACAAAAGTTTTGGCTTAACATCAATACCGCTGGTTAGCTGGAAGAAAATGCCTCATGGAAATAAACTCGCCAGTGTACAAATCAAAAGTGCAATAAAGAATTCATTCATTCATTCAAATTTTCATGACGATTGGTTAAGTAATTAAGAACATGAAGGCGTAAAAAAAAACAAAGTACAAAGAAAAAACAAAGAAACAAATGTGAGATACGCATATAAAATACATTAGTGCTATGAATCAACGAATCACAATACAAACAACAACACAAAACATAGTGTGCCGTAAACCGCCTGAAACACAATATAACCTTTCAAAAGGCCGTGTGCGATACTCGTATTGCGCGAACTCGTAGGTTCCCCGAACGACCGAAGTTATGGGGCCACAAAACGTCAAGCGAATCATCAATGTTTAAATCGTAATATATTGAAGAATTTCGCAATTATCATATTTCATACTTATTTACGACGTCTAGGCTCCCATCCGACGTCTATCTGGTGCGATCCTTTGTGCTCATAAAACGAATAAGCCAGGGTGTAATAAACATGTATTTTTCCATATAATTATGTATTAAATTTAAAATGAATTTTATTTGTAACATGACCTTGTAGTTGTAAGTTTTATCACTACATATTAGAAAACAAAGTACGCTGTTATTAGGCTGTGTAGTCGTCTGTTAGTCTGTCTGTCTGTTCGCGATAAACTCAAAAATTCCTGAACGGATTTTAATGCGGTTTTTACCAATAGATAAAATTATTCATAATATCATCAATAAACTGCCACTGCGTTGGCAAAGATGCATTGATTGCATGGGTGATTACTTCGATTAATACAAATAAAAAATACATGAATAAAATTCGTTTAAATTTTTTCATACAAAACGGTAATTTCATAGGTAAAGACCTAATATTACAAACCTAACATTATAAATGTGAATATTTATTAGGTTTCCACGCCTTAACAATTGAACCGGCCGTAATATTTTGCATACACGTTGTCACGGGTATAAAAAAGCCATGGGAATCCTTTCTACCAGAAAGAAGTACTGTTCCCGCACGACAGGTAAAATCTACATTTATGCTATGCAATTGCAATACTATAATACAATCTCTATTAATGATTTAGAAGAACAAGGCAAGATTGAACATAGATCAAGGTATTGTGGAATCTGCAGAATCTAGAAAGAAGAGATTACCGGTAAGCATATAAGTTAATACGAAATTTCCATGGTGTGTAGAGTTATAAGTGAAAAGTTTAGTATAACTTCATAATCGACCCGAGAAAGTATGATGTTTTTTTAAACACGTCCCGCGTTATGTGCTAAGCCTTATGTTTCATGAGAATACCCAAACATATCTACAATTAACTGATACCAAGTCTCACAACAATTAATATTATTAATTATCCTGTGTGAGATTGGAAACTCAACACATTACAACGAGGCGACCGTTTAGTCACTACGTCAGTCATGCTCTAAAACAGTGTTTTTCAAACTTTTTCTTAACGTGGCCCGTTTAGTATGAAGAAATATTTCGCAACCCCTTACCCGTTGCTATTCTTTCATGTATTTTATTTTGTGACAAATATTCAATTTAACATATTTAGTCATTTTCATAATTAGGGTTCGGATAAAAACATAAGAGTTCTCCTAAGCTTCTTTTATATTTTATTTATTTAATAAAATTGGTTGTGTCCTTTAGTTAACATTTCTTAATAAATATTTTAAAACTTAATTGTTTTTTTTTACTGCAGTAGCTTTCTCAATCTTTTGCAAGTCCGCTATAGAAGCTTCGCGACCCCCTTAAATAGGTTTCGTGACCCCCTTGGAGGTCGCGACCCACACTTTGAAAAACACTGCTCTAAAAGAACAGAGAAAGGGTTTTTAGTAGTTGCTGTACCAGAACAATGCTGTCGAAGCTACACTAAAGAACTTTTCGTTAGTTTTTCCGAGAATGTATCACAACAGAGCGAGAGATAAAATAACACATGATAAACGCTATATTTATCATAGAGTTGTAAAATCGAAACAGATACATCAAACTTCATATAATAAAATTAGTTTTCTTCGTGGTAGTGAACATCTTTGAAGTGAAACATCTATTGGTGCGCCTTGACAGTAAAATCGTATGCCGTCACGGTAAATGGCATGACGCTCTCTTATGCCATCGTGACTCCTCTGCGCGAACGCTCTTAACTCCCTACTGTGTGTGCACGTATGTAATATACACATCGTTGCTTCTCCGCGTGAGCTGCGTATTATTTTTACTTAACTATAGTATACTTGACACGTTTACGGCTTGTATACACGCTTTGCATTTTTCTTTAAAATATTATTGTTACAGTGAAACTTTTATTACATCGTCTCAAACTTTTTCGTCTGTCTGTTGCATGTCGCGTGATGGTCGGCCGCGGAGTAGGGATAAAGTGAAAGGCGTTCGTCAGAGCAGCCAGGGCCAATATGGTAGCGCCTATAGTTCGCAGCAGCTGACCGTGTAGTGTATAGACTATTATTAGTTAAATGTCTATAGTGTGAAAAAAAGTTTCACTTTTACCGTGGTTTCATAAAACCACACAATCCTTTTTTTTTAATCAATATGTTCTTTCTTGTTTTAAAAAGAAATTACCGTTTACAAATTTAAATATTAACTTAATGTTTCACATCTGCCAGATATCTTTAAGGCCAACTTGTTTTGGTGCTTGGTGGTCTCCAGTAAAATATATAGTATCAGTTAACGCACTCGAGTTTTGATCCCCACTCAAGGCTCATCGTGCACCCTTTTCAATCAGTTAATAAATAATGATCAGAATACATCAACGATTAAAAAGTAATGACCTTTAAGAAAACAATTTTAAATTAATAACGGAGAAGGTTATATTTGTAGTTTGCAGACTTTTTTAATTGCCGTACGATAGTATATCTATAAGGCTGGAGTGGCCGAAACCCTTTTAGCCGGATGGGTATTATCCTGGCAGTCGTAAAATCCGTTTATGGTCTATAAAAGCAAGTGGAGATACACATATACAGGCTGTGCATTTCTTATACTTGTTGCATTTTTATAACCAATATATTTCGTTATGATTTGTAACTTCTGAACGTATGCGAAATACTAACTACTTTTTATTATGTTTGCAAATGAGTCTGAAGTATCGGGAACATTCATATTTTTATTATACTTTTCATTGTAAAGTGGATGTAATACTTTTGATTTTAATAAATCCGTTTTCATATGTCCTTCGTTAGACAATTTTAACTTATCCTTAAGGTACATTTTAAAGGTATTTGAAGTGGAAACTTCGTTATGACTTGAAACTCGAAGAGGCGGAAGAGACAAATATATACATATACAGGATTTAGCATGCGAGAGAATGAGATAGAATACATTACACAGAGTTTCTTATCGTCTCGGTCGCCTCACTGTATATTGTACTATCTAATAGTAGCTCTGTTCCGCGCATTATATGTGTGTTAGTACGTATGTATGTGTATGCGCTAGCGTATTACGAAGCATTGGGGAAAAGCGTCAGAACCACCCTGGTGTATTGTTCACCTGTACGGTTAATATTAATGTTACATCATTTTCTAAGATGTTACTCCTACCGCATGTGTACCCCCTTGTTTATTGCAGCAAGTCCAAGTGACGTTATCGTATCTAATGGCAAACACAGTGTACTCTAAAATTAATAGGGACCATCGGATATTACTATTCATCAGCCATCGTCACGATGGTAGGGGTTTTCCTAAGCGCACCTGGCTAACTACCACTCCAAAGTTGAAAATCTTCCGCCAAGCACCTGTAGGTGTGTTCTGGCAGCTGCACTTGATACCCAGTACCGCTCTAGTCTTAGGGTGTTCATCCTTTTACACCACATCGACATTTAAGATTAAGTGAGAGGGTAGTCATATGCTAAAATCTATAAAGTAAAAAAAAACCGATTGGCAGTCGCTATCTCCGATTACAATGAAATCGACGTTTATAAAAACCCGCTAATTTCCGAAACCAATCGACGTATGTAAAAGTTAATCTGGAGTTAAATGAGACAAGGAAAAGAATACGTAGTGTTAAAAGTATGCTTTAGTTGTGGAATCAGGAATAAGCTACCAACTGAGGCTTTCCCGGGAAACTACAGTATAGAATTCTTAGAAATAAACAGGCTTTTAAAAGGTCGAGTACGCGAACGTGATACCTCCGGTGTTGCAAGAGGCCATAGCTGCGGTGACCGCTTACCATCAGGAGGCTCGTATGCTTGTATGCCACCATCGTGGTAAATAAAAAAGTAACAGAAATGATTATCAAGAAATATAATTATCAAGAAAAATAATTAAGAGGGTATCGAAAACGTAGATTCAATCGTCGTGAAGCCGCTAATAAATTTAACACGAAGGACAACTACTTAAATAAATATCAACATAAATAGCCAACCGAGTTTACGATATGTTTTCTTTGGCGTTTGTCTACAATCTATATATGTCTTTAGAGTTTAAAATCAAAATATACTGACAGGAAAATCGTCTACGTTTGTATAGAATTTTATTTTTCATTTTATCAAATAAGCATATTGGAAAGCTCCTAGTAACGTAATTTATTTTAAAACAACTAAAGAAAAATTATTAATATATAAACGTAGTAATCTGGAAATACGCGAAAACACAAATCCGATTTGCAAAATTCTTTTTGCGTTTATAACCTACTAACTTTTGGTCGCTTTTCCTTCGGGAACAATATGTTTTTTTCTAGAAGATACCCAGTATCATTTTCTGTACTCTTGACCACGTGTATGCAACATTTCATGATGATCTGTTAAGTAATTAAGATGTCAATGCCTAACAAACAAACAAACTTACATTCGTATTTATGTATTATTTATATTTATATTCGCATACTTTTACATAACAACCACCTTGAAGGCCGTACAAAATTTGATTTAAAAAGAAACCCCTTGTTACAACGAGTTCAATTTTTTATTGGGACATTTCAATTTAAAAGAATATAGATAAATAAATAGAATAAATTAGCTTTTTCTCGCGTCTTCGTTCGCACTAATGTACATTTATCCTACGCCTAGGGAAAACGTTACCTACTTTCTTTTCGATTAAATATACCCTGTTTTTATTCCTATGCCCTGCAAAACGTCACAATAATCCGTTGAGTAATTGAAACGTAAATGCGTAATAAACAAACAACCTCATATTCGCATTTATAATATTTATCAGGAAATTAACCTGAAAATTAAATTAAATTAATTTACCTCTCAAACAACGAAGTGCCAGAATCAACAGTAGTGGTTAAAAAACTCTTTAAGTATACCTACTTAGAAGATAAAAAGAAAAAAAAAATTGTATACCAAAATACCAAACCCTTAGAAGCTCGTAAAATGCAAGCTAGGGAGGTTCAACTCACGTTTGCTTCGTACAGTCGCATCGTAAAATCTGTATCAATGTGTTCCGTAGCCATTTAGAGAACGACCGAGCGACTGTCGGCATCTCTCACACTACGTTCGCTTACAATGAAATATGAGATAATTGTTTCTCATTAATTAAAACCTAACATTTAATTTTATAGAATTTATTTAAAGTCTACTATAAAAACGAGTGTCCGTCTGCCGTACATATTTTTAATTAATATTGTGCTCAGTTTGGTCATGAAAACAGGGCGGTGGTATGATAAGTGATTGAAAAGTATTTAATAATTAGGGCAAAAGGATGATACATAAATATTAATATCACATATTCAGTACTGATTTATAATGGACGTGTCTGTTTATTTAATATAGGCTATAAATGATATAAAATAAAGTCGCTTTTTGCGTCTACATGCGTGCTCATTTAGATCTTTTGAAATCTACAAAGGATTTTGTTACGGTTTCCACTATCGTTTAAAGAATTCCTTCTCGAAGTCTGGAAGAAAAATGCGATGTATTCTATGGTACGATGGAGTTATCAATCACATACATTGGTAAAACTGGTTAAACTTACAAACATAATAATAATGTCGTACAAAATTTTAAGACTCAAAAATGTCTACTGAAAAGTCGACGATGACATATTATGTCTATTTCCTAAGGATAGTTCGCAATAATCATTTTTTGCATTTTAAATATTATTAAAAAATAATTGGTTTAAATAATTATTAATCCCTATCCAATTAAATACTTTAAATACATTTAGCATTTAATGTAGACCAAAATTGCCCTTACAGCATACTATTTCGTTAAGTATCTTAGAGGATATGATAGATTTTAAAAATACACAATGAATTTTTTATGTGAAGATTCTTACGTAACTCCTATGACTTTCATGAACATCAAATCAAATCGCCAAAATTTTATCTCATTCTTTTAGACAATTATGTCGAAATATTTACTACACGATCGCAAAATGTTTGTAAAATTGACATACTCTCAAATGAATATGTATAATTGTTAAAGTAAGATACCGATGTAATTTTATACAATTTAATAATTAAAACAATGATAATTTTGAATTGTGCAGTTTATTACACGGCCATTAATCAGACGGTTAAAGTTTTCGTCTGAACCGAAAGAGTCCAGTTTACGATTTAACCCTAAGTTAGCCGTCTCGTAAACTGATAGATTGAACAAACGTACAGTTTTATTTGAAAACCTAATGTATTTATTTTATCTATAGTAAAAGTATTATTGGCTAAAAAGTACTTTGATAATCTATACTAATATTATAAAGAGGTAAAGTTTGTGAATTTGTAAAGTTGTAGGGCGTAATCTCAAGAACTACTGGTCCGATTTTAAAAATTATTTCAGTGTTATATAGCTCCTTTATCGAGGAAGGTTATAGGCAATATATCATTACGCTAAGACCAACAAGAGCGCAGCACCAATGAAGAATGTTCCAAAATTGAGGTTTTTGTTCCTCTTGAGAGCTTCCGCTGTGTGTTAGCGTTAGCCCAGAGTAATTATTCCACGCGGACGAAGTCGCGGACTGAGGCTAGTATTATATATTTTACATGAATGCAGACACAAAGGAATTGTATAAGCACTCCTTTCTTACTTTAGCGAATAAATTCTTTGTCCAGACTCCGTGATATCCAACTTTAATTATAATTTGCCGGAACAAACAGACAGACCGATAAAAATTTAAAATAATGTTTTCCTTTTAAGTGAAAACTTTTTAGGCGTGTTGAGCGGTATTTTTGTCAGGAGATAAATTTATAATTTCGAGTCACAGCATCCTAGTAAGCATGACCGGCCTTATTGCGTTTGCGCGGCTTGCGTCAGACGAGCGACAGGGGCTATAGGGGGCTGTGTACATGTAATATTTATATTCTATATTGAGACTGTGCAGCTCATCATATGTTTTCAATCATGTGTTATAATAGGTGGTAGAGCCACGTTGAAACTATTACTGGTTTCAGCATGAATGGGTCGACTCGCTCGGGGTAGTACCACCCTCTCATAGAAAACAGACGAGTGCTCGCATCGTTGCGTTTCGTTCGATCAGTGAGAGCGCCGGAGGCCCACCTCCCCTCCCCTCTCCTCTCCCACTCCCTCCCCTTCACCACGCACTTGGGACTCCCCTGGTGTTGTTAGTGTCTATGGACGATGTTGATCACTTAACATCAGGTGACCCAGGTTCGCCTCATATGATATTAAAAGAAAAAAACATGTTTGATTAATTAGCAAATTGTATACAAATGTACATAACCATTGCTCCGAGTGCCAACAAATGTGAAAACCAGACTAATGTTTTGAAATTATTAATTATCATTACATAGTATAAAACAAAGTCCCCTACCGCGTCTGTTTGTCTGTCTGTTCGCGATAAACTCAAAAACTACTGTACGGATTTTCAAGCGATTTCACCATTGGATAAAGTAATTCATGAGGAAGATTTAGGTATATAATTTGTCAAGGTTCTTTTATTGTCAGGGCGGGACAGCGTCCGCCGGGCCCGCTAATTTTAAATAATTTGGACTATAATTAATTTAAGCGTTCGAATGAGAACAGACAGCGGAAGCGACTTCATTTTATACTATGTAAATTTTGTGTTATTTGACTCTATATTTTGTAATGTTGATGGCGATTTATGTAACAGGGTTCGCTTATTATGCACAAGTGAAATGGATATAAAATAATACCACGGAGCATGAATTCTGAGATGCCACAAAAACTCCCTGGAAAGTTATAACAAGGGGGCCACTATCTTGTCAGAACATTGAAATTATCACAAGATACTTATATTACCTACTCGTCAATGGCAGCAATAATCTAGAAGATTGGAACAACAAAAAAAAAATGTTAGCTGTCTACACCATAAATTATATAACCTTAAATTTTATGATTTCTTTTTTATTTAATTTATGTTGAATATACAAGCTCTTTCAAGGCGTCGAAGCTGGCACGAAGCCAACTATTTTATAGTGAATCTGTTTTCTCAAGTTCGATAGGAAGTTTTATACATTTCCTGAGTGAATTCCCTCTCGCCCCTCTTTATTAGCGAACAGAGAGAGCAAATTGAATAGTCCTCCACTATACTCGTTATACGGGACGACCTTTGTTCGACTTAGTTAATATCGTTCAAGGATTCTCGTTCATAGTAGAATTCAGGGACGAGACAGTGTATTGATAAAGTCTTAATTTCCAGTAAATTGATCATAAATATTACTTCTGTAATGGGCTAGTTAATCACCGTAATATAAACTATGCTTAATCTGGAATTGTATGGCCGAATTGAAGCCGTGACATTGACCATCTGGAATTTAGTAATAAAATAAATTATTCAACGTAGAGATGCGAAAGTTGTAAGGGGTTTCTAGACACTGCTTCTTTGTTTATTATATTTGCTCAAAACCCTATTATTTTATAAAATAAAGGTTACTCCTTATAAACTTCGTGATCTGCTACTGAAAGTCCCATCAAAATCAGTCAAACTGTTTCGCACATTAGCTGGAATAAACATGACAAACAGACTTACCAATTAAAAAAAAACGTTTTTTGTTATAAGTGCCGTATATATTTTCATATCCATTTAGTCAAAGGATTATTTTATTTATTTATTATTTATTTATTAGTCAAATATTAATTATTTTAATTATTAAGTATTTTATTTATTTATTAGTCAAAGGAAAATTCCAACATTACAAATAGATACTTCAATTTTATTGATTGATATGCATATACATATGTAGGTATGTGTAGAATTAAATTAAAACAAATGCTTCTTTAAACTTAGACATAAGTAGCTAGACAGCATAACAAAATTTCTAATAACCGGATATTTTTACAACGTAGATCGTGTCACAGCTGAGGATCCAATGAAGGTCATTATTTATTCGCTTGTTTGTCCGTCCTCGATTCAAGGAACAACCAAAGATATACTCAGCGAGTTTTTATCTAAGTTACAATACTTAGCAAACTGAGTATCGTTTAGCATTTTAGTTACTGTATTTGGACACTTTCGAACATGGTGATATAATAAATACTATACTTTCTATAGCCTTGAAACCGTGTAACTAGAAAAGTTTTAAGTATGATCGTGGGTAGATATATGAGTAGAGGGAGACCGAAAAAGGAATGGATGGACTGTATGACAAATTATGTGTGTCAAAGGTGTGAATACTGAGATGACATATGATAGGCGAGAGTGGAAAAGGAAAACATGTTATGCCGACCCTACTCAGAATACGATAGCATAAAAGGACAAGATGATGATGACTTTCTGTAGTTGTAAATAGAAAATATCCGCTATACTAACGTGCCATATGTTACCTTAGTTTAACTTCTGTAAATCGTATTATCCATATAATAAATATTAAAGTAATAATACTATACAGGAGGGTGAATATATTATCTCCGTACGTTCAAATTGAGTAACAGACAATTTTAGTCATCGCTACGTATTATAAAGCAAAGTTCTCTGTTACGTCTTTCTGTTTGTTCGCGATAAAATCAAAAACTACTGAACGGATTTTCATGAAATTTTCACCTGTAGATAAAGTGATTCCTGGGGAAAAGGACAAGGTATATAATTTGTCAATGTTTTTTTTTAATATCAGGGCGAGACAAGGTTTTTTTTTTCGAACTGACTACGCTATTGACCTAGTAAGGTCTTAACAGCTTCACCGGACTACAAGGCGAAACAACGACTGCCCGGCCCGCTAGTACTTTATAAAGAAATTATATAGACCAAAGAAATACTAAATTCATTAATTTACTCTATCTTATAGATAACAGTTTATGATGTTAATTACTATTTAATATAATTACAAAACTAGCTGCCAGTCCCGGATTTGAAAAGATGAACTAAGGCAGAAAATGAAACCAATTCTTCTCTTTACAGTATGACCAAGTAATGACATCCTATGGTGATGAATAAACATCAATCTGTCAATTCCGTAAATTTCGTGCAGATCTCCCTATTCAATCTACCTCAATTATTCACTTTTCATGTGGAGATTTTTTAATCCAAATTTTTAATTTTCCTTTTGAAGTAAAACTTCTTTTGGCGCGACTAGGAGGTAATTGGAGGACAATGCAACGGAAGTCCGTTACGGCAATATGGAGTCTCGTTTCTGTACCATCCGGTTAGATAATAATTAAACATAACCAAAACTACTATTAGATCATAATTAATTTAATTCGTTACTTATCATAGTAATCTGTTCATACTTTTCTATATTTTATTTACTTTATAACAGAGATTTGCTAATAATATTTCCTGTGTTATTAAAGTACCGAATTAGCTGATAGATGGCACTACAGATAATGAAGCTTTGATTTAATTTGTTACTTACTTACATTGAAACCAGGTGGCAGCACAGTCGCACGCCCATATATACATAATTAATTCCATTGTAGGAAATTTATTATTATTCAATTTCATTTTTTAATTTTTTTTTCAAAAATTTTTGATTGATTTGATTATAAACTGATTTGATTACTTTTTAGAATAAGAATTTTTGTAACAAAATTTAATATACAATATATTTTACCACTAATTCTTATATGTAAGTATATTGAGATTGTTGTTAACATGCACTTGTTTTTGTATATAGCGTTTCAAAATAAATTATCCACTGCTGTTGTATAACGCGTTCATTAATAGAGTCATAATGCGTAATGCCACCTGAGACACAGGATTATCTAGTTTAGGTGGCAGCGGTCATATGTAGAATACATCAATTTTTAATCTACTTTTTGATAGTTTGCGGTCCATAATTCTGGTTAGATAAATTTTATAATAATATTTTTTGTAAGTTTATGATTTATAATCAACCTCTTCAGTATTGTTGTTTAGCATATTGTATATTATCTGTAATAAGTTATAATTACTAATACTAAATAATATAACGGCACCATATTGTATTCTATCGCATACAAAATAAATAAAAAAAAATGCGTGTGTACTTATGTACACGCGTTACAAGTTATACTTCTTTGGCGTAACAAAAAAAAATCTTTTCAAAAATTTTATCTTTCGCCTTATTCTACGTTGGTAGAAAAAATGACACTAACAATAAAAAAAGGTATTTAATACATTGAAAGTTTGAATACAAAGAAATACAAACAACAAATACAAAGAAGCAAAATGTTGACTATAGCTAACTTCAGGGTGTCGGTTTTTCGTGACGGTGTGCGCGCGCATCGTAAAAATTTACGCTCATCATTTTTCCCTAACGTGCCAAAAGAAATATAACTTCAATAAATAAACTATTTATTGACAAAATCAAAAATATTTTAAAAGTTTTACTTCAATCGCGTGTGACGGTTACATACTTTACGTACACATACAACATACGTACAACATACGTTACTCATTTTTTTAATAATTTGCTGGCGTACAAACCTTGTCCAGACTATGAAAAACACAACAAAAAAAATACATACATTCGGCAATTGATTTTTATATACATGGATTCAGAATAAGCTTTATAAATGATCACCGCGTTTGCATTCTTTGAATATTCCTATGAGAAGTTAGAAAATGTGCAGTATTTTCATGAAAAAGGGCACGTCGGTAGATCAGTAGACTTCGGACAACATTATAAGAAACTTGTTATAGTGGCGAATCGTTTCGGAACGTTGTGTTTTGGAATTAGCCAATACATATAGAGTTACTGAGTCGTTTTTGCAGACTGGCATGAGGACAGAGTTGATGGGTATTTACTTTCGGCGGTGGTCGATGCCTCTTGATTGTGTTGCACCAACTTCGCTAAGTTCCCAAGAAATTGAAGCTATAAAAATAATAACTGTTATTTAGTGTGACAATTGATTAACCTTTGATTGTAATATTAGTTTTTTTATTTATTTTAACTTGTGCGAATATGTTCTAGTAAGTATTGTCATCATCAATAAATTAATTTAAAATCGTCAACAAGGCGTGTCTCTACCTTTTTTTTTCAAAAAAATATTACCTCATCTTTTACTTAGGTTAGTGAGGCCAAAAAAATGGTTTTTCGAATTTTTGTCTGTACGTTTATCTCAGAAAAACTTAACCGATTTTAATGCCGTTCATTGATGTATCGTGACAAGATTCTCATAACATTTTTTTTGTTTTAAAGAAATTAAAATACCTAATACACGCAATTTTACATACGCGCTTCGGTTTATGTAACTGGTGCTTTTGTTAACTGTGATCTGTAAAATCATGGCTGGAAGTTTATATTGACACAATGAACACGAAGTTAAAAAATAATGCAAAGTTTCGGATATATAGAACGTCCAAATGTAAGTTAAACTCTCATCAATATGGTCGACCGTATTAGATAGGGATCAGCTTACTCGTTGACCTATATAGCTGCACCGCTTCGCATTGCATTGGATAATTTTTCACAATTTTTTTTTTTGTTTAAAAAATATATTTGCTAATATATTTTGTTGTGTAACTGCATCAAGGTTAACTTGTTTTTTTTTTTCAATAAAGATCGCAGAAAAACAGTTTTAATATAATTTCGTCCTCATCGAACATCCACGCGTACGGAGTTACGGACAAAGCTAGTGTAAAATAAACTCGTTGTTATGATAGTCCGCACATAACTTAGTATTAGAGAACGATAAGGTTAACTTACAATGTTTTCCTTCCTTATATCAGAAATCACATCTAAACGCACAGTAGACTACCATTTCCTATACCTATACATATTTAACATAGCTATATTGTTTTCTTGGGTCTATAAAATTGTTCGACTGTATCGAAGGAGAAATAAATTAATAAATAAAACGATAGATTTCTGCCCTTGTGCGTGAGTCACGCAAAATCTGCTGGATAGATTTCGATTTTTTTGTTTTACTTCTTATACGATACCATTACACAATTTATTTTTGATCCCTTGGTACAGTAAATTGCTTTATACAACAAAATACAAACATAATAATTTAGGTGTAAACACAATATCTACATATTATAGTACAATTTTGTAGTGCAATACTCACGGCACGACACACCAGTCTGACACTTAACCGTTTTTTTTTTATTACAATTTTTTAACAGTGTACATGAATTATTTAGCTTTGGTAATCGACACTGCTTTTCAACTACACCATACTCAAAATTCATTTCAATATAGCCATGTTATAAGGCAAAATTAAATAAAACAGAGAAGAAGAAAGTCCGAAGCCTCTGAAAAAAATTAGTACCTATCAAATAATTTAACAAAATCAATTTATTACAACGATAGCGACCACAAAGGTACGAGAGTAAAATGAAATGGTTTTTATAAAGCGATTTCTTTTATGATACATAATTGTGGATTACAATGAAGAGTCCCGTTCGACGGTGGTACACGTACGCACTTTATATTCCACCTATATTCATAAAGCGATTTGATTCTTCATTCATAATGCGAATTACTAACGAGTGGAATTTTCTTAACGCGTCTGCCTTCTTAATATGACATAACCAATGATATTATAAGTAAAAAGGTGTAGATACGTTACCTACATTTTGACAAAACAAATGACACGACAACGCACACATGCGTAAAGTAATATTGTAACGCCACACTGTCTTAGATAAAATGTCGAAATAAGATAGCATATTATCAATATCGGTGGTAAAAAGGAATACCTATATGTTGCTTAGATGCGGGCGGATTGACAGGGCAACCGTCAAAAGTAAGCTAGCTATCCAAATTTTATCAAAGCGCTGTCGAAGCGCTTATGACGTATCTATAATTATAATATCATTGAACATAACCCTTCAAGCGACGATTTCATATCGTTCATCAACTACGCACTAGGGATGATGTTAAGAGAGCGATTAATCAAACAATCGATTTATAACCATAGGAATATGATCACTTTAATCGATACTAAACATCGAATCGATCTAGTGTAGCGATCTCCGACACTATAAAATCGTGATTCGATTTTTTCTATCGACGTAGAAATAGAACCATACAATAATTTTTAATTTAAATTAAAAACAGCTCATCAAAAACAACAAAAAATTAAAAGATCGATATTTGAGTAATCGAACCACTAGACCTCGATTTTTAATAATCCATCAAATAAACCATGACTCGCATCGATTTTAAAATCGATTTTTTTTTGCGAAGAGTCGTTTTCCCGGCTACGCTCACTATGTCCCCCATAATTCTCATTTTCGATTTAATATTAGCGAGTTCAAGTGTGACATTATTGTAGTTCTCAACGGAGCATTCATGAATTTAAATTTAGACTAAATACATAATCGATTTATGAGATAGCCACTGTTCTAATGTACTAAATTTGATTGCAACTTATATGACTCATCTATATAAATATGGCTGAATGTACCGTACGTGCATTATTTCAGAACGGCTGAATATATTTGGCTATTTTTTGTTGTGTTTGTAATAGTTGTCAATAGAATTTTCTATGCAAGAAAATATTTGAAAAATAGTATGAGAAAAATGAAAACTTGTGATTAAGAAATCTCCATATGAAAAAGTTAGTGAGTGAATGACACAGGAAACATTCGAGAGATCTTCAAAAATATTGACAGAATTGACAGATTAACGCAAAGTTACCATTTGATTTCATTATATGATCGTTGTATAAAGATACTATATTGTCTCATATTCTTCATTAGTACACCCGGGCAAAGCAAGGGTAAGCAACTAGTTTAGAATATAAATTACCATCAATCTTCAACCTATTATTAATATGAGTTCATTTTTTGAAGTGAGGCTTCTTATGGGACGGCTTTGAAATTCTGATCGGCTACATTTTTGTGTGATAGAAAGTGGTGGGGGTAAACACTGTGTCGGGTAGAATGGGATCTGTGTCTCGCTTATTCTATACGCTATTCTCGTATTCTTTTTGAAGGTTTCACTTCTAATTCTCCAAGTGCAGATACCAGAACACACCAACAAGGCGCTTGACGACAGATTTACTTCTTTTGATGGAATGGATGGATGTTTTGATGAATTGATTTATTTCTTCACTTATAATATTTAATTCCACAGTGAATGCTATTTAGTTATCGTCTTCTTACATTTATCCCACCTAAGTAGTATCTGCACATGTTTTTCGTTTGCGTCTGTCTGCTTGCTCATTTAATAGATATATTATTCTTCACACAATTCATCCAAACCGTCTCCGATCTTCTTCTACTCCTGTACCCACACCATCCTATTACTCCTCAACTTTTCTGTCACCGGTGCTATTTTCAAACTTCCTCTGACTGACTGACTGAATCTATACTAATATTATAAAGCTGAAGAGTTTGTTTGCTTGAACGAGTTAATCTCAGAAACTACTGGCCCAATTTGAAAAATTATTTCAGTGTTAGATAGCTCATTTATCGAGGAAGGCTATAGGATTTTTCGTCCTTGAACTATTCAATGCGGACAAAGTCCCGGGCAGTAGTTAGTATTATCTATTCGATTACACCACACATCCATCTTTACATTTGCATCTCAGCGACATATAATCTACTTTTATCCGTCGATCTCACAGCTCAGTACTCAGACCCATACAAAATAACAATCCTTATAATAGTAAATACCCTTTTTTCGAGTTTCAAGGGTATTCGTTTTTCACAAACGACATAACTTTCGTAATTTCTCCTATTCCTCACGTACTTGTCTATGTCGCCATCGTTTTGAATCAACAAACTGAGGTATCTAGAACTGGACTAAGTTAGTAAGGATGCAGCATTTACGGCTATATGAGAAAATCTAAATGGACTACCGAAGTCACAGATCAGATAGGATTATGTATTAAATATAAATATAGTATTAACAAAAAGTAGAGAACGCACTAAAACTGTACGAATTGATCCAAACTTATTCGTGTCGTCGTAAGATAGCTACATAATAATATCATTATTAAATAATTATTATACAAGATTTATATAAGTTCTTCATTTCCTGTCTGGTGACGTAATGTGTACTTATACGAAGCCATGTGTATCTGCAAGTGCCGACGCAATTATTATTCCTGATTAAGTGTATAAACTCAACCTTATTTGTCCTTTGTGTTAACACCCGTAGCAACTCTGTAATGTATATAATAAGCGCTCGGAAACAGCGATAGTAATATGATTTTCGTATTGCAATTATTATTTATTATTTTTTGTTGTTGTTGAAGATGATAGTTACATTTCTTCTAATTTACAATATCTATGTTAACAATTTAAATCGGTTAGTATCTACGTTTTCTAATGTTCTAGTGCTTTCTAACAAATAATAAATGACAAAATGATTGTACCAATACTGTAACACAATTTTTTATTATCTGTGCTCATTTGTCAGCTTTAGAACTTTTTTACAGATTTGGTTTTATTTTCTTCATTACTACGCCAGTAGGAAACCGAAATAGGAAGCTTTGGGATATATTTTAAGTGTCAATAGATATTCAAGGGGAAAATGTATTAGATTATTATAAGACCAGTCGTGTTGCATGGATCTAAGCGCTGGGCTACGAAAGAGAGGGATGAGAAAAGATTACATGTGGCAGAAACGCTAATTTTAACATGGATGTGTAGAAACTAGAATGGATAAGATTAGGAATCAGTAGGTCAGAGGAAGTTTGTAAATAGCACCACTGACAGAGACGTTGAGGAGTAATAGGTTAGCATGGTATGGGCATACTATGAGAAGACATGATAGTCATGTAACTAGAAAAGCTTCGATTATAAAGGTGGACGAATAAAGGAGTATAGTAAGAACAAAAAAGTTATGGATGGATTGTGTGAAAAATGGTAAGTTTATAAAAGTTGTGAATACTGAGATGACATCTGACAGGGAAGAGTGGAAAGGGAAAACATGTTGTGCCTACCGTATTTGGATGGGATAAGGGTAAGAAGAAGATATAAACCATAGATAAACAATTATTTAATACCCACATCGACTAAAAAGGGATTCCACTATATGAGTGAAATAAACTATCATAGTAACTCTAATCTAGCTTGTCTTCAAGCTCTTCAGCTCTAATCAGCCGCTTATTACTTAACCGTAACAAACTAAGTTCTCGGATCATCTCCGTTATCTGGCAGTTAATATATCCTATTACAAACACACAGACCGTCGTTTCTATATAAACTGGTTTATTAAAATTTGTAGTTAGAATAATTCAGTTAAAATGTAATGCCAGTGGATTAATAAGATACAGTTTGCGACACAAGAAATTTATTTTGATATTTTACGTATTGTACGGTAGTCGCGATACATTCAAACACAAGTAGTCAATCCATCCCGCATAATAAGGAGAGAAAAATTACCGATCGGAAATCTAATCCAATTTTTTTTCTATTCAGTTACAAGCTCAAATAGGATTCGTAAGAGATTAAAGATTATAGTGGACGGCACTTTGCACTTCCGCCTGGAATTAATTGACAACTACGTCTAACTGCAACAAAAAGTGGATCAATTAATCAAAATATTAATACATGTATATATCTATACTAATAATAGGTCTTTACCTATGAAATTGCCATTCTGCAGTACTGACCATTTCAAATCAAAATAATTTTTGTTTCGCTAAGAATTCTGATTTCAAATTAATTTTATTTTAAAAATATGGAATTCTTTTTCCAAAAGTAGTCATTTGTTTATTGATTAGTGTTACATTTTCATCGCATTTCAATCTTTTTTGTCATCATGGATACGTTAAAAATTCGAATAATTATGGAATATGAGTACCGTCGTGGCAGCAACGCGGCACAAGCGGCACGCAACATCAACGACGTTTACGTAGCTAACACTACAAACCAACGCACCACCTGTTATTGGTTTGCTCGCTTCCGTTCTGGGAATTTCGACCTGAAAAATGAACCTCGCGGTCGTCCGAAGACTTTGGTCGACAATGACGAATTAAAGGCGATTGTGGAAGCTGATGATACACAATCTACGGCTGAATTAGCAGCAGATTTCGACGTTAGCGTCAAAACAATATTGGTCCATTTGCATCAAATTGGCAAGGTAAAAAAGCTTGACAAATAGGTGCCCCACGAACTCAATGATCGCCAACGCGAAGTACGCGTCGAGACGTGCGTTGCACTGCTCAACAGACACACAAATGAAGGAATTTTGAACCGCATTGTTACCTGCGATGAAAAATGGATTCTGTTTGATAACCTCAAGCGCTCAGCAAGTTGGTTGGATCCTGGTTCAGCACCTAAACAATGCCCTAAACGAAAACTTACTCCTAGAAAAGTGATGGTCACTGTTTGGTGGTCTAGCGCCGGTGTGATTCATCACAGCGTCTTACCAAACGGGGTGAGCATTACTGCAGATGTGTACTGTGAAGAACTGAACACAATGATTGAGAAGCTGGCACATCTCCAACCAGCATTGGTCAATCGCTCGTCTCCGCTGCTCCTGCACGACAACGCGCGACCTCATACTG
Source organism: Antheraea yamamai (assembly GCA_036509395.1). Taxonomy (NCBI): domain Eukaryota; kingdom Metazoa; phylum Arthropoda; class Insecta; order Lepidoptera; family Saturniidae; genus Antheraea; species Antheraea yamamai. The sequence continues at coordinate 13,896,716 of AP028448.1, read as the reverse complement.
CACAGCATATATTCCACTGGTGAAAACCGCTTGAAAATCCGTTCAGTAGTTTTTGAGTTTATCGCGAACAGACAGACAGACAGACAGACGTGATAGGGGACTTTATTTTATACTAAGAATGTAAATCTAACATTTTGTATTTTTTACATTATTGTAAAAAAAAAATATTGCAGATGGCTTGGAATAAGTAATAAAACACTCTTAATTCATTTTTAGAAATATCTGTCCTTCTGTCTGTTTATTTGAACACGCATCACTGCTAAAGTACTGCGTTCACGATAAACCAAGAAAATCATATAACATATCCTCGAGTAAGTTAGTCTAGGTTTCATTAAAACTGGGTAACTTTATCAAAAGTTATTGTAATTTTAATGATGACGCGACTTACCAGCGAAAAGTAGATAAGTAAATAGACTTAATGTATTCTGATGATTTTATTAGTCACTGTTTGTTTTACATTAAGTTCCACGCGGACGGAGTCGCGGGCACAGCTTGTATTATAAATAGAAATGTGAGTGTCTTTGCTAATTATATTATATACAGAAGAGGACACAGAAAAAAAGTAATGTTCGCGAGGTATTGGTGAAATTTACAATAACACATATTTTTTTTATTGTAGCACGGTAAAATGACTGTACTGTGCCTGATGGTAAGCACAGTACAATCCCAAAAACAATGGCAACCACCGAGCGACATAGTGTCCATCGCCGGTCGCCGCTGTCATGCAGGCCTGCGAAAAGCTGGATATGCACAGGCTGATCCCGAAACGCGACCCGCAGAAGCGAATCACTATGACGAGCTTTTTCGCGTTATACATGGTGGTTGCGACCCAGTCAGGCTGTAAAACCCTACCACCCCGCTTTCGCCATTGCCTCGTTCGTTACTCAGCAGAGTGCACCACGTGCAGGTGAGATTGGCTTGGGTGTCTCAAGTCTTATAATGTTATTCGACACCTCTTACACCCCGAATTTTAGAACGTGTATTTTAAAAAATTTAGAAAACACTGTTAGTGTCTCAATATAATATCTAAAATATAAAGAGAATCAATTGTACAAGATACATACACGTTCTATAATAAAATTTGTTCGTGTATTTACTAAGAAAATTAGTTGTTGGGAAACCGGATACGTTTCTCCGGGAAATGCAACCTTCCAAGCGCTAGAAACGCTCATCTGCAAAGTACAAGCTATTGCACCGACCTTGCCCGCTAGAGCTACTGCCCGAAATACGGGTTGCTCGTAAAATGTTAACCCAACTCTAGGGTTGTCGACAACATCCTTTACTGTGATTAAAAATATATATCACTGTTAATACAGATTAAACTACTCATTTATTAAAAAAACGTGTGTGTAATTCAGACACGGTAGAAGTGAAACTTTTAAATAGAAAGTGAGAAGAGTGTATGTTCCACTGTTCTCCAATACCCGAAAGTAAACGAGACACTGTTTCCACTATACACGACACAGTGTTTACCCCACCATTTTGCGTCACATAAAAAGTTTGCGGATCTAAATTTCAAGGCCCCACATTAGAAGTTTCATTTCAAAAATATGTTTTATATTTTTATTTGGAAGCATCGTGAAAATTATAAAAGTTGAGTAATTGTTCCTTTTTTCTTGTTCAATCGTGTTAATCTCTGAAATTACCTTTCAGATTTGATTTTTTTTTTGCATTGTATTACTTGCAAACAATGAATAACAATGAGTGAGCCGAATGGCACAGCGCAGATTATCGAAAACAAAGGACGGTCGGGTCGCCCGACGACAACCGAGCGTTACCGAAAAAGGCCGAAACATGAATGCCCATTAATTCATATTTTTATAAATAAACCACGGCTGACAGTCCGGTGAAACTGTTAAGACCTTGCTAGATCAATAGCGTAGTTAGTTAAAAAAAAATAAACCACGGCTGACGCCGCAACGTACATTCTATCGCATAAAATGTTAAGCCTAACCGAATGCATTTCTAGGTTTCTCGACTAGACAGATGTCATAGAGATTTTGATATCATTCAGCTCAACATCGCGTCGGCGTCATATACGTTCAAAGAAGTATTTAAACCGCAGTACCGTTTTGTTTTGTACAAAGATTTACAATTTTAAAAATGGTGAAATAATCTCTTATTACAAATACGACATCACTAAAGATACGTAGGCCTTATTTCTTATCTTGAATAAAGTATATAATTTTAGAACTAAAATAAATTGAATTTTAGAGTGAAAATAATGACAACCCTGAGAGATCCGTCTGAAATAGGAAAGTTTAATGACGAGCGGTGAAGTCGTAAAACATCAAACGTTTGAGCTCCAGGGATGACAGTTTCTGTTGTTTTACGTTAAAAAACAACATTAATAAAATTAAGTACCTTAATAGTAAACTTTAAATCATATTATAAATGATAATGTAATTTTATATATTACTATACCGTTTTCTGATAACTAGATCATAATTGAAGTAATATGACGATATAGAATATGCTTCATAATGGCACGGTTATTTTTAAATTGTGGGGTTCTTAATTAGGAACTCAGTTAAAAATTATTTTTTATAGATATATAAGAAATTTCTTAAGGACTTTCTAGAAAAAGGGATAAATTAAAAGTGATGTTAGAGACTCTTTATAACGAAAAAAATATTGGAGCACTTAAGTTTCGTTGTAAAGAGTTTGCACTGTATTTTTAAACCTCCATACGTATATTACACGTAAATAGTAGAATTACGATAAAATACCAATTCGATGTACGCAGGTTCGAACCCCGGCATGTACTTTTTTTTATATCATAGGAGGCAAACGAACAGGCGGGTCACCTGATGTTAAGAGATCACCGCCGTCCGTAGACACTAGCAACACCAGGGGAGTCGCAAGTGCGTTGCCAGCATGTGTTTGGGGGGAGGGGAAGGGAGAGGTGAGCCTCCGGCGCTCTTACTGACCGATCAAAACGCAACAATGCAAGGATTGTTACTTCACGTCGGTGTTTCTGTGGGTCGGGTGGTACTACCCCGGGCGAGCCGACCCATTCATGCTGAAACCAGTAATAGCTTCAATTTTTCGGAATTCACGTACATTTACTAATTTAAATTGGTAAATCTATCGGCTGACGATGAAGGAAAACATCGTGAGGATATCTGAACCTAAGAAAAGTTCTTGTAGTACCACCATATGTAGGAAAACCTTAAATTTATCATAGTTTGAAATCGACATAACTTCGTGGGTTTGCGTAGTGATTATGTCCATAACCCTCTTCAGGAAGAGGCCTATGACTTTGCAGTGGGTTTCTTATAGGCTGTCATGATCATGAAATAGATAAGGAAATCATGTAAATAATATCTTAGTAGTCACGAGATAATTTCGTGGCAACCCTAACAGATGACCTACACCCTGGTCCCCCGAACAAAACCCCGCAGCCCTCCTAATATTGACGGAAACTAAACTTGTTTTTCGCCAGTCCAGACACAGAGATATTGTTCCATAATTTGAATCGATCTGGGACGTTTATAGAAACAATATAGAGATCTTATGATACTCTAGTAACCTAAAGAGTTCAATCTAGAACTTTCCTTAAAAGTTTTCTAATAAACCCCTAGAATCTATATATAGATAAAAACTAATTGCCGAATGTATGTGCGCGCATTACTTCAGAACGGCTACACATATTTAGCTAATAATTTATTGTTGTCTTTATAATTTTCAAAACAATGATAGTATGAAAAAGAATGTTTAAAAATTTTTACTGAAAATTAATAATAACTTCTGCAGGTGTTTTTTCAGTTACGAAAATTTATAGTATAGTTATGCCAGTTTCTCATAAAAACTCTAAACAAAAATATGAAATAACATCATGGTACATATTTTTAGTTGGAACTGTTCCGTGGGAAACAAATATTCCTGAAGACCACGAGATGAAGCTGAACAAGTATTACCATTTTGTTAACGAGTTGACTAAAAACGGTTATAGAGTTAATCTATACGCCGTAGAAGTGGAAGCTAGAGGTATACCAGCAAAATCTCTCTATAACTTGCTGAAAGAGCTTGGTCTGTTCAGAACTGCAGCAAGTTCTATACTAGAACGAACGGCCATCTAAAGCTGCATTAGCGGGTTCATACCAGATTTGGATAGGCAGGGAGAGAAACACGAGTAATTAAGGTGAGTGTCAATGTACGTCGGAAAGGGGCCCCTTAAACCTACACCCGTGTCACAAGTCTCGGGATCTACTCAGAGATTCTCTCGTTGCCACGCGATGGACCCGGCACCCGCACGGTGAATCCATAGAATGCTACGAAGTACGTCTCTCTATATTGCAAAAGTAAATTTGAAATAATAACACTCGAGATGATCTATACAAACAATAATGAGTTAAAGTTCATGAAAATAAGAACAATACAGGACGAAGAAATCTGATACAATTGATAAAAAATGTGCACTACAGAATACATAAATCATGATTTGGAAAAATCTTACATTAAACTAGTTTATTTTGCGTAAGACTATTATCAACGATTAAGTATTAATGGCGCCCTTATTTAAATTTTAGACATAAGAAATTAAACGAAATCTGAAGATTTAATGACATTTCAGTCTAACTTAAAAGATAGTAGACTAATGTCCAGTCTTTGCCAGATTAATAAAATTAAACGTGCTTGAGAATTTTGAGGGCAATAATAGCCTTTTTTTATAGGAAATGAAAAATATTATATATTAATAATCTAAATACAATATGAGAGAGTGACATTAGACTAATGATGTCTGAATAAAAATACACTACAATCAACATGTAATTGACAAAACATACCTACATACTTAATTTAAAACAAACTTTTTTTATAAGTTTCCAGTTACGATTAAGTACAACATCGCGGAAATTATCAACTTTCAAAAATTACTTATATCTATCCATAAAAACTCTATACTAAACAAATGATTTACCCAAGGTCCCTAATCTAAATACACTCCTGCATCGGCCACACCGTTACATAAGGCCCGCCCTTAGGCCCAAGTTTTTATTTCACCCCTTCTACCTCCCTCGCGGCGACCTATCGTGTAGCTTCACCCCGCGGGAATAAAACTTAAAGAGCGAGACGGTAGGATAATGTACCTTTATAAACAAGGACAGACAACATTATGTGAGAGGTGGACACGAGATAAAAGGAATTAGGGAGCCATGTTGTTGATACCCAATGGCTTCATTACATTCACGTATAATACAATAAAAAATTGTATTCTTTAAGCAAGACAGTAAAAAAAACTGAAAATTGAAAAAAAAAGTGTGTGTGTACTTATTTATGTACACGTGTTAGAAGTTACACTTTTTTACAATTTTATCTTTCGCCTTATTCTACGTTTGTAGAAAAAACGACACTAACAATAGAAATAAGGTATTTAATACATTGAAAGTTTTAATACAAAGAAATACAAATAAACAAAATATTGACTATAGCTAACTTCAGAGTGTCGGTTTTTCTAGACGGTGTGCGCGCGCATCGTAATAACTTCAGGGTGTCGGTTTTTCGTGACGTTGTGCGTGCGCATCGTAAGAATTTACTCTCATCATTTTTCCCTAACGCACCAAAAGAAGTATAACTTCAAAAACACATTTATATAATAGAGAAAAATGTATGTAAAGTAAATATCTTTACTAAGATCTTAAATCTATTAACGTTACAAGATAAATTCACTAATGGCGTATTTCTGTGTGGGCCCTTAGTTATTTTAAACCTTCTATTTACCTGTAACGTGATTGTTACAACCGTATTTCCAAAGATGGCGTGAGTGGTTGTATATATCTTTTGTATTAACGCTTCCTGAGGAGTGCGCACAGCATGTGTGCGCACGCGTACTCTTCAAAACTGTTAGAAATTAAAAACAGTTCTCCATATAAGAGAGAATTAGAGGAATGCGTAAAAAAACACACTAAAGAGATGACAATAACCAAACCAATTGCAACACATACACTGCATACATTATTGACATCATTTTTGAAAAGTAATTCAAGACTATAGAGAATCTGTTAATTTTTTGTACGGTATATTTAAAGTTTATAAGTTTCTCTTTCGATTAAATATATTGCTAATTATTGATAATTATTTTTATTTGAGTTATACCAATCTGTTCGTTAAGCGCGCACTCCTTGGGCACCTTACCCTATGAACTTAGATAATAAAATCATACATTTTCATTAAATATTTCGAAACACACGGACGCGGTAACGCCTAATTAACGTGCACCACTTATTAGCAATAATAATATTATTACTTGCATCGTTTTGATTAAATATAAACATGCAAATGTTATCATTATCACCTCAATTGACACAGCGACTGTTATCAGCTGCAACTTTGATTACAGACACACAGCAGACTTGTATGTACATAGCTCGCACTATGTTAATATTTTATTAATGGTTTAAAATATCATATTTTCAAATACATACGTATAATATTTAAGATCTCTGTTGTATCTTGTCGAATCATCAAATGATATAAGAGTTACATTATGCTTATCTTGTTATAATCTCAACGATAATCTATATTGTCAATGTAATTCAAAGTCAAGGGCGTAGAGTATTAAAATTAATATTTCTTCCAATTTTCTGTTCATTTTTTTATAATAACGGACTAAAACAATTATGGCTCAGTGGTTAGCGTGTTGGGTATCCGCGTCGACCGACGTAGTAGGTCGATGGTAGGGTGATGGTAGGGCTTTTTTAAGTCCGCCTCGCTAGCCACCTTTAAGTTGAAATCTGTCACCAAGCACCTATGGATATGTTCCGGCTGCTTTTTTTTTAATTTTGTTGGTTTCGCACAGAGATAATTTGGAATTAGCAATGTAAAGGGAGAGAGGGGTGATCGCAATTTGATACGATTCACTATTCTTTCCCTGACGTGTTGCATAAGCATTATGTAAAAGTCAGAGAGTCGTGGTAATTTCAGAGTCCGTTCTCCATCAAACCCAAAAGATCGAATGGACATATACGAAGACTATCACAAAGCATTATACGCCGTAAACTCTTCGTACTAAGCCTGGGGCAGCTGCACTTAAGAGCTAGTCCTCTCTAGGTTAAGCGTATTTACCATTTCGAACTACATTGTAATTTATCATCAGGTGAAATTTTGGTCAAACGCTAAAACCTATATAGTATTTTAAAAAAACCTATGTTTTATTAAATTAGGTACGTACGTGACTTTATTTTTAACTAGCTGTGCCCGCGACTTCGTCCACATGGAATTCGATGTACAAAACAATGACTAATAAAGTCATCTGAACGTATTTAGTCCATTCGCTTATCTACTTTTCTCTCATACTTATGTCGCGGCGCCATTAAAATTACAATAACTTTTGATAGAGTAGACCGATTTTAATGAAACTAAGACTAAGTTACTCCCGATGATATGCTTTATGATTTTCTTATATGAGGTTTTATTGTGAACCCAGTACTTTAGCAATGATGCGTGTTCATACAAACAGACAGACAGGCAGACAGAAATTTTCAAAAATGATTGAAATGTATTCTATTACTTATTCCTAGACACCTGCAACAATTTTTTTCACGAAAATCAAAAAGTACAGACACGTTAGATTTATATTCTTATTATATGTATAGATAAATAGATTAATTTTCTATCTAAATATATACATATATATACATATATATATATATATATATATATATATATATAGTTATCAATCAGTATATCTAAGAGAGACAAACTCCCAACATCGTTTTACCTATCTTAAAAGTTGGTACACCTAAGTGCTTTTTACACAAAGAAGGTTTTACTCTATCGCATTTATCATAACTCGCTACTGGTGGCACCGCAAGAAATAAACTTCTATACCTTTCAACCAATTGCTATGAGAATTGGTATATCAAGACAGTTGAATGTAGTCCGGTGAAGCTGTTAAGACCTTGTTAGGTCAATAGCGTAGTCAGTTCGAGAAAAAAAATGACAGTTGAACACAGAGTATAGTTTTAAACAGTATTCATTTGACTATAACTCAAATATTTATTACAACTAATAATGTCACTAGCCGAGATGTCGCTAGGAACGAGCGTTATTCTCGAAGCCCTAGTTTATTTATACTAACTTACCCGGTGACAGATCGTTTCATATTACTTTACCACGTCATATGTATTTGTTTTATTCTGTCATGTAGAAATATTAATAGATGAAGATCTAAAGAGATAGTCAGTTATTTGTACTATACGTGTTTAAAGTTATACCAAAATCTCATCTGATATTAAATGACAATGCTGGTTCTTAAATGCATCTTTTAGAACACGCCTAGGTGTGTCAACTTAATAAGTTAATGCCAAACAGACATTAGAAGAAGCCCAGTCGCCATGCTATGGATTCATCACGAAACTTCGTTTAACAAATACTCCGACTTATAACAGGATTTGAAATTACATCTATCAGCGTGGTGTCTGAACGACTCTCAACACGGTACCGCTAATGTATCATCGCTTATAATAATTGTTACACCTGAAATAACAACGCGTTCCGTGGTGAATCTGTGCATTTTTTCTGCATTCCATCCCGCTATCTTGGACACAAACTTCACAATGTAAAATTATTTCGGTCTGAGAGAGCAACGCAAAAAAATCAAATGACACTTCACCTTACCACACGGAAAAAAACGGGTATGAGAAACAGTTTTTTATAAGCACTCTTACTCAAGCATAATGGACACCTTGTTATCATAAAAGGAATATTAATATACAGAACTTTATTAAATGAGCCGAATATAGCTTTCTGTGTACTGTAAACATATTAAACCTTAATATCGAGTAAAATTCTGGCAATAACAAGAAAGGCCAGCAGGTGATGTTCGTTTTATGGGCCCAGAACATCGAATTAGTATGTAATCTTCCTATACCCGCGCATTGGTCTTCGAGACCAACGACATACGTTTGACTTGTTTTTTTTTTAATGCAAAACGATGGCGTTTTATTCTTCTCAGATGTATGGTTCGCGGCATAATTCGAACGAGTATAGCGTGAATTTTCGTGATTTCATCATATGTATCTATCTGTACAAGACGCAAATCAGTCCATCAGACCGACGCGCGAGTATAGGAAGGTGTTATTATATAGACAATTAGGTAAGTTAGGGATAGATACGATCCCCAGATTATCGAAAACGAAGTTGAGACGTGATACACCACGAGTACCATACCTATATAGAATAACCTCTATAGTATTTCGTATGATTTATCGTTGACTGCTAAATTCAAATTCTTCGATTAAAGGGAACAAGCAACGACACTCGTGTCACTCAGTTTTGTATAGAAAGATAAAGTATTTTATACGCTAGAGGTTATTGTTCACATGTTTCTATTAATTCAGCGTTAGTTCTAAAGCGTTCATATGATCTACACATTTCAAACATTGTTTTTCTTATGTTTAAAATTTATATTATCGTATATTTAATTTACTATAAAAATATTATCTATAAAAGGTAAACTAAAAGGGGAAAATTCACAAACAAAATAGCAACTTAAAATAGAAGCTATACAGAAAACTTGATTAATATTAATTATTTTATCTGATTTTTACTGTAAAGAAAATAGCGGCAACTAAATAACGGCGGACGTTGTCCTATCCTGATGGTAAAAAAAATCCTAGAACCAGAACGTAACGCCACCTATCAATTGGCAATCTAAATCATTTTAAAAACCACCTGAATACACCAAAAAAAACATTGAAATCGGTCCAGGCATTCAGAAGGCGTTGAACCACATACACATGTACAGAAGAATTATATATGTATAAATATAAAGCTGGATAATACAACAATATAGAAACTAAAATGTTAATCAACAGTGACTACACTAAAACACCAATACGAGTACATATATATATATTACTAGCCTCTGCCCGTGACTTCGTTCGGGTCGAATAGTTACTTTGGGCTAACACTAACAGGCAGCGGAAGCTTTCAAGAAGAAAAAATCCCCGATTTCAAAATATTCTTCATTGGTGCTCCGCTCCTATTGGTCTTAGCGTGATGATATATAGCCTAAAACCTTCCTCGACAAATGAGCTATATAACACTGAAAGAATTTTCCAAATCAGCCCAGTAGTTCCTGAGATTACTCCCTACAACATCACAAACTCACAAACTTTACCTCTTTATAACATTAGTATAGAAATATAGATTTCAATATATCTCCGAGGACTAGAAGTAAATTATTACAAAGTATTATATTCATACTTGTTAAGAGTGATCATCCAGCTCCGATAAAAAAAAATACGACCAACTTATGCGACCTCGAAAGCGCTGCCGCTTATTATGGAATCAAGTTAATTTAAACCGAAAGTTTCTCCAGATTAAATTGAAATATAAATTATATATTATTATCTCTTAAAAAAGATATATTGTTATTTTAAATATATAATATCTTGAATGAATGCGTTGAACCTATAATTATTGAAATATTCAGAACAACGTTCACTTGTGTTCACCTCACGAACTCTACATAATATTGCATGGTTACAAATGTATTAATACCCATATATTTTCACATATATATATACGTCTTTAGAGTATTACCTCTAATAAAATTTAACTCACTATTCAATAATAAAGACTGCTACGATAAAACCTTTATAGAAGAAAATAGACAATATCTAGGAAATACTATCACAGATTGTTAAGGAAATTAATACGATTCTAGTCTAATTACAACTTAATGAATGTAATAAATTAAAGTGTGTGTCTTTGTTACTTTATAAAGAGATGTCTAAAGTATAGATAAATATTTCTCAAGTACCTATATTTACGCTAGTTCAGTGTAACTTAACCGTCGGATGCCGTACTGCAAAGTCTTAAGTACCTATTAAGTTTTTGTCACAAAACATCTATTAAACCCTACTGTATCAAATAGGTAGCTTCAATCGCATCAAGTAAATTAATTATTAACATTTTGTTTATAAATTTAATCATTCATTACCATTTATTTTACTTAAAATCTCGCTTTAAAATGGCGATGCAGTGTTTTGAGACAGTGCAAATAAAGTAGCAAATTTATTTTATTCCCTATTCAGCGTTTAAGGCCTAAATTTACATAATACGTACGAACATTATTTGATAAAAAAAACCTTACTCTTTTTAAAACAACATTTTTTCCCAATTATTTTGATGTTAATGACAATTTTCCCGTATAATAATTGTAAACACTTATTCACCATATTTTTTACAGATTAGAATTTTCTAACGAAGCGTTATTATTGAAACATATAAGAATATACATACTAAGTGTATATAACAAAATACAATTAGATGCAATTGTTGCATTTATTATTACAATTCTTTTCATACAATATTGACGCTGCAGAGTTTGTAACCAATGCAAACAAATTGAACTTTCCATCATTTTTTTAATATTAAAATACCAATTAATAATGTAATAGTGTATTAGAAAACAAAGCAATTAAACAATTATATATACATATATACTTATTTATTACATTATAGCAATCGTAACTCGTTACCTATCCAATTATATGTGTTAGATAAATTATAACTCAAACACTACGAGTGTTTGGTAAATAATATCCACTTAAAGATAATTGTAACAAAGAGCTTCTGCCTTCCTAGTTACAAGAATATTGTTGCGTTCTAACTTTTGTTATACCCATAATTTTAATTATAAAAAGTTATTACGGGAGAATTCGATAAACGGTTATTTATTTTTAACAAATTTAAAGTAACGGCCAGCCGAATTTAATCTTGGCATGTTAACATCTTTGGCGGGATCGTCAATTAACATGTTGTCAGATTGTGGTCAAATGCAAAACGTATATTAACTTTAATTTTAGACATATCTGTCGCGTTTGGATACACATAATCTTTTATTATTACCAGTGGTCGAAATTCGACCATAATTAAACGTTTTAAGTTTTAACATTATTGAGTTTTTACTAAAGAGTGTTGTTATGTTTTTTTCCCTAAATGGTAGAAATTGAATTCAATATTGTAAGCTGTAAGCTTAGATAACAATAAAGTTCATTAATAACTACTGAACGAAAAAATAAACAAAATTAGTTGACAAAGGAGAAAAAGTAGTAAACCGTTTTATCTTAGCCTACTTATATGAGTATAAAGAGTTGTACGGGGATCTTAAGATTAGAATTGAATATCAGTACTCTGTAAGATAATTCCGTAACATTTAGCGTAATTTTTTGCAATTTCATCGAACCGGTGACATAATTATAAAGTTATTTATACATTCTTCATTATTTTTACATATCCGTAACATCTCTTATTTTATCTTTTTTTAATTTCAATATTTATGGTTTATTCTAAGTACAAAAATGGTAACGTATTTTTTAAAATAAGTTCTCATATTTTAACTGGTGAATGATAAGTTTTTTATCACATTATTATTATGACTGACTTACGTATTGTCTAAGGGACACAACCTTTTGTAATGAACCTATAATTATTTAAATGTTCAGAGCAATGTTCGCAGTGTTAACCTCACGAACTCTATTCACAATAATGTCTGGCTACTACATACTGACATTACAATTTCCAACTTAACATGGTACTGTTAAAGCGAACGGTGCAAGTAAATTGAACGATTATTGCAACTAAAACTTGTTTCAACTTCTTTGTTTTGTATACCATCACCTCATTTTAAAAGTAGAGAAATATTGTAAGGTTAATAATACAACGAAGCTACGTTCTCAACGAGCAATGGCTGGAGGCTATTATTTCACGCATTTTTTTGGTATTCATGAAGTATAAAACGTTTAATTGACTCAACGTCATTCGAGAGGCGTTTCTATTCTTTCATTAATATTTTTTAAGGTAAACTTCGTACTGTCACGTGTATACTCTATATATAAGTACGTAGGTATCTTATATATTATAAGTTATAATGGGTTCATTCTCTTCGTTTTCTTGTTTTAGTACCGCGAACATATTTGCCAGTGTCAACGTTCCGTAAGATCTCGTTTCGTACAATTAAACTTTGTTTAAGTTTTACATAAATATAACGTAACAGGTATAGTTGAGATTCTATTGTTAAACAGATTTTGTATTATATTATATAAATGGTCACTTGGTCACAATAATATCACAACTATTTCATGATATAAATTGAAACTTTCTCAAGTATTTGATTTTAGTTATATTGAGAAATACTCACCAGGCTGTTGTGGCGGCATCAGCGGTGGCATCGCTTGCAAAGGTGGTACCGACGGCGGCGGTGGAGCATATGGAGAAACTCCTGGCGAACCCGGAACTGAATCGCAACTCGCTGAACCGAGAGACCGCGGCGGCGGCGGCGGCACCACTGGACTCCTAGGTGCTTTCACTATAGGCGGCTCCGGTCTGTCTAATTCTACTCCTGGAAGATGACCGCCTGTCTCTTTAGCTCTTGCTCGCGCCTCATCCTGCGCCTGAGCACGTCGTAGAGCTGTCTGGAGTGCCATCACTCGCTGTCTGTCTGCCGTCAGTCGGCATTTCTCGCAGTTGCAATATCTATACTTGCAGTACCGTTTGTGGCCTTTCAGCTCGACCTTCAGTCTGTGGTTGCGGCACCGGGCACAGTTCGGGGGCGCGCGCGGCACCGCTGAGCTGGAGGCGCCCGGGTCGGAGCGTTCCTCACAGTCGTCGGGCGCGCGGCGCCTCCACGCGCCCACGGATACCATGTTTGGGCCCTCGTTCTCGGCCGTGATCGCGACGAAGTCGGCGCGCGCGAACGTTATACAAACAACACGGCGCGCGGTCACGATGCGACTGACTTCCCCCGCTTATGACGCTCCGCCCCGCGCCCCTCCTTGCCTCTGCGCGCTACTGCATTTGTTACCGTGCAGTTGCACCGACTATGCAACTACTCAATTCTTACTCGATAATAAATCACAGTGTTCACGCGACCCTTTCTGAATCGCTAGAATCTCCTTGCACGCGTTAGTAATAAAAGCACTTATTCTGTGTACTTACTTCGATGACTCTCTGATGATGACACCATCACCATATCATTACATTTCATTTACACTTCGACTTAGTTATCAAACAACAACTGGACACCTATTTCAATACCAGTTTTAAGGAACATTACAAATGAACTGTTGAACGTATCATTCGCTGCTACCAATAAATCAGTTAACCGTATTTGAAACTTAACCTGGTCGGTCTCGATATGTTCCAAATTCTTATGAACTTGATTTTCACGACAGCAACATACACAAGGGAATAGCATCGCAAACTGCTTAATACTGGTAAGATCCAGTAGCCTTAATTAATTATATCGTTCCTTTTTACTTACCCATTGATAAAAACAAATGTTTTAGAAAGCAAACCCTGACTCAATAGCTTTTCATGTACTTGAAGTGTAATAGACTTAAAAGTGGCCTAGTTTTCACATCTTGATTAATACTAAGAGTACTTAGATACAGAATCGTCTAGAATGTTTAAACCTAAAAGTATCAGCTTTATTGCAACTCATAACTAAAAACTAAGAACTGTTAATTGACGGACGTAACGGAACAGCCCTTACTCGGTGTCAAGTATGGATAATCTTGGACCGACAGATCTGAGCCCAAATAAAAAGAGTAAAATTAAAAAAAGTTATTTTATCAAACGATAAAAATAAAATTATATGTAAACCAATAAATAATAGAGAAATATTATCTAATCAAATTGATAACCCTAAAATCGCTATGAATATACTATATTTATACGATATAACAATGTAAGATCAATAACTTCATATAACAATTTTAAAATGTACATAAAAAACTGTATTATGCACGAGCGCACAGTAACAAATGCCCCGGCTGCGTGTGGTTTGCATCGCGTGCACAGTATGCACACGTGCAACTTTTCCCTCGATCACACACTTGACTTTTTGCATATATACTCTACTTACATCTGTATGCTATTCGCACTACACGATTCATATCTATCAATGTGTGCGTAGCGTAATACATGCGCGATTTCATCTGATCACACTTCACGTGATATATGCGTGCAGATACAATTATTTTACGCATAATTCGTTAGTGTGTTATATTTTATCGTTATTTTGTTTTACAGACACGTAATAGAAGCGAATTGTGTATAGAAAACTTTATTCTCAATTAATATTACCAATCGAATGCTTTCGTATTTATACATGTATTTGCTATCAGTAATCTAATCACATAAATCGAGCAACATTATAAGCAATATATCAAAGTACAGAGTCGTGTCTAGCGAAAGTAGGGCTCAGTGCCCACCATTCTTTTAACTGGCATATACAGGGTCGGATTACCCATATAGCACAGAGTAGTAAAGTATATTGCGGGATCTGCGTCTTTAGTAAAAAAAAGTACAATATGTACGGACCTCTTATATGGCCTAATTCTTTTTAAAGAAATTTTTCAAACCCTACGCTGCAAGAGGAGAGCCTGTGTACCACGACAGTCACAAGGACCCGTTTAAGTGTTTTTCCTAAACTTGCCAACCTAAATACATAAAAGGCTTTCCAATAAATGTTATGTTTAAAATCATCTTACATTTTCATTTTACATTAACATTACATTCAGATTCGGCCACTATAACAAATTGATAACTTTTCCTTTCTATACATAAAATAAGAATGTAAATCTAACTTGTCTGTACTATTTAGATTTTTGTGAAAATAATTTATTTATTTAGGTAACAAACAGCCATACATAAACATTTTATAATAATAATATAAACTAAAAGGCCTAAAGTACCATTATTTGAAAAACATATTTTTAAACTATTTTTAAGACATCATAGCATTAATTTGATAAGTATTTACTTATGTGTGGTTTAAATTAATTAGAAATATATTATATATTATTAATATAATATATATATATATTACATCTGCGAATGTAACTTTCTTTCTTTTAACATACACAAAAAAGTAATAAAGAACTAAAGAATAAAAATACATGAATTTATACTTCATATACCAGTCTTATACAGCACATCAGCCACTTTCCTTTTATAAGATAATAAATTATTAGAAAATATGTCAACACTGTTAAGATATTTATTGTAGTGATTAATTACAAGATCTTTGAAAAAATGAATTCCTAAAATAATTTGTGCGACAAAAGGAGATAAGAAAAGTATCCTTACTACGAGTACTAGGTCGTGCTGTTTTAAAAAAGATTTGTTCTAGAAGCGGGGATGAATCAATAAAGTTATTAATTATTTTATATAAGAAAATTGCGTCCAGATAAATTCTTCTGTCTTTTAAAGATTGCAAATTATGTCTAGAGGCACTTGTTTTACAATTAGTTAACGAGTTATTAGTTTTGAAATCCAGGGTCTTTAAAAATCTATTGTTTACTTTTTCAATCCTAGCTATACGTATCTCGTATTGCGGACTCTATACTACGTTTGCAAACTCCAATATACTATGGACATAAGCGAAATATAACACTTTTAAAGTTTCTGGTCTTTGAAAAGGTTTCCCGAGACGAAGAATTAGGCTGAGTCTTTTGAAAGCTTTAGAAACTATGACATCTATATGAAGATTGAAATGGAGTTTAGAGTCTAGAATAACGCCTAGGTCACGAATAGCATTATTGCGAGTGATTATATTACCGGCAAGCACATAGTCATAAATTAAAAGATTGTGTTTTCGGGTGAAAGTGATTATATGACATTTGTCACTGTTAATAAACAGTTGATTCAAGGAGCAATATTCGTTAAAAATATCGAGATCATATTGTAATTCCTTACGGTCAGCTTCTGACTGGATAATTTTGAAAATCTTTGTGTCGTCTGCATAAAGTAGATGGCGAGAGTTATTGAAACAATTCCCAATGTCATTAATATATAGCGTAAAAAGGAACGGGCCCAGATGAGATCCTTGTGGAATATCGGAAGGAATCGTGAGAAACTCAGATCGTTATCCTTTAAGTGCTACAGCTTGATTGTGGTTTATAATATAGGACTCAATCCATCTTAGCAGATCGCCGTGTATACCCATGGTCAATAATTTTTTAAGTAATATTATATGATTTATTTTGTCAAAAGCTTTAGAGAAATCAGTATACACGGCATCCACTTGACAACCAGAATCAAGAGCTTTAGTAATAAAACTAGTGTAAGAAATTAAATTGATATCAACACTACGACCACGATAGAAACCATGTTGTTCAACAGCGGCATGGTGATGAATTTGTGTCGTTAATTCGTTAGTGATAATCTTTTCAAAAAGTTTTGCAAAAACGCAAAGTTTTGAGATTGGTCTATATTGTTTAACATCGTGTCTATCACCTCCTTTTAGTATTGGTGTTATCAGTGCCATCTTCCAAATATTCGGGAAACATCCTTCTGTTAGAGATTTTTTATAAATTATAAAAAGTGGTGTAGATAATTCTTTCCCAAGTTTCAAAACAAGAATGGGGTGAATATTATCAAAACCTTATAGGAACAAAAGAATTAAAAAAAAAAGAATATTACAAAAAAAAATATAATTGTTGGAGGTGTTTAAGAATAAGTAATAAAATACATTTCAATGCGTTTTAGACATGTCTGTCTGTCTGTTTGTTTGTTTGGACACGCATCACTGCTGAAGTATTGCGTTCACGATAAGACCTCAAGAAAATCATATCCTCGAGTAACATTTACGCTTTGTTTCATTCAAATCGGTCCACACTAAAAAAAAACGAGTGCGTGTAACCGTCACACGCGCTTGAAGTAAAACTTCTTTGGCGTTATAAGAGATGGCGATTAAGTTAAAAATAAATACATCATATGAGATTTTAATAGGCATTTATTGATAATGTAACTAACACTAGTAATTACATACATACAATACAAATACATTTATTACCGTCGACCACTATACATTTTAAAACAATAATTTAATTACTATCATACTTCAAATATGATTGGCTTATGATAACTGTTCTATATTTTGTTTACTTTATAACAAAGAGTTGCTAATAATATTTCCTGTGTTATTTAAGTTCCGAATTAGCAGATAGATGGCACAACAGATAATAAAACTTTGATTTAATTTGTTACTTACTTACATTGAAACTACTTACAGATGGCAGCACGGTCGCACCCCCATATATACATTATTAGTTCCATTGTATGATTTTTATTATTATTCAATTTAATATTTTTTATTACATTTTTTTTTTCAAAACCTAAATTGATTTGTTTATAAACTATTTATTGACAAAATCAAAAATATTTCAAAACCGTATGGTAGGGAAATGTGATGCCGTACTGCTGTAACGGACTTCCGTTGCATTGTCGTCCAGTTACCTCCTAATCGCGCCTAAAGAAGTTTTACTTCAAAAAAGTTTCAACTTTTATTAGAAATTGAAACAATTTAAAATAGTTTTTATCAATAGAATGGGTGAACTTTTTCAAAATTCAATCATGGTGGGTTAGTCTAAGCCTACCTGGCTAACTACCACCCTCAAGTTGGGAATCTGTCGCCAAGCGTCTGGTGGTGTGTTCCAGCAGCTGCACTTGAAAGCTAATTCCGGTCTAGGTTTTATCATCTTAGACCTCATAGTAATTTTAAATATGGTGAGATTGTGGGCAAATGATAGACCTACAAAATATTTAAAAAAAGTGTTAATATTACAGCTACCTTCATAAACATATCGTCAAACTACGATAATGAGTGTGAAGGACTCCATAGTTACTATATGTATATCTGATTGTGGATTTACAAAAAATAAAAATATCTATAATTAGTTTTTATATACCGAATACAAATGCAAATGCATATGATATATTCAACTGCTTATAAATTGTATGCTGATGTTGAAATTAAAATAATATAACAAATTAGATTACATATATAAATACTACATTTATACATACATATGGTCGACTTTCGGCCATAAGTAGGGGTACAAAGTATTACCTTCACTTGATAATTTATCTATGAATATAAATATCTGTATTTCTTTTTTTAAATGATTTTTTATAGAAGCATTTTGAAATTCTGATCGGCAACCTTTCTGCGTGACAAAAAGTGGTGGGTATAAACACTGTGGCGGGTAGAGTGTTGAAAACACCGGTTCTCGTCCGATCACCAGAGTTAAGTAACGCCGGGCGCGGTTAGTACTTGGATGGGTGACCGCCTGAGAACGCAGTGTGACGTTAACTTTTCTTGTATTTTTTATTAAAATGTTTCCCTGTAATACAAAACTTTCATTTCTATAAGGCGCCTTTACGACATACCCTGTTTTTTTAAATAGATAGTTGTACTGAGTATTGTACAACGTATAAAGACCTATAAATAAACGCTTCGACACATCGATGGTATGGAAAAAAACTGTAACTGTTTCCATATTGTATTTATTAAAAACACTAAACATAGCAGAAAATATTACTGAACTGTTTTATCTTGGCCTATTTATACATAGATTTCAAAATTTTTATATATCATGTAATCCCGTGTCTATAACATTTGTGTTGGAGTTTTTGGCGGGATCGTGGAATCTTATTCTGTGGATTTATATTTTATTCATAATCTTGTATTATTTGACTCTATCTTTTGTAATATTCGTGTGTTTTATATAATATAACAAATATATTATGAATGAATATTACCAATGAAGGGGCTGATGGGACCGTGTAAATAGGCCCCACCAGGATATGCGATAAAATAAATAAGAAGCGTGGGAGCGGTTGGTAGTGACTTTGCCTATAAATAAATATAATAGCAAGAACCCCAAATAAAAGCGTGGACTGACCTGCAACTCAGCACCTCGTACGGAGAAGCGGCGTTCCAGGCGAAATGTGCGATGTCTGCGGATTGTTCTACAGACGAGCGGGTGCAGCGAAAATATTATGCTACTGGGATTCTTCCAGTGCGGACACCATATAATAATTCAAAACGTTCACAATATATATTTTAATGCGGTGTAAAAGCGTTGCGGAGTATATGGTGCGGTGAAAATATATGGAAGAATGTGGATAACTATATATATATACATGATATAACATATAACGTGGATAACTTCCATAGACAATATAGTTTGGTAATTGTGTACAAGAGAAGTAGATGGGAATTTATACCAAGGAGTAGGTATTGATTCTGACTTGCCACAAAAACTCCTTGGAAAGTTCTAACAAAAGGTCCACCATCTTGTTAGAATATTGAAATGATCGCAAAAAACTAATGATATACTTATCTACTCGACAATCGCAGTAATAATCTACTAGAAGATTAGTTGCCGAAAAAAAAGCGCTATAATATACAAAACTATTTTTCATAATTAAAGAATAACAGAACGAATATAAATACGAACAGTATTTAGTTATAGGGTATTTGTGTCCGACTGAGAAGCGACCACGATATATGACGTGTATTACCAACGATACCGTATCATCTCCATATCATCTCCTTAGATGTGTTAAAATCCGATTTTTTTTTAATACTCTCACATTTACATTTCATTAAAATCAAAGCTTTGTAAGTCTCTTTACACAGATTTCTTTTTGTTTCGTGTAATTTGAAATTTGTAGTATGTTATAGGATATTCATCAAAACGACATGCCATAAAGGGCAAATTAGATCTACATTGTATCCTTAAAATAATTAATATATTTAATAAGTTAGGCTTAATATTGTATTACTCAAAATAGCTTCGTATTTAACCTATCACTTTTTAATAATATGAAAAATATAAAAATGGTTACTATGGGTTGTCCCTTAATAAATATTCATATAGCATTTTTTTTCTTAAGACCTTTTTAGACATACAATTTCATTCGAAGAAGTTTATTGTTGTGATATATCTTATAGGGTTTAGACAGCATTAGCAATGTAAGTGTCGGAAAATTATTTTATACGTCTCATAAAAACAATTTGTCGACTTTTATCTTTGATACTTTGGGCTAACGGTAACTTTAACTTGCGGCTTCGTTTACTTAGTATGTGAAAATATTTTAAAATAATACGTATGTTAACCCCGTTTTTGAAACATTCTTCATTGGTGCTCCGCTCCTATTGGTCGTAACGTAATGATATATGTCATATAGCCTTCCTCGATAAATGAGCTATATAACACTGAATTTTTCAAATTGGACCAATAGTTCCCGAGATTATCGCGTTCAAGCAAACAAACTCGTCAGATTTATAATATTAGTACCTATAGATAGTGTATATACGTGTATACTTATTGTACATATACACCTTCCGGAAGAAAATCTCTAAATATTAGTTGAAACGTATCAAAATACAGCTGTAATAATAATGGCGGCAGGCTACGATGGCCTATAACTACATACACATATATCTAATTATACAATGTGGAACCACATTACAAAATTTTCACTTTTACCGAACAAATTATTCACTTTTTTATAAAAAAAAAAACAGCGTATTTACAACACAATTCTTCATTTAAATTTCAAACCGAAATTCGAAATTATATGATTGATGTTTATATCCTATAAATAATCATATATATAGCATCGATGGCGAGTACAACTACCATCTCGAGCAAACTGGCGTCAATGCTTAAGTAAGTGCCTGCGCGCACTACGGTTTTTCACCGCATAAATTTTTTCCGCAAATTTTATAACGTATAGAATTGTATGGAAGCGCGCGCACTACGGGCAAAATTCCGCACCGGTTACAAGATTCGCAGCTACGGAAAAAATTCCGCGTGCAAGGTTACCGACTTATGCAATTTCCCCCCAAATTTAGGGAATAAATAAGTGAAACTGGATTCTTTTAGGGCTCATACTTTAAGAGTTTTTTATTAACGAGTATAGATAGACCCTGAGATAACACAATACGGTGAATCATATTTATGACCTATCACTGTTCTATTTTCGAACGCAATGATCAAACATGCATTTTCTATCCAAAATTTTGTGAAAAATAATTTTCGAATTAGGTTTTCTATCGAAGTGCTGAAAAATTTGATGAGGGTCTGATGTAAATTGCAATGTAATGATATATATTGTGTAACATTCAATCCTTCCACTAAAATGTTAATTTTTTTATTTAATATGTAAATGCATAACGTAAACGTGTCAGTTATAGACATTATACCTAAGATTAAGATGTCGAGTTTATAATGAAATATAAATAAAATACTCATGAAATTGTTTAAATAATTGTGAATATATGAACAAAGTAATGTTGCTTCTATGAAATAAAGAATTCAAAATGATTGCCAATACCGAAAAATTAATATGTAGGTAATAAAACTTGTACATGATTTTTATTTTAAAAAATATTTCTAATCTATTTCACCGATAAATTACCTACGAAATCGAGCAATTGAAGACATGGTGTTAACACATAAACTATCATTTTTATTTGTATAATTTTTACTGAAATTACCTAACATGAAATATTTTTCTTGAAAATCATTTTGTGAATCAATTATTTAAGCAATGTGCATTAAAAAAAAGGTGTGTGTGCGATTCACACACGATTGAAGTGAAACTTCAGTAAATCGACAAAAGAATGAGATGAATATAACAAGGGTAGAATAATTACAAAGTTTATTTGTTTAAAAACTTAATAATGAAATAAAAAAAATAAAAAATAATAATAAAATAAAATAGTATGTATATTTCTGTCTCATTCTTTGCCGGCTTCATCCTACACATTTTTGTATTTGTGTCTCTTACCTGTCGTTTTTCCCTTGCATCCGGTTTGAAATCACAAAAAAAAAGTGCTATTTCCATAAATGTATACCTTGTACTAATTATTTTTTAAGATTTTTCTATTTTAGCTTTAAAGGTAAGTATTTTTTGTGAGTTGGTATCACTGTACGCTAGTCGAGTCAGGAGTCAGTAGTGTTTGAACCGCGAAGGAGGGATGTTGTCAGCACGCGCTTCCGATTACGATGACGCGATGGTTCGCAGGTGGTCGCCGATTTCGATATTGATGCATTAATTATACAGGTTCAGAACAGACCAGAAAGTTATCAAATTGTCAAATGATTGTATATTTTAACATAATCTTCATCCAATTACCAGTAATTCATAATCTTCCGATTTTGATGAAGTTTTGTGTGCGTGTTCCAATGGAATCGAGAATGGTTTAGATTCACAATTGGACCCGGTAGGTGGCGCTGCAGTTGAATTTTTATTATTTTTGATTATTAAAGCAGGAGACGACGTCCGCCGGGTCCGCTAGTATTTTATAAAGAAGAAACCCTTTTATAAGAAAGATACAAACTGCTTTCGTTTGTATCTTTTAATAATAAATAAACGTTAACTCCGACTTTGGTTTTGTAATCCATGGCCGTGTTTCTTCCACGACGATCGTAAAACGAATGATATAATTTGCGGAAAGTCTACCGTAATGCGCGGGGCTTATGTTGCGGATTTTTTTCCGGCCCGGAATAAAAACCGCACCGCAACTAGTGCGCGTTCGGCCTATTGCAATACAAAGCAGCATTTCATTTTTTTTTCCTAAATACATTGACATCTCACGTCAATATTGCAATGTGTCAAAACGGATATCATAACATGCTACATAACAAAAGAACACACACGCAGACAGGAATAGCAACTTTGTTTCTAGAATTTTTAATAACAGAAACCATATTTAGTTTGGAATTAAACACAAACACACAAGGATACGTTCTGTCCTTATATATATTAAAATTATCTAGTACATCCTGCCCACGAATTAAGCATATACTTAAACATTTATGAATAAAAAATATAGTCAGTATTGTCAATAAAACCTTCAGAGTTCATTTAATTTATAACGAAATTCAATACTGTCAGTACTTTGTATACCAGCATGAAAATCAATAAAATAGAAGTTTCACCATTAAAACATTATAGCACTCTTTACTAAGAGCCAATCCTGGGCCGTAAAAAACCTTATAACCAATTTAATAGTTCAAAAAGTTTTGCGTTCACCATTGAAACGAGGTTTTATTCAAATTTTACGACACGTAGAGTGCGTTCGATAATACTGCCAGTGTATGCGCATCTGACGTCTGTTTTAGCGCGCCGCGTAGCTATTGTAATAACCATTCCGTATTCAGGTCTCCTTTTTTTAATAACAACGTGATCATTAATGATAAATACTTGAATAGATTGATCAGAAGCAGAGTTATATATAGAACAGTCTTTCTCGGCTTTTCACAACGACAAATAATTAAAATATTCTATTTTGAGAACCACTACATATAATAAGAAGGTAAATCTAACGTGGCTGTACTTTTTCGATTTTCGTAAAAAAAATGTTGCAGATGTCTAGGAATAAGTAATAAAATGCATTTCAATTATTTTTAGAATTGTCTGTCTGTTTGTATGAACACGCATTATGCTAAAGTACTGGGTTTCACAATAAAACCACACCAAGTAATGTTTAAAGCATATTTTGGAGAATAACTTAGTCTTTGTTCTTCAAAAGTTATTGTAATTTTAATGATGACGCGGCGTAAGTACGAGAGAAAAGTAGATAAGTAAATGGACTTAATAAAATACATTCAGTATGACTTTATTAATCACTGTTTGTTTACATAACGTTCCACGCGGACTAAGTTGCGGGCACAGCTAGTTTCTAATAATAACAACACATACAAAATAATAATATATAAACTTATATAAACGAAATGTCTACAATTGTGCGCGTATCACATAAAACCTACTAGATAAGTTTCGATCAAGCCGTAGTCTAGTGAAGCTGTAAAGGCCTGTCAGGCCAATAACGTACTTAGTTCGAAAAGAAGAACTTTGATCCAATGTTGTCTAGTGTATATATTTAGCAGATAAGCGCCTGATCCTCGTCTAAAAAAATAGCACGATGTATTTATTTAATATGGATTCATTAAAGTTTTATTGCAACTGCGATTTTCTAAAGCCTTTTTTGAGCCACGCTGAAGCTATTACTGGTGTCAGCATGAATGGGTCGGCTCGTCCGGGGTAATACCACCCTCTCACAGAATACCGACGTGAAATATAGGGCTTGCATTGTTGCGTTTCGTTCGGTCAGTGAGGGCCCGGGGGCCCATCTCCCCTCTCCTCCCCCCCCCTTTTCCCCCCCTTCTTCCCCCCCCCCCCCAAAAAAATGTGGGGAAAAAAAATTCTCTTATAATAAAAAGGGTTTAAGGGAGGGGGGGTTTAATTAAAAAAAGGTTACCCACTTTTTTTTTTTCTTCTAAAAAAAAAAAAAAAAAAAAATAAAATAAAATTTTTTTCAAAAATTTAAAATTGGGGAAAAAAAAATATAAAAAAAAAAAAAATTTGAAAAAATTGGGAAAAAAAAGGAAAAAAAAAAAAAGAGAAAAAAAAGAAAAGAAAAGAAAAAAAAAAAAAAATATATAAAATAAGAAAAAAAAAAAAATAAAAATTGGGGAAAATGTAAAAAAAAAAATTAAAACTGAAAAGAAAAAGTTTTATTTAAAAAATAAAAGGATAATTAAAAATAAAAAATATTTTTAATAAAAACCACTATATAAATCTTGTTCGGAGTCACGGAACTCTTCTACCACGCACTTAATAATAAAAGTAATAATTTTTAATAAAGAGGATTGGATAGCAAATTAGGAAGATGAAGAAATATAAGTACATTAAACAATTATCTTACTATCAGGGCAACTCCATTTGTATCTAGAAACCTTAAATCCTGGAGGGAAGAGACGTCAATATTCAGTATTTACCGTGACCCGAATGGATCGTATATCGTGCTCTAGATATAATGAATAATGTACAGTATTTTCTAATGACCACCCCGAAAGCTGACATCCTCAGAATTAAAATTTGTCGTGGTAAATTTATTGGTATCTTCCCGAAGCTGCAGTCGAGCGCCAGCCTTTATATAATTATTCAATTATCATCTTTCATTACATCATCACTCATTATCAAATGTGGATGAAATAATTATATAGTAATAAAACTAATAAATAGTTCACAGTTTAACGTAGGTACTAATAAAACACCTTTATATAAGATTTCATTTCAGCTACAGAAATGAGTGACTATGAAGTTAGCTA
This sequence comes from Antheraea yamamai, assembly GCA_036509395.1. Classification (NCBI taxonomy): domain Eukaryota; kingdom Metazoa; phylum Arthropoda; class Insecta; order Lepidoptera; family Saturniidae; genus Antheraea; species Antheraea yamamai. The sequence continues at coordinate 13,870,785 of AP028448.1, read as the reverse complement.
CGGCTATAATTTTACATATATGACACATCATTACATAGTATAAAACAAAGTCCCCTACCGCGTCTGTCTGTCTGTCTGTTCGCGATAAACTCAAAAACTACTGAACGGATTGTCATGCGGTTTTCACCAGTAGATAAAGTGATTCATAAGGAAGGTTTTGGTATATAATTTGTCAAGGTTTTTTTTTTATAATCAGGGCGGGACAACGTCTGCCGGGCCCGCTAGTACCTAATATAATTTAGTTATCTCTGTTTTATAGATTATATTATTCATTGATTGAATTTTTTTCATAATCAATAAATACAGTATATACAATAACGACGTTTAAAACTACACATTTACGAAGATAACATTTTAAATTGCAGTACATATCCTTTCTAATAATACAATATTCATAGTTTAAACTGTAATAAATAATAAGCACTGAAAATAATTATATAAAAATATTTAGTATGTACATAATTGATATTATTTTATTATATTTTTATTACGTAATATGTTTAACTAAAATGGACTATGGACTATTGTTGTTTTGTATATAAGAATCTCCAGAAATGCACGTTACACAGCTGTCAAAAAGATTGTGTCAAAATTGGACAAAGGCTTCAAGACGCAATTTTCTGTTTTTACGTAAAATGTCTGCTAACTCCCCTCCAGGAAAGAGTGATGGTGAGTGATTTAAGTTTTAGTAATACTTTTGTTAGTAGTAAACATTATAAAAAAGTAATTTCCAGGTACCGATTCTGCAGATGGTCCAGCGCCGAGTGTCCCGCCAATTCCGGTGGAAGATAGCATAGGATCGAGGATACGCGATTTAGATGTGGACTCGATTAGGCGGTATTTAGCCCAGAAACTTGGGTTTTATGAGCCGCCAGAATTATCAACACCTGTTGATAAAGTACTGGACGAGGTCAATCTAGACGGAATAGTGAAATGGATAAAGAGCGAAAGATGCAAAAATATTATAACTCTTGCAGGAGCTGGTATTTCAACGTGTAAGTAATTAAAACTGTACTTATGTTTATAATTTTGACAAATGTTTTGTTTTATTTGTTTTGATAGAGTGATTATCTGACCAAGAAGTTAACATCTTTCAAACGGTTTATATTCATTTGATTTTGTCTTTTCCAGCTGCTGGTATTCCAGACTTTAGGAGTCCAGAAACAGGATTATATCATAACTTGCAAAAGTATGAACTTCCAGAGCCACAAGCAATATTTGAAATCAATTTTTTCAGACAAAACCCAAAGCCATTCTTTACATTGGCCAAAGAATTGTTCCCAGGGAGTTTTAAACCAACAATCTCTCATTATTTCATTAGGCTATTGCATGAAAAAGGTAATTTATATATTATAGTGTTATATATTTACTTTTAGCTTTAATTACATTATAGGAATGGTGATTCATCATAAAAAAAATATTTTTGGATCAATCCGAATCACGGTCTGTGGCATCAATTCATGAAAAAATTGAGGTCTCGAGGTTGATTATTCAAAAACCAATCTCTTAATTTTTTTTCTATTTGTATGAGCTTTTTCTTAGATTTCTTATTAATTTATAAATTATTGTATGATTTTATTTTTATCTACATAAAAAAAAATCGAATCATGATCTTCTATTGTTAGAGATCTATTCACTGGATAGATTTGATGTTTAATATTGATTAAAGTAATTGATTTTTCAATGTCTAAAAATTGAGTATTTGATTACTTGATCTCAAATTGCCATCTCTATTTGTAAACTATACAACAGATTTTGATATAGTTTTGACTATCATTTAGAGAATTTCTTCTGTAAGGATTTTTTTTATATTAAAAGGATACAAACAAACAGGTGACCCACCTGCTGTTAAGTGATCATCACCGTCCATAGACACTAGCAACACCAGGGGAGTCACAAGTACATTGCCAATCTGTGTATGGGGGAGGGTTAGGGAGGTGGGGCTCCAGCAATCTCACTGACCAAACGAGAAACGCAACAATGCAAACATTGTTACATCATGTTGGTTTTCTGTGAGAAGGTGGTGCTATCCCGGAGAAGCCAAGCAATTCATGCTGAAAGTTGTAATAGCTACAGCGTGGCTCTACCACCTACAAAGAAGGCCTTCTGTAAGGTCTATAAGTATAATATATTCATATCATATTAATTATATAATAGGTCTTTACCTATGAAATTGCCATTCTGCAGTACTGGCCATTTCAAATCAAAATCATTTTTGTTTGGCTAAGAATTCTAATTTCAAATTAATTTTATTTTAAAAACATGGAATTCTTTTTCCAAAAGTAGTCATTTGTTTATTGATTAGTGTTACATTTTCATCGCATTTCAATCTTTTTTGTCATCATGGATACGTTAAAAATTCAAGTAATTATGGAATATGAGTACCGTCGTGGCCGCAACGCGGCACAAGTGGCACGCAACATCAACGACGTTTACGGAGCTAACACTACAAACCAACGCACCACCTGTTATTGGTTTGCTTACTTCCGTTCTGGGAATTTCGACCTGAAAAATGAACCTCGCGGTCGTCCGAAGACTTTGGTCGACAATGACGAATTAAAGGCGATTGTGGAAGCTGATTATACACAATCTACGGCTGAATTAGCAGCAGCTTTCGACGTTAACGTCAAAACAATATTGGTCCATTTGCGTCAAATTGGTAAGGTAAAAAAGCTTGGCAAATGGGTGCCCCACGAACTCAATGATCGCCAGCGCGAAGTACGCGTCGAGACGTGCCTTGCACTGCTCAACAGACACACAAATGAAGGAATTTTGAACCGCATTGTTACCTGCGATGAAAAATGGATTCTGTTTGATAACCGCAAGCGCTCAGCAAGTTGGTTGGATCCTGGTTCAGCACCTAAACAATGCCCTAAACGAAAACTTACCCCTAGAAAAGTGATCATCATTGAGTGAAAGTGATGGTCATTGTTTGGTGGTCTAGCGCCCTGTGATTCATCACAGCTTCTTACCAAACGGGGTGAGCATTACTCCAGATGTGTACTGTGAAGAACTGAACACAATGATGGAGAAGCTGGCACATCTCCAACCAGCATTGGTCAATCGCTCGTCTCCGCTGCTCCTGCACGACAACGCGCAACCTCATACTGCACAGCAGACGGTCTCCAAGTTGGAAGAACTGCGGTTGGAAGTTCTCCGTCATCCGCCTTACTCATCAGACCCTGCGCATACAGACTACTACTTTTTCCAGAATTTGGATAACTCCTTGGCGGGAAAAAAATTCAATCCCCGATAGGCAGTACAAAATGCCTTTGAAGAATTTGTTGCCTCCCGTCCAACTGATTTCTTTAAGAAGGGCATCAATAAACTGCCACTGCGTTGGCAAAGATGCATTGATTGCATGGGTGATTACTTCGATTAATACAAATAAAAAATACATGAAAAAAATTCGTTTCAATTTTTTCATACAAAACGGCAATTTCATAGGTAAAGACCTAATATTATTTAACTTGGGGCTTTAGGGTAGGTAATATTGTATTGATTATCACTACATAATATATATTTAATCAAATATAAGTTTTTGTTTTGCTATCTCTACATTTGTCACTATTATTCATCAGAATTTGTAGGGAAGAGAATTTACCGGTAAAATACACATTTTACTTATTTTACCAAAGTGCAGTCGGTAATTTACGGATAATTAACCAAAGTACTTTTTTTGCCTCATGGTGGGGTTGATACGTGATTGAGAATATGTATAGTACAGGCTAATAAGAATTTACCTTATATACACTATAAATATATTAATTAACAAATAAAAAGTTATAAATTTTATATAATTATTAAAAATTAATTATTATGTTAATTAATATTGATAATAATTAATTATGAAGCTCTTCAAATACCCAGCTTATGTGTATAATTCTGTCAATATTCATAATACTTACTTTAGCAACATCAATAAATCATGAGTTTCGGAACTCCAATTTCCGAGATCGAAATTTTTGTGCCGCTTGGGTAGTTAATTATCCTTTCAAAATATATTTTACCGGTTAAATAGCCAAATATTTAACTAGCCAGTAATTGGATATTTGTCCGCTCGAAACACTATAAATTTGTGCCAATGTTTATAATTGAATATTTTGTATTCAAGGGCTTCTGTTACGCCACTATACTCAAAACATTGACACATTGGAGCGTGGTGCTCAGATTCCAGAAGAAAAAATTGTTGAGGCCCATGGAACCTTCTATACATCTCACTGTCTTGATTGCCGCAAACAATATTCACTTGAATTTGTTAAAGGTATTTTAATTTTTTTTTTTTGTAATGGTCACTATATAATATACCTGCATGATCTAAATACTAGAAACTGTGACAAACTGTTTGTGTCCCATGTTTCAGGCTCGGTAAAACCAGTAACATTTATTTAAGGAATAGTGTTAGGTTTTACAACAAAGTCTCAAAGCATAGTACCGATTTGCCGGATCTTGCCGGATCGTGAGTTTAAAAGCCATTTCAAGCGGGGTTTGGTGTCAAAAGGTTATTATGGAGTGGATGGATACACAATGGTGATGTCTGGAACTTATTCCTCTCTGTGCATTCACTAAAAACGAATGTCATATGTAATGTATCTAAATGTTATAACAATATATGTTAAAAAGATAAACCACATCATGTCTCTTGACAATTCATCTCGATGACTGGCTTTTTTCTGACACGGTGATAGTTTTGACATTCATAAGTGACTTCTTAGAGCCTAAATTGAATAAAGTATTTTTGATTTTGATTGAGAACCTGTTCTTGTAAATGTAAAGTGTATGATTGCACTTTAGATGTGGTTTAGTGCACTGAATATAATCTGCAGTTATAGGATTGTATGTTAGCTACATGACGTCATGTTCAGTCACAATGCAATTGCACCGACTGTGGTAGAAGTGAATTTGAAGTGCTTAGCAGTTTCATGCTGTGCCATCAGCCACATTGAACAAAAGATATATTTTTGTACTCAATAGTGAAATACATAATTACAGAAAGAATCTTTGCGGATCAAATACCTATATGTACAGAATGCCCAGGTATTGTGAAGCCTGATATAGTGTTCTTTGGAGAAAGCCTCCCAACTCGATTCCAAGAGTGCCTTCAACAAGACTTCCAGCACTGTGATCTACTTATTATAATGGGTTCATCGCTTGAAGTACAACCTTTTGCTTCTCTTATAGACATGTAAGTTTTTTAGTGTAATTATAATTATCAAAGATAGCAAGTATATTTAAAAAAATCTGCAACTATCTTCTGATGAAATTATAGTGGTGCACTGGCACTTCTGCACTCTGATATTTTATATGCGGTGGTTTGAATGACTCCATTATTTGGTAATATTTATTTACAAAATAGATGTATTGCATGTATGTAATGCATGTATAGATTTGCCAACTAAAAAATGTTACTGTCTTTGATTTTAGGGATCAATTGCATTGTTTATACAGTAACCCTAATAATTTTAACTATTACAAAATGTTTGACAGTGCAGCTGGTTCTGATAAATGTAGTTGCTAGTGGCTTTTGCCATTGTTATAGTTGAATGGATGATTACTTTATTGCACTTTTGGTTTGTACAATGGCAAGCCTAATACCATGAGGCATTTAGTTCCAGCTAACCAGCAGTATTGATATTTTGGTTAAACATTTTTGTAGGTAGTGCATATTAAATGCATATAGAAAAAACAAAAGAAAAATGGATAAATAAATGTAAATACTTAGATATACATATATAACATAAATATACATTCACTCAGCAAAAGTTAATTATAAATACAGATTGTAATATCACGAACACTGCCATTTCTTTTGCTTAGGTTAGCTCAAATAGGTCGTGAATTGCATGAATCAGGCAACAGCCCAAGCCAAGGTTCGCCGTGCACCCTTGAGCTAGTTATCAAATAAACCCGGGTAAATGCCTTAAGCGCTCGCCTTAGTAGACCGGTGAAGCTGTTAAGACCTTGCTAGGTCAATAGCATAGTAAGTTCGAAAAAAAATACAAACACTCTGCCTACAGTTTCTCAAATAAATAGCGGTGTAATTGAATTAAAGTTGAAATAGTTAACATTAGCCTTACAATATCGGACATTTTGCTGCAACTCAGCCTTAGTAATAAATACAAATTATAAAAGCAAGATCACTCTGTCTTCTGTTAGTTAAACAAATATAAATTAGTTTTAAGACTTTTATTAAGTACCGTTCTAGCCAAACTTCTAGGTAGCTCTGTTTACACAACAGCACAGAACACAATTTAAGTATAACCATGTATTATATGATATGTGTATCATCGAGACTACTTAAAGGTAAATGCCACTTTTAGGTTCATATGATAAAATCTTTACTTTATTTGTTGTTGATCATTTTAACAAATTTTTGACTTTATTATGAGCAAGCCCAAATTTCTGGCTACATTCAGAGCATTCAAAAAGCTTGATGAGGATTGTACATATAATATTTACATCACACTTATTTTCAAGGGTTCCTGATTGGTGTCCGCGGTTGTTGATAAATCGTGAGAAAGCCGGCATGAGGTCACCGCTACTGAGGCTGTGGGGCCTTATGAGCGGCGGTTTGCAGCTCGATGAAGAGTCTGTGAGGGATGTGGCCCGGCTCGGTGACTGCGATGATGGATGCCTAGATCTCGCTAACAGGCTAGGATGGGGGGTTAGTAATTCCATTTATTTATGTTGAGGACTAGGATTGTGAATAAAAGTTTTCTCTTAGTCAATATTAAATTTTCTTCTTCATACTTTGGCTACCACTTTTTAATTGAAGACGAGCTACCTTCTTCGGCTTTGCACAGGTATACTAATTAACAATTGAACATCAGTCTTTCAATATTTTTGAAGATCTCCGTATTTTCTTCTGTCTAACTCACTTTTATAAGATTTTTTTTTGTAACCCAAATTTATCAGAACAAGTTGGAAGGCCGCATGTACGCGTATATCGAGTGACTGTCTAGTCGCCAGCAATGTTTTTACAGGATAATTAATCATTAGTCGATTCTCGTTCTAAATCAATTAAAAGAATAGGTGCTTAATATTTGACCTAATTATCTCGAAAAACGCAAAACTGATATACACTCAACATAAGGTGATTTACGCAGAAACGAACTGGTGTAATAAATGAATAACGCCCTGTGTTGTTTGCGTCCCGGTTGCCACTGTTCAACTGTACGGCGTTTTTTTTACTGATTTTTATAATGTTTATATGTATCCTTTCCATACTTTTAAAAGTTTTAAAACAAACTTTAACTAAGGTTCTTTTTATTGTTTATTATTATATGTTTTGATAATATTCTTTTATATGTTAAATGTGACCATGAACTACTACCGGATTGAAGGATGTGACCCTTTAAACATTTACCTGATATTATATTATGCTTACTACACATTTCAAACAAGAACTTCTTAGTGGCAGAAACTGATATAGCCGTGGTACGTTCACAGTTGAATGATGGCATAGGCTCTCATATTATTCATGTTTGGTTTTTCCATTTTCAGGACGAACTTCGGGCTTTAGTGGCCAATGAACATGAACGCCTTGAACGTGAAGGTATGGTGACGACAGCACATGCGCCTGTTGCAACCATTTCGCTGGACTTACCTGGTCACAGCGGCTCACCGACCGAACCTAAGCTATGAGTGTCAGTTACTCATATTCTCCATTCATCATTCTGCAATTTGCTGTTCAGCCAGGGTCTACGGGTATGACTAATTTTGCTAAAAAAAAGAGGTGACCGGATAAATAACCATGCCACTCGTTATATTTCAAAATGAGGTAAATCCAATTTTGTCCGTTCCTAATCAATGATATTATAACTAAAAAACTGTAGATACGTCATAACCGCTTCGATAGGGGCTAGTTAAAACTTGGCTAGCTAACAAACGTGATCTAGTCCCGTCAATCCGCCCGTATCTAAGCAACATATAACTATTTCTTTTTCACCACCACTATTGAGTATATGTCATCTTACTTCCACATTTTGTCTAAAACAGTGTGGCGTTACAATATTACTTTACGTATGTGTGCGTTATCGTGCTATTCGTTTAGTCAAAATATCATGTGGGTAACGTATCTACAACTTTTTAGTTATAATATCATTGTTACTAATATTTTACGTTATTTTTCAAAATACTCTCATCTCATACATATACAATATGAAGATTATAAAAAAAATGAGTGTGTGTAATCGTCACATGCGATTGAAGTAAAACATCTTTGGCGTTATTAGAGATGGCGATTAAGTTAAAAATAAATACAGCATACGAGAATTTAAAGAGGCATATGATTTTTTCAAATTCGGTTTTATCACTTGCACTTTCATAAAATATTCACTCACAAAATACGTGGACGTACAGACGGTATAAAATTAAGGTTATATTGGGTCAGCTGCATGTGTATTCATAAAATTCTTAAAACAATATTAGATGATAATTAAACATAACAAGAACTTCTATTAAATCATATTTAATTTAATTCCTGACTTATCATAGTAATCTGTTCATACTTTTCTATATTTTATTTACTTTATAACAAAGAGTTGCTAATAATATTTCCTGTGTTATTTAATTTCCGAATTAGCTGATAGATCGCATAATGAATGTTTGATTTAATTTGATACTTACTTACATTGAAACCAGATGACAGCACGGTCGCACGTCCATATATACATAATTAACTCTATTGTATGGTTTTCATTATTATTCAATTTTTTATCGATTTATTTATAAACTATTTATTGACAAAATAAAAACCGGATGGTACAGAAACGTGACGTCATATTGCCGTAACGGACTTCCGTTGCATTGTCCAGTTACCTCCTAGTCGCGCCTAAAGAACTTTTATTTCAAAAAATTAAAAGCCTTACGGATGGTAAAATTTGAACTTCATTTTCGATGTGTACAAACTGGAAATCTTAAAAAAAAAATAAACTGAATAAAAAAATTTGAAATGTAAGAACACATGTTATAACTTCCACTTTTTATCCACTGATATAGAATTGATAGTTCTAAATTAATAGATTTCGATTCCAATATATTTAGGCAGTTGAAAGAATCGCAGGTAGTTGAGGTATTTAATTTAAATCCATTAATATCCTACTCTTAAATATGATGAATTAAAATGTTTTTTTTTATTAACTGACTGGTATGTAACAGTCACTGTGTCGTGCCCAGATAAATTAAGGTGTCTGTGATGACTTAATTTAGGTCCAATTCTTGAAATATAATGATTAACTGAGTCAAAACCAAATTTGTGTTGGTAGCCTGATATCACGGGATGGGTTATAGATACTTCTGAATTGGGCATGGACCCCCCATTTTCGATGTCACTTGCGTTTAAATTGAGAAATCTACATATTTTAATCAAATACCTGAATTCTTATACCTACAAGTCGAGAATTTAGATTTTTTAACATGATTATGGTTAATATGTATTAATTGCCCAAAATCCAAAAGACCTGCAATACATTTCAAGCGTACCAGTTTATAAGACATCTTCTATTTAATAGTTTCTAATTTATGTAAATGAAATCATTCTTATATGACCTCAGAGAAAATCAATTTTAAATATTATTCACATATAAATAGTAGAAGAAAGGTTCGTGCTTAATTATTAATGATGATTAATATATACTATATATGCAGTTACGCAATAAGTCATATATTTTATGCACGTTACTCCAGTCAAGATTATAAACGATACAATTTATTTAAATGTAATTATTTCTAACCTGGTCCAGGGCCGGATTTAAAGGTTGGGAAAATTTCAGGCAATCAAGAAGCACTAAATAATTTTGAATATGAATTACCAATATTAATTTTGATTTTGAATGTTTTTGAACTTTACCTTCTCGGCACTGGTGTTTTTTTTTATCCCATTGAAACATTCAAACCGTCATATTTTTAAGTTATATTTCATGTAGCAGACGTGTGTTCCTGTCGCCCTCTCCTAAACCCGGTCCTGTTCTGAATATAAATAGAGCCATAAAAAATAAATAGTTTTATAATATCACTTTTGTAAAAAATAGAAGCAACTATAATTATTGTTAATATTTAAAATGTTAACTTTCATGGTAAAATAACTTGCTTATATGAAAGAATACTTGCAATATATGTAAATTGTTATGAAAACTATATATAATGTACATTTTAAAAATATTGTTCACACTTAACATATCGGCCCATTACATTGGTCTATACTATAAACGTTTAAGAGACGACAGGCACAATTATATCTATATGACCATAACAACGACGCGTAGTAGCCTTATAACCACCGTTTATCAATTTACGAAGCTTATATGTAGTGCAGTTTGGCATCATTTTTATGGTGGACTAAGGCGTCAAAAGGAATATGGAATGTTGTTGTGATTTTTTTTTACATTAAAACACTTGTATGATGCCTATCAGAAATTTAATTTACGAGAATTAGCAATTATTGACATTGTTTTCAACTACGAGGAGGAAAGGAAACAGTGTGTTTGAGACGGTAAGTATATGCGCTTAGCGGTTTGATAACGCCGCACACCATGCATATAGCGTGGCGTATCGGCACATACGCAAAATGGTTTGGCAACATCGCACGCCATGTACAGAACTTATCGGCACCTACGCACATCAGTTTGGCAACGTCGCGTCGCGCATCATGTACAGAACCTGTCTTAATTTTGCATAGTGGTTTGGCAACGTCGCGTCGCGCATTTTGTCAGAACCTGTCTTAATTTTGCATAGTGGCTTGGCAACGTCGCGTTGCACGCCGTGCACGGAACGTATTGAAATCTTTCATAGTGGTTTGCCAACGTTGCGTCGCACACCGTGCACGGAACGTATTAAAATTTTTCATAGTGGTTTGGCAACGTTGCGTCGCACACCGTGCACGGAACGTATTGACATTTTGTATACTGTTGGCTACTGACGGAACAATCTAAAGGTGTTTTTTTTTTATCTTTATTTTTGGCAACCAATCTTTTAGATTATTACTGCCATTGTCAAGTATTTAATAGTATTACAAGTTCTTCTTCTATTCCATTTTCGGCAACCAGTCTTCTAGTAGACTATTGCTGCATTGTCAAGTGAGTATCGACATTACAAGTTTCTTGATATAATTTCAATGAATGCCATTGTCGAGTAGTTAATAGTATTTCAAGTTCTTCTTCCATTTCATTTTGGCAACCAGTCTTCTAGTAGACCATCACTGCCATTGTCAAGTGAGTATCGATATTACAAGTTTCTTGATATAATTTCAATGACCTAACAACATGGTGGCCATCTTGTTAGAACTTTCCATGGAATTTTTGTAGCATCTCAGAATTATGGTCCGTGGTATTATTTTCCATTCACTTCACTTATGCACAATAAACAAACTATATTACCTAAAACACCACCAATTTTACACAATATAGAGTCAAGTAACACAAGATTATGAATAAAAAATAAAATCCACTACACGACAGACCAAGATCCCGCCAAAAATCCCCTAAAGGTGTTGTTTTATATCAGTGAGTTTTTTTTTTCATGTTTTGATACGATTGCGTTCATGCTATGGTCCGACGTAGTGACCCGAAACCTATAGTTCTAAAACAAATCAGTATATTGAATTTAGAAAATGACTATCATTTTAATCCATATATAAATGCATTGTTATTAAATCAATAATCAGAGATGAAGTTAATTACATGTTCTATCAATTGAGAACAATATATGTTCATTTGTTATAAATGTAAGTAATTTATGTAACAACGGAATTTCATATATTTCAGACACAGCTTACTTGTGTTGTATAGTTGATAACAAAAAATAAGAAATATAATTCGTAGACCCATTTTTAATCTTAAGTACTTACTAGCAAGCAATAGATTGTGATTATACATATAGATAGTTACAATTATTATGACATATAATTTATTGAGAATGTAATTTTAATATTTTTTTTATTCCAAATATGATATGCATGTAACATTATAATATATTGTATTGATTAGGTAGTAGCTGTTGAAAATAGTGCCTCAGTAGTTGTAATGGTTTCTTTTTAATTTATTTATTGTAATTTAGAGTAGATATTTTTTTATCTGTCACTGATAATCTATGGACAAAGAAAGACATCTCCATTAAAATTATTTTTTTATTTGTCAGATTTAGATTTCAGGTTGTGATATTTTATTGACAATCGCCAGCGACTTCGCTTGCATGAAACTGCAAAATAAAATTAAATAACAAAAAAAATACACAACTTTCATTATAATAAATTGATTTATACAGTGCCTATGGTAAAGCTTATATCGTATAAAAATATGACTAACAGCAAGTTAATTATATAAAAATATATATGGAATAACACGAAAAAATTTACATTACGACATTACGTTGCAACCACAATTACTTATGAATATTTCAAAAACTTTACCAAAAATTATATTGTTACCATTTGGACTATACCACATTGAATCGCTAGTCACCAGATGAAGGCAAAAAAAATCGAATAATAATTTGGATGCCCTTATAAAAAAAAACAATATTATTTTTATATGATTTAGTTCATTCAAATTATATTAGTTTTTTTTTATGTTCACAGCTTATCAGTGATATAAAATTAATTAATCACAGAAGATATTTGATTTGCATTTATATTTTAATGTGGACACAGATCATACCACATTTTTATTCTGTTGTTTTTTTTCTTTTTAGGAAATAATAAACAAATCTTATGATACAGATATGCGTATAGTTATAGTAGTTTGAAAGTTGGTTTGTATTCATATTTATGTCACAGATTGTTATATGTATTTATAGATAGCGTTGATTTACCCTTAGCCGATGATATTATAACTAAAAAGATGTAGATACGTCATAAGCACTTCATCAGCGCCTTGTTAAAACTTGGCTAACTAGCTTATTTTTAACGGCTGCCACCCTCAATCCGCCCGTATCTATGCAACATATAAGTATTTCTTTTTTACCACCGATATTGAGAATATGCCATCTTACTTTCGCATTTTATCTAGGACAGTGTGGCGTTACAATATTACTTTACGTATGTGTGCATTATCGTGCCATTTGTTTTGTCAAAATATCATATAGGTAACATATCTACAGCTTTTTAGTTATAGTCTCATTGACCCTTAGCAACGTATGCATGTATATTCCATATATCATTTGGTCAGCATTGGATAGACCTGGTCGCTTATAGTAAAGATGCCTTTATTGCGTACAATTGTAGTTAAGTCAACGATTAGCTTAAGCTGATATTCTTAACACGTATTTTAAAATCTCGTAACTTTAACATTACGACAATTTAAACACGTTAAATACTTGAATATTACAATAATAATTATTTTTATTACAACGACTTCAAAAATAAATTTGTTATAAATTCACAAATTTAAAAGAAAATTCCATTGAAAACGTTAATTATATATGTGTAAGTCGTTAATCGAGTTACGAGAATTTAAACTTGCAAAGTAGGAGTTTAAATTAAGTTTGCTTTAAAATAATATAGGTTAAGGATTTTTAGTGCTGACGTTACAGTTTTTACATATATTCTAGTACGTAATTTCAAGAGATATCAATTATTTATTTAATCATATCCATATTTAAGAGAATTCATGAATTTTTTTACCACGATTTGCGAATAAAAATATGAATTACAATCTAAGCTTAATGACAAATAATGTGTTAATTTATTTTAGGGTAATAATATTTATTTTTTAAACATGTGTGTATACAATGTCTGCCTTGATATTACGTCATTTTTCAGCAATAATATTACATATTTTAATGACGTGATGAAAATATTGTGATTTGGACTCCGGTACATAGAATATGCGATAGTATAATAATAAATATTACGTTGTTGGATCATTGTAATTACCGTATGCATAAAATTTGTGAAAATAAAAGCATGGAAGTTAAACTTCGTTTTATTCACCGGTTTTAAACTTCTTTGATATAATCATTATCTGTATTCAAATCAAGTACTGCTAGAAGTTTGCTTCTATAGGTATATATGCCACAGGTTCAATTCCTAATTCATCCATGAAAAATTAACAATTATTTTTGTTTACTCTATGAGAGGTTTCGCGTAATGATATAGTATACGGATGTCTACATATATCCGATGTACATACATAAATTATATCTTGAAACGAGCGATTCTTGTATAACTGGACAGCGAAAGCGTGTCAAGTCAAGTTCGAGTTAACGGAATGGCGAGCGCGCGCTACCGTGTGTAATATTACACGAACCATTTGGAGCCAGTTTTGACCTCCTCTTAACTCAAAAACTTTTTCACATTAATATGTCAAATTTGGCTCACATATTGTGACTTGTGAGATAAGTAGCTTTTTTTCTTTTTTATATCATATAGTATCAGTTGTTAGAAATTTAGGATTAGTGTTAGATGAAGAAATGCATTTTGTCGAACATATAAATAATAAAATTAAAAATGCTTTCTATAAACTGAAGATACTGTATGGTATACGAAATCATTTGAAATTAAATACAAGAAGTCTTCTTTGTGATCTAATTGTGTTGTCTCCTTTTAACTATTGTGATGTCGTGTATGGGCCTAGATTAATGAAGAAAACATCAAAAGCAATTCAACGTGTTCAAAACGCATGTATCAGATTTTGTTATGACGTGCCTAAATGGTCGCATAGATCTCCGATCATTAATGGCAAAAATATCTTAAATATGTGTTCAAGGAGATACTTACATTTAGCGTGTCTTACCCACACTATTATTCGCAGTAAAAAACCTGAATACCTGTATTCTAAATTTGACTGGTATAAGAACATTCATAATATTAACACAAGATCTAAAATAAGAAACACTGTATCCCTTCCTAAACATAAATCAGTAGGCTATGAAGGTAGTTTCAAATATGCGGCGTCAAAAATTTGGAATAATATACCTCTTCCATTACATTTATTACATATTTATTTATTACATATTTATTACATATTACATATTACATATTTAAAAAATTAATTAAACAAGAAATTCTTGAGCAACAAAGATTACGGCATTTATAATTATAATTTGATTAAAAGATTTGACGCATTCACAATATCATTAACAATATTTCCACATTTTTTTAATTTTTTCTCTCTTATTAAAATTATTTTTGTTTGGGTCTCTTATTTCTTTATTTATATGTTTATTTAGATGTTTGGGTTCTTTATTTATATGTATAGCAATAGATAGATATTTTAAGTTTATGTTTACCACTTGGGCGCGTAATAAGTAATGTTTACTTGTATTTCAGCAGGGAAATTTTGAGGCCTAGCTGAAAACCAGCGCCGTTTTCAAAGGCGGCAATATGCTGATGCCAGGTCTCTTTGTCATAGTTTTACTTTTTTATAGTTAAGGCTTTTTTTGTACACTTATACTATGGCAATAAATATATTTCTTTCTTTCTATATTATAGGAGGCCAACGAACAGGCGAGTCACCTGATTTTAAGTGATCACCGCCCTCCATAGACACTAGCAACACCAGGGGAGTCGCAAGTGCATTGCCAGCCTGTGTTTGGGGCGGAGAAGTAGGGAGGGGGAGAGGGGAGGTGGTCCTCCGGCGCTCTCACTGACCGAACGAAACGCAACAATGCAGGCACTGTTACTTCACGTCGATGTTTCTGTGGGTCGGGTGGTAGTAGCCCGGGCGAGCCGACCCATTCATGCTGGAACCAGTAATAGCTTCAGCGTGGCTCTACTACCTCAGTTTGTATGTTAACGGCCAAAAATTGTCATTTTTATCACTGACTGACCTCTAGACCAAAATTCTAATCGAGTTCCACATGACGTAGAAAGTTCAAATTTGGCATTCAGATAGTTACTTGAGTGAATACAAAGGAATAAACTGGTATTTTTATCATTTTATTATAATTTTTCAATTAATTGATTCTATTAGGAACACTTACTTATACTGCCTGTAATGTAAAAATCAGCAATCAAAATTGGTGACAACCGGTCTTTATGTAGATTTTAAGTTTTGTCAAAATCGGTTCAGTACTTTCAGAGTGATGCGTGTTCACATGGACAGACAGACAGACAAAAATTTTAAAAGGGTTATTTTTGGCTTCTATATCGATAACAAAGTCTACTCCGATTATAACTTTCAAAAAATATTTAATGTACAAATTTGGCCTCGTTACAGTTTTATTATAGAATAGATAAGTACCTACTAATAATTTCTGTACAAAAAGTAATGATATCTCACTAAAACATAAATGTGAAATGAAATCCAAGTTTAATCAATATTATGTTCTACGACAAAAGAAGTGAGATCTAAATGGGTGCCAAGTTCAATGGTCAGTTCTGAAAATTATTTTTAACAACATATGTTAATCTACTTAAACTATTATTTCCGCTTAAAACTTAGGATAATATTGAAGCCTAAACTCTAACTTGGTTTGGTACTCGTGTTACTTGTTTTCTTTTTAATCTATATCAGTCTACAATGGTAGAAAAGATCCTTCGAGTATATTCATGGAACCAAACGAAAACAATGCAATACATTGAAGTAATTATTAATCACAGAATCGGATGCAGTACGACACTTATTCATGTATATGAATTAACATCAAAATTCTACTTAGCAATCATATATATGTGTATAAGTGATTTTTTTTTTCGAACTACGTTATTGACCTAGCAAGGTCTTAACAGCTTCACCGGACTACTATGTATAAGTGGTCATTATGGTTCCGATTTATATAAATATGATACATCTACGTGTGACATGGAATTAAGATCACGTATTTACTTGGAGATTATGTACTCTGATTATTCATTTGCACGTTACGTTTCTGTGAAACATTTTTATGAAGCGTCAAAGGGTTGCGAATTATTTTCGTAAACAAAAAAATAAAACAAAATGATACTTCAACTTTATTAGATTATTTTTATAATACATTATCACAAAATCGTATTAAAGAAAATTGAAAGTATATCAGCATAAAGTATAAAGTATGTCATTGACTGCAATGACATATTTTTTAAATTTAAACAGAACTTACTGGGTCTCTACAACTTATACTCAAAATTAAATTAAAAAATTATGATTAGACAGTTGTCAACTGGTTTATCAATTTTGATATTATAAAAAATCGATTTAAAAAAAACAGAATATGTATTCCCTAAGGTATTTTTTCCTTTTCTTATACGTCATTATAATCTTATTACAATTATTTATTCCTTAGCATCAGTAATACCCTCAGTACTGATGGCGAACATTGCTTCAGTTTCCGGTAAACACGGACTATCGTATATTTTACAAACGCGATTGTCACCCCTCCCTTTCCTCAAGTAAAGCCTGGTGGTAGAAGCATGTGCTATTATGTGACCACCGATCGGTTTCTTTGTATCGGCATTGAAAACGCCGACAGCGTCCACTTGTGCGACAACCTGATTCGTGATTATCACGGCAACGCCAAACTGTAATTTTTTTATGAAATCAATCGGAAAGAAAGTCATATCATACTCAGTGAATAAATCACTTTTAATTTGACAGATAATATGACTGTAGACAATAATCAACAATAATATATGAGTCGCATAGAACCAAAGGTTCATTTTGGACATGTTATCCCACGCATTAATGAGTCATCGTGACATTTTATTTGTTGAACAGATTCAGAATGACTCAGATACGTCTTCGTATTTACTGTTTTCTTGCATTGGTTAATTTAAACTAATAAAAGAAGAGACATTGTCATTATATATCACATGCAATTGAGTTCTAACGCTAAGATCTGTAATGTTAAAACATATATATACACATACCTCATCAGCCAATCGGAGTAGCATCCGCATAAACCTTCCGAGATGCAACTGCCTTGAGTTTAACTCGCCTCGTCCTGAATAATCAGTTCTATACAAAGCGGTGGCACTGTCCACTATCAATAAGGAGTATCTGAAATATAAAACAAATAACTCTACATACTTATAACTATATAAAATATTCATTGTTATGATATAATAAGAAATGCAATTTTGAAGTATATTAATTTACCAAAGTATCTAACATATTTCATTGAATTAGGACTCATATATTATATTGGTCAAAATAGTATCGCAAAATATCCATTATTTTTTAATCTATACATATAATATGAATGTAAATCTAACGTGCCTGTACTTGTTGCAGGTGTTTTGGAATAAGTAATAAAATATCAAAAGTTTTTAGAAATGTCTGTCTGTCGGTTTGTTTGGATACGTATCACTGTTAAAGTACGTAGTCGTAAGTAAATCATAAAGCATATCCTCGAGTAACATTTAGTCTTTGTTTGATTAAAATCGGTTCACTCTATCAAAAGTTATTCTTATTTTAATGCCGACGCGACATAAGTACGGGAGAAAAGTAGGTAAGATGGACTTAATACATTCAGATGACTCCATTAATCACTGTATTTTTACATAAGGTTTCATTCGGACGAAGTCGCTGGAACAGCTAGTTTTTAATATGGTTTGAGGGATACTAACTTCTACAAAAAAATTGTTCAAAAATATATTTCTTGAGCCAGATTCACTATGCTTATACATCTAAGGTCTTTAATTTCGTAAAGAGTCCCAGGAGTACCTGGATTCAGCCATCATAGCGCAAGCCTGCACCAATAGTTGTGTTTGATGGTCCGTATTATAAGCACGAGCATATGCTACATTGTCGAGTACGGCGGCACCTTCCATACCATAACGCTGTGCCACAGCGAGCAGACGCTCGGGCCTAAACGTGCCTTCTGTATCAATGTACATACACTTGCCTTCACCGCCTGATTGTTCTATGGGTAACTGAAAACAAATACAATTACCTAACTTACTGTCCAAAACAGTGGATTGGTAAATCTCGTGTTTGGTATATTTACTGCAGAAAATTTAATGAAGGAAGAAAAGATAGAAAACAAGAAATAATAAGCTATATATATTTTAATTATAACATTTTCAAAAGGATAATCCAAGTTTAAAATTTCAAAAAATAAAAAATGTTGTTTATATCAATTAGGAAATGAGTAAATTACTGTCCAAAACTGTGGATTGGTAAATATCTCGTTTGGTATATTTATTGCAGAAAATTTAATGAAGGAAGAAAAGATAGAAAACAAGAAATAATAAGCTATATATATTTTAACTATAACATTTTCAGAAGGATAATCCAAGTTTAAAATTTCAAAAAATAAAAAATGTTGTTTATATCAATTAGGAAATGAGAAATGTAAGATTTTGAGTCACAACCATTAAGCGTCAATATTAAGAGCTCAGATTCTAAGCTTTTGCTTTAGTATTCTCTGAAAACATTTCATGATTATTTGATGAAAAAAAAAAACAATTTTTCTGGTACATCCTAATAAACATAAATTGATAAAATAGTTGTATAACATAGCTAATTAACCGTATTGTACATATAATAATGTTACTATGGAAGTTCTAATAACTGTTATGAGGTTTACACATACCACAAGAACTTGTTATTTCAGTTATTGTTATTACAGTTCAAATTGTACAGCTTAATTATAAACTATTTTAATTATATATAATTATAATATTATATATAATTATATTTAATTATAGTCCATATAAACTATCGAGCAATTATTTCTAAATCTATACTTTGATACCTACCTGTCTTCTAGTTACCAATTTCGAAGAAGCAAAATGAAAACATATAGTTGCAATCTTTATATATAATTTTTTTCTGTATGTGTGTATTTCACTGAACTCCTCCTAAACGGCTGGACCGATTTTAATGAAATTTTGTGTGCGTGTTCCAATGAATCCGAGAATGATTTAGATTCCCAATTGGACCCGGTAGGTGTCGCTACAGTTGACTTTTAAGATTTTTATTATCAAGGCAGGAGAAAGTCTGCCAGGTCTGCTAGTATAGTATAAATGATATAAGCGACTGTGTTTGCTTGTTACAATTTCACACTTTAACTTTTTAACAAATCACCATTAAAGTTTCAGTACACAACAATGGTACACAAAACGACATAGCATACTTTTATCCTAAAAAATGTACTATAAGATAGGTCAAATCTATATTAATGCAAACAAACCCACAAGAACAAGTTAGTTGGTTATAAAATGATAAATATAGAATTACTCATAGAATAATTTTGGTATTACATATACAATGGTGGCACAGTTGTTACTCTGTTAAGACTCAGTTAAGAGTGATACATAGCTGTATTAGCAATTTTGAGGACAAAACAACAAATTTCTATAATTATGCTCTTGTATAGTGTATAATAACCTTTTGCGACTTTAATCAATTTGGTAATTCTATCACGATAAATCATAATTAACATACCTGACATGTCACAGCTAAAGTGTGGCACAATTGTGTCTTTCCTGTTCGAAATTCACCAAATATCTCAGTGATAGATCCAGTTTCTATACCTCCACCTAACAGTCTATCTAATTCTTTTGATCCTGTAGTCAGCTGAATTATTTCTGCCCTGTAAAAATATTAAATTCAATTGTATTAAAACAGAATTTCTGAACTTAAATAATTTATTAATTTTATACATATTTACATATTACATATTATTATGTATTTATTGTTTATGATGAAGAAAATAATGTTCTAAATAGAGAAGTAGAATATTCTGCCAATCTGATAGGAACTATGTTATTTTTTATCTTATGTCAGTTATATCTATAAGACGATCACCAAGTTATTAATTTTTAGAAAATTTTAAATATTTCTTTAATCCGGAATTTTATTTCAATGATACTAATTAAAAATGACTGGACATTAAATAATTTTTTTATGTCATAGCAGGCAAACGAACAGGTGGGTCATCTGATGTTAAGTGATCACCACTGTCCGTAAACACTAACAACACCAGAGGAGTCGAAAGTGCATTGCCAACCTATGTTTGGGGGACAGAGAAGGAGGGGAGAGAGGAGAGGCGAGGTGGGCCTCCAGCGCTCTCACTGAGTAACAGAACACAACAATGCAAGCACTGTTACTTCACATCAATTTTCTATGAGAGGGTAGTAGTACTCGGGCGTGCCGACCCATTCACACGCCGAAACCAGTAATAACTTCAGCATGGCTCTATCACCTACAAATATATATTGGTGTACTGTTACAGTACAGTGGTTGAACCAATATCATTACTATGTATATATGTATATATATTTTTGCGATGATAGTTTTAATCTTTAGAGGCTAATGTTTAAATTAACAGAAACAGAACATTGGTGTTCCTTATAATATGTGTACTGATATGGTGTTATTACAAAAAAGTTAAATACGTATTGAATAGTTGCTTTAAAAAGGTTTCGAATTAAATGCACCACGGTCGCTGAATGTTCGCCATCTTTTTCTTCTGTCTCGCTTTGGTTACGTTAGGTTAGTCTTGCGTAAAAAGGATACCGCAAACTTGCCTAGGGCGAGTATGGTGCATTTAATTCGTGACCTTTATAAAGCAAGTATTCAATACGTATTTAACTTTTTTGTAATAACACCGTTTGTGTCCTTTCAATTATAATTACACATAGATAGATGTATTTTGAATTATGTTTGTTACCTTTTCTGATGAAACTCAGTAGCTGTGGTAAACCCCATCGGTACTAACTTAGAGGCTTCTGCTAATATTTTGTCTGCTTTCGCCTCTGATATTCCTTTGATTGTTATGAGCCATTTCTTTGGAGCATATGCAACTGATTCCACTGTATGATAACCAGCCTCTTCTAATTTTTTTATGTCGCCTGAAGTGATTCCATTTCCCTGTATTGTAGTTTATTTTAGTACTCATAAAATATAACACATTAATAATTAGTTAATAGATATATAAAAACAGAATCTATAAAATTAGGATACTGAAGTGTCAGGAAATACATGTGCAAAATAGTTAAATATCTATGAGGAATATAATATTGTTAGTATGCTAATTATAACCTGATGACTTCATTTATTACGTAGATATTAACAATTATGCCTTAGAATATTTTTCGTACAAAAAGCCAAAATTTAAATAACATAATAAAAGTTATAAAACTCCACCTCTAACTTATTAATTAATTGCGGACCGCATTCGTCCAAGTCTTCATCTACGGAGGCTGTTACTGCTGATGCAGTTGCAGTCATCTTTTTGACTCGTCACTCGTCGCTATCACCGAAACATTAAACTTTCGAGCAGCGGATGAAGTTGTACAGTTTAAATTTGTCAATATACTAATACAACACTTGTAATAATTGTAATTGTTTATAGATACTGCTTCTTTGTTTATTATTATAAAATATATGGGTTTTTGACATTAGTAAAGACAAGTGTCAAACTTGAATATATTTTCCCTCCAGTTTTACTTTTCTTGCCAGGTTCGTGTCGAAACTCAAGTAAATTATGTATATGGATTTATTCCTATCGAAGGCATTTTAGTCTAGTGCATCGTCTGTTGAACAACAATTCGAGACAATTTACAGGTAAATAAGTGTTTTTTTTCGAACTGACTACGCTATTGGCCTAGCAAGGCCTTAACAGCTTAACCGGACTAATTTAACTGCAAGTGTACGGCCTGAGTGCATCTGCGTTCAGCGGTGCGTCCAGCGCAGCGTGCAGCGTCCAAGAGCGACGCTCGCGTGCCACTCAGGACACTCACGTATTAATGCATATGTTTGAAACGAACGCCGGACGCGACATATGTGGCGACATACTTATTATACTCTTTGGTTTGACTGTAGCGTCCACTCTGGTCGTACAATTTAAGCCTATACATATTCTGTGGTGTCAGCTGTTCAATGACAATTGTTGGCGTTCAACAACATAAATATTCATTGATACCGTCCGGATGTTGTAGATCTCTTGTATTTTATTGAGTTGAGTTTGTTTCGTTTTGAAGGAAAAAGCTTCGCTTATGTTCAAAAATTTCAAATTTACTGATCTAATCTTCATTATAAGAAGACGCAGTATTTACTATTACTATAATGTATTTACTGTTGTTATCTTTGGTCTCGATTGGTCAGTAAACTTTCATGGTTCACAGTTTATAATTTGTAAAAAGGCTTAAATTGTTTTCAGTTGATGGTTTTATGATAAGTTTAAATTGAAAAACATAATGGAAAATTCACAAGAAGTATCGCTGATTGTCGAAGAGCAAACATTTCGAGCTAAAAAAGAAGTTCTCTGCCAATATAGTGATTATTTCAGAGCAATGTTCAACGGGAGCTATGTTGAACAAGGAAAAACAGAAATTAAAATAAATGTAAGATATATGTCATACATTTGTATTATAATAATATGTATATTTGCGTTCTTCAAATTTTCATGAACTGATTAGATTATTGAAAAAAGTTACAGCTAATACATGACTGTAATTTTGCATCAATTTCAATTTGTTTTTCTATTATCATAAATCTATTTCAACTTTTTATTAATTGTGTGTTTTTAAGATTATTAGGTATTTTAATTATGAAACCTTATGTACACAACAAATGTTGTTATTGCATTAATATTTTTTTTTAATTCAGATAGTTGATGCAAACTCAATGGATATATTACTTCGATATATGGAACTTGGTCTCATAGATCTATCTGAGTACTCTCTATGTACAATTGGTAACTTGGCTGTAGCTGCAAACTTCCTACAGATAACTGAAATTATAAAACAAATTGAATACTGTTTAGAAGTTCAGCTGTCCCCAAGCAATTGGCTGGAGACTATGGCAATTGCAGAGAATTCTTCATATAAAAATTTAGAACAATTATGTGCAGTATTTGGATTGTTATCTTTTAAATCTATGAAACCAGAATACATACCAAATATTCATAAACTTTTCTGGTATTTGTCACATCCTTACATAGATGCGCCGAATGAACTGGACATATTCAAACTTGGTCTGCAGTGGATTTTGAATACTGAAACTGGTGCTGATGCTTTGTTAATAATACTAGGATGTCTGGATCTAAGAAGAGTTACAGATAGTGAATTGAAAGAAATTAGACATCTTGTAAAAGACTATGTGAACAGCCTTGCTGCTAAAGTAATTGAATGTCTCTCTGATTTATCTGATAATAATTATGAATTGACAGAATTAGTGGTAGTGAAACAAAAATCCATTATATATGAGAAGTTTACAGAAAGTGTGTATAATGAAGTCTTGGGCATGGTTAGAACAAGCCGAAAACGCTTATGCAATTACACTCCAGTAGTACCCATGTGGCCAACAAAAGACACAAAATTAGAGTTTGTTCCACATAATTTGTATTCATTTCATGAAAAAGTAGGTTTTGAAAAATGGTTAGAAGTGGCTGAAAGAAATTTATGGGGATGGAATATTGCAACGTGGGCAGGATTTAAACTTGTCTTAGTTTGTGGAGAGCATGGGCGAGGAGCTAGTGCTTTCATGAAAGATGTAAAAGTGTATGATACACTCAGGAAGGAGTGGACATTGCATGGGGTACAGTTACCATCGAGAAGACACGGAGGTGTGGCAATTAATGGTGATTTATTATATATTATTGGTGGTGTTGGTGGATTTAGGTAAGCTAAGGCATGCAACACTTTAATATATTTTTTATTAATAATATTTAAACAGAATTTTGGTCCTAAAAACCAAAGAGGTTTATACTTCATATTTACACTGAAAATAAAATTCTAAACAAAGTATGTAGTTGAAAAATGCTGGTAATATAATAGTAATAGGATGCCTAGTAGATAATACAATAGGTTTTGTGTAAAAATTGTATAATTTGATCTGAATATGTACTTGTACTTGTGCGAGTTGCTTTTTATTTTTAAATATTGATTATCTTGACGAAATATTGATTCTGTCCACCTCTGTGTATCCATTAATTATAATATTAAATTAGTAACAATGAAAGTAGCATTTAGCATTGACCTAGCCAAAGAGTGAGCACTCCATCAGTCATACATTAAAACATTCATTTATAATAGCTGAAACAAAAACTAAGTTTTCGTGCTGAATGTGGGGGAGGGCAATTGGATGCGGCACATTATCAAGTCAGAAGAATGAATTTATAATGTATGCTCTCAATTTATCACGTCAGAGTGTAAGGCACCCACTGCAGGGTTATAGGCCATTTCTCAAAGAAAGCTCATATTCATCATGCCATCCCACAAATTCAAACTCTGAGAAATCCACAGTTCTATATTTTTCCACATACTACAAGAATATTTATCAAGTATGGAATTCCTCATGATATTTTCCATCACAGATGTACACATCTGTAAAGATGCTTCATACTGTCCTAACCTTGTGGGTTATTAAATTCATATCATTTTGTGGGTGTGTTTCATCATTCAATGAAATACAAAATCCTACAAGTAGTTATATTTACCCCCTGTACATTCGAAATCACTCTATTATAATACTAGCTGATACTCGCGATTTCGTCTGCGTCATTTAGTATCTTAAATATATTTTATGTACATCAGAAAAAATATAAGCACCACAACATTTACTGTAGTTCTCCACAACAGGATTAGCAGGATAATAGACATTAGCAATTGTATAGCGCTTATAAAATTCATAGTCTCTTAAAACTTTAATAACTTTATATTAAATGAATCTATTGAAATATTTTGTTAGACATAAGCAAGTGACTGAGATGTAAAACAAAAAAAATTGGTGGAGATATATCCAGTAGTTTTTGAGTGAGGCATGAACAATCTATAATTTTTTTTATTTACATTAGTATAATAATAGGTTTTTAATAAGTAATGATTTTACTCGATACTTAAAAAATTGTTTTAGAGTCATACTAGACAAGGCAATTGTTTACAACTTGAAAGAAAGAACATACAGGCGTATAGCAAATTTACCAGAATCGATACAAAATCCGGCAGTGTGTGTTCATGAAAATATGATATATACTGCAGGTCAGAGGAACATTTACCGATACGAAGATATGGGTGAACGCGACAGATGGATTACTGTTGTGCCAACAGATATAAGGATAAATTGTATGATATCCTTTAAAAGTTATATTTACTGCACCCAGAATTATTTCAACCAACTCTATAGATTTAAGCCAGATGTAGATAAGAACTTGGAGATAGTCACGTATTTTACTAATCCGCCAGCAGCTGTTTGTGATTTGGGTAAGTTTTGCGCCGATATTTTTCAAACGGATTCCTCGAGTTATGTGAAAATAATTTAAGCTTATGGTGAAATATAATATGTGCAGTTGCGCAAACTTCTAGGCCATTTTAAACAAATATACTAAATTAATTTAGAACGCAACAAAAGTGATTAATATACTCAAAAAAATTAATGACTTCAGTCAGCTGGGTAGAAAAAAGGACACCTAAAGAAAAGCACAATTGCATATTGGGTTATTACCAGTACAGTTTCCACTTCCAGTGAGGTTTCCTTGGACGTTCATAGAATATTCATCAACGAAAATGCGTCTTGTGTCTAACAGTAAAAAATACACATGCGGGAGATGCATCCGACATTTTATGGGATTATTTGTCTATTTCTAATTTTCAGTAAATTAATAAATTCAACAAACTGGTCACGTCATGTGATTTTTTAATTAGTGTGCAGTCTTTTGAAAATGGTATTTAACACTGTATTGTATCATATGTATCATTGTATTGTATCATACTAGAATACATAATTAAGGGCATGTACAATATTCATTTGAAATCATTGTGTAAATGCGTCAGTGTGTTTATAATTTTTTCCATGTATTAGTGTACAGCAGGATTTGTCTGAAAACCGATGCTGCAGCAATGCTTATGCTGAGACAAAGATTTTTTTTATTTCACTTTATGAAACACTTATCTCACTCTAATTTTTTATATTTTATGTTACTTGTAAATATGTGTTGTATGTGCTGCTAAACAAATATCTTTCTTCTCTTATTTTAGTACTTATTGTGAAATGAGATTACATCTGTAATCACCGGACTGTCTTGCAGAGTACAGAACGGTTGATCACCTTATCTCTAACTCTACACCTAAAGTATGAAACCAGTAAAAAGTTATATTAAACACTGATTTATTTGTATATTGCCTTGGATAGTTAATATATATGTTATGTATAGTAGAAATTAAGCTTTTGTTATTAAAAATAATTAATTAAATATTTTTCTAGGAGATCGACTACTTTTCTTTACAAGAGAAACCTGCGAAAGTTCACCGTATCATTTAGCCGTGGAGGAGTATACGGAAATTAGCTCTGACAGTAAACCGAAAGTATTATGGTCGGACACGGATGCGGTTATCAAAATAAACGATGTTGCTGGCTCCTGCAGCGTCCTTATGTCAGTTCCGCCTGTCAAATATGACATCTCAGCCTATCACAAACGGTATCTTGCGAGATATACAGAATAAAAATAAATATTTGTTATTAATTTACATTTATTTTCGACATTCATTTACAATCATACTAAATTATTAATTATATGTGTACATACAATTTGTACAATATACAGTGTTGCGTTTTATTCAAGTAAACTGAAGGTGTCGTTCGTTTGTTATTTAAAGAAATCCAAACTATATATAAGAAATAAATATCTAGTACACCTAATTAATTAATAATTTTAGATTAATAACCATGAGAATAATAAAACGAAATTACATATATCTTGGGATGTTTCTTCACATATATTGAAGTATTCTGCATTAAATTTCATATAACAATTCTTTACCTTTACGGAAAGTAATTAGATAAGTGAAGCGATAAATTAAATGCAGTTTCATACATCTGAATTAAATAATATTTTATTGAATTTTTAGTATCATTAATAATAAACTCTGTGCTCATTTTTAATATTCATTCTATACTTAATTAGCATTATATGCGACATCGACGAGACTAGTGTGATTTTTTTTTGCACAATCGATAAAGAAACAAATCATTCGACACTGGTGTAGTAATAACTTAAACTGATGTTATTTACAATGGATAATAATAATAAAAAAAAATTGTAAACTTTTAAGGCCACCATTCTTCATCTATCGCTATAAAGTTTCCTCTATGAAAAGCACCATAAACAAATAATATAATTAAATCAATAGAATGGCACTTCTTAGAGGGTAATTTTAATTAGAAATACATTTAAAAAACCTTAGTCTAAAAAGCTCATTTCCTTCGCATATTCTTAAACTAGTTTAAAATTTCATATGAAGTGATGTACATAGTTAATATAAAGCAATTACGCATATTTTTCGTTTCATATTTTGGCAATGAATAGCGTTAAGCGGATTTATTTGGAAGCACAACTATCGAAATAATTAAACGTTTATATTAATTCACGTTACGTCCGTACAAAAATACATTGTCTTTCGATCATAATAATATAGAATTGAAAAGTTAACATCTCATTTAATATAAACCGAATCCATGTTATCAAAATCAAGGCACACCTTCAAGGCCTCTCGTCCAATAATGTAATACTGTGAAATAATTCTTCTAGAAGAATCTTAATAAATCACATCGAATCATATTTCAGATAATTTTGATCACAAAAATAAGGTCGAAAATTAGAAACTATATTACATATCTACTGAGACTGCTTATGTAATTCTACCCAAAAAAAGTCAATACGTCAAATTATTTCACAATATTACCAACTTTCTTAATACGCTTTTGACAAATCTCATAAATTTTTAGCCCGAATCACGAGTTAGCTTGTGGAATAACTCTTCATCGAAAGTCATATTTGGAATCAATCTGTGTTATCAAAATCAAGGCACATCTTCAAGGCCTCTCGTCCAATAATGTAATATTGTAAAATAATTCTTCTAGAAGAATCTTATCAAATCACATCGAATCATATTTCAGATGATTTGGAAGACAAAAATAGGGTAAAAAATTAGAAACTTTATTAGAGACATCTACCGAGACTGCTAAGTCATTTTACCCAAAAAAAATTCAGTATGTCCAAATTATTTCACAATATTACCAACTACCCAAATACGCTTTAACAAATCTTATATATTTTATGTCCAACCACCAGTCAGCTTGTGGAATAACTCTTCATCGAGGGTCTGATTTGCATCTTTCGATCGCATCGAGAGGAATATATAACCACCGATAAATTCGTGAACAACTTTACAGTCGGCCGATTGAACTGAGAAAATTATATTGCCTTCCTCGAACTGCACCATCATGTGTTTAATTTCCCAGTTCACGTTCCAAGCCTAGAAAAAAAAATTATGTAAAAATATGCATATTATTCGTACCCTTTTTGAATTTTATTAATTGGAAATATTAAAAAAAAATCTCGTAAGATTGTGAGTAAATTAACAGGTTATATTAAATTTTGGTAGATTGCGGAGTAATTTACAAACTAGCTTCTTTTGGTAAACGAGTAAACTCGTAGGCTATAGTTTTCATTTGATTAAATCGTATTAATGAATTCTTAAAATATTTTTAAAATTTCAATAGTACAATTGCGAATAATCTTACAGGTTATACTACAAATTGCGAATAACCTTATAGACCATAGTTGCGTTTGGCAAATGAGTAAAGTTATAGGCTATAATTTTAGTTTGCTTAGTTTGTAAGATAACTTACAGGCTTTGTATTAATAGGTTATAGAAAATAAAAAAATTGGTAGTAAAATGGTCGGTAAAGTTATAGTATTCTTTGGTAAATTGTGAGCAAAGTTACAGACTATAGCGTATTTTGGTAAAATTAGTAAATTTACAGGATATAGTATAATATGTTTATTATATTAGATGTTTCTCGACTATAGTTTTGTTCAGTAAATTGGGTGTTACTTATAGGCTACTAACAACCACCTGCGATTTCGTTCGCATTATTTACAATATAAAATATAATAATAATATAGCCTTTGTCATCCGAACAAAATGTAGCTATGAATCAGTGAAAAAATATTCAATACTGGATCAGTAGTTATGGAGATACATTTACAAGTTATAGTGTTGTTGTTTATTTTTTAGTGTTGAGTAATGAAGTGTGCTAATAGATCGATTGTAGTAATCGGAATCTAAGGATAAATCTGAGTTATAGGTGAGAGAAAAAGTTATCATAAGGTAGAGCCACGCTGAAGCTATTACTGATTTCAGCATACATGGGTCGGCTCCCTGGGGTAGCACCACCCGACCCATAGAAAATCGATGTGCTTGCATTGTTGCTACTCGTTCGGTCAGTGAGAGCACCGGAGGCCATCTTTACTTTCCTCCCCCCCCCCCAAACACAGGCAAGTGTCTATGGACGGTGGTGATCACTTAACATCAGGTGACCCGCCTGTTCGTTTGCCTCCTATGATATAGAAAAAATAAAAAAATAGTTGGGAGTTCATTTTCTAAATGGCTCAAGTTTAGGACATATTTCAAGCAATTGAAGTTTTAGTGAGTTCCAAACTTTAGCTGTATTGCCACTTAATATTATGACCAAATTATAATTACAATACAACAAGTAGTAACCATATGAGAATTATTATTTATTATTAACCTTCTATAATATGAATTATTTACCTTCATTGTACTAAATCGCCATGTTTTTATATGATAGCCAGTGTTAGGATCCAGTCTCATGATCCTGTTGTTGGCTATGCTGATGATTTCCTCCTTCCGATGACCCATGAACCTGACCACGAAGAAAGTCTGCCCGTAGTCAGAGAGATTCTGCCATGTCTTTATATACTGTAGCTTCGCTTCGAGCAACGGTAGGTCTTTCACATTAGCATGACTTTCCAGGAGTCGTTGAGTAAACTAAAAACAGAGTTTATCAATAGTTACACCCAATAATATGGTCTATGTTTTGGGTAAAAAACAAAGCCAGTAGTGAGGAGCACGATAGTAGCACATATACCAGATGATTGTTTAGACAGTAGCAATATTTATGGGAAACACTCTGTACTCGATTTTCGTTCTAAATCAATTAATAAAATAGGTGCTTAATATTTGTACTAATTATTTATAAACACAGAAAAATTATAGTCAATCCCCTAAGCGTCTATGTTAAAGCACAGTGTAAACGACCGGCGGGTGAAGGGAAGGGTGAAGTGAAGCCAACCAACTAACAAAGGATAATTTTTCGAAGTTTAAATAAACATAAGAATTTATTGTCAGTTTTCTTAACGAAAGTTATTAACTCCGAGTCGCCGCTCGCAGGCTTTATCATCGGTCATTTAACCTAGGTTTATTCAAGTTATCATCCATACTTTTGAAATTCTTAGAACAAACTTTATCTAAGGTTCTTTCTCTTTGTTGTCTATTAGTATTTGTTTTGATATTATTTTATGAGTTAAATGTGATCATGAAGTGTCATATCCTAGAATACTGCGAGTGTCTAACCTTTCACCTGGTATAATACCAGCTTGTAAGAGTCAACTGCTGGGTATAGTTACTACATCAGCTTACGAAGTATTGGTAACATAGAGTTTGAGGAATCCAAAGTCTATATTCCCCCACATGCAGTGATAGTAGTACTACAACATGTCTCAAGTTTAGATTCCTTCAACATGCTTTTCTAAACAACGCCAGGTGATAGTGTACAATATAAACTGGAATGAATGATTTTATAGCTTTCTGGAGCCGTGGTTCTGAGATATCAGAAGGTAAGCCATCTACTAGTAGTAGCCATGTA
The DNA here is from genome assembly GCA_036509395.1 of Antheraea yamamai. NCBI lineage: Eukaryota > Metazoa > Arthropoda > Insecta > Lepidoptera > Saturniidae > Antheraea > Antheraea yamamai. The sequence continues at coordinate 13,839,253 of AP028448.1, read as the reverse complement.
GTTGTTGTATCGAGTGAGGGCTCAAGAATTATAGAAAATAAGGAACCATCTGGATTGTGATTTTATTATTATACCAAACGGGACTTTTAATGCAACTGCGTTAAGTTCAATTGTTGATTTGTTTGGTCAGTTTTGTTACAAAGTAACAGCGTTTAGTTCTTAACTATTGATTTGATTGGTTGGTTTTGTTATGAAGCTACTGCATTTAAATCTCAAATGTTGATTTGTCTGGTTGGTTCTCTTACATTGCAACTGTGTTAAGTTATAAGTGTTGATTTGTTTGGTCGATTTTGTTACAAAGTAACTGCGTAAGTTTTCAAATCTTGATTTGTTTGGTCGATTTTGTTACAATGTAAGTGTGTTAAGTTGTAAGTGTTGATTTGTTTGGTCGGTTTTGTTACAATGTATGTGTGTTAAGTTGTAAGTGTTGATTTATTTGAAGTGTTCGGTTACCTTTCCTTTGAGTTTCTTGAGGTACCTCGGTGCGAGGTAGTTCTCGGGTTGCAGATGGTCGAGGTGGGGCACGCTGTGCTGGTGCAGTGCGGCTCCCGGCTGCGGCCGCTGCAGCGCGAGCAGCGACCGAACCGCGTTCGCCTCCGCCGCGAACGTTGGGTCCGCGAGCGAGCGACCCCGCGCCCCCAGCCGACACGCCGCCACCCACTCCGCGTACTGATCCTCCTACACACCCCACACACGAATCAGATAACTCTATTTCAAAAATCAAAATCAACTATTCAATTTCGGCCCTCATAAGTTTGCAGTAGTGTGTGAAGTTGTGTAGGTGGTAGAGCCACACTGAAACCTATTACTGGTTTCAGCATTAATGGGTCGGCTCGCCCGGGGTACTACCACCCGACCCACAGAAACACCCATGTCAAGTAACAGTGCTTGCATTCTTGCGTTTCGTTCGGTCAGTGAGAGTGCCGGAGTACTACCTCCCCTTCTACTCCCCCAAACACAAGCTGACAACGAACTTGTGACTCCCCTGGTGTTGCTAATGTGGTGATCACTTACCATCAGGTGACCCGCATGTTCGTTTACTACCTATAATACATATAAAAAAAGAGGCGCTTCAACATCATCAACCTGTAAGAGACCCACTGCAGGGCCATTGGCCTCTTCCCGAAGGAAGATCCATATCTTATCCCATTCATTATCACCACGCCAGCCCAGGACGTATTGGCGATTTCAAACTCTGGGAAATCCACAGTTCTATGTTTTCCCACACACTACAAGGACATTTCTCAGGTTCAGGTTACCTCGCGATGTTTTCCTTCACCGTCAGCCGATAGTGTTACCGATTTCAATCAGTAAATGTACGCGAATTCTGAAAGATTCGTTGGTACATGCCGGGATTCGAACTTGCGAACATTGAAATGATATTCCACCGTTCAAACCACGAGAAGGCGTTTACAACAAGGTTAGCTCAGGTTCGGAAAACAACCTAGTTATAACAAAAATGGTGAAAGAGAGAAACGAGGCGAGGAGAAAGAGCAGTTAAGACCGAGCCTTCATTTAATTTTATCGTGGTCATTAAATATACTGTAATAATAGCGATACTTACATTTTCACATTTCAACCACATCTCGTGCATGGCATCTTCGGCGGGTATTTCCAGCTTGATACTGTATCTGCTGGAAGCTGGATGGGCATCTGGAGTTATCTAAAATATTACATCCACGAGTAAATTACACAGGAATAATTTAATAGCAAATTTCCTTAGACATAACAATAAATAAAGTCTAAGGTATCTCACCTTACGGTGATCCATGTCCGCTTTTCGATGACACAAATTGAAAAAAACCTAACGATGCATGGTACCTATATTCGAGATATCAAAACTGAGAAAAAAAATCATTCAGTACTTCTGATTCAAGAAAGCGTTACTTTGCGGAAATTCATAATTAAATATTAAAGTGGACGTTACTTTACACTTCCGCCTGGAATTGATTTTGGCGTCCACGAGCGTGTCCTTGGTTTTTGGACGCGTTCTTTTATTCTTTTTGTTGTTTTAGTTACTAATATTTCCTTACTTCTAAATACTAGTTTTACATTTATCTCTTTCAAGGACACCTCGCTCAAATAAGATCAAACGTTTTTTGTTGCAGCGAGTCGTGGTAGCAGCCAATGAGTCCAGACAGAAGTGCAAAGTAACATCCAGAATAATATACAATTCAGTACTTGTTCACTATACAGAGGGTATTAGGAAAGTATTTCTGAGTTGTTTTAGATTGTCTCCATTTACCCTCACCAAATAGTATTTATTACCTACCTAAATCGATTTATGTGGTTTAAAAAAATCGAGTATTAAAACAATTGGAACCCTCGAGCCCGATAATGAACATTCCACCAAACAAGACCATTCGAACAACACAACTTGTTTCAATATATTATAATATAAAATGTAACTATGAACCTATATTTTTCCAAAGGGAGACAAACTTTTTATTAACATTAGCATGGCTTCTATTTAGCATATGAGGAAAACATTTAGGGTAAAAATAGAATTTTATAAATTTCCAACTGACTACGCTATTGACCTGACAGGCCTTTACAGCTTCACCGGACAATTTATATAGATGGTAGAGAGGCTGGATCATATAAATGTCATTCAGTGTAAGATTTTTCTTACCTCAGCGCCGCGCAATTCGACCGCATAAGACGGGGGTTCCCCTCTAGCGGCCGCGTCCTGGGACGAGTGTATACGCAGGACGCCGTCACGACACGATAGCCAGGCGCGTTTGTACGCTTTCAACGTGAAACGCTTTGGCCTATAAGCACGTATATAAAAATATACAATAAACAAAATGGATGTAGGAAAAAAAATACCAAAAAGAAAATTCACCAAAAAGTACTTAACCTACTTAATCTTGGATAGACACAAATCTACCAAAATGTCAATCAGTATACATCTCCTAATCGATTTAGATAAGTTCCTGGTGTGTCTTCATAAGGAAAAGTCCAGTGCTAATGAAATAAAAATGGGATCTCCTTGAAAATATCCCTTTCCAATAATTATAAAAAAAAAAACAATTTTCTATATCACTTTATAAATTTCGAAGTTCTCAAGTAATAAAATATTTGAAAAAATTCAGCCGAATTGAGAACTCCTGTTTGAGATCGATTAACAGGCCGAAAAAAAAAATTACACACCTTATATTATTCTATCGCGCTCATCTATATATCTTGATATATAGCAATGTCGTTTCGAGTCAGAAATTATTATAGTACCGTATTTAAATTCGTCATTAATATTTTATTTATTTTTTTGACACCCAAAAAGAAGACTGACTAAAAAAATTGATTTTTAAAACGAGACGAGAAAAAAGGTCATATTAATTTGGACTTTTCAGAGCCAAGTGTAAACCAAAAGCCAAAGTTAAGGAACTGACCTTTTGTACTATATTATTTACAGTCCGCATCAAACTTTTTGACCGCTCTGAGGATAAATGCACATAACGCTAATTTAGATATAAATACGTATTATATTATATGTATATATAATATCGAGACAACTAAAGGATGCTAATTTTATATCCCTATAATAACTTTGTTTTGTATTAAACTATTGAAGATATTATGCGTAAGCAAGAACTTAGAGCTATATTCAGAGCGGCCAAAAAGATTGGCGAGGACTATATATATGACATTTTACATTAAATCTACTCGAAGTAAATTTAGGCTATATAATGTTATAACATAAAATATATGGATTTCTATTTACACCACAGCAAATACTATTCGCAATTATAATTACACATTAATCTTTATATACAGGATAATTAACAAATACAAGGATATTTAAAAACACCATTTAATGTAATTATTACAGGGTTTAGTATAATTATTAATTTAACAAGGAAGATTCATTAACTATTTATATATGAATAGGGACACACATTTTAAAATTAATTTGCTTTAATTTCAAATCCAATAAACAGTACCTCCAGATTCTGGAAGTTTCCACAACTTTGATTTATTTGACCTTGGTGAGAATTTTGATCTTATACTTTCACAATTGGAACACGATAGCAGAATTTAAAAAAAAAACATAAAATAATTCCCAAAATAATTTTCAAACTTTGATTATTTAAGTCAGACATTGATATTCAGCCTGTAAATTATGTTAAGGGTACCATGTGGGACTGATATAGCCAAAAAAGCCACTAAATAAATTAAAAAAAAAAAGTCTGACATTAAATAAATTCTAAAATTATTAGTTACATAGAAAATAACATACAATCAATACATTGGTTATAAAGAATACTACATTAACTAAAAAAAAACGAAGGACATTTGGAGGGGAAAACTGAAACATGTCTTACGCGATCGTACAGAATTCGTTGTTACACTTGCTATAGCGACGACGCATGCGCAGCGATATGATAGAAAAAAAACAAAATAATACATAAATATATTATATGTATATAAAAAATCAGACCCTGTGAGATTTTGTAAAATGCCTCAAGTTGAAATAAGTTGCAAGGTTATACGATATTATTTGATTGTTCATAAGGCATTTTCCTAAGGGTTCGTAACTACACCCATATACACGACTCTCGTACCTGATCAAGTATTGCATTGGTAGTGCAATATACAATGAGAAGATCATGAATATAAAAACACTGTACAATGCATTCTATCTCTTACTATCACAGGTTAATGTATACAGATATATACATTTGTCTCTTTTTAGTGTCTCTTTTTAATTTCAAATCATAACGAGGCTAGATAAGTTTTTACTGCAATAATACCTTCTTCATAAATAATAGTTTATATCAACCTTTTACAAAGCAAGTGAAGAATGAAAAATGTTTGTTTTTTTTTAGCTGGAAATCCAACCTACATGTCAATCAATCACAACTACATGACAAACTAAGATCCCGCCAAAAACTCCATATTACAGTGAAATCTGGATATGTGAGAAACCTCTGTTATTGATAATTACAATAATGTCCCGACACTTTTACATCGAAATACCTCTGTTACTAGAAATTTTCAAACCTTTGTAACTGAGACTTGATTTTTTAGTTCTTAGATTTTATCGATATTTACCTCTATAATTAAGACTTTGTAGCTTAATAGCCCGTATAAGTGAGATTATTGAAGTAAAACTTATTTAGGCGCGACTAGGAATAATAATAAAAATCATATAATAGAATTAATTATGTATATATGAGCGCGCGACCGTGCTGCCATGTGGTTTCAATGTAAGTAAGTAACAAATTAAATCAAAGCTTCATTATCTGTAGTGCCATCTATCAGATAATTCGAAACTTAAGTAACACAGGAAATATTATTAGTAACTCTTTGTTATAAAGTAAATAAAATATATAAAAGTACGAACAGATTAGTATCTTATAACGCCAAAGAAGTTTAAGTTTTACTTCAATCGCGTGTGACAGTTACACGCACTCATTTTTTTATCAAGTTTAGACAAGTTATGAGATCTTTGTTTACACACAGTCTAATTCCTTCCCTCTATAAACAAGACAACTGTCATATTAACGTGCCTATTTAGGAAACTGGTTAAATGAAATGCCTCTATAAGTAATAAAAGAAGAAAGGTCCCTTCAAACCCTACTTATGCAAGTTTCACTGTATTATTATCTGTTTTTCTTTTCGATTTTTTAAGTGAAAACTTCTTTAGGCGCTTTGAGCACTTTTTAAGTGAACAAAAATCATGGAACTTTTGTCATCGTCACCGAACGCTTTACATGACCTATATATATACTATATATATATGTGTACTTTTTGGGGGAACAAAAAGCGTGAAACTCGTTTCATCATCACCGCACGCTTCCCACGAGCTATATGTATATCATTTTTAATATAAGAGGCGGGGGGCAACGTCCGCCGGGCCCGTTAGTTTTAAATAAATCAGACTATAATTAATTTCAAAATTCGAATGAGAACATAGTTATTCTATTGTTTTTAGTTTTCACTTCTGCCTGCAGTCTTTATGACTGCTTCGATTTTTTTTTGTAAATTGTAAAGCTGCTGTATTGAGTGTTGTGTATATATTGGTGTTACCTGAGGTATTTGAGGTACCCGGCGAGTTCGGGCACGTGCGTGATGTCGGGCCGCGTGGGGGGTCCGCCCTCGAGCTGCGCCTGCAGTTCGCACAACGCCGCGTCGATCTCGTCCTCGGGGGCGGAGGCGCCGCCGCTGCCGCTGGCTCCGAACCCGTCCGACTCAGCACTCACTCCGGCCAACCTCTGCAGCTCGATTTGGAGCTGGACACGATTACAAAACGAGTTTTGGTTAAGGTAAACTATTTATAAAAAAAATCATACTTGTATTCAGGCCTTTTTTTGTCACTTCAATCATATCTTCATATATAAATTTCTTCTGTACGTGTGTATGTCACTGATCTCCTCCTAAACGGCTGAACCGATTTTGATGAACTTTTGTGTGCGTGTTCCAGTGGATCCGAGAATGGTTTAGATTCATAATTGAACCCGGTAGGTGGCGCTGCGATTGGCTTTTAGGATTTTTTAAAATTATCAAGCAGGACAACGTCCGCATGGACCGCTAGTTGTAACTATAAAGGTATGGATACCTTACCTACATGATATTTTGACAACACAAATGGCACGAAAACGCACACATACGTAAATTGTCTTAGATAAAATGTGGAAGTGAGATGGCATATTCTTAATGTCGATGATGAAAAAGAAATATGTTGCTTAGATACAGACGGATTAACGGTGCAGCCATTAAAAATAATGTAGCTAGCCAAGTTTTAACAAGGCGCTGTCGAAGCGCTTATGACGTATCTATACTTGTAATATCATGACTTGTGGCATATAATGATAAAATACTGTTGTAAAATTTTCAGAACGAAAATCACGAGACATTCATAATTTTAGCATACTTCCCATACATTGAAAACAGTTTTATTCAATTTACTCTTAAACTATAAGTCCTATCTAAAAAGTGCATTTACGTATTTCTATTGATACTTATTACGGAAATCGAATAGTGTTTAATTTTTTGTAAAATTACAACTTTAATAATTTTAGTGTCCTACGTCCGACCTTTACCACAGAGCAAACCACCGTGCGACGCAGTAACTGTTCAGGAAAGATAGATAAAAAAAAATATAAAGGTTACCAAGATTGATTTGTTCTCATTTTTTTTAAACTCTTTAATTTTTTCCAGCTTTTATGGCAATCATTCGATATTTTCGAAATTCCCTTTAAGGGAAATTTTTTACCCCACGTGCTCCCACAAAAAAAGCTTGTATTCATGGATTCCATAGAAAAAACAGAAGACGGTAGCTACAATATAACTACAATTATAGTATATACCTGTAAAGCTGCAAAGAGAAGCATCTCTTCCTCTGTGCAGCTGACCTCCTGGTTGAGGATCTGCCAGCGCGCCTGCTGGTACAACTGGTTCAGTCGTGGCGCGTCCTGAGCCCGCGGAGTCAGGTCGAAGAACGAATAGAATTTAAAACGCAACTGCAGTGTATCCCACTCCCGTACGTACTGTTCCATTATGGACAGAGACGAATCCAACCATCTGCCAGCAGACAAATTCAATTAATAACAAAAAAAAATGGTTGTCTGTGAAGTCGGTTTACGGACGATAACTTCACGTGATAACGTTATAAGAAAACATTGATTAAAGATTGCTTACTTTTGTTAATTGAATTATTTGGCTGAATAGTATGTGTGCCTTTGCTAGATGGCGAACATAATTAATTGCCTGTGATTTTTTTTTTGTAAATACTTTCTTCTCTTATGACATTCACATATTTATATATTTTCTATTTACATTTAAAAGTATTCAATTTAGATATGTATTCTATCATTATACCGAAACAAATCAGTCATCTTAAAATATTACAAGAGTTTCGTTTTACTTTAAAACCAAACATAAAGATTTCCTCTCACTTTCGACTTAAGACTGTTTTTTTTATATACGTTAAATTGGTGTGAAATGCATTTGTAGTCCAATAATAAATAATAGTTTAAAAAAACTCGCTTTCATATAAAATCCAACTAAAAAACAGAAAATAAAATGTAATAAATTTGGATTAAGAATTTAAATTAGAAATAAATTTATATTTTTGTAAAAAGTGACAAAAAAATGATAAAAATACTGATATCTGGAGGTGCTGATATTAACATGCGATGCGATCATTTTTTTGTCACTTTTTACAAAAATATACATTTATTTCTAATTTACACTATTCTTAATCCAAATTTATTAAATTTTATTTTTTGTTTTTTAGTTGGATTTTATATGAAAGCGAGTTTTTTTAGTTTTTTTAAACTATTATTTATTTTTCATTTTTTAGTTAAATTTTTTTTTTTACTTTTTTTTCGGATTATTGCATTGTCATCGACCTTTGACAGGTGTGCAAAGTTTGAATTAAATCTGATCGTTCAAAGTAGGACAAAATCGAGCTCAAAGGGGTCGGTTACATACATATATACAGGTGAAGCTAATAAAAGCGTGATAAAAATATATCATACCCAACGTTCATTCGAGCCCGTTCGAGCAGTGATTTCGGTGAGAGTAGGGATTCCCGCACTTGAGTGTCGGGTTCCATCGGTGAATCGGCTAATGAAAGTTCAGTAAGGGAATCGAGTGCATCGAATGAGGCAGCTCGAGGTGGGGTTCCGCAGTAACCACCGTCACTTGAACCGTCGCTCTGTGTACTATAGATATGGTTACCATAGCGACGGAGTGTTCCATTCTGGAATGTCCCATTAGTATGTTACACATTTGTAAAATACATTTGTTATTTTTTCGGCAACTAATTTTCCAGATTATTACTGTCATTGTCGAGTAGGTTATACATACAGTTATATATTACAAGTTGCTTGTGATATTTTCAATGTTCTATCAAGATAGTCTCCTTGTTAGAACTTTCAAGGGAAGTTTTGTGGCATCTCAGAATTTATACTCCATGGCATTATTCCCCATCCACTTCTTTTATGCACAATACCGAATTATACAACATAAAATGGCACTAAGAGTCAAATAACACAAGATTATGAATAAACTATAAAATACACCTCATGACTATTACTTGGACTACTTTTTTTTTTCTTAAATTAGGTACAAATGCCTGCCATTGCCCTACAAATTAGATACCTGCCTGTACTTGTATACGGTACAGCCATAAACATTCTAGTGTTTCAGCAAATCAAAATACTTTTAACGAATATAGATACAATAAATGTAACAAAAATAAATAGGAAAACTAATATATTTACCTGTTGTGAAGCAACTGGCGTAGCTGACTGCGACCTTGGAGGTGGAGGTGTCGCTGGGCTACCTCCATTGGACCTGTCCAAACTATTTGAAGAGCCTCTGGTTGCCGCTATAAAGGTGTTCGTATCCGGTGGTTGGTTGTTTTTTAATCTTTTAGCTTCTTTTAAATTTTGATAATTCTGTTTCAAATGCGACGCTTCCAGTGGGTAGCACAGCGAAAGTTCTTCAGGGTGTCTTATACCTTCAAATATATAACATGAAAAACAACATAAATACATATAGTAGATAGAGTGCCTTTTACTTAATAAATTGATACCAATATCTAAATTGTACAGTCGATAGTACCAAAATGAAAAAGACTTTATTCAATTTAGGCCATGAGAAGGCCGCTTATGAACGTCAAAACTATCACCGGTTCGGAAAACTACCCAGTCCTCTGGTTTATCTTTTTATCACACATATTTTTACAAAGATAAGTTACAGAAGGTATAAAAAAAGTTGTAGGGGGTAATATCTGGATCTACTAAACCGATTTTGAAAATTCTTTCAGTGTTAAATAACTCATTTATCGAGAAAGGTTAGGCTATATCATCACGCTAAGATCAATAGGAACGGAGCGGAGGAGGAGCAGAATGAAGAATGTTTCAAAATCGGGGTCTTCTTTCCTTTTGAGAGCTTCCGCTGCGTGTTCGCGTTAGCCCAAAGTAACTATTCCACGCGGATGAAGTCGCGGGCAGAAGCTAGTAATTTATAATTTGGATTAAATTATAGTTTCAGTAATATTTCTCTTTACCTATTTATTTCCATCCAAGATACATTATATAAAGTTTAATGTCTACAGTTTATTAACTTGCTCTATACACGGCTGCACATGGGTTTATTATGCAATAATTATTTTCGTCTTGTTATCTTATGTTTTGTGGTTTCTGAAAATATTAACAATCATGATAGGCTACTAATTTAGGTATAGTGTGTATCGTATGCAAAATTTCATTGACAATGGTTGAGACTAAGGAGAAAGTATTATTACATTATATATTTCTAAATGTATTATTGATAAGTTTTATGACCTATCGATTGCCGAATGGTTATTATACTCCTCGAATATAAAAATGTATCAGAATCGATTACGAGTAAATAATAGGTTAATAATTATTTTAAAATGTATCTCTACAAATTCTAAATATAAAAATCGGTATAACTGTTTAAATACAAACATAGAACCAGAGAGACTGACAAACTTAAATACATAATCGCAATCATAATATATATCTATCACAAAATTTAGAAAAAGTTAGAAGCACAGACATAGCTATTGGTTATGTATAGCAGTGGTATTGGCTACTATAGCACAGTGAGAGTACCATTGAACTGTATGTCTAGACAAAATTCAATACGCAAGTCGAGTAAGCTGTAAATATTAACAAAGCAAGCATACAATGTAAACGTAGACAAATTGCTGATATTGTTTTAGCTAAAACGCCATATTTCATTTTTTACGACGGCTGAGAAATTTTAGTCACCCTTTGAAGTCATAAAATTAGAATACCTAGCTGTAATATTTTAGTACTTCCCGTAAAAGGTATATAAAATGAAGCAGTAAGATAGATAAAAACAACTACAAAGTGATACATAAAATATGTACACGCATTAAAAGTTGTACAATAGTAATAAATCCACGGAATAAAAAATATTTTTAACATATTATAATACAACAAAGTCCTCTGCACATCTGTCTGTTCGCGATAAACTCAAAATCTACTGAACGAATTTTCATGCGGTTTTCACCAGTAGAGAAAGTGATTCATGAGGCAGGTTTAGGTGTATGATTTCTCAAGATTTTTTTAATTATCAGGGTGGGACAACGTCCACTGTATCCACTAGTTTTTAATAAAAATCGGAGTACGATGTAAAAAGAAACTGTTAAGCACACTAGTCATCCCTTCCGAATTCGTTCAAGGTATTTACAATATACAATCTATAACAATAAAAATAACTTACACTAGAGAAGAATGTGGGTTTCTACCAGTGAAAGAATTTTCAGAAACGAGTCAAGAGCTTTTGTCTTACTTCGTGCTCGTGAAAGCAAATTGGTACATAGCATTTAAGAATACGCAATAAAGACGAATATAAAAGAAAAACGCCAACGTCTACTTACGCTACAATATACGATTCATGTGGAACTAATACATGTAAAAATAATAATTAAATATAATGTTATTAAATGTTAAACACATAAAACTTATAAATATAGAAGTAAATTGAAATAGATGGTTGTAATTATTTAAAAAAAATAGAAAATTAAATTGATAAAAAAACGAATTGAACTATAGTGACTTATGCATGTAGTGATACCTTATTATTTTATATACTAAAAGCTATGTATGAAAAATATTTCCATACAAATCGGCCATGTAGTTTTTGAAACAATTCTGCACATACAAATAATAATATTAGGACAACAAAGAACTTTTCTCAAGAACGCTGCCTTAACGATGAGAGTTATATGATTCGCGTGCTAGAGTTTTAGAGCGTAACCTAAACATTTTACAGCCCAAGCCGAGGTGTGCCACGGGTCACCTACTTGTTTAGATAGTTATAAAACTAATTAATAAAAAAAACGAATTTAACTATAGGTACTTATGCATGTATGATACCTTATTATTGTAGTCCGGTGAAGCTTGTATAAAGCCTATTATAGGCCAATAGCGTAGTCAGTTTCTGGAAAAATCTTGCACATAAAAAAGAACTTTTGGGAAAACAATAACTTATTGAAAAATAATTACTCACCAAGACTTTTGCAAAGCTGAACCACAGCACTGAATGTATCGATCGAGAAGTCAATCTTGCAATCGATGTATCGCAAATCAGGCAGCTGGATCCGTATAGGTTTGTGCATCGGTGTGAAATGTAGTGCAGCGTCTGCGTGGACTCCGTACTGGTCCAGCGTGTGTTTCGGGCGGGAGAGCCATTTGTTGCGAGTGGGCCACCAAAGCGCGTGGTCCGACCAGTCCTTTTTGAATTCTGGAAATCGAGATGGAAAACACCTTTTTAATCGAATCGAGTTTACAAGTCAGATATAAAAGCTTCCGACGATGCGCTAGTAAGGGTTATATTTAAACAAAAATAGGTAGACACAGAACAGATAAATACGTCGTCCTCTTTGTTTTTCAACCGAATTTTTTTTTTTATGTAGTAACTCAATGTTATCATTTTTTTTTTAAGTTTTTAAAAAGTATCATTAAATCAATGAGTAGATAATTGTCAAATTTCGACCACTAGACGATCACTAACTTAACTAAATCTAACAACATCATTTTAATTGTAGTCGCCATTTCTAAATTCGTACTTACTTATTTTAAACAGACTTTAGTTACAGATTTTATGTAACTACTCAGCCTCCATGAGAAAGCGTAATGGTATATAGGGTAGATAAAACTTTTAAAATATCTCTATCTGCTAATAAAAATGTTTCCATAATTGGTTTAGCTGTTTCGGAAAATAACCAGGACAAACAACGGACTCCACAATTTTATTTATACTTATAAATAATTGGCATATAAACCCAAGACGCACTGTCTTGAATAAAAGTAGCTCTCAAAACCGGCCGCAAAAACTCCCCAATATATATACGTAGTTATAGTTATATGATAAACTTATGATTTTGCAGATTCAACCTTACCTGAATGATTTAAAGTTGTTTTTACAAGGACTCAAGCGACGCGAGACTATTTGAAATGACTGCACAATGCACTTATTTTTGTGTGTCACCCGGCTGTGAGACGTTAAGTTTTCATCTTGGGTTATTTTTTGTATATCAATGTTATAAATATACTATTTGGCATACTATAATTATCATTACATAGTATAAAACAAAGCCGGTGTGTTGTTGGATAAACTCAAAAACTACTGAACGGCTTTTGCGGTTTTCACCAGTGGATAAAGTGATTCACGAGGAACGTTTTGGTATACAATTTGTCCCGGATTTTTTTATAATCAGGGCGGGACAACGTCTGCCGGGCCCGCTAGTAATTGATATAATACAATTAATATTTTCTAAGTAAAAACTAAGATAAGTTTTTCAAAATGATTTTGATATTTCGAATAATGCACATATTAAAATTAATAAATACCAGAATTTGTTTCAAACTTATAAGTGTAACCTCTTGTAGATACACTGTAGAACTCTTTACGAAAATTCTGTTTACCTAAAAAACAATTTCTTTTTGATCAACACGACCAAGATGAGGGAACGATAACCAGACAATGAGCTGAGGAGAGCACGAATTGAATTAATGTCATACCGACAACCGCATGTCACCTAAAGACACGATGAAATGAAAGCACGAGTTATCTCGTCAGTGGCGCCATCTTTTAATAACAAACTAAAACTTCTGTAGATGATTAGGTACGTATAACGCGAGGTTAGTTTTGTCACGAGTTCGCATTTATAACCGTCATATTATAAGTATTTTTTTATTAACACGTTTATATAAAAGGAATTATATTAATAAACTAGCGGACCGGGCGGACGTTGTCCTGCCTTGAAAACAAAAAAAATCCTAAAAGTCGATCGCAGCGCCACCTGCCGGGTCCAATTGTGAATCTAAACCATTCTCGAATCTCCACGAACACATACAAAAAATTTCATCAAAATCGGTCCAGTCGTTTAGAAGGAGTTCAGTCACATACACACGCACACAAGAAATATATATATTAAGATTAGTCATACGTCCTTTAGATATAATTGTAACTAATAATATAAATACCAAAATGAGTTTGTTTGTTTGTAATCGTTTCCCGTTTCATGCTTTAAGTATCAAAGTAATCAACATAAAAATTTGCATATACGTTGTCAGTAGCACAGAATGGATGCATGGAACAGCATTGGATGTGTGTTTCAACGAGAAAAAGATAGACGAAGAGAAGATAGTAAATTATGTCAAACAACAAGACAACAAGATTTCAAACAAGTTAGCACACACACATATATCTGATAGCATAGTAATACAGCTAAGTACTGAGTTTCCTTTGACTTTCGAGACAAAGAAATCAGAGTAACGATGCGTCTTGAAATCAAATCTGTAGGGAAAGTTTATTGACCACGTTTTCTGTTCCATTAATCGTTGCCGCCGGCTACAATATCCCGGTTGTCGAAACAAAAGTGAAATAAAAAATCACTCAGCGATGCGTAACTCACCGAAAAAAAGTAACAACTTTATCGCTGACGTCACAGTCGCTTACAGTGAAAGAAAGCAAATAAAACCTACAGGAGTTCTAGTGCTTCCCTTTATTTATTGAATCTTTTTCAAGAGTGGGTTGTCGTTAGGGTTGCTAATATTTACATCTCTGATTTATTTCAGTGGATTGGGTTTTACTTCATTATCATTACATAGTATAAAACAAAGTCCCCTACCGCGTCTGTCTGTCTGTCTGTTCGCGATAAAATCGAAAACTACTGAACGGATTTTCATGCGGTTTTCGACAGTGGATAAAGTGATTCATGGGGAAGGTTTTGGTATATAATTTGTCCAGGATTTTTTATAATTAGGGCGGGACAACGTCTGCCGGGCCCGCTAGTACAATATAAATACGTTTTTCAATAGACAATATCTTTGTTACTTACTAGCTGAAACCCGCGACTTCGTCTGCGTTGTTTACTATCTTAAACAAAGGAAACTTACAAAGGAAATACCATATAATATGAATGTAAAACAGGTAGTTTGCTGACAAATTTTCTTAGTAAACAATGTTATCAGTTTACTACCCCTCTTCTGCGTATGCTGATCACACCGCTTGTCCCAGTTGTTCCAGGTAAATAAAATGACATTATAAAAATTGTAGCTTAAAGCGTTAATAATTTTATATTAAGATATCGTGATAACTTTATTTTTATTTAAGGTCGTGGGCTTACAGTCTACGTAGCTGAAAATTTTTATCTGGTGATATTTGTGGAGAATACATAATCGATTCACTTTTCCTTACTAATAATATTATAAACGCGGATGTGAGTATGTTTGTTACGCTTTGACGCCTTACCTACTCAATCGGTCATCATGACATTTTTCAAACACGTTGTCAGGGGATAGAGAATGACATAAAGTACCTTTTATCGAGAAAAAATATTGTTCCCGAGGGATATAGGTTAAATCTACATTAACACAAGCGAGAACGCGAGCTAAAATTAGTATTTTATAAAAGGACATACAAACGTTAAGCAGATTATATTTAATTAGTTATAGTTAGTTTTGTAGGTTGTAGAGCCACGCTGAATCTATTACTGGTTTCAGCATGAATGGGTCGGCTCGCCTGGGGTATTACCACCCTCTCACAGAAATCCGACGTGAAGTAACAGTGCTTGCATTATTGCGTTTTGTTCAGTCAGTGAGAGCGCCGGAGGCCCACCTCCCCTCTCCTTCCCCCAACCCTTCCTCCCCTCCCCCCAAATACAGTATGGCAACGCACTTGTGACTCCCCTGGTGTTGCAAGTGTCTATGGACGGTGGTGATCACTTAACATCAGGTGACCCACCTGTTCGTTTGACTCCTATGATATAAAAAAAAGTTAATGATGAAAAATAAATAATATCGATTCTCAATTATGCGCCAAAAACTTAGGTAAATCAAATAAAATAACAAAAAAAACACATATGACAGTTATTTTTCGTTTGACGGTCTTAATATATTTGCCTAATCTATAAAGTGAATACGTATAATAGCAGTTATAACTTTTATGGCAACCCTGAAACGAAGCATGGCAACCGGGGTCAAATTAAACTGGTTTTTCAGTACATTTATTTTGCTTCCGCCGGCGGCGTGAGTCACCGTGAAGCTGGTTTGAGGGATACAGTAGATACGTAACATCTAATTGTGCGGTGTATGAGTCATAAACGCATTAGAAAAAAAAACTGATACTGTTACAATAAGTAGATATTAAATCAATGAATCATTTGTTATGAATGAATTGGATTGGTATAACTCGCATATAGACAATTCTGGATCAAGTCATTCATTTTGTTGAAATATCAAAGTTTACATAAAAAAATGTTCGTACATAATTACGTAATAATTTGTTATTATATTCTCTATTCGTTTTGCCATTGGCTCGAGTTCTACTTTTATTACTTTAAGAATAAGTCATACTTGATGAAAATAATTGCTTTGTCAAGCTTGTAAATGTTTCCTGTTTTAGAATTAGCTATTTCGGGTGATTTCAGTACCCTAACTAAATGGTGACCGTAGACATCATACGAGTAACAAACCTGCGCGTAGTAAATAGTGACCGTACATCATAGAGTAACAAACCTGCGCGTAGTAAATAGTGACCGTACATCATAGAGTAACAAACCTGCGCGTAGTAAATAGTGACCGTACATCATAGAGTAACAAACCTGCGCGTAGTAAATAGTGACCGTACATCATAGAGTAACAAACCTGCGCGTAGTAAATAGTGACCGTACATCATAGAGCCACAAACCTGCGCGTTTGTAAAGGGAAGCCGTTTCATAATTCTATGCCGTACATGTTAGAACTTTCCAGGAAGTTTTTGTGCCATCTTAGAATTCATCTTTTATGTTGCTTACGTCTAAATTACTACACTTGTGCGGAATAATCAAACTATATTGGGCAGAAAGCCACCAATCCTTACTAATATTATAAATGTAATTGTGAGTTTGTTTCTTAGGCTTTCCCACCTAAATACTTACATGTTGTCAATGGTATAGAAAAGGGCATAGGATACCCTTCTTCTACGAAAATATATTTTATTCCCTAGGGATTCATTGAATAGCCGCGTGTTAAAGCTAGTATTGTATAATAGAATGAAATACCATAAACACAGTAATAAAAAACAAGACACACTAAACTTCCATTTCAATTATTTTCTTGTTTTCTTTTAACATTTTTACTGTTAGTAGACTTATGAAATTTGCGATTAAACTTGACAAGCCTAAAGTAGACATTACTTAATGTGCCAGGACTAATAATTTAAAAAATAATCATAGACACAATAAAAACATTCTTAAAGATCATTACAAAGCTTAAAACAAATATATTTTCCGTTATCAGCGCCTCGATGACGGACAAGTAACGCATCAAAGCACACAGACCGGAGCCAAATATATAACACGGTTGACTGACTATCTACCGACTTCACTATATAATTCATTGTAGCGAATTGACTTTAATTAGTAGATAGTATAAAACGTTTGTCTGGTGATACTACATAGCCATCTTTGTCTGAATCGCGAAGTCGTGTGCCTAAGATTCTCACTATGAAGATAGGAGGAGGAGATATCATCTCAAGTTTAACACTCTTTCATACTTTACAAATTTTAAAGTTTGACCACAATCTCACCTGATATTAAATAATGATTTTTTTTAAACTTATTCGGCAAAATAACTTCACGGTACCTGATGGAAAATACAGTATAGTTTATAAATAACAGTGACTGTCATTATTAAATAGCAACGGCAGTCATGGCTATCATGCCGACCTGCAAAAGTGCTTCTTCACGCCTCGTTTGAAGGACCCCATGTCGTAAGAGGAAGGCAACACACTGGCTGGGAGGCAATTCCACATCTTCACAGTACAACAAAAATAAGAGCTATTGAACTACTTCGTTCTTGCCGGGATGGTTGCTACTGTGAAACTGTGGAGGCGTGTACCCGCCCGTGTAGTTCTATAGTGGAAACGGGAAGATGGAATGAGGTTAAACAGCTCTTCAGAACAATTCGCCATGATACAGACGATAAAACATGCTCAGTGAGGCAATGTCTCTTGGCAATTGAAGCGGTTCAAGGTTGTTAGTAACGTCTGCATCATTCACAATACGGACAACTCGTCGCTGCAACCTGTCTAGTGCATCAAGGTGGTATTGAGCAGAACCATCCCATCCCATACGGTCCAAAACGGTAAACACGCTAAACCTAGATGTGGGGACTGACTTTCAAGTGCAGCTACCAGAACACATCCATAGGTCCTTGGTGACAGATTCTCAACTTAAGGATGGTAGAAAGCCAGGCGGATTTAGAAGCTCTGTCACTATGCTATGGCTTCACCACCATGTATTTCTTCATCGTTCGGACGTTCAACGTTCGCTCACTCGTAAGAACTCAAACCTACATCTCGACGTCTAAGCTATCATTGCTTCAAAAGTTATAGTGACGATCGTAAGGGTGTAGCATTCATAGAACGGCCGATCCAGTAACCTATTGGAAAATTGTGTGTATATGATGATTCTGATGACATTTCTACCAGCATACACACGGTGATAAACGAGTCACAGTGGCTTTCTTTTAATTTGTCGCGTTTTGAAATCGGTCAATATATTTCCAAATACATTGTTACGCTTGTAAGGCGGCGTGACAGCTACCACGGCCATAAGTAGTTGACCTTTTTCTGGACGCCATTGCTTCTGAATCGACTATTCATACCATCAAATACAATGCAGTTAGTTGGTCGTAATATCGATTAAAAATAACTGTTGGAGAATAATAGATACATATATTGAAATTCGATCACAATTCATAATTTTCTCAAGTTATTATTAACATCTTTATTACCAAAGATTTTGTAGATTAATAGACATACAAATTATAAAGTATGACAAATAGAAACTTATAATTTATTGCTTCATTTCGTTGATAGTAAGGAAAAAACGGTTCCATTTTTTTTAATGGTAGCACTAAACCTCGACAAAATCTATTAAACAATAAAAAAGAACACTAATCGGTTGAGAAACAAAAGAGAAAAGGTACTGAACTGTTATAACTTCGTTTATTTAAATATAGATATTTTAATGGAACACATGTTTGTAATACTCTTTGGAATAAGTTTACAATACTTTATGGTAGCAGGAAATATTATATTCTCTGTGGTTAAAAAATATAATTAGGACTTCACCTGTCTACGTTTCTGTAACTCCACAGAGTAACATTACAAAACAAGGAAAAATAAAGTCCACAAGGAATACTTCAAGGAAAATATTATTGATATAAAAATATATTCTACTCGACATTAACGTAACCGCAGGGTAAAGGCAAGAAATGAAATAAACGATAATTATAGCTTCGAAACAAAACACACATGGTTGCAACACTTTCACGACGTAAACTCGATGACATTATAAAAATGTTATCTATCGTAAGGGACCACCAACACAAGAACATTAAAATTAAACTCGTCAGAAACGAGACAACGAAATGTTTTATTGCCTTTTGATGACCTTTTCGAGATCGTAAAAATCGAAATATTTAAGAATTAAGAAACCACACGTTCGAATGGATGGACCATAAAACCAATACTATTGTTACGAACAAAAAAATCATCACGCCGTACCGCTTAGGGGGCGGATAGGGTATGAAACCTTGTAGAATCCATATCCCAGTTTATGCGTGATCATTAGTTATTTAACTTTCTTGTTACATTTCTAACTCGTATATTTAAAACCTTATGAGGTTTACCTTTTTTTTTCTCGAACTGACTACGCTATTGACCTAGCAAGGTCTTAACAGCTTTACCGGACTACTGAGGTGAGCGCTTAAGGCACTCAGCCGATTTAATTTGACAACTAGCTCAAGGGTGCACGGCACACCTCGGCTTGGACTATTGCCTGATACATGCAATTCGCGACTTATCTGAGCTAACCTAAGCTAAGCTAACTATTCATACATATATGAGTTGTTGAAACATATACATATGTGTACCAAGCATACATACCTCAACAACTCTTATATATATTTTGTATCGGATAATCTATGTCTCTAAACCTTATGAGTGCAGATACATATTAGTTATTCTTTAATTTACCTGGTCTCAAATTACTAATAAGTTCTTAATAGATTTATTTACTAATTGATACCTTTGACGTTGTTCCCATAAAAATAATCTTGTTGTGTAAGTGTACTTTCTTTTTTTGTTCACTGTAAATTTTGTATTAAGTTACATATGTTATCATTATCTAAACCCGTAATGCAAAACTTAATTATATGTTGTCTAGATAATACTCTGACAAAGTTTTCTATCTGCCAGTAATCATGTTATCAAAACATGGTTCTGCCGTTTCGTTTAACACAATATTTTTTTTTTCTTACAGTTATAACTGCTTACATAACAATCAGAAATAGATAAAAAATAAGCATTCAATACCTTTGTAATCGAATGGCAAAGAACCCGAAATTGTTTATTACATTTAACATATTTCTAACATTCATATTTAATTTAGCAAAACGTATATTTTGTACACAAAATAAAAATAAATAAATTTATGAGTATACACAATGATAATAAATAATAACTTGTTTATTTTTATTTTGTCTATTTGGAATTAAAGCCGGTCTATTTGTAAAGAATTCGAAATTATATGTATTTGTAAGAAATACAGAAATAACTTCTGAGACGTTTATGACAGGCGAGAAAAACGACTGTTCTACAGTATTTACTATATTATAACTAGAATAGATATGCAGCCAAGACCGGCGCCACGACGCTCATTGATCTATATTAATCTACCATTTGTTCTTACTTCTATATAGATGCAATGACCTTATTAATCAGGTCATTATAAAACAGATATGAAAAACTCCTTTGCTGACGGGTATCCGTAAGAAAACTGTATGTAGCCAATGTTTAAGTACAAATTATATCTAGATAGCAAGAATATTAATTTTAACACTAACAGTGTAAAGTTATGATATAAACAATTTTACCCTGCGATACATTATTAACAAAAACATAACTCTAGTTAGAAACAAAGCAGATATTGACGCATTTCAGAGAAAGTATGCTAGATATTTCAAGAAGACCAATTTACAGATTTCTTAGACCTCAATATAGTATAGACAATTTTAAGTACATTGTTTATAAACTCTTCTCTTAATAACAAATTTCAATTAAATTCTTAAAACAATTTACGAACAAATAAATCTTAGTACGATTTGGAACTCCAAGCTTAAGTCCTATGGCGACTGAGTAATACTAGCTAGAATTTAAATCAAATTAAATTTGTATTATTATACATGATTGGCATAAACATATATTAAACATACATTTTTCCTTCAGGATAACAATGACGTCAACCGTTAGCGTATTCTTAAAACACACAGATGTGTTTACAAAATGAGTCATAGCTCATAAAAATACAAGTGTAAAAATAAATAATATGTAAGTCGGATGCATTATTTTGCAACTGTTCTCATTCTAAACACTTCATCGACGTCGGCACAGTTGGATCTTGATCACAGCCAACAATTTTTGACAATTGAGAAGTATATAGGTTTTCCTCATTATGTTTATTCATTAATTTTTCTCCTTTTATCTGTTCATGGTAATGTACCTTAAATTAAATACATAGATATATAAAATAATATAGGGACAACTCCTAGACGAGGATAAAATATCATCATCATGCCAACCTGCTTAAATCCGTGTCTCTGACACTAATAAAATATGACATAAGACAATCTATCTTAGAACTAATGAAAGTGTATTAGTTTTCTTCAATGCAAATTGGATATTATTGTCAGAGTGTCTCCAGATAATTCCAGGAATCTCATTAAACACCCACTGAAGTTGTTATCCGATGAGTAACAATATACAAAGAAGATAATTTACTACTATAAAGGATATAAGACGTAATCTGTACCAACAGACAGCCAGGATATTAAAGCGTTTTATTTTTATTTCGAATTTCATGTATTGTGACAAAGTCAGCCTATATACATGAAGATAGTATTTATTTTTCTCTGCATAAAAATGTGTTAAACTACGTGCCTTACAAACTTAGTCCCTAATTTAATATAAATAGGTAAATATGATGTAACATATCTCTAATGATGTATTATAATCTAACTGTGCCCGCGACTCCGCCCACGTTCAACCTAATTGAATGAAAAAACAGTAAGTAATAAACTCATCTGAATGTATTAAGTCCATTTACTTATCTACTTTTCTCTCGTACTTAAGTTGCGTCGTCATTAAAATTACAATAACTTTTGATAGAGTGAACTGAAATTTTAATGAAACCAAGACTAAATGTTACTTAAGGATATGCTTAGGGTCTTATCGTGAACGTAGTACTTTAGCAGTGATACGTGTTCCAACAAACACTCAGATAGGTCGCGAATTGCATGTATCAGGCAACAGCCCAAGCCGAGGTGTGCCGTGCACCCTTGAGCTAGTTGTCAAACATAATCGGCTGAGTGCCTTAAGCGCTCGGCTTAGTAGTCCGGTGAAGCTGTTAAGACCTTGGAAGGTCAATAGCGTAGTCAGTTCGAAAAAAAAGTATTCCAACAATGACAGACAGACATTTCTAAAAATGATTGAAATTTTATTACTTATTCCAAGACACCTGCAACAATTTTTTTCACAAAAATCTAAAAAGTACAGACACGTAGCCCATCGCTCGATAGAAATATATAATGTAAACGTTGTCCCGCTCTGATTATTAAAAAAAATCCTTAACAAATTATATACCAAAACGTTCCTCATGAATTACTTTATCCACTTACTTTATCCACAGACACGGGAGGGAACTTTGTTTTATACTATGTAATGATATATGTAAC
This sequence comes from Antheraea yamamai, assembly GCA_036509395.1. Lineage (NCBI taxonomy): Eukaryota > Metazoa > Arthropoda > Insecta > Lepidoptera > Saturniidae > Antheraea > Antheraea yamamai. The sequence goes on along the minus strand of AP028448.1, from coordinate 13,816,457 downwards.
AGATCTATATTATGGCTATGTTATTGAAGCGATAATAGATAAGTTCATAGAGTGTTCGGACACCGTGTAGATGGACGTGGGTACGAATCCTAGCACCTGACTCGGAGCTTTCGGTCAAGGAAAATGTAGTGGTGAAACCACAGCCTGGTGGTAGGGCTTTTTCTAAGTCCGCCTGGATAGCTACCACCCTCAAATTGAAAACTGTCACCAAGCACCTGTTGGTGTGTTCCAGCGGTTACACTTTAGAGTCAGCCCTCTCTATATTTAGCGTGTTTACCATCTTATATCAAATCGTCAATTAATATCAAATTAATTGATCGTCAAACGCTAAAACTTACACGGTGCTATTACAAAAAAGTTAAATATGTATTGAATTCTAACTTTAAAAATGTTTCGTATTAAATGCACCGCGCTGTCGCTGAATGTTCGCTTTTTTTTTTTTTTTCGAACTGACTACGCTATTGACCAAGCAAGGTCTTAACAGCTTTACCGGACTACTAAGGCGAGCGCTTAAGGCACTCAGCCGAATTTATTTTGACAACTAGCTCAAGGGTGCGCGGCACACCTCGGCTTTGGCTGTTGCCTGATACATGCAATTCGCGATATATCGGAGCTAACCTAAGCTAAGCTAACTATTCATACATATATGAGTTGTTGAAATATATATGTGTACCAAGCATACATACCTCAACAACCCTTATATATATTTCGTATCGGATAATTTTTTAAACTATTTCAGTTTGATAAGGGAAAAAAAATAAAACCCTTCCACTTGCATGTGTAAGCGTGTATGCGTGCACGTGTGTGGAGGTGATATGTGTAATGTTGTTGCAGTGATGTAAATTTGTGTCACTGTATCGCGCGAGCAGCGCACTCAAGGGCTCCACGCCGAGGGAACGGACCTAGGCTTGAGCTGCTGCCGAGGGGGGCCTAGTCTGGTGTGCGGGAGCGAAATTTACACCCAGACCACGGCGGCGTGATCTGTGGTTACGCGGGCGTGGGCGTGAGCACGCTGTTTAGAGAGACAGGCTGGTACTGATCGTTCACTGCCGTTATTTCATCGGGAGGGTCGGTAAAAATATGTCGCGGACGTCTTTTACAACGCGCAGCGTTTGGTACGGGTTCGTATTTTGCGGCGGATACCACTAACGGACAGGACCCTGAATGTTCGCCGTCTTGCTGTTTTGTCTGTTAAGTTAGACTTGCGAAAAAGGATAACGCGGACTTGCCTCGGGCGACCGCGGTGCATTTATTACGAAACCTTTTTAAGGCAAGTATTTAATACGTATTTAACATTTTTGTAATAACACGGATAGAGTATAAAAACATTGTGTTGTTTGAGTGTTTCTCTATCTATTATGTGCAAATAGACGTATGGATCGTAATTAAACGTGGTAACAAAGTCGATTATGTCATCGAATAGGACATAAGTAAGATATCACGACTTACATGCGACGAAGTGGACAGGTTACAGCTAATAATATATTCATAAAATTAACACAGCATTTGAAGTATCAAATACTACTAAGTAAAGTACATCATTACCAGCAGCCGTCGCGTATTACCGGTAACAAAGCATGGCCAGTTTCACTCGCGTAGTGCATGACCATATTCAACGTTGTTCAACTTGGTCAGACGCGTTCGGCATCCGCAGCCCGCGATAGTTTATCACCCCGATCACGTACGAGATATCGCGAAGAGATACTACGGGATTATAAAATTCCTTTGGTAGAAACGCATTTAAATCATTTAAAGGAATATCAGGGAATATTTTCTATACAAAAAAAAAAGTCGAGGCAGTCATAAGTACTGCCGACAGAGGTGAAAACTCAAAACAATTAAATAACTTATAAGTAGTGTGAATCATTTAAATTTCATAATTTGTAAATTGAAATTATTATCATTGCTCTCTCCTTCACATTTATTGGTACTCCGAATAATAGTTATATACGTTTTTATACAGTTTATTAATTCCTCAAACATATAATGGGCTACACAATCTCAATACAAAATATCAATAGATGTACACAGGCTCTTAGACTACGCGCTGCTAGTCTGACGCAAGTCGCGCAAGTTCACAATCGTTCACGCTTACTAGCATCTCATGAAGCGAAATTATTCATTTATCTCCTGCAAAAAAAAACCTCAACGCGCCTAAACCTCACACAAGTAAATAACCGACCTAAGACCCAACCATAAATCGGTTTTGCATTATCATTTCGCTGTACTGTTTACGCTAAGATAATTGTGACATCCAGAGATGTGAGTACTGATAACCACATTGTTGATAATAACTTTATATGCACTCACTTGTAATTGGATAAATATATTTTAATGATCTCTTATTCTCTCGTATTCACGAGCGTGGGTTTGTAGAATAATTACGTATTCCATTTGTCACTCGTTTTGCACTCTATATGGCGACACCGAGGTAGTGTAAGGGCACCAATGCGCTACTTTTATAGTACTGAACCTTGCTCGCACGGACCCTTGATGTTTGTAAAGATTACTGAGCATTTCTTTGACACGATTATAAGAATACGAGATACCTGAAACACCTTTATTAATCTGAATTTTGTTTGATGTTGTATTTTTCTTAAAACGTATTATATTATTGATAAATAGTACTTTGAGAGTTCCTTGTCATTTAATTTAACCGTTATTCCCTACGTTATCTACAGTTATGTGGGACACGATAGTCTATTTCTGACGGCAGACAGTTCCTGCGCCGACGTATCGTGTGTCGAGAGTATAATGTGTTGACAGCTCAGTATAACATTTACTTGGATATAAATATGTCTGGACTCTGGAATATGCGTCACTATTCATGCGATATAGAAAAGACTGAACCGACATTGTTTTTAAGCAGAAATGTAATTACAATTAATAAAATGTCTATTTTGGGAACTTCGGTTACATCAATCTGCAGATAATAATACTAACAACACCTTATATTACTTCTTATAAGTTATGTTAGTGGCTTAGATGTCGAAATCTTCAGCGTCTTTAGAAACAAAATAATAGGTCTTTACCTATGAAATTGCCGTTCTGCAGTACTGGCCATTTCAAATCAAAATAATTTTTGTTTGGCTAAGAATTTTAATTTCAAATTAATTTTATTTTAAAAACATGGAATTCTTTTTCCAAAAGTAGTCATTTGTTTATTGATTAGTGTTACATTTTCATCGCATTTCAATCTTTTTTGTCATCATGGATACCTTAAAAATTCGAGTAATTATGGAATATGAGTACCGTCGTGGCCGCAACGCGGCACAAACGGCACGCAACATCAACGACGTTTACGGAGCTAATACTACAAACCAACGCACCACCCGTTATTGGTTTGCTCGCTTCCATTCTGGGAATTTCGACCTGAAAAATGAACCTCGCGGTCGTCCGAAGACTGGTCGACAATGACAATTAAAGGCGATTGTGGAAGCTGATGATACACAATCTACGGTGAATTAGCAGTAGCTTTCGACGTTAGCGTCAAAACAATATTGGTCCATTTGCGTCAAATTGGCAAATGGGTGCCCCACGAACTCAATGATCGCCAGCGCGAAGTACGCGTCGAGACTTGCCTTGCACTGCTCGACAGACACACAAATGAAGGAATTTTGAACCGCATTGTTACCTGCGATGAAAAATGGATTCTGTTTGATAATCGCAAGCGCTCAGCAAGTTGGTTGGATCCTGATTCAGCACCTAAACAATGCCCTAAACGAAAACTTACCCCTAACAAAGTGATGGGCACTGTTTGGTGGTCTAACGCCGGTGTGATTCATCACAGCTTCTTACCAAACGGGGTGAACGTTACTGCAGATGTGTACTGTGAAGAACTGAACACAATGATGGAGAAGCTGGCACATCACCAACCAGCATTGGTCAATCGCTCGTCTCCGCTGCTCCTACACGACAACGCGCGACCTCATACTGCACAGCAGACGGTTTCCAAGTTGCAAGAACTGGGGTTGGAAGTTCTCCGTTATCTGCCCTACTCACCAGACCTTGCGCCTACAGACTACTACTTTTTCCAGAATTCGGATAACTCCTTGGCGGGAAAAAAATTCAATACCCGAGAGGCAGTACAAATTGCCTTTGAAGAATTTGTTGCCTCCCGTCCAGCTGATTTCTTTAAGAAGGGCATCAATAAGCTGCCACTGCGTTGGCAAAGAGGCATTGATTGTATAGGTGATTACTTCGATTAATACAAATAAAAAAATACATGAAAAAAATTCGTTTAAATTTTTTCATACAAAACGGCAATTTCATAGGTAAAGACCTAATATTTATGTTCTGAGAGTACAAAAGAACTTATAAAAACTATATCGACCGAAAAATTTTAAGTACAAAAAGTTATTGATTGCATTTTACAAAGATTCGGTCCTATAATTTTTATGCTTCACTGCACTTAAAGTAATTTTAAAAGTTTTTATGTAAAAAGGTATTAAGAATCAAAATTGTATAACATAGTAAACTACAATATTTAATTATTCTAAATGATAAATGTATATATATGTAAATAAGTAAACATCACGTACAATGAACGTTTATCTACAGTTCAGTGTAACTAATGCTTACAAAACGGTAAACATACTATGGGGTGTAAACATAAAACAGACAAAGTAATTAAACTAACCGTTATTTCGACTAATAGTAAATAAATCTCCAATACGTCTCGTAAAACAAACAGGGGCAAATACAAGCGCACGCGCAGCCGCGTCTTGTGGCGTCACGTCGATTTATTTAAATTGAGAGATTTACCTGCCGTCAAATGATTTAAGATGACAACACTCTATCGGTAGACAAACAACATACAACAGATTGTCATTAGACGGAAGGCTCGAAAAAACTGTATTTTTTAAGTAAAGATCTTATGCAAGATTAGGTGTCAACGATTCTTGACGCAACAATATAAAGAAATTGTGAACTCCCTGATCTGATTAGTTGTATACACGTTGCACTTACACGAAGATTCGCTTTGAGATTATAGCGGCCGTCTTCTCTTTAAAATTACTAGTACTAGAAACCTTTTATATTGAACCCTATCTCCACTAAAAAGGGTTGTGATTGGCGGTATCAAAAGTGTCTTCGAGTCCGCTGTTCGTTTACTATAAACCGCTACTAATGGTTAAATGATGACGCGATTAGAGATTCGTTTGGCGTATATAAATAACCGCATATTATTACGTTTCTCGTGGAAAAGATTTGTCCCTTTTGACGCACTACAAATTCTTTTTTTTTAATTTAATAGAAAGCAACAACATTCTCCTTTTAACATTTATTTAATATATATTATTACATCGTAACCAATATTTCGGAATATTTTAAAAATTAGTAACGGAACGTATTGACCGTTTGTAGAAATGATTTTCTCTTCTTTATACGTATATACCTAGTATTTGACCACAATCACACCTGATTATAAGTGACAATGTGATCTTAGATAATAATACCAGTCTAGAGGTATGTGTTTAAAGCAAGACTTCTACACACAAAGGAGTAGGTGTTGTCGACAAATTTTCAATATCAACGTGGTTATCATTTGAATATTAGGCGACCAATGCGTAAATGTAGGTATTCTAAATCATCTTACACACATTCCTATTGCGATAAAACCTATTAAATCAATAATTCATGAACGTATTTTCAAAGTTTCAATAAGAACATGCCTTTATAAATACCCAACGTCTGTGATTATTCAAGCACCCTTATTAATATTATTTAATGAGACATTGAGTTTCCTTGTCTGTTACGCTTAAAAGACTACACGTTGTTAGGGATACATAAAAGAACGTAGGGTTTTTAACCTAGAAAAAATTAATCATATCCGAGGAACAGATTTAATAGACAGTAACACGAGTGAAACCGCAGGCGAATGCTAGTGAATTAATAAAATTAAAGATACTCATAATAACGAGAATTAAGGAACTGATAATAATAAATAAAAAGCCGTTACTACAATGATATTAGACTCGTAAGATTCCGCACGGCAGTCCTTATATGATGAGAAGGTATCGATGACATAATCGTACGCGAGTGGGCGCACGCCCCGGCACCACCCACTGTGTCCGACGCGGAGGCAGTGTTACAGCACCTGATCATTGCGAAGAAATAGCAATTGGCAACATATCTCCCCTTATAAAAAGTTGTATTATCAAACAACCGATAAATAAACATCATATATCGAAATAAATATAGAAGCAGTTATTTCTTACATAAAGTCATAGAGATCTGCTGTTCTGCGCGCGTCACGCAAATACTACAGGATACGCTTGGATCAATTTTCTTTTAGTTTAACTTCTTAGATAGTTGGCCTTTATCTAAAAAAAATTAAGAATAGATTATTGAAGTTTTAATTTAGAGTTTATGATTATAAGTATGACGCGTTTAGCAATGTATATTTTCTTGCACTGGGGGCAAACGGTATGGTGTGTATAAACAAAATAACGCAGACGAGGACGCGAGCATCAGTGAGCGTAATTAATAAAATGTAAATCAAAATTATAACCGAAACTATATAGTATTAAAAGTAATGATAAATGTGTATAACAATCATATACTCATTGTTCTATCAACTATTTTAATTTAAATATTATACAATTGCCATGGTAACGTAGTTGATGAAAAATGTCATATATACAAATAAATCGTGTCCCTGAAGCTCAGTTCTTAGTATTTCCTTTGCAATAACTTTAATAAATCATATAAGAACCTTGTACTTACTTACAATTTTATTTATATAAAATATGAGCCCATTCTTTAATCTGAAGCATGGTACCATGGTATTGATTAATATATTTATATCAGAACATCGACGTGCTGCACTTGATATTAGACGTGATGAATTGAAAGCCCGACCACCAGCGGCAATCAATTATACCTACGAGAATGGTGTTCTCACTTGTGTACAATGTGCACGCACCTTCCATAAGAAAATCGGCTATATTAGCCATATGAAAGCACACGAGCGCCGGAGTTGAAGCAGTCGCTGTGGCCGAAAACGGCCAGGAGCATACAATCATATAATAAAACAATGTATTGATAAAATCCTGAAATCTCTCCTATATTACCTGCGGATATTTTGGGCTCAGAGGAGTGTCTTCGAAGTTGATTCACTTCAATTTATCATACCTAAAATGAAAGGATATCACCAATAGTACAAACGATAAAGGCATATTAATATAGTCTTTAAGTTATCAACCCGGACAACTTAAATAAAACATAGTTCGTTGGTCATTGATTGACGAAAACAATGTGGGTGTTTAGTAATCGATATGGTCCAAGTAAATACGGTCTACTTCCATTACTAGTAATGAAACAATGCATCACAAGACGATGTGTAATTTGTATACATTCAAATTGAACGTAAATGTATATCTTTTAAAGTGTAGTAAGTAGGTAAGGGAACATTCAAACAATACAATAACTGATGTAACGTATTATCTAATCAGCCTTCATCTTTTGCACAAAAAATATCATGTTATGTCACGTTCATTTTTGGCAATATGAATATTTTTATGATTTAACATTTAATTCAATGTATTAAATACCTTTTTTCTATTGTTAGTGTCGTTTTTTCTACAAACGTAGGATAAGGCGAAAGATACAATTTTTGAAAAGATTTTTATCTTATTACGACTAAGAAGTATAACTTCTAACGCGTGTACATAAGTACACACACGTTTTTATTTATATTAAACTCTTGACCGTATTATGTGCAAACCCAAAACTCAGGGCTATATTCAGAGAGACTAAAAAGATTGCCGAGACCTGTACCATTGTTTGTCGACTTTTGAATGAGATTTTTATATAATACTAATACAATATAAGTAAGTAGTCCGGTGAAGCTGTAAAATTCTTGCCAGGTCAATAGCGTAGTCAGTTCGAAAAAAAAACATTTTATCTATTCTAATTTCCATCATATAAAAGAATACAATCCCTATAGTTCTCTTCATGGAGAAATGTAATTTGAACCTCAGACACAGACTGATCATAAGATAAACAACTATTAAAATTCCAGCGTAGATAATTTATAGCTCAAGTTGTCCGTTTTATAAACTATGCGAGATCAAAGACAAAGTATCTGGGACGCATTGGCAAAGTGAATTCGCTAGAGGCTTCATTCTATGAGGCGCTCGTTAAAATTAATCAAACAGATATGATCGGACTGGTGGTACTTCTTCATTTATATATAATATAACTAACTTTTGCCCGCAGTTTCTCTTATGTTAATGTATATTCGCTAAATCCTTTTGGAACATTTCCCTTTTTTGGATATAACACGCTCTCCAACAGCAGATACCCTTTTCCGTAGTTCTGACAACGCGTGAAAGTGTAACAAACTTACATTCGTATTTATAACTAGCTTTTAGTCGCAGCTTTGCTGTCGTTAATGTGGATTTGACCTAATTGACCTTTGACCTTGGGTTCAATACATTTTTTTCCGGATAAAAGGTATTCTATAGCTCTCCTGCGCCTGGCAACACCATCATCGTCTTCTTACCCTTATCCCACCGAAGGAGGGTCGGAACAGCATGTTTTCCTTTTTCACTCTCGCCTATCATCTCAGTATTCACACCTTTTTCACAAATATAATTTTTCACACAATCCATCCATACCTTTTTCGGACTTTCTCTACTCGTATATCCATCTACCATCATACTCAAAACTTTAATAGTTACATGGTTTTCATTTCTGCTCATGAAATGCCCATATCATGTTAACCTATTACCACTCAACTTCTCTGTCACTGTTGCTATTTTCAAACTTCCTCGGATATACTCCTACATTACATTACATTTCCCCTGGCAACGTGTATGAAAAATTTCATGATCATCGTTTGAGCAGTTAAGGCGTGAAAGCGAAACAGACAAGCAAGCAAATTTACTTTCGCAGTTATTAATATAGATAAATACAACAAGCTCCAGTGTTACTACGAAAGCTGATGATGTTATGCTATGTAAGCATATTAAGCAGAAGTGATTTATTTTCAATAAAAAAAATAAAAATGTATCGACATATCAATTAATGAATAAAACAAAATAACCAAAGACAAAAAACATAACTACAATATGTATATTTAGACAGGTCGTCGGTAAAAATAAAATTAATACTTTTGAATGTTACAAATTTCGATAGTTACGACCGTCTAATGGTATTCGTTTGTACATACGCAATAGCTTTATATAAACTATATGAGATCAGAAGCTTGAATGTACTACTAATAGGTAGAATTGACCTTTATAGACGTTGGGTTAAATACACGACTGGAGTACGTGTATTATAATCAATACGTTCAAAGGTGCATACATTTACATTAACAAACATATACAAGAAAATTGATACACAATAGGTACCTAATTACCCGTGAAAATAATATATGAGAGTGAAATGAAATAACAGAAATATATAAAAACCCATGCATGACAAATCATAGAACAATGGGACACGTGGACTGTGTCGCAATTCGTAACACTGTAGAATAACAAATGACTATAAACGTTCGACACTAATAGCAGGAAAACCATCAGAAACAACAGGACAAGTGCCGTTATTTTAACATCGCATGTCGGTTTCACATTGGTATTTACAAATGTAAAACGTGAGACAGTACAAATAGACTATTATAAAGCAACTACAATTATTATATTGTAAATAACAGTGCCCTCGACTCTGTCCGCGTGGAACCTAATAAAAAACAGTGACTAATAAAATCATTTGAATGTATTAAGCACGAAATATATATAAGGGTTGTTGAGGTATGTATGCTTGGTACACATATATGTTTCAACAATCATCATCAGATAGGTCGCGAATTGCATGTATCAGGCAACAGCCCAAGCCGAGGCGTGCCGCGCACCCTTGAGCTAGTTGTCAAATAAAATCGGCTGAGTGCCTTAAGCGCTCGCCTTAGTAGTCCGGTGAAGCTGTTAAGACTTTAGGTCAATAGCGTAGACAGTTAAAAAAATCTATTAAATCCACATTTACATATCTACTTTTCGCTCGTACTTAAATCGTGTCGTCATTAAAATTACAATAACTTCTGATAGAGTGAACCGATTTTAATGAAACCACGACTAAATGTTACTCGAGGACATGCTTTATGATTACAGTGATCAAATAAACAGACAGGCATTTCTAAAAATGATTGATTTATTACTTATTGCAAGACACCTGCAACAATTTTTCACAAAAATCTATAAAGTACAGACACGTTAATTTTACTTTCTTATTATATGTATAGACGTAATTGGACGCATAATTTAAAATACCATTATTGTTAACGATGAATCCCTTGACAAATAAAAATGAATTGGAAGCATGTTAATGCAACAATGATAACCTAAAATTGATAAAGAGTTGATTGTGTGACGGAAGACATTACAAAGAGTTCTATAGAATTAATTAAGAAGGGGCCCACGCTATGTAACAAATCGAGGGACGCACCGTATGAGAATGTCCATTCACTGAACCATATCATTGCCTTAACAGCTGTTCGTAGTAGTCACTCGGTTTTGAATAAACTACATCGTCGGAGATTAGATAAGCCCTCTATAGCTTTGTTTACCTAACTAAATTGGAGAATGATACTTGAATGCATTTAGAACTCTATTAATTTTTAAATGTAAGAAACATTTAAACGGAGAAACATATCGTCGATCTTTAATATAATTGGCTATTTAATGTAGCGACTATCGAATTTGTAGCTGTTAATTTAAAACGTGGGCTGCGGAAGTCATTCAAGTGAAAGTTCGTGTCAAAGTAGATCACGGACGTGATGAAAGTGTATCTTGTTGGAGTGATAAGATAGAGTTTTAATTATTTACATAGCATACGGTAAACAGTTACATTAGCATTACATAGTATAAAACTAGGGGTGTGCGAATAATTCGAACTTATGAATTATTCGTTCCGAATCGAATATTAATATTCGATTCGAAACTCGAATCGAATAATTCGAAAATTTGAATTATTCGAAAGTTCCCGAATAATTCGAAAAATTTCGAATAATTCGAAAATTTTCGAATAATTCGGGAACTTTCGAATAATTTGAATTTTTTTCAGGGTTTCTTATTTCCTATTTTCGAATAAGAATTTAACAGTCAATATGATTGCCTTTTTTTACGGCACTTCAAAAAATTACCTGAAATTCATGCTTCTAGACTAGAATACCCCCTTAATTCGCGAATTATTCGAAAACTTTCGAATTATTCGAAATATTTCGAATTATTCGAAATTTTTCGAATTATTCGAAGAATTTCGAATAATTCGAAAATTCGAATTATTCGATTCGAATTTCGAATCGAATATTGATATTCGATTCGATTCGATTCGAACGATATTCGCACACCCCTATATAAAACAAAGTCCCCTACCGCGTCTGTCTGTCTGTTCGCGATAAACTCAAAAACTACCCAACGAATTTTCATGCGGTTTTCACCGGTGGATAGAGTGATTTATGAGGAACGTTTTAGTATATAATTTGTCAAGGATTTTTTCATAATCAGGGCGGGATAATGTCTGCCGGGCAGGCTAGTTTATACATATAATAAGAAAGTAAATATAACGTGTCTGTACTTTTTACATTTTCGTGAAACAAGTTATTGCAGGTGTCTAGGAATAAGTAATAAAATACATTTCAATCATTTTTAGAAATGTCAGTCTGTCTGTTTGTATCAACACGCATCACTGCTAAAGTATTGGGTTCGCAATAAAAGAAAATCATAAAGCATATCCTCGAGAGTAACTTAGTCTTTGTTTCATTAAAATCGGTCCACTTAATCAAAAGTTATTGTAATTTGAACGACATTTAGAGTTAAGTACGAAAGAAGAGTAGTAATCTATACTAATATTATAAAACTGGAGGGTTTGTTTGGTTGGTTGAACGCGCTAATCTCAGGAACTACTGGTCCGATTTGAAAATAATTTCAGTGTTAGCTAGCTCATTTATCGAGAAAGGCTATAGGCTACATATCATCACGCTAAGACCAACAAGAGTCGGGGCACCAATGAAGAATGTTTCACAATCGGTTTTATTCCTTTTGAGAGTTTCCGCTGCGTTTTAGTTAGCCCAAAGTAACTTATCCACGCGGACGAAGTCGCGGGCAGAAGCTACTTGATAATAAAAGAAATAGGTCATCGCGAGACGAAAGTAAGATAATATTAATAAATATATGTTGACGATCAATTAAACACATTTTGTATCTTGAGCAACACATGGATACTAACATAAAAGTGTTACTGTTAAAAACAATTCATACACAAGGGGTGGTCCTTACATAGTACTCAAGACAATTATATTTCTAACATTTTTAATAGAAGTGAAGTTGTCACGGATACTTAAAAAATTGTATTAAGTAGTCAAGTTGTATCCTTATCAGGAACATTTAAATAATTATTACGGTATTGTTTACACTTCCATTAGTGAGTGGAATTAAACCAGCATTCTTATCAAACGAATGATATTAAGAATTAGAACTTAATTAACTAATTTATGAAACTTACCAGATCACATGTAGTAATTAGAAGATTATATGTTCATTAAGAGGCTCACCTTTACCTGTAAAATAAAAAAATAAAAAACATGTATTTCAAATTCTTATTCTGTGATTAAGGTTAGTAATTTTTAAATAAAACATGTAAGTCGTCGCGTCGCCTTCAAGTCACAATGCTAAGAAGAGGTAAAATAAATTTTGACGAATGGTATATTTGCTTATACAAAAAATAACTCGTCAGAGACGAATCGAATTGCGAGAAACTGCATATGCATTTTTACAAATATATTTGTTCTATAAACGATTTTAACGTATTAAATTGCCACTAAATTCCATCTAAATTAATTAAGAATTTAATAACTCTAAAATTAATAACATATTTTATTAACGGTTTAACTAATTTAGAGTAACTTTTGCATATGTTCTATTATTGTTAGAACTCTCTATGAGGCATTAGAAACTAAATTTTTATCTCTATCGCCCACTCTTTAGATAAGTTTGTGATCGAACGAATAGTGAAAGTGAAGCCCGAATATATTATTTACGAAACGGTTGGGTTACTTACAAGAGCATAATTGACATACTCAGAGGGCTATCAAAATTTGCGTGAGTAGAACATGTTTTTCAAAGATCGTTTTGTAAATAACAAGATCGGTTCATGCTTTCGTAATCTTTATTAGTATTCCATATATCGTTAAATTATGTTTGTATTTTTTTTTCATTCTTGGCATCCAATCTTCTAGATTATTATTGTTAATGTCTATAGGTAATAATATTACAAGTGACTTGTGATAATTTCAATGTTCTAACAAGATGGTGGTCCTCTTGTTAGAGTTTTCCATGGAGTTTTTGTGGCATCTCAGAATTCATGCTCCGTGGTATCAATTCCCATTCCCTTCACTTTTGCACAATAACCGTACTATATTACGTTAAACACCACCAATATTACAAAATATAGAGTGAAATAATACAATATTATGAATAAAATCCACTACATGGTCTGCCAAGAAGGTAAGATCCCGCCAAAAATGCTCAACTTATGTTTAAAAGAGCGAAACTCTTTACAGAGAAATTTTGCACCAATAATTTTCTCTGTTTAACTTTTTTAATATATATTAAAGTTATAATCTTGGATTATACCATATGTATTCCGTATACCATCGAATAGGCTTCGCCTAAATTGGGTCGAAATTTCACTGGGCGATATGTAAAACAATTTGATAAAATTACAGCTAATGAGTTTAAAACCGTAACCTAACAGTTAACTAGAAAAACAAGTTAAGCTAATAAGGCTTAAAGTGCTTAGATAGTAATTATTGTCAAGCATTTGAAGCTAACAACAAAGTATTAGAAATCTGTAAATGTCTGCATTGCATTCAAATTATTATGTGCCATTTGTAAAGAAGATAGTGTATCATTATACACTTTAAAACATGGCTGACGGTAACCTGCTTTGAGTTAATATATTCCCCTATTAATGCGTACTGCACTCCACAAAACATGGCATAAACTAGACACTGGAAACAGAACTATAATTAACATCACTTGAACAATTACCAAAGTGTGATATTTCGTTTGAACTATTAGCACACCAAGGCTAAATAATCAAATCGAAAATGATTGGAAGCTATCGAATATACCAAGTTGAATCATCTGATTGCTTTTAAACGTTCTAGAATACAAGAAATATTGTTTTAGGTACATTGAACTCGATTATTAGAGTCAGAAGTGAGAATCTAATTTGTAAACTCAATACATCACACTTAATGCAATATATGAAATCTCGGCTAAACAAATGTTTGACAGATGATAAAAGGCTTAGTACATAAAGTAGTACAGTACGTAATGCATTGGTACCGATAAAGCATATCTTATCTGTTTCTCTGTACCTACTTACGGCTTTTCTCACGGGAGATCAATGGGTGATATTTACGAAAGGTGCATCTTCAATGCTCAAATTGAAAGATATTTATTTACAAATAGCTAATAAGCCTGACTTTGCCTGCGTTTTATATTATATAAACAATATATTTTATGTACAAAGAATGGCAATATGTCGCGGAGATGCGAATGTTAAGATGGATGAGGTGTAACTAGAATGGATAAAATTAAAGATAAATATGTCAAAGTAAGTTTGAAAGTAACACCAGTAATAGAGACGTTGAAGAGTAATAGGTAAGCATGGTATGGGCATATTATGAGAAGAGATGAACGTCATGTAACTAGAGAAGTTTTGAATATGAATGTGGACGGACATAGAGTAAAGGAAGACCGAAAAAGGTATAGCTAGATTTTGTAAAAAATGATATGGGTATAAAAGGTATGAATACTGAGATGTCATCTGTCAAGTGAGGGTGGTAAAGGAAAACATGTTGCGCCGACCCTACTTAGGTGAGATAAGGGTATGAAGAAGAAGTACATAGAAAAAACAGAAGCAGCACACCGCTTGCACCACTTCTTCTCGTACATCACTGAACACGTAGTAGTTCTTATAGAACTCGTAGTTTCTTAAAACTTTCATAACTCATATTACATGTAAGTAACTATCTTAATATTTTATTTACATAAGGACCAAGTGTCTAAGAAATAAAACAAAAAAATAATAGATATCTATCTCGGTAGTTCTTGCGTGATGCGCATACAGCGGCAGATCTCTATATTTTTTATATAAGATTATTATAGGCATCTGCCCAACATATACTAAACTGCGCGCGTTCTTTCTCGTTTATAATAAGTATTATTGGGTTTAGAATATCGCATCTATTATTTTAAAGTTATCGCTTTGCCTTCCCAACCATTAAAAATGACATTTGAAGTGACATATCATAAATATTATCTAATACAACTCTTTATAATTCATTCCTTCGTAACCAAAAGTTGAATTCATACATCTACCCGCGGAGACTGCGTTTATTGATTTCATTTTTAATAGGTTGCACTTTTTATTTATTGATTCTCACATAGCCGATCTGTATTTTATCAATTATATTCTTGCATGCCATATATTTTTATTTAGATTTACTTTCTTCTCGCAATATAATGCAACCATGGACTCTTAATATACAGGTGTACGCAAACAGGATTATTATTTCTTCAATAAATATCACTTGATACAATCCTTTTCTCAATCCTACATAAGTAAACGAGTACGTGAGCATCCATTGTTCTCAATCCTAAAATAGGCGGGAGTTAGTGTACCGTCATCATCCACTTAGCACGTTCGCGATTCGCCATCTTGTCCAATCAAGTCGTTAACCTATGTACACACGTAATTTCTTCGGCCCTGTCTGAAACAACACGCGGGCACACGAAAAAGAAATCGAAAACATCTGAATTTCGTTCACAGTGCTTAATCATTCTATAACGATTCCTGATATTGTTTTTTACTTATTATCTGTATAAAAAGATACTAAATCAGCATCATATGGTGGGTATATAGGATAATTTCTAAATAATAAAGGCATTTTTATCTAAATGCATCATTTAAAGTATCATCTACATAAAGTCAGTTGACGAATTTCAAAACTGCTGCACCTATTTGGCAAATTCTTTTATTATTGTATTTGTAATTATCAACAAAAGTATTGTATGAACAAAAATCTGAAAAATCCAACGAATAAGTGTTAGTTAAGTTAATTGTCTTTACATAAAAATGTGAGTGAGTGGTACTACGGTACCACTCAATAGTAGGGGAGTAGACAGTAGTAGGGAGATTGTGAAAAATATTATCAGAATTTATAAAGTTCTGTTGCTCAGTTGCAATTTTATTTCATTAGAGAGTCATACTATGAAGGCAAGATTTGGTCCCCTTTTGTCTGTTAGTACGCCAATGCGAAGGACGAGGCAGGTAGTTAGTAACACAAGTAAAATCCTAAATGATTTCAATGAAAAATCGAGTACTTAGTAAATTAAGTACTTACAGTGGTTTAAATTTCCTTGACTCAAAAGAATGTACACTAAGCATACCTTTATTAGATAATCCGTAATCTATACATTACCAGAAGTATACCGCGGTAGTCCACACCTAACATTGGAATGTAGAGCACATTGAGAAAATACATTATAATTTGACATTGCATGAGGCAATGCATTTGAAATTTACGCATGCTTATAGACGTCATACAAAGCACTTTAGATTCGAGTATGGGCAACAGCTGTTCAACCATCTGCTATTGTGATTCCCTGTGCTTACATAAATTAATTAAGCGTGCAATACAGGCGCCGGATAAATGAGTGTCTTTAACTATAGAAATGTGTATCGAATGTTGTAACTCACTGTACGTAACTGGTCGTTATAAGTGATTGACCGACATAAAGGAATAATATGCGTTTAGCAGACATCAGAGAAAATGTGGGTGTACCTTAAGATACAATTAAATTAATAGTACACCTTTACTGTTCATAAACTCTCTCTTTTTATTGCATGCGCTATAACAACAACCATTTATAAATGTTCTCACTGATCTACACAGTAAAATAATAAACTTGGGCAGGCGTAAAGGACGAACACATCACCATTTAAACGTATTATTTTTTTGATACATTTATATGAAACTAACTTTTCCTCGTGGCTTCGCTTGCGTTATTGTAGTTTTGACCAATCCTTTCAGAACAGTATTTTTGTTTTTGGATGAAAAGCATCCCACATTCGATTGGATCACAACTATTTTTGTTGACTCTGCCGATCCGAAGTTCATTCGATGAGAACAATTTTTCATGTTGATTCAGAATCACAAAAGAGTGGTATGAATAAGAGCACTCCTCGCAACTACGTAGAAATCAAGATTCTGCGATGAAATTCTGAAAAATAGTTCTCTTCATTGAACTTCGGATGGGCATAATCTTCAAAAATTGTTGTGAGTCAATGGACGGTAGCTCACATTCAAGCTATATCCTTTTTTGTATAACTGTTTTCTCTTGTCCACTGACAACGTGTATATGCAAAATTTCTTTATGATCGTTTGAGTAGCAAACAAACAAACTCAACGTCGCATTTATAATATAAGTTAGGACAATATTTTGACATCGTGCACTTGAAATATAAACGAAATATCGTTTATATGTGTGTGATTGCGTGTTTGTAAGATATTATATGAACATAATATACCGTAATATTAGAGCGTAAAGCCAAACATGCTAACAAGTTGTATTGATCAAAAACCAAGATATGCATGACGCTAAAATCTTTGTATCATGTCTACACAACACTAATATATGATAATCCATTTACTAAGGTAGTTCACTTTTATTTCAACCCATAAAATAAACTAAATATAAAAAAATACAGTCGTATCATCCGTGGTACTTTTGTAATTTGACCGGTGGAATATCATTTCGATGTCTGCAGGTTCAAACCCCAGCATGTACCCCGGTGAAAGAAAACATCGTGAGGAAACGTGACCCGAGAAATATTCTAGTCTCTGTTCTTGTAGTACTAGTGTGTGTGGGAAAATATAGAACTGTAGATGTTTAAGACTTTGAAATCGCCAATACGTCTTGGGCTTGCGTGATGTATACCCATACTTTCCTTCGGAAACAGGACTAGTGGGTCTGCAGTAGGTCTCTTACAGGCTGATAATGATGATAGAAAAATACAAAGTACACTTACTGGCCCTATGAAACGATTATAATCATTCTCAATGAGAATTTATTTGGAGCGTGACAGCAATGATACAGTAAAGATGCATAACGAAAGTGTAATGAATGGATTATTTATGGTCTAATGCCATTATAAAATAAGGACATGTAAGAACAAATAGAGATTGGTTAAGTGTGAAGAAATGGAGCATGTACTATATGTTACAAAAGAAACAAAGACTTTTAGCGAACTCATCTCGGACTTGTTTACGAACCATTGTCCCACTTAACTTTATCTTCACTGAAGACATAAACGGTGTTTACACTATAGACGTTTGCATACCGTTAATTTATAACCAGAACTCTAATAAATTTATTGCACATTCTTAGCAGTGAATCATGACGATAAAATAAATGAAGCACGCTATAAATTACTATCCCTTTTTATACTAAAAATATCTACATTCTTGTTGTAAATATATTGGCAAACTACCGAGATAAAACTACTTTATTTCTTTGTTACGTTTTCACGCCCTAACTATTCCGCCGATCATTGACATTTTGCATACACCTTGTCAAAGAAAGGGACGCAGAAAACGTCATAGAATACCTTTCAACCCGTAAAAAGTGCTGTTCCCGAAGGATGGGCCAAATCTACATTAAATCAAACGAAGACGCGTGCAAAGGTTAGTTAGGATATAAAAAACTGAAAGCTCTTATGTGGTGCGGGTATCGCGGTATATAAACTTTGAAGAACCTTTAAAATTACCACACAGTATAGTGCTTGTCTAGATTATTTTTAGTACTATAATTAACGCAAGCTCTAAAATGCAACTTGAAGAGTTTAAAATTTTAGGTACACGTACTTATATTAGTAGTTTGAGACTAATGCGTTTCTTCAAGTCGCAATATACATCTTTTTTCATATTATTTCGGCAACCAATCTTCTAGATTATTACTGCCACTGTCGAGTAGGTAATAATGGTGATGGTGGCCCCTTTTTTAAAACATTCCATGGAGTTTTTTGGCATCTCAAAATTCATGCTCCGTGGTATTATTTTCCATCCACTTCAATTGTGCATAATAACCGAACTATATTATATTACAAAATATAGAGGCAAATAACTTAAGGTTATGAATAAAATATAAAATCCACTACATGAGAGACTGTCTACTATGATCCCGCCAAAAACTCTCAATATACAATCTTATATCGCTATACAAAAGTGGTGGTAATCGAACCTCTTTTATAAGAAGCGCTTTTATGAACCCAAAGAGGAAAAATTCAAGTTAACCGAACGTAATGGGTTCGAAATAATCCAACAAGGCTGACGAGAAACCGTGACCCAGATTACGTTTTATATGTAGATACGATTCATTCCGACACGTTTATCGTGTATTTATGAAAATTGGCACAACGTGTCACGTCATAAATTATTTGCGTTTTATATTTCGGAAGTTGGCTACAACCGTGATAATATTGTATTTACGTTACTTCGAATGCTGGATGTAATATATTTCTGTCTTTATTCTTACTTTATAGATTTCAGCGTTTGAACACAACCTCGTTTGATATTAACCGACGATGTGGTCGAAGATGGTAAACACATTAAGCCTAGAAGCGAACTGGCTCTCAAGTACAACTGTCGGAACATACCAATAGGTGCTTGGCGAAAGATTCAACTAGAGGGTAGTAGCTAGCTTGCCAGACGGACTTAGATAAGGTTCTACAACCATGCTATGGTTTTATCTCGTTTTTCTTCGCAGAGATTCCCGACTCAGCTGCAAACCATAAGTCATCATTCGGATTGTATCCCAAAAACTTTAATTCGCCAAAATTTACTTTAAAAATATAATATTTAAAATGATTCCCATGAGATTCTACAGAATTGCGGAATTGATAAAGCTTACTATAACTTCCGTTCTAGAGGTTAGGTGGCGTCGCCCAAAACAGATAGCCACGTCTTAAAACTAGTTTTTTTTGTTAAAATGCTATTTAAATCTTAATAAAACTTAATTATGCGGTAAAACAAGTAGAAATTAATAAAGAAATATCCGCGTTTAGCTACAAATTGTTCTCCATATAACTTTTTACATCCTGACAATCCAAAATGACCCCTTCCAATTGTGGCACATTGGGCAATCGTCCGAGCTGCGCCATTCACTATAACGGGTGTTTGCCCATTGAGTATATGTATAATTATAAAATAATATAATCAATTGTATTAGCAACATTATATTGTTGAAAATCAATCCTCTTTTCCATAACTTGAATGTCAATGAAAAACAAAAACAAACTTACTTATATTATAAATGCTAAATGAATTTGTTTCTTCCGCTTTAACACCTTAACTACTCAACTGATCATCATGACATTTCGCAAACACATTGTCAGGAACACAGAAAAGGAGATAGAAAAATGTACCGTTCCCGAAAGATAGCTCAAATCTAGCAAAAGGTAAATTATTGGTATAATAAATAACGAAGTTTACAACGTATCATTTGAATATTCGGTAACCTCTAATAATTAAACAGTTTTCTTTTTATCACTTCTCGGTATTTCTTATCAGTATGAATTTTACTATGCAATGTTCTGATAATTATATATCACATATTAATAACATTATGATGTTTGCACCAAATTCCCCGTTACGCACTTAATAGCGTACTCTTGCGTAACGTAGATACTTAATCGGTGTCAAAACAATCAACACTATCAACAGAACGTTTAATATTCTCAATGTCATTACAAATTAAACAGTGTGTACGTATATTTTGAGCAGCTTTATAAATAGGTACAACAGATACCGTCACTGTAGTTACATCATTGTACTTGGGAGCGACCCGGTGTGTTTACTTTGCCATAACAATTGTATACAAAATATATTCGTGTCACCTTGAAAAGCTTTTAACAATAGACTATATTTCTTCCTAAAAATTACTATGTAACCTTCCTTTTTTGAATATATTTGTCTTTTTTTTTCATGTCCGCTTATTAGAGGTTGGTAATCGAGGTAATCAACAAGTCGGAAATATATAATTTTTCCGGTAATGTAAACACAAATTATTATTATTTATTTATCAGACTATAAGTGGTTGCGCCGCTTTATGTATGTTTGAAAATTCCCGCATTATGGATTAAATTATGCCACTTTGAAGCCCGACCAATTAATTGCGATCAGGTCACGCCACCTTTCTAGCCTTGCCCAATCACCTTTTCCTGGCACATGCTAGTTCGGTATCGCGACGCCCGCGCCGCTAGTTTCGATTGCGGCCGCCAGTGTTCGACTGTTGCCGCCATTGTACTAGTTCGTTTGCTATCGTCATTGTAGTTTGCGCGCCGGACAGTGTTGTTATGTCCGCGCCGAGCCGCGCCGCATGCTAACATTTTGAGTTTTTGCATGGTCGAGTGAGAAATAAACGCATCGCTACATACGTGCCGACATACATTATAAACAATAAGTGTTGTGTGAGAGAAGACTCGGTGGAGAGAAACGAGAATCACCTAGCCGGCTAGCCACGTGGAGACTGCATCGCCGCGAGGTATGTGCCAAGTTCCTTCCTACCCTTGTCTCCCTAGTCGTAACTGATCGCAATAGTTGAATATCAAATATAGCACCCCCGCATATACAGTCCACTTAATTTAGCATAGATACCCCCGCGCCCGCACCCCACGGTGACGTCGACAATCATCGCATCGGCGTCACCAATAAGGGTCCACTAAAACAAATTATAACTAGGTACTAAGATAAAAAATAAAATAAAAAAGTGTGTGTGTACTTATATAAATACACGCATTACAAGTTATACTTCTTTGGCGTAACAAGATAAAATTTTTCTCAAAAATTTTATCTTTCGCCTTATTCTACGTTTGTAGAAAAAACGACACTAACAATAGAAAAAACGTATTTAATACATTGAAAGTTTTAATACAAAGAAATACAAACAACAAATACAAAGAAACAAAATGTTGACTATAGCTTACTTCAGGGTTCGTGACGGTGTGCGCGCGCATCGTAAAAATTTACTCTCATCATTTTTCCCTATCGCGCCAAAAGAAGTATAACTTCAAAAATTAAGAAACTAAATTAATATATATTTTAATACAAAATTTGTATAAATATGAAATAAGATGAACATCACAATACAACACAACAACCGATATCCAGTGCTCCACTATCGTACATGTCTATGATTGTTATCATGATGTCGTTGGGCCTATTTGGGCCTATCGCGAAGTCTACCCAGGATGGACGTTATTATCTTATGGATGATAGCATAAAAATCATCAACACTGGCATAAGCAAACATCCTAGAAGCGCTACAGAGTTTAGAAAATATTACGGCGGGTAATTTCTTATATATAATGGCGACAAGGGTCACGCCGCTTCCAAAGGCTTTTAGTGTGAGCATGATTGATGACCTGTTACCGCTACTTTTAAACGCATTTTTGAATGTAGTCTTTTGTAACCTTACATGCATTAACAAAATTGACCTACTAACTTTGAAACCATTTGGTCAATATACTATATCGAGTAAAAGATGAGTCAACAAAAATATAAAAATTACTATAATAGATACGTTAATATTGTAGTTCTATTTTACCACGATTAATGGTCACCGGAAATTTGTCTTAATGTGTTTGGATGGATTAAAGTATAGTGTTTTAATTATGTACTGATATCTTTCTAATAATGATAAAGTTACAGTCCTCGTCATTCTTTGCTCTGAGTATAGATGCACTAAACCGAAATGTAGGTATAAATACGTATTAAATTATAACTATAATATCGAGACAACTTGAGGATAAATAAATGCCATAGTAACTTTTTGTATAAAAACTCTTGACTGTACTAGGCCCAAGCTCGAACTTAACTTATATTTAGAGCGGCCAAAAAGATTAACAAGGGAGATTTTGGCGGGATTTTGGTCTGTCATGTAGTGGATTTTATTTTTTATTCATAATCTTGTGTTACTTGACTCTATATTGTGTAAAATTGGTGGTGTTTTATGTAATATAGTTTGTTTATTGTGCATAAGTAAAGTGAATGGAAAATAATACCACGGACCATGAATTCTGAGATGCCACAAAAACTCCATGGAAAGTTCTAACAAGATGGCCACCATCTTGTATGGCCACCATCTTGTTAGTTCATTGAAATTATATCAAGAAACTTGTAATATCGATACTCACTTGACAATGGCAGTAATAGTCTACTAGAAGACTGGTTGCCAAAAATCGAATGGAAGAAGAACTTGTAATACTATTAACTACTCGACAATGTCAATGTCAGTATGTATATGTCAGTAATAATGTAAAAGATTGGTTGCCGAAAAAAAAAAAATATTTACAAGGGCTATACATATATGCTCTATAAAATAATGTCCAGACAGGACAACAAAATCGGCGCCATGTTCACACTTTCGTTTCTATAACGTAGACGAAGGGGCTTAGTGCGCGTGCGCCGGGCGGATACGACTCTCGTATGAAAATAGCCCGTCGTCTATTTTGGTCGTGGAACAGCAACCAGGCGCCCGCCATGTGCCACCGACGACGAAGTCTCTGATTTTGCCTCTATGAATTAATTAAATTCTTCGTACATTGAGTCACTATTGGAAAGGGCTAGAAAGTTCTGAGGTGACATGAGTCATAGTGAAATGAGGGAAGCCTTGACTCATGTGACAAGTGTGTTTCATCTTTGTGTGTATTTTAAAAAACCTTCCATATATGTTAAACAATAGATAAACAAGTCGTATTTAGGCTAAGGATAATAACTTAGTACGGGTACTGAGATAACATTCGAAACTTGTAAAATACAAGAATATGATACTTTCCTTCATTAATTACTGATTAAACTAATTTCTTCTGGAATATTATATCCATAATACATGTATATTATATTTATTATACAAAGTGGAGAATCAAATCGACGTATTATAATTAAGGACTTTTTGGGTACTTACTTCAGAATAAAATTATACATCTGAAAAAACACTAGAGTATCTTGTATCTTTTACACGTTGTTAAAAAATAATTACATATAAATGACACTATTTTCATAAAGTATTAATCCTTATCCAATGAAATACTTTAATTACATCTTTATATATAAATTTTTTCTGTACGTGTGTATGTCACTGAACTCCTCCTAAACGGCTCGACCGATTTTTTTGAAATGTTGTGTACGTGTTCCAGTGGATCCGAGAATGGTTTAGATTCACAATTGGAACCGGTAGGTGGCGCCGCGGATGAATTTAAGATTTTTTTTAATTGTTATTAAGGCATGACAACATCCGCCCGGCCCGCTAGTTTACTATAAAAATATAACTTAATTAATTTAGTTTAGAAATAATCTTAAATAAGAAATAGACAAATGATATAATACTATTAGCCATTTAACATTGAACAGCTGTGTAGTAAGCAGTTGAAAATAAATCGTGTGTTAGCAATAGCAAACAAACAATAAAATTCTCAATGAAATACGTGACTTGGGCCACAATGTTAATTCTAGAATTACTGTTTTCCCAACAAGGTCGGGGACTCGGCTGACTGTAGTTGACAAATACTTATCTCTCCACTTGCCACCGATAATCATTCGCGTGGGAACTGAATACCCTGACCGACACTTGAACGTTTCCCACCCAATACGACATTCAATTTCAAGCCCCCTATATCGACCACTTTACTTTGTATTACCAAGTTACATGTTTTCATATGGAAGCTACATATACTTTAAGGTTACTGAGACAGACGATACATTATTAATTTGCCGTCTTATATATAAATAAAACTAGCGGGCCCGGCAGACGTTGTCCCGCCCTGATTATAAAAAAATCCTGGACAAATTATATACCAAAACGTTCCTCGTGAATCACTTTATCCACTGGTGAAAACCGCAAAAAGATCCGTTCAGTAGTTTTTGAGTTTATCGCGAACAGACAGACAGACAGACGCGGTAGGGGACTTTGTTTTATACTATGTTATGATAATATGTAAAAATATTTATTCAATACAATATTTAATAATATAATTAATAAGTCCCCTACCGCGTCTGTCTGTCTGTCTGTTCGCGATAAACTCAAAAACTACTGAACGGATTTTCATGAGGTTTTCACCAGTGGATAAAGTGGTTCATGAGGAACGTTTTGGTATATAATTTGTCAAGGATTTTTTTTATAATCAGGGCGGCACGACGTCTGCCGGGCCCGCTAGTAAATATATAAACTAATCGTCGGCCAGTAGTCGAAATTCAACCATAATAAGGGGTACAGATGTTTTCGTGACGTGCCATCTGTAATGTACGTAAGAAGCATGTATAGATACTCAAAGGTTTGACTTATGGATGGTATGAGAAAAAACTATTCAACATCTCGTCAATAGCTAGCAAACAAAAAAGAAATATCGATTGAGAAACAGTGTAGAAAATTGTACTAAACTCATTTATCTTAGCATATTTATATAGACTGGATCGTATTGCAGTCGAAATTCGACCTTAATTCATTAATTTTTGAAATGTCAACAAAACAATTTTTTCAATTTTTATTGATAAACCAAAAACTCATGAACAGTTAGTTACTAAACAAAAAATAATGAAAATCAGTTGTCTGTCTGTCTCACTGTTTTTTCTGTTCCTATTTATATATATGTACATGCCTATTTATATATGGATACAAACATAAATAAAATAAATCGAATTAGGAGACTTGTTATTTTTTAACATACAGATATGTTCTATATTTAATGATCGGGCAGACCACCCATGTAGTGTAAACAGACATTATTCATTATTCAATGTTAGCAGCCGAATATTTGGTCGGGATAAAAAACAGACTGTAGGGGTAATTAGCATTGACTTTGAGCCATACAGTTCACAGTTATCGCTCGAAATATGTTTGCTACATACATGTGGATCGTAATTGTAACAATCGTGCATGCGGGTGGTCTTGTAATAGGGTTAATCTTGATTCGTCTCTAACAATAATGTTCTCAGCTTTATCATAATACGGCGATGAGTTGTTTTTTTTTTTTTAATTTAAATCAGGGACATAGGCCCACAAAGAACATAGTCCCACCTTAACCTTTGCACAAAACTGCCTTAACACTAATGACAATCTTCTACAAAATCTTAGCTTTAGCCAAAATTTAATGAAATATGTCTTGACCGATCACATTAAGGTTTATAATGGCTTTTTCTTGAGTCTTGTTTGGGGCATTCCACTCATCAAGTGTTATACATCTTCATTCAATCCACACGTCTCCCAATTAGGTTATGATTATTCTTAATGCCTAGAGGCTGGTATATCGTGGATCAATATTTGAACGATAGTAATGTCTGGAAATTACGCCCCTCTCTGTACATCCGCCTAAAACGAATACAACTATCTGTTTGTAAAAATGTATATGATGAAAAGATAAACCAGATCGAGTCTCTTGTCGGATCTCCTCGATGACTGGCTTATTTTCTAAACCGGTGGTAGTTTTGACGTTCATAAACGCCTTATCGGGGCATATATTCAACAAAGTATTTTTAATTTTGAGATATATATTTTTTCACACGTCTTGAGAAGTATATGTACAGAATGTAGAGGCTTCTTTATTTGTAAATTATTTTAAATATCATATCTGATTATGGTCGTTAATTACTTTAAGGATATACGTAGATGACTATCTTATGTCATCTAAACAAAATATTTCTAAGCATATTCTCCAACTGCGTTATGATTTACTAGAAGAAAGCAATATTTATTATTATTTAGCTTATGCTTTGCTTACATCACGAATGACTTTAAAAGCGTTACAATATGTGAAGGTTTCGACTGCAGAAGAACAATCGCCACACATATTTCTTTAGAATAGCATTATGCTAGTGCTGGTCTTTTTCGACCCGAAGGTGTGGTATGTCACAAGTACCGGCATACAAAGCGATTAAACTCAGTTCTCCAGAGAAGCAAGCTATGAGTGGTTTCAGAACTGTTGTCCTTTTCATACGATTAGAGGCAAATGAACAGACGGGTTACCTGATGGTAAGTAAGGGACCACTCATGCAACATGAGAGACATTACAGGTGCGTTACCGGCCTTTGATGAAGGAGCAGGCTCGTTTCTTTATGGATTGTAGGTTATATTGGTCCGGTAACGCAATGTCATTCCAGAGAAAGGTCCTATAGAGGTTGGTTATAAATACATACTAGTGACACCATAACGTCAATATGTTATTTATAAAATTCGTCTTCAAATTACGATAAGAATACATTCATATTTTTAGCCAGAAATTTTACGACCCGTAATATTTTGCATTATAATTTACTAGCGGGCCCGGAAGACCTTGTGCCACCCTGATAATAAAAAATAACCTTGACCTATTATATACCTAAACCTTCCTAATGAATCACTTTACCTAGAGGTGAAAACCACGTGAAACCCGTTCAGTAGATTTTGAGTTTATCGCGAACAGACAGACAGACGTGTTAGAAGACTACGTTTTATAATATGTAGTGATTTGATCACAAATGAAATTAAAAAAAAACAATATTTAATAGAAACAGTTGAATAACACACCTATCGCTGTTGAATGTCTTTACTGAATAGAGATACAGAATGAATTGTTTGTTTATTCTAAATGCCTGTTACCATATGAATACGCAATCAATTTTTTATGCCAACTAGTTTTTGTGTATCCAATTTCATATTCGGATTAACAAGACTTGTTTTAAAGAATATAAAAGAATACACTATCGGTACATTGACTTGTATGATAGCGACCCCTCCGTTTAGTCGATCGAAGAGGGCATCATCGCGGATTAAGGAACAAAGTTCAACATTGTTACAACAAAACTTTGTATAATCCACACGACAAAAACAAGTAAACTGTAACTTTTCAAAGAAATCGTTAAATAAAAACGATAACTTCGGTTATTGGAAGAAACTTTGTAAAGAAACAAATAATATAGTGTTTTTTTTTTATCGTACGGTGTGGCTTCTTTACGAATCCTTATGTTAATATTCAGTAGAGGATATAATCTTTTGAGTGCAATAGCATATAATGTCTGAAGAGAGTAAATAGCACCTTTGAACATCATTACATAGTATAAAACAAAGTCCCCTACCGCGTCTGTCTGTCTGTCTGTTCGCGATAAACTCAAAAACTACTGAACGGATCTTTATGCGGTTTTGACCAGTGGATAAAGTGATTCACGAGGAACGTTTTGGTATATAATTTGTCAAGGATTTTTTTATAATCAGGGCGGCACAACGTCTGCCGGGCCCGCTAGTTTCACTATATATCTATCAAACAGACATAAGATTAAATATTTGAAAAAAAAAACTCAACACAGTAACTGTGTTTTTCCTTGAATTTTTAAATTAATTATAGTCTGAATTATTTAAATTTCATACTTTGTATATTGAAATTATTTTCATTAGTCTGGTTTTCACATCTATTGGCACTCCGAACAATAATCTTAATATATATATTTCTTGTGTGCGTGTGTATGTGACTGAACTCCTCCTAAACGACTGGACCGATTTTGATGAAATTTTTTGTGCGTGTTCGAGTGGATCCGAGAATGGTTTAGATTCACAATTGGACCCGGTAGGTGGCGCTGCGGTTGACTTTTGGGATTTCTATTTTTTATTATCAAGGCAGGACAACGTCCGCCAGGTCCGCTAGTTATTTTATATTTTTATACAGTTTATTAATTAATCAAACATATGATGGACTGCAAAATCTCAATACCAAAAAAAATCAATATTAGATGTAGACAAGCCGTTATACTACGCGTCGCTAGTCTGACGCAAGCGCAATACGATCGGTCATGCTTTACTATCATGTCGCTGACGCGAAATCATAAGTTTTTCTCCTGTCAAATACCGCTCAACGGGCCTATAGAAGTTTTCATTTCAAAAATTATCATCAATCTATCCGAAACTCCAAAATCCATCATGAAACATAGACTAATCGAAGTCATATTATATCTTACTAGCTTATGCTCGAGGCTTCCTCCGCGTTAATGTAGATTTTACCTATCTCTCGGATACAATACCTTTTTTTTTTCAGGATGAAAGGTACTCTATGTCCTTTTCTGTACTCCTGACAACAAACAAATTCACATTCGCATTTATAATATTAGTAAGAACATCTATCTAAAGCGTCGATTATTTAAACGTCGGTTAAGCGAACAACCGCTTAATCGAAATGATATTTATTACTCGTTAGCTTCTGATGTAAAGGTTTGAAACTCAAGACAAGAGCGACCAATATTCGTTACCTATTCAAGAAAAAATTCTTGACTTAGCTGTTCGTTAACGGGTAGTATTAATAATAAAAATATTTACTGCGAAACAACTTATCCTAGGCTTACATAATTGATAATATTTCTTTTTTATAAGTATGTTATAGATTACACATCGATCTCCACACTAGGTTTGAGACCTGTCTTGTAGATTTCTACTTCAGAGTTCAGAATGGTTTGTCTATCCGGTTAATATAGCGTATTGTTTCAACATATCGAAATTAAGGATTTTTTTTAAATCAGTATCTGCATATGTCTAATATCTCAGTACTGTAAATATATATTACACTTGCTACCGATAAATATGTATGTACAATTGTACAGCAAGATTATCCGAATAAATCGCTTTTCCGAACCCACCCAATTACTTCGTACAATCGACGCCCTACTGTATTTATAAAGTTACCAACTTGAAACCGCACTAGCAGTATGTACAGCAAGCAACCGTTTTGTAAATATTGTAGCGCTTTAAATAAATATTGATTTAAGTCAGGAAACGGATGCAATAACATGAAATCGATAAATCTAATTGCGAACCATAACACATCGTGACTTCTATTAGTTACTTTTATTATGTTAGTGTTTACATTCAAATCGTTGAAGTTAATACAAAGGTGTTATTAGACAGTATTCAGTTGTAAAAGCATTAGAAATGTTATAGCTGGCAGCAGTTTGAATTATTTTAAAATAATCTTTTTTTTTTGTGCTGACCTTTTATAATACAAAGCCTCACAGTACAATAACATAGCTTCTGGGATGACATTTCAATAAAACCCTACACAAAAGCTGACAGTCGCTTTTGCGCATTATACGTTGTACAAGCACACAATCAGACAGGATGTTTTTAAATATATGTTTTCTATGTATATTCTGTTACGAATAAACTTAGATACTAACTAATTAAGTTCCATTTCTAAAATCGTAACTCATTTTTATTAGAAAAATATTACAATGTTTATAAATATGACTACCCGCATTTTCCCGGTCATTCACCATATCGAAATTACAATATACTACTATGGTTACATTACACAAAGTTTTTTAGGCGTTAGCTACAATTCCGAATGAACACAATTAGACACCACACTAATTTCAAGCGTTTCTTATATATTACAACTAGTTGTGCCCGCAACTCCGTCTGCGTAGAACCTTATGTAAAAGAACAGCGACTAATAAAATAATCTGAATGTAGGTATTAAGTCCATTTACTTATCTACTTTTCTCTCGTACTTAAGCCGCGTTGACATTAAAATTACAATAACTTTTGATAGAGTGAACCGATTTTAATGAAACCAACACTAAATGTTACTCGAGGATACGCTTTATGATTTTCTTGGTGAGGTTTTATCGTTAACGCAGTACTTTAACAGAGATGTGTGTTCATGCAAACAGAGATATAGACTTATCTAAAAATGATTGAAACATAAACCAAAATCAATTTTTTTCATAAAAATCTAAAAAGTACAGACACGTTAGATTTACATTCTTATTATATGTATAAATACATCATATACGGCAGTTCCTTAGAATAAACCAAGGAGTATCCGTATTTAGTTAACTGAAAATAAATTTTAACAGCTGCATCTGGTAACGGGCTACTGCCGTCGCGTTGCATAATGTTTCTCGACACGAGCATTATAATTCGTCCCACAATGATTATAGTCCTAAAACTGAAACGCCAACAGCTTTGTAAAGCTACTGTTTATGACTTCGCGGCCTAAAATAACTGCGTACGTAGAAATATTATAACGAAGTTCTCGTAGAAAATCATCTATTTGAGATTTCCAATCGATATTTGAGATGCTGCATAGCATTAATAGTAACAAACTAGATATAGCGAACCGCTTCAGAGCGTCTTGTTATAGAATTAACTAGCTAGAATCCTTTCATTCTTGTAATCTACACTAATATTATAAAGTTGAGGGTTTGTTTGTTTGGTTGAACGCGCTAATCTTAGGAACTACTGGGTCAATTTGAAAAATTATTTCAGTGTTAGGTAGCTCATTTATCGGGGAAAGCTATAGGCTATATATCATTACGCTAACATTAATAGGAGCGGAGCCCCAATGAAGAACGTTTCAAATTCGTTTTTTCCTTTTGAAAGCTTCCGCTGCGTATTAGTTAGCCTAAAGTAACTATTCCACGCGGAGGAAGTCGCGGGCAGAAGCTAGTGGTATTTAAAAATACAAATGTGAGATTATCGTGGAACATATATCAATGAGCCAATCATATTGTAGTCATTTGATGATCGCGTACAATTTTATTTTATTACATTCCTTTTGAGTAATTCACGCACTCTAAATATAGGGGTGTCAATCACACTTCAGCTGTACTAGATGTTATGTCTGCTTATGTATTGTTGATAAAGTATATCGCAAAATAATACTTTTATTACATACCTAAATTACTACAAGACATTAGAACTGAAAAAATGAGTTTAGGTCAAAATAAATAAGTAAACAAAGACAATTTTTATCTTTTTCGCTCTATACATAAAATATTGTATTTATACGGCGTTTTCTGAAAAATACTATACCAATTTTAAAAAATGTTGTGCATCCCTACATAACGATTACGCGGTTAAAATAATCTCCGATTCAGTTTACATGAGATTATTTATTTTATTACATATAATGAGAAAATATGAGATAACTACTATGATTACGTTGATTACAATGGCATGTGCGTTTTTATTGCCATAAGGTCAATTATTTATATCGTATTTTGAAGGGAGCCAACGTTTGATTTGGAAGACAGTAAAATAAAAAAAAAACAAAACGTTCGTTAAGTACTATACGATCGATTGATATGATTCGGTCTTCGGGTCAAATATTACATATAACCTATTACATTTCACTCAAACGACAAACGCTAATCAACCTACAATCTTCGCCAAACTTATCCAACGCTCTGAATAAAGATGCGTAGAATACAAATTTAAGTATACATACGTAATGTATTATATGTATAGCACCGAGACGACTTAAGGATAAATTAATGTTTTTTTTTTTCGAACTGACTACGCTATTGACCTAGCAAAATCTTAGCAGCTTCACCGGACTACTAAGGCGAGCGCTTGAGGCACTCAGCCGATTTTATTTGACAACTAGCTCCAGGGTGCACAGCACACCTCGGCTTGGGCTGTTGCCTGATACATGCAATTCGCGACCTATCTGAGCTACCCTAAGCTAAGCTAACTATTCATACATATATGAGTTGTGGAAACATATATGTGTACCAAGCATTAGATAAATTAATGCTATTTTACGATTTCTATAATAATATTTTAACTTCTATTTCGTATTAAACTCTTGACTATATTATGGGCAAGCACAGACTTACGGCTATATTTAGAGCGGCGAAAAATATTAAAAGATAGTGGAAAAGGAAAACATATAAGTGCAGTTCAGCATGAATTATCTAGGATACCGATATGTCACACATCTAAATTCACCCCTCATCCCGATGCTTCAACGTCTTAATGAAGTCTTGGTACAACAGTTCCTACTAGTCGACATATTTACCTGTGAGTGGAAAGGATTGTGTGTTGGGTTTATGATTTTTTGTAAAAGACTAGAATGATTGCATTGTTTTAGTATTAGGTTAATATATATTGTTTAGACATTTGATTTACGTAGTGTAGGTATAGCTCTAACACCGTCCCTACCTAGGTGGGCTAAAAGTAAGAAGAAAAAGAGAACTACAGATTAATCAATTTAATTATATTCATATGGTTTGAACATAAATGTAAATAACAATGGTACCAGGGTACCTAGTGTCCATATTGTCAGTACGCTTAAACGTGAATTTATTTTTATTACTATCGTATCCAAGAATGGTATTTTAAATACTACACGACCTTGTTCCGATGCCCACACGATATATCTATATGGAACAACGAGATCGTAACAATAACCGATTTAAAGTGAATGTTGAAATATACATGTTTTCTTGGGAACTACTCTTACAGGCTAATTTGGAATATTAAAGGGATAATTCAAACATTATAATTTGTATATAAGGTCGCAGTTAAATTTTACAAGACTATTTTCGCAGAGGAATAAATAAAAGAACCAAAATACTGGTATTTATATATTTATATCCAATATTCCCGAAATACAATATTCTGCAATCAAAATGCATACAAAGTTCCTGAATTATTCGATTACTTTTCGCTACGAGCATCCTTACTTCCTTACTAATATTATAAATGCGAATTATAAGTTTGTTGATTTGATAATTACGTTATTATTATTTAAGCGATGATCTCGAAAAGGAAGTAGGACAATTTTCATCCAAAAAAGCAATACTGTTCCTGAGGATAAGCCAAATCTATATTAACACGAGCTACATGAAAATAAGTAATTTCAATTTAGCAAAACTGAAAACTCTTGTTTACGTTTCTCACTAACATATATTCAGGATATTACTTTAACAAAAGAATCGATAAACTCTAACAATAGTAATTGCCAATTAATGTGCAAACAAGAGCAGTAGGAGTTAATTAAAATAAATAACAATAAAGGATCGATTTTCCTTAAATCGCATATCACAATGCATATTCCAGAAAGTTCTGGAATTGGCATAATTGAAACACCTAAAATTAATTAGATATTAGTTCTATTTACCGGCTTTATAAAATTATTTACTGAACACATTCATCCTAACTGAACAAATAAGAGACTGATTGTGTTTCATCTCATTTAAAAACAAAGTAAGCTTGGACATTGCGTTGATCGCCATAGGTTTGAATTCTGCATCGAGTCAAATCTTTAGGTGAAAGAAAACGTTATGATGTAGAGCTTTTCTAAAGCTTGTCTGTCTAGCTACAAACCTGAAGTTTAAAATCTATAGATAAGCAGTTATAGGTGTGTTCTAACAACTGCATTAGAGAGCCAGTCCTCTTTTAGGTTTAGTGTGTTACCGTCTTAAGACCACATTGTCATATAACACCGCGTGAGATTTATGGTTCGATCCTAAAATCAACAGAGTATAAAAAAAGCAATTCTGCAATTATCATACGGTAAGAATATTTTTATAATCTTCAAAATACAATCAACTCTTGCTATTTCCTTTCAAAGAGTTTAAGTGACGACTCAAAACGCATGTTCTTTTTAACTGAGCCAACTAACTTAAATATGCATAATAACCAAACTAGATTACGCAAAATGTCAATAGTATTACAAAATATACGGTTAAATTATGTTTATTCATGGATTGAAATAAACCCCCTAAATAACAGATTAAGACCAGGCGAATAATCCCAGCATTGATTCACAAAGTTTTCTCATACAGTGGAAGTCTCAAAGTAATTTGGAAATTTGTGCCTAGAGTGAGTCAATTAAGTAGGACAAGCTACATGGTAACCTTGGTCATTAGAGCGTAAAGAAGGTCAATGGATCAATGTAAAAATTATTGGTAATTACGTAAATAGGTTTGTTATTAGCCTACTAAATATCTGTTGAAGTCCATTCACCAAGTCTAACACTCGCAATAGAAGAACGCTTAGGCTTACACGTTCCTGGATCCGCCGGTCTGTGTCTAGTATCCAAACAAGATTGTAGGGTATTTGTATTCGACTGAATTTTACTGCCATCTTTTGTTTCTAACCTATATTCAGATTTAACAATATATTAGGGGAGGTGGTTGCAATTTGATACGAGTCACTTCCCTTCCCCTGGATGCATTGTATGAGCATGTTATTATAAAGTCACAATGGTTAGTCATCTCATGATTTAGATGCAAGTAAGAGAGTCGCAGTAATTTTAATGCATTGTCGCTGTTCGGAACTACCAATCTATGACAGTTGCTCAAAGATTTCCAGACCGGTTTGACAGTGGCAAAAGGTTTTCTACTGGTGACCATTATTTTTGCATTATGCTTAACATGAGACACAATAAAGATCCCTTATCGTCTTTGGATAAAAAAAAACTCAAACTTTGATCGCGACAAAGGTCACTTTCGCGTTACATAAATTAAAATCAGCCAGTCATATTTATGTTTATTGTTAAGACATGGCGTCACTGACGTGATAGCTCGCACTTTAATTTGATCGTTATCATTGGATGATATGCGGCTGTCGGTCCAGCATTAAAAACAATTCGCTAGGTATCCCAAATAACCAACTACTCGTTGTCGTTTCAACGTGTTGGTCGTGTTGTTAAAAAACAAAGTATTATTCAGGTCGATAAAAATTTCCATAAACACACTTCATACCAGGAACTATCAAATATCTATACCCGAAACTTTACATTATACATATAATTTAACAGAATATATTACAATAAATATAATAACTGCGTACTTCAGAACATATGTAAAGTTGATGACGTCAAACTCACAATTAGTTATAAACTAAATACACTAATTGTATTACTACTTTGCATGGGCCTGCAAGGAAATTGTTATTAGATAAAGCATACTAAATATATAATAAACAAGGATAAACATTTATGTTCACAATCACCGCAGTGTTAATATAAACAACATGTCAGATCCACTATATCACAATACAACGTAAAGTTACGAATAACATTATCTAATGATAATAACATATCATCATAATATTGCGATAAAATCGATTATTATTATTTTTAGGTGCAACGAATATAGCAACTCACGAGTGTCTTTCATCGAATATTCTTAATAAGAACTATTTTTCGATCCCGTACATACATACCCGAAATATGTAGTTAGAAAATTGGGGCTTAAAAAATAGCAAGTCAATAATAATTTTATTTTGTACTAGCCACTAGGTAACAACCTACGACTTCGTCTGCATCGTTTATTGTTTTAACATTATATTTATACTAGCTGACCCGTGCAACTTCGTCTGCACCAAATCGGTTATCACCGGTGTCAATTGTATTTTTAAACGCGAAAAATTTTAATATACCTAAAACCTTATTGCAGCCACATCTACGGTTTCCAATTGTGAATCCAAACTATCAAAGGACTCACTCAAACATATACCCAGATGGTATGTGAGAAATCTTTTAAAATAAGCCTACAACCCGTTCGTAGCATCATCTACTGAGATCAATTAAAAATAAAAACTAACCTACATATATTGGCGATAATGTGAAAAAAAGCTTTAGAGGTCTATGTACGCCCGGTTTCTAAAGAAGTTCCTTTCCCTTTTTTCTAGACGTTTACTATACAGTCAGTAGAGTTTACATTATAAAATATCAAGTTGATGAGTAAAATTGTAAATTAAACGACAAAATATATTCATAAAATAAATAATGATAAATGAACCACTGAATGATATCAAAACTATTTTTAACTTGTATTAAAACTTTTTCACACTCCATTATATTGAAAAAAAAAATATAAATATTAAAAAGATATGAGCACGACGCGTCAAATGTCACTTGCCTGTAACTATTTGTCTAAGAGCTAGTAACGGTTTCGACGAATTTTCTATAAGACAGTTTTTTATATATCTTTATGTTCTTCCGAACAGCGTGCGGGGTACTTGGCTGCCGGTAAACGTTGCGTTTATTACTGCATATCGCACCTTTACTGGCAAACATATTGATTTTTATATAATTTTTGAATGTTTTGTTTTTTACTAACTTTGAAACCTTACTAAAACATGAAATTATTATTGCCAGACATTTTTGTTATAGACAATAATTTGCCCGATGCTATTTTTTTGTAAATAAAATAAGTATGTTCTAACCATGTTAAGATAGCTGTAATTTTAATATTATTATTATTTTTTTTTTAATGAAGGCTCAGTCACCTTAGCGACTATATCGCCTAAATGACATACAACTATATAACAATAAGAATGACAATAAACTTAACAATAGCTTATATTAATTTTGTACAATTATTTAGCATCTTTCGAAATGGGGTCAGACAATAACGAATTGTACAAACCAGTGTGGAACAAACCAGAAGCATTAAACCAAGATTTAATATCTTCGTTTCGAACACATTCTGCCAGGATGTGGTGTACATCATCGATGAGCTCACAACTCTGGCAGAGTGGTGATAGTACTTTACGCATCAGGTAGGCGAACTTTTTACATGGGATGTGTCCTGAGCGTAATCTCATTCCTGTGATTGCTTCCCGACGGCAAATCGTACTGTCATCAATCCATGGTGACCGTAAGGGATGTGGCTGAATCGTTCTGTACCATATTCCTTTTGTTTTAGAACGCTCATCAAAGTATTCCTTCCAATGCGAGTAACAGCTATTTTTAAATACTGAGCATACATCCAAGTAAGTTGGTAAAATATTAATAGGAGCACCTTCGGAGGATCCTTCTCTTGCTAAAAGATCAGCTCTTTTATTCCCAGTTATACCTATATAAGAAGGGATCCATTGTAAAACAATTACTTTGTTCTTTGCTTTGAAATCTAGTAATTGCTTCAAAATAGTGTAGGCTATCGGTATTTCTCGAAAAGTCGAGGTACATCGAGCTACGTGTTGAAGAGCACTTTTTGAATAGGATAAAATAACAATCTTAGTGGACTCAGTTGATTGAGCAGATGAGAAGGCCTCTGCAATTGCTATCAATTCAGTGTGCATAATTGAAATATTTTCATCAATTTGAAATTTCATAAAAGTTTTGGAATTTGACTCCAAAAATGCGGCTCCTAAATAATTCCCAGCTTTAGATCCGTCAGTGTATATTTTAACAAAATTTTGATAATATTTATTTATATATTGAAGACAAATATCTTTTATTTTAAGAACATCATATTGACGCTTTGGCTTCCAAATACCATCTACATTTATTTTAATTATGTTGTGCAAATCAATGTTATCGACCCAGGTGTGTAAAGTGAACATTTCATGTTTTATATTTATTTGAATTGGA
>AP028448.1:13697090-13777758 GCA_036509395.1 Antheraea yamamai | reverse complement strand
ATAATAAAACACAACTATGAAAGTAATTTTTTGTTTCTTTAAACCCGCTAATCTAAAGAACCTACCAGTGAAGAGAATGCGACCAAATAATCCCATTCCAGTACGATGTAATGAAATAAAATTTTAAGTGAACAACTGAATGTCAATATTAGTTCTCCCAATATTTTTGAATATTTTCTTTGTTTTTTTTTATATCACTTACTTTTTTATATGGAGACTTATTAATACAAACTGTTTCCTTGCGATTATTCAAACATCGTTTTTGCCATGTAAACCTTCCCTGACAATTACAGAGACAAAAAAAATTGCCAAATAAGCGCAGCCGATCTGAAATAATGTGCTTACATACTACCCACAATTGTTTTTTATTGATATAAGATTAACTGAAGAAGGTAGCGACATAATTCTCACACAAAATGTAGGTAAGCGGTGCGGCGCAGGGTATCGTGAGCCAAACGTAGTTTAATCGTCCAATGAGAGCTGAGCATTACCGAGAGGGGTCGAACAGTAAATGCCTATGTCAGCGAGGTACCGTACCATAAAGTCCATGCACCATAGCATGTAGTCAGGTAGTCAGGTCTCAAATAGAAGTTAAGACTTGTTAAATTTAAAAGCGCGCCAGTAGCTGTGAAATGTAAATATACTATAGATATTTTATTATAACCTGCTCTGCTTTAATACTTAAACCGTCCTACAATAAATAAAAGAATCACATTTAATGTTCTATTGAACAACGGAAATCGAATTAAAACAACATGTATGTATCGGTCCCTATGCTTATTCATGTTTCCGAGTACGATTAACGAGATGTAAGGTGTTGGGGTTCGACACTACTTTGTTCCCGTCTGAAAGGTATGGTTGTCAACAAGCCCTAGACGTGTGGTATATACTCGTATATATACCAGTTCTCTTCTTTATTATTAAAAAAAACACTATAGACGAAGGTTTACATTGAATAACAAACAAGGCCACAATACACATTATTAAATATGGAGGTATCTGCATAAATATTGAAAATTTTTTGGGGTGCTTTGTTTCGATATAGGCAAAAATAATTGTGCTGTGTGTGTGTGTGTGTGCCTGTGACACGCATACTCTGAAAGTCTGACCGATTTTGCGAAACTTGGACAGGATAACTAATATTCGAGATTATTTGGTCTTTTCTATCGAAGGGTTCTCAGGTTGCCTGTTTGTCTGCCCTTTGACACGTCCACTTGAAAGTCTGACAATTTTGACGAAATTTGGACAGTGATGACTAATATTACAAGGTTACATCTAGAATACTTTTTATCTATAAAACGAAGGGTTTCAGGATAACGGACGAAAGTAAAAATTTGTAGTTAATGAAATTTTTGACGGATTTTGGTAAATTTTCATTGTGCTATATATAGCAGACAGATTAGCTAAAAAGATAGCTATATTTCCCTAAGCTACTTTAAAAAAAAATACCAAAAAAAATCGCCGGGATTCGAACCGTGGCTCCGGCGGACCATATAATGTCCAGTACGTTATAACTGAGCTACGGCTATATGACATTTCTATGCGTAATTATCGACCTCATATGAAAAAAATACGTATAAACGAAACTGTCACTTATATGTTGTTACATTTATTTTATTGTATAAAAAACCTAGATAATAGTTACATTGCATTGTAGAAGATGAATCTCAACTAGAGTTCTATCAGTACGTGTGTTGTTTCGATATTTGATAAAATTAGTTTTCTAAATGTTATTGAGTCTTGAAGTAGTTGGGTTCAGGTTTGTGAATCTAAAATTAAAATAAATCAGTTGAGGTGTATGCAGTTACTTTTTTTTTATCGAACTGACCACGCTATTGACCTAGCAAAGTCTTAACAGCTTCACCGGACTACTGTTTGCAGTTACTATGTTGTATTTATACTAATATTATAATGAGTGGTAAAGTTTTGTTTTCGAGGAATGCTTGGTACCTACTACTGGTCCGATTTCAAAAATTCTTTCACTGTTAGAAAGGTATATTATCCCAAGTTCAGTATCTAGTAAAAAAGGTGGTTTGTATGTCAAAAGTAAAATAAATGTGACCAAATTAAAATTGGATGCAGATTTCACGTATACTTTACAAATTCTTATAAAACAAACAACTAAAACAAAATGGAAATTTAATGTAGATAAAGTTCAACTTTTACAGTATGTTACATGATGAAGTTACAAAGGGTACTGGGAAGACATTTATCGGCAATATATGTAAGTTAGTTTTGATCTTCACTTTGATGACACTACTTTAGGTAGTAATGCTGCGAACAGAGTCTAGGCTTATTTTAAAAGATTTCTCACATACCAACTGGGTATATGTTTGAGTGAGTCCCTGGATAGTTTGGATTCACGATTGGAAGTGCTGGATAACGCTGCAATAGGGTTTTAGGTTTTTTAAGATTATTTGCGTTTAAAAATACAATTGAAACCGGTAATAACCGATTTGGTGCAGACGAAGTTGCACGGGTCAGCTAGTATATAATAAATATTTATCACTCATTACTTCATGGAGTTAATTACTTCTTGCACCTTAAAGTTGAATGTTTAAAAGACATAAATTATATAAATACCTACAACCACTATATATATAATAGTATTCGTGCCAAAATATTATAGTTAAACGGTGCGTGAACACATCGAAAACACTCCTCAGTTGTGTTTCTATGCCGTTCCCTATAAAAGTGAAGTCAGTAGAACAAAAATAGAATTCTAAATGGAAATGGTGTTTAATTTTTATAACTATGTTTTATATACACGTTAGAACCATATTTACAAGATGTGCTATTTAAAAAATATATACTGTTTTAAAGGTCAAAAGTTAGGCATTCTCACATGCTGATAATGATTTAATTAACAACTAGCGGAGCCGGCAGACGTTGTCCCGCTGTAATTCTACAAAATTCTTGACAAATTATATACCAAAACCTTCCTCATGAATCACTTTATCCACTAGTGAAAACCGCATGAAAATCCGCTTAGTAGTTTTTACGTTTATCGCGAACAGACAGACAGACGGACGCCGTAGGGGACTTTGTTTTATACTATGTACCTAATGATATTTACCATTATTTCGATTTAGCTTAGTCATTTTGTCGCCTAACCTAACAAAATATATAACAAAACTTATCCCGATATTTTTTTATATGAAAAACCGAGCAAATAAATTGAGTAACTAGTAAGCACACTAATCGAAAGGTTGCCTTTTATAAGGACGGAAAGGTTTAAGGCAGGAATATTAACTAAAAAATGAAAAACAATTATACATAACTTAAATAATTTTAGAGTCGTTGCGATATTGTATAATTTTTCTAGATCATTCTACGAAATCTAATATTTTGATTTTGTATGATCTCATGAAGTATTTTTTATTCTTTTATAGCATATTAATTTCGGAATTACATATACGTCATAGGTCACAGTTCACCAAAACAAAATTGTATTTAATTGTATTGAAAATAATCAAAATATATAATAACAATTTCTAACATTTATCTTACTTAAATATTGCACTAAGGAATGTTACTTCCTGTAATATCATTGGAATTGATAAAACCGTTTCCTAGACAAATCCAGACAGACAAACAAGCACACGTGAAAATATTAAATGATGAATCCGTTTTTTATAATTTAATAATATAGATAACTCAACGACAAACTTAATATAGCGAAGAATCACAATATTAAATAAAGACATTTGAAGTAAATAATAAAAATCTGTTTTCACCTTGACTGGTAGGTACCTCAGTACCTCGAAATACTCTGAAACTGTAACAGACGATATTGAGGACGGCTGTCTCCTTTTCTTTATAATGTTCATTCCGAATTGTGTAATTCATTCTGCTGCACTACATTTTTATGACCTTCCTCGTTCTCTGAGAAGCTGCCAAACGTTGAATCAACTCTAAGTTTATACGCTTGTAGACGCATTTGTATTAAAGGGAATTTAACATACATATTTATTCCTTGTAAAACGTGAATCAAGTATGAATATTACTTTATATTTAGCCAGTTCGGTGATTTACTGGCTTGTTAATTATAATAGTCATTATATTAAATGAACAGTCAACTTTAAGGTATTTCATTAATACCTATACATAATCCATATGTAGATATAATATATATATATATATATATATATATATATATATATATAGGCAGTGGGGACACGGTAAGCACGTCTCCCTCCTCTGTTTGTAAACCGATTTTCTTCATTCTTTGTTGTTTAGTATACCTAATGTTATGAATAAAAAAATGAAAGTTTTTTTCTCTATGGTAGAAATTCTGCTATAACTTGGTACACGGAGCGACAGTGAATCGAGTTTTTAGGGCGTTCAATTGATCCAATGAAAAAAATAGCTATTTCGCATAGAACTATAACTATTCGACGCAGAATTTTTCGTAGATGGTTCTAGGCTACTTATTCTTTTAATTCCATTGCTGCCAACGAAACGGGTGCGAATCGAGTATTTCTATATATGAAGACATTATTATAAGTTTTGTTTTATTGCCTTATTTGTGTCGATTCACTCATCTGTCGGTTTCTAGTGATGACGTCAGAGCTCTTCGCGCAGAAAAACCGGTCGCAATCATGCATGACCGCTGCGGAGTCATATGCGGTCTTGAATCACCCGCGATGTTATTGCGGTTTGTGAAGTAAATCTCATATTCAATTGAATCAATGTTTTAATATGTAATGCTTACGAGTAAGAAATATATCGTAATAGTACTTTCAATGACATTATCAATTAACTAAATAAACTATTGTATTTTCACTTTTTTTTTTAAACTACGCCAGTAGGGCGACGACGATGACGAATTTAAGCAAGAATTTTTACTAATGACGGTATACATGATGCAATAATGTCTTTAAGCTTCCTCATTTTAACCACATTATTTATAAGAAGCATTTTTTTATACAGAAATTTTAAAATAATAATTTAAGAATATCATATGCGTATTTATACTAAAGCTGACTAAAGAATGCATCAAGCCTTATTTGGCGCGGAACTTTAAAAACATAAAATTAACGAACACATATTAGGGATCTGAACAATTAAGTATCT
Source organism: Antheraea yamamai (assembly GCA_036509395.1). NCBI lineage: Eukaryota > Metazoa > Arthropoda > Insecta > Lepidoptera > Saturniidae > Antheraea > Antheraea yamamai. The sequence goes on along the minus strand of AP028448.1, from coordinate 13,772,682 downwards.
GTGTATACATAAATAATTGTTCTGTATGGAATTCAAACAAATTGCGCGGTGCGGTGGCGCGACAATGGCAACAAATGACAACAAATTTTCTACATCAGTACTATACACATTTTATATCAATGTAACCGTTCTCAGACCACCGTGAATCAATGTAAAGAGGTGTCACTAGTAATATGGATTGGAACATGAAACAATGCAACTTAATCCTCACGCATAGTGGGCTATTAACTGTTAACGCCATGGTATTTTCACTTGGTTAATATCTATTTCAAAACAATTTTATCATGAATATTTTAAAGACGCATATCATAGATGGCACTGTTATGTAATTTTTGGGTTCTTTGTTGACGTAACAATATTTTAGCGACCTTTACGTGAAAAACCCAAGCACTATTAAAATAAAAAAGCGTGTGTGTACTTATGTACATGCGTTACAAGTTGTAAGTACTTCATTGGTGTAACATGATAGAAACCTTTTCAAAAATTTTATCTTTCGCCTTATTCTACGTTTGTAGAAAAAACGACACTAACAATAGAAAAAAGGTATTTAATACACTGAAAGTTTTAATACAAAGAAATACAAACAACAAATACAAAGAAACAAAATGTTGACTATAGCTAACTACAGGGTGTCGGTTTTTCGTGACGGTGTGCGCGGGCATCGTAATAACTTCAGAGTGTCGGTTTTTCGTGACGGTGTACGCGCGCATAGGAAAAATTTACTCTCATCATTTTTCCCTAAAGCGCCAAAAGAAGTATAACTTCAATAAATATATATATTATCTTGTTCTAAAAGTAAAATAATTTGTTTGTTTTGTTTATTCATTTATTTCTATAATAAAAATGGTTAATTTTAAGACCAGATGAACATATTTTTATTATAAACTATCCTTTCCCCGCGACTTAGTCCGCGTGGAATATTTACTTTGGGCTAACGCTAACACGCAACGGAAGCTGCAAAAGGAAAGAAAAAAAACCATTTAGAAACATTCTTCATTGGTGCTCCTATTGATCTTAGTGTAATGATATATTTTGTCTATAGCCTTCCTCGATAAATGAACTATTTAACACCGAAAGAATTTTTCAAATCGGACCACTAGTTCCTGAGATTAACGCGTTCAAACAAACAAACAAACAAACACTTCAGCTTTTATAATATTACTATAGATAAAGAGTTCATATACAACCTACGCAGTAACGCCTATATACATACATGCATAGATAGATATTTATATAGGTATCTATAGATCGCAGGTATTAATTCTAACCCACATCACAAGAGGCGCTGATTCAAAAGATTGAGTGATATTTCTATTGAATAATACATTGTATGGATAACGCTGAAGATAGTAATCTGAGTATGATTACCGAAGGCTGTGATTACTAAACTTTTTTAAAAATAAAAAACAAGTTTAAAATTACTCTGTATTTTACAGTATTGTTTAAAAACACGTCGTTTGTAATAGTTTCATGTTATTTTTTATCTAGACCTTATATGTAATTCTAGAAGCATAATATAGTAGTTAATATTACGTGTCATATTGTACTGACGAGTAAACTATCAGAGCGCGTGTCTGTTTTGCATAACAATAGGAAACAATGAGTCTACGTATTCCGTTTTGCTAAACCTCGTGACGGATATCATTACTGATTTGAACGTTTCAAATGTTTTAATTTACATTTTCGTCATTACTTTGATTAATGCAAGTATCAAAGTACACATTATTCAATTATTACCTAACTTCCTTCGAATATATACTTTTTTCCAGAATATAGTTCGAAATCAAATGAAAATTTTGAAATGAAAATGAGATATTACGTGGGTATCTCCGCAGGCGAACCTTCCATAGACTTTCACACTCTTAAACTCTCTGTACTATTTCGACAATGAAATTTCCAGATTATAGCAATTTATTTTATCATTACTAATATTATAAATGTGAACGCATTGGTATACAAAAAACTCAAGATGCACACTAAACGTCTCACAGACGGCACACAAAAATGAGTGCATAATTTTGGATTATGCAGTGATTTCAAATAGTTTCGCGTCCCTTGCGTCATTGTAAAAACAACTTTAAATCATTCAGATAAGGTTGAATTTGCAAAATCATAAGTTCCCATCCCATCACTATAACCCATCACTATAACCACGTATATTGGGGAGTTTTTGCGGCCGGTTTTGAGCACTGCTTTTATTCAAGACTGTGAGTCTTGGGTTTTTATATGTCAATGTGTGAACGTAAGTTTATTAATTTGTTACGCATTTAAACCTTAACTACTCAACGGATCATCAAAAAAATTTGCATATACACATTTAGGAGTACAGAGTATGGCATAGGGTACCGTCATGTCATACCGAAATAAAATACTGTTCCCAAGGGATAAGTCAAATTTAAATTAAAGCGAGCGAAGCCGCGAGTAAAAACTACTGTCATATAAAGTCACTCTCTTAATGGAAATTGCAGTTTTCAGTCAATAACAGAAGCTTAAAAATAATATTACTTAAAAATCACAAACTGACTTTACAATCGCATTTAAAATTAGCATCTTTAAATTATTCAGCTCGCATACAGATCTATACCAATAACAATTGGCAAATATATAAGCAGTGAATACTTTTGATTTCCGGTTAATCTCTTCGCAGGCTATGTGTGCAATACATAATGGAAGTGAGTTTAATATTATACGAAGGCCTGCTAGTCATGTTTTTGCGCGTACACAACGATCTGTCACAACTCACACGGCGAGCCCTTACAACACTTTACACGTATCATGTATCAGAATTGTGGAAAACGTTAAAAAAATCATTCTCATCGGGGTTTATAGTATTATCGACACACATGTTCACAACTAATGCCGTGTTTCGACATATATTACGTGACTTATAGCTTCGAAGACTCATCATTAAGCCATTGAGAAACAAGACAAGTATACTTTGGAATGTATTCATATGAATTATAGCTGTTTTGTAATTATTTTAACAGATAATTATTTAGTAACTTTTAATTTATATTATATCCCATCTTGTTTTATAACACTTGTATTATAGAAAAGTGTATAATTATAACAAGATAATTTAAAAAAAACATTAATCCCTAACTACTAAAATCTTTTCCAGTTATATTAAAGAACGAGTTGACTTATTGAATATTGGTAAAAAAAATTATGATACTCGCAAGTTTGTTGTCTGCTCTAATGAATTGGCAATACTTGAAAAAAATCACGTGCGTTGCTGAGCCTTTTTAAAACTAAGTTCTGTTTCTTCTCCCTTTTATTTACAGTCGACATACGTCAACAGTATGTAGTCTACGAGCCTCAAACAATTAAGACGACACGTGTAACAATGTTATATGTAAAAGTCAATGAAGCCTTTAAGAATTTACAGCGATACAAAAAAATAAACATACGTTCGACAAATGTTATCCTCTTTCTGAAGTTTCTGTTACAGACTTAATTAGCACCAAAATATCCCTTTCGAGGTATGGACATAAGTCGTTCGATAAGTCTACTTCGTTCTCATACAAGCACAAATGCTTAGTTTCGAGGTATCTGGCTATCCTGTGCCGATATATCTATGTATATAACTGATATATCTTGATAACCGGTCATATGGGTATATTATAAGACACTCCAGCTGGTCAATATAACCGAACTAATGATCAATTGATGATAATAAAATCATAATAACAAATGAGACTACAGCTCGGTTCATTATTTTGGACGACGCGGCGCCTTTATACAGACGATGCATATCATAGACGGTAGGATTTCTTCATCCATTGATTGAAAATCTATTATGTGCACCCACGTAAATGGTTATCAAAAGGTTACTGCCCATTTTGTAACTTAATAAATATACATCTCACAGGCAAATTCGCATACATAAAAGATCTTTGCCGTAAGATGTCAGCAATTAGCCAATGGAATAGGGGAGTGTCGGAATGCGGGCAACCGTTATAATCCGGTCGACTTGAACATTAATTGACACCCCTTTAGTACTCAGTCGATCATAGACATTTATTAAATTAAATATTGAAATCTTCACACTTTATTGGAACGATTTCAATGGCAACTTAAATCATCAAGATTTTTTTAATATATCATAAGTTGTAGCGTTTGTCTACAACCACATCTACTGTTAAATGGCGATATAGTCTAAGATGGCAACTAGAGAGGGAGTGACTCTCAAGTGTAGTAGCCGGAACACACCAACAAGTGCTTGATGACAGCTTTCCAGTTCGAGGGAGGTAGCTAGCCAGACGGGTTTAGTGAAAACCCTACCACCATGCTATGGTTACCTCACGATGTTTTCCTTCAACGAAAGCTCCAACTTAGTCGTAAGGATTCGAACCTACGTCGATCCACACAGAGTCCGAACACGCTATCAGTATCATCGCTTCAACTATAAATGTTAACCAGAAGTAATCTCGCAGCTTCGTTCGCAACTTCGAACAAAATAACACTATAACCAGAGAGTAATTCTACAATATCGTAGAGAGTATATACCTGCTATCAATAGTTATTTCACCGATTAAACTCTTTATTCCTCTTAATATTTCACAAATAATGATTGAACTATAATATTCATTGTATTTTCGATTCTACAATATTATTTTTTGACACAGATAAACCAAAACATTCCCGTCATTTTTTAATCGGTCACTGCTTCCAGCGTCAAATTTTGTAATAACCTTTATTTTTGTAAACAGAAGTGTATCTTATTATGCGGGCACATTACAGTGTACATTAACACAAAACCCTTTTTATAACATACATAATGTCATGCCATTATCAATCGCTAAAGATAGCACAGACGTCCCCTGACTGCATCGACACATTCTGATAACAAATGAGTATACACAATATACACTGTGCATGGAATCTACCCGTACAAACAAACGGGAAGCGTGTAACACAATTATTCGCCTACAGTGTTTTTTCCTGATAAAGATTAATTAAAGGCTATTAGTTTCCTGGATACAACACAATGGTTCAGCTAACGCCTTATTCGGTGGAATGTTTTAACTAATTTGGTATCGGATTATACTGTTTTCCATAAAAGGCGTCATATTTTATTTGGCTGGATTTTAAAAACAAAAGATACACTCCGCCGTCCGCGTATATCCTTTTGGCCTCTCTGAATATAGCTGTAAGTTCGGAATGGTGAATAAAATATACTCAAACAATTTTAAAATATTACTATAGGAATATAAAATTGGTATTTATTATATTTATCCTTAAGTTGTTTCAATGTTAGACGTTTTTTTTTATATATATCATAGTAGGCAAACGAACTGGTGAGTCACCAGATGTTAAGTGATCACCACCGTCCATAGACACTTGCAACATCAGAAGAGTCGCAAGTGCGTTGCCACCCTGTGACAGGGAGTGGGGAAGAGGAAGGGGAGTGGGGATAGGGAGGTGGGTAATCCGGCGCTTTCACTGACCGAACGAAACGCAACAATGCAAGCACTGTTACTTCGTGTTGGTTCTCTGCGAGAGGGTGGTACTATCCAGGGCAAGCAGACACATTTATGCTGAAACCAGTAATAGCTCCAGCGTGGCTCTACCACCTCTGAAAAACCTACGTACTTTGAAATTACCGCGACTCTCTGAGTTTTTATCTAAATCATGACTTACAAATCTTGATGACTTTTATATTATGCCCATGCAACACGTCAAGCGAGTGAGTAGTGAATCGTATCAAATAGCTATCACCCCTCTACCTTTATATTGCCAATTCCAAATGATCTCTCTGCGAAACCAACAAAATATAAAAAAAAATGTTATACGTATAATATAATACGTAGGTATATCTAAGTTTGTGTTCTACGCAACTATATTGAGAGCGGTCAAAAAGATTGGCGCGGACTTTACCTAAGTAATTATGTGCATTGTGCATAACATATTAACGTCACGTTATTACTTCAATCTTGTGGCATTAGTTTCTTAGTTATAAAAATTAGATATTGCACAATTCCCAATATGACCTATGTATATTTTAAGTCTAAAAGTCTGAAGTTCTGAGTCTAAAAGTAAGAACAATATAATTTCTAGAATATAAATTCTAGAATAACGAAGACTAATGAGACATCTGCAATGGATTGCCGTTTGTCGCTGTTATATGTATTATATATACACTGTCGGGTAAAATGTACGTAAGGATCTAAACTGACAGTTTAGATAAAATTTGAGTTTGATAAAAAAAAATTCTATCCATTATGTATACAGAAATCATTTGTACTTATGTAACTTGACCTTTTAAATTTTTATTAGGTTAAATATATGAATCATGTCAACGCCCTTAGTTACCGATTGGTCAAGCACCTCATCAGCGTGGAGGAACAATGAGCGGATGATAACGTGTTATCTACGCCGGTCGGTGGAGGGAAGGAGACGCCGGATATACACAACTCAACATGGCGGATTCTCAGAACGTGCGCCGTGTACGCACATCCGTCTACAAAGAAAACATTCTATATACCCGTTTTTGCAAATCCAAAATAAGCCCAATTTGTCAAAGTGTCCTAGAAAGTTAAATTATACTTAGACTAGCTGACCCGTGCCCACTACATTGGGCGGAAAACATTTAGTCATTTATAAAAAACTGCTTTATTGTGAGTTAAATATAAAAGTTAGACATATGCTGTCGTTGACTTTTTTGTGGGCATTATCAAGCTCTACAACTTTTCTCTAGAACTCAATCATATATCTCTCATCGTTAAGGCAGCGTTAGTAAGAAACGTTTTCGTTCGACCGTTTTTTCTCAGACTTACTTTGCAAATCCGACTACCACAAAAAAGTCTTTTCATTTTTCGGGTTAATATGACGGGTAACCTATGACACTCACACATAACGTGGCTTTCCATTGGTATATGAATTTTTAAAATCGATTTCGTATTTCTGAGATTACCCCCTACAACCTCAGAAACTTTACCTCTTTATAATAGTATAGATATATAGATTAATTCAATATTAAAATGAATTTCAAGGTTATCTGATTGTATATCGTTTATGCTCAGACGTTACGTGCACAAATTATTATCAGTGACTAGCTAATGACCGCGATAATACCTCATCTAAATAACTCTGAAGATAATTTATGTAATACTTATCTTTTAAAGTATTCATAGCTGTAGTAGAGCGCTTTGCTGCCACCTCGATGGACATGGGTTCGAATCGTATGACGATTCAATTAACACCCTGAAGATAAAAATTTGTAACTAAAGCACCTATTTGCTTGAGATTTAGTTGAATAAGCAGAATAAAAATATTTAACATCTTCAGACAGATCGACCTTTAATATCAGATTATACTGAAACTGGTTGACCTCCTCCAGTCTACCTCAATAAAAAGAAAAAGTATGTTTTTAGATATGTAGAATATAGTCATAACCATTACATATTATAAAACAAAGTCCTCTGCCACGTCTGTCTGTCTGTTCGCGATAAACTCAAAAACTACTGAACGGATTTTTATGCGGTTTTCACCAGTACATAGAATTATTCATGGGGAAGGTTTTGATATATAATTTGTCAAGTGTTTATTTATTATCAGGGCGAGATGTCTGCTGAGACCGCTAGTAATATTATAAAATAAAACATGGGCAGATTTAATATCTAATAAATACTTTCTCGGGAGTTTATGTATGACCTAAACCAAATACTTTACGTAAATATCGGCGCGATGTTTGAGAGATTATAAAACAAAAGAAGTCCTGAACTTTTATAAATCTAAAGACCAAATTCTACTCAAATTATGAACATTTTCAAAAATTTACAATCATCCTCCTCAAGAAATATAACTAAACAGAATGCCATCTGATTCATATAAATGAGATTGATTAGGAGATACGATACGGCACTCGTGGCCTATATTTTTATACAACACACTTAACATGCCAATGAAAGATACCATCTGTAATTAAATGTCACGCTACTTTCAGTCAAAACAATTTGTAACAAAGGCAATACTTTACATTTTTCGAATATTGTTAAAGACTCATATGCAATTGGGAATAATCATTAGATTTATTTTTTAAACAAGGCTATTTTTTAAACCTACGTATCTAATTTTATTTATAATACTGGCAGGTCTTAAATGTTTTATACCAGGTTAGCAGAAACCCGCTCGCAGCATGGGGCATTAAAAAAATGGCAAAGTGTAAAAAATAAATAAAAAAATAAGTACCCTAGCGACGAATCATTCTACATAGAATGGCCGTAGTCATATGCTAATACGTTCAGTAGTTTTGATCCGATTCAGCCTCGAAGGAATTGTATTTCCATTATATACATATTTATATAGATTTACACACATTTTAGATACGCTTATCTCCTAATTCCATAGCCTTTACACGCCTAATTATAATTCCAGGTATACGTTGAAATTAAGTATAAACAATTAGCGTCGACTTTCATATAAATACCCAACCTTATAAAATGCAATAAAAATACAATTTTTAATGAAATTTATACTATTATTACAACAGGAGTTTATCGTATAAAAGTCACGAAAATGTTACTATGTTACGTCGATAACATTATCAGAGTGCAAGTGAAAAGATTTGATAACTATTGACGTACTAACACACATATATCTGATGGTTTACATATACACGCATAGAGAATACTTTTCTTTTCAACCGGCTCCGGTTATTGTATGAATAGCAAAACTTCGCAGATACACGTGTGGGATACTTTTGTCTGGCTTCAACACAACCACAATTGAAGCAGTAAGAACACCGCGATAGGAAACGAGACCTATGTTTTTGCTTTATAATTCACTCGCCAATTCCCACCCGCTTCGTTGGGCATTTAAAAAAATGGCGAAAACTCGAATCTAATCCAAAAAATAAGTACCGTCTGCAAAAAATACCACATCACATAGACATAGACCTGCTAATAATTTCAGTAATCTCGTAGTGATTGAGCCTCATAGGAACTGTATTTTCAATATTTATATGTGGAATATATGTAGGTAGCGTTAACGTCAACATTTGATCACAATCTCATTTGATGGTATTCTTTAATGTGACCAAAGTTGGTAACATGTGAGCCGAAAGAAGTATCTTTAGTCCAGATGTTGGAACAAACCTATAAGGGTTTATATGAAGCTATTAACACCGTGGTATTGCCTTTTTGAAAGCCTACCTGGTTAACTTCCATCCTCAAATTGAAAATCTGTGACACCGGTCGATTACTCTAACAGCTGCACTAGGAAGCCAATTCTCTCTAGGCTTTACGCTTACTGGGGTCTCATCATTACACCATCAAATGAGATTATGGCAAGACATTGTTTAATAATAAAATAAAGTCTTGAAGATTGTCAGACAGGTACTAAACCAAAGTCTACCGTGTTAAGGTATCATCTGTGATTTTTTTTTCGTCAAAAACTCAGGCTAATTTTAGGATTTTAACCCATGTCAGTCAATGAGGTATCCGAGCGTTTTATCATTGGCTTTTAACCATTACAGTCACCTATTTAGCAAACTATCTCTATACAGTCCTATCAATAGATCATGAACTCTGAACGCTCGACGATACAATTCATCGCCTATATTTGTTTCGAGTACATTCTTTTTACCGAGACGGAGTAAAACGAATATATTCCAAACTCCCGATGACTTGTTAATAGGTTATATTGACGTCATCGTAGTTTGGTTAACGGCCATTAATTAGTTCTTATCTATAGTGGAAGTGACTATCTGTGAGATTGAAGAATGTTAATCGTTGTACAAATTGAATACAAAATTTCATACAAATGACACAAAGAAATTTACTGATTATGCATTTTTATTTTTTATACATATTTACTACTTACACAGTTCTGTTCGAGGTACAACATAGGTTTCCACTATAACTCGATATTGTTAAAGTTCACACATAAATAATACAGATTCGAATTATACAAGTTCCAAATTATATTTATGTTTAGAAACTCAGCGAAGATTGCTTATAGCATCTATCTATATTTTACATTAAATAAAGCATAGATATAATTGTGTTAAATATTTTTATATCATAAATTTATTATTATAAGTATATGGAGACTATCGGACCCGGTAAGCTCCAACGTATGATAATATTCATGTGTTAAGAAGTTTATTGGGATTGTATATTTTTTACTCGAAATATTAATAACGTCTATAAAAAGGTTGATTGTAAAATTTAAAAAATTATATATGAACTGAAACTAAGAACCATCCATACGTACAAATATAAAAATAATAGTCAATATATCAACCAAGCCGTTAAGAGAAGAGTTATGAACACACGCATATCGGAAAATTATATATACAAAAAACGATATATACTTAAACCAGTTGTGTAATTTAACATTTTAAAGTTATATTAGATTAAACAACTGGGTAAATAACAAACGATGCTCAATTGCGCGTTATTTTAACGAAATTACGCGCATTATATTTTTAGATACATTAAAAGTTTTACACTGTACCAACACTGTTTTGTAGACAATTGTGGCTAACAACGGCACTTAACAATATGGCTGTCCGAACGATGATACGGTATGGTTGATACGTTAGCTGGTTAATATCACTTCGATCCTCAAGAAAATAACGAAGGTTCGTTATTTTATAATTGCTCCTTATTTAATTTTATATGTAAGTAACAAACTACTTAATATTTATAAAAACGATAAGAAAAAATAAAAGTTTAAAGCTCATAATTAGCCCCTTGAGAAATTAAACTGAAACGACTTAAGCATAACTTTATTATTACCAAGACTTAACCAATCTTAATTTCATGCATTGCAAAAATTCTGAGGATTACTTTTATTCGACCGAAAATATCAGTCCTAGCTGCAAGTACTTATTGCTTTCAAAAACCATAATATTTGTAAATTAAGAAAACAAACATTTTGTGTTTAGAAAATTTTAGATCATAAATAATTAAAGAAATCAATCTATGACGATGACTTGATACCATACCATGATATGGCTTCATACCATACTCACATAAATTAACATACAATACCAGTCTTGATTTACTGTATTTTTTGCAAATAATTATATCAGTTTTTATAATCTTATTGAAACAATACAAGTTTTGTACTATTAAATGTAGTGTGCGTGGTCATCTTGTCGATACGTCACAATTAAATGAGGTATCGGGCAAGTTTTGGCGCATAGTGGGCGAAAATCGGCGGCCATTTTGAAAGTTATCTTGTCAGATTCGCGTAGGTGCGAATGAGAATTTTTAAATTGTTTACGCATCTCCTATGTTTACCAATTCTATTCCACACATTTCGAATGAATACTGTTTACTTTAGCAAATCATATTCCATTATAAAGATGAAAGTGTGTGGTATTATTATTTCCAACTGTTTTTTAAAGATATACTTATGTTTTATATTGGAACCTACTTGCATAAAAATGGATAATTCATTAACATTTTTTCTGTTTATATTCTTACTGGTTTATGTAACTTATCGTTCTAGAGTTTAAACATTTTTACAACATAAATTCTACGTGTTCCAACATAATAAAATGATGATATAATGATATCTCATGAAAGTTTTCGGATTATAGTAAAGGTGATGAAAATAATTGCAAAATATTACAACAGTACCATATACTCTCACGATTAACATTGACAATGCTTGTCACTTATGTATAAGATATTCTTTATTTGACTTAGATCAAACATAATGCCATAATTTGTGAAATCCTCCAGGGATAAATTTGTGTAATTAAGAAATTACTCCAATAATAATAAACAAAATGCACGCTTGTATACAACTCGTATACCGATTCAATTTAATTAATTCGATCGATGTATTCATTTCTGTGTATATTTCATATTGAACATATGCAAATTATTCATCTAAAACAATGTAATTCTCATCGCATAGCTGTTCGGTAATTCACCTGTAAAAGCGTAAGCAAAAAACCCCGATCGCAAGACTCATAATAGGCCGCGAAGGACGCATGCCTGGGTACACGTAAGTCCTCGCTCCCTCGACCAAATCATATAGTTGTCTCTTTCAAATCGCTCTTTAAATCAGGCAAGACCAGTAACCTACCAAACTCGCTTCTAGAGAATGATGAATATTGATACAATGCTAATTTTGGGAATGAACCAATCAGGCTATTCTATAATTAGATGCCATATAATTATTACAACTAATAGTTAGTGTTTAATGTTTTATAATGTTACAATTGAATTATTTAATTTATGTTTCTGTATGTCATATTAGTTTCTAATAATATTCTTAACCAATGCAGACTTATCTATAGGAATTTTAGTGATGTCATCAGTAAGGTGTGTTTATTAATTATTAAGTCTGACAGATTAAAAATACTAATATTGAACCATGGTCAATTGATTTATTTTATGATTCAGATAATGCTTATTTTCATTTTTTTTTTGTAAATACAAGCTGTATAATATATATACAATAAAAAATTAATCAGGCAGCAGAAATGTAAACAAATCAACAACAAAGACTTGTTCCATTTAAAATCCTGGCTGATATCAGTGACAAATTGAGTTAACCTACAAAACAGATAAAGGAATGAGAACAGGTGTACCTACTGACAATCTGTACTAATATTATAAAGCTGGAGGGTTTGTTTGGTTGAACATGCTAATCTCAGGAACAACTGTCCGATTTGAAAAAATATTCCAGTGTTAGATAGCTCATTTATTGACGAAGGCTGTAGGCTCTATATCATCACGCTAAGACCAATAGGAGCGGAGCACCAATGATGAATGTTTCAAAAAAATTGTTTTCCTTTTGAGATATTCTGAAGCGTGTTAGTGTTATCCCAAAGTAACTATTCCACGTGGGCGAGGTCGCAAGCAGAAGCTAGTTATAAAATATGGATACAGGAAGGAAAGTAATGTTAACAGAAACTAAAGGAAAATAATATTTAAACTGTAGCCACAATGAGTCACAAAACTTCACTGTAAAAACCAAGGGCATAGTAGTCATTGAACGAATGTACCACAATAATGTAGTAATAAATATATAATAAGAAAAGAAATAATTATGTAGTACCCTGATGAACCGTTTGTTGTATACCAAAATTTTGGCAACATCTGAAGACTTTATTTCAGACGCTTATAGGAAAAGGAAACATTTCTAAGCTGTGTTGTAAATAAAATGCAAAAGTTTCAATAGGAATGTTGAAGTTTATGCAATCAAACTATTACATACCATCTTAATTTTAATGTTTAAGAACATGAAATATTTTATGAATTTTTGAAAATAACTATTATATTCTATATAGAGTTAGCAGTAATTGTGTCATTGCATTTAAAAATGAACCAAGTCCAATTTGAACCATTCATAAGATTTTATGTTTTCTTGTAAAAATCTTCAATTTTAATACATGTAAAATGCATGAAGGTCATAAAAAAACTAAAAATCATTAAAAAATTAAAGATCTTATATGAAGGATTAAACTACTAAAACCGGGTTCATTTTGAAATGAAACAACTCAATGATTAATCGCTAATTATGTTACTGTGGTAGACTATTCTTTAATATTATTAGTATTATTTGTTTCAATTTGTAATAACTAGATAAAGTTATTGCTATATTTCTAATTTACACTGTCAGATACTCAAATAATTTCAAGTATCTCTGTGTATGTACTCTGCATTATTATAACAATTTAGATATACCCTTCATTTTTCATTAAATAATTTTAAGAAATTAAAATCAGACACAAATTAGTTATACAAGACCATAGATATGTTTTTTGTTATTTATAATAGGAGGCAAACGAACAGGTGCATCACCTGATGTCAAGTGATCACCGCTGTCCATAGACACTTGCAACACCAGGGGAATCATAAGTGCGTTACCAGCCTGTTCTTGGTGGGAAGGGGAGGGGGAGGTGGGCCACTGGCGCTATTACTGACCAAACGAAGCGCAACAATGCAAGCACTGTTACTTCATGTCAGCTTTCTATAAAATTGTGGTACTATCCCGGATGGGCCAACCGATTCATGCTGAAACCAGTAATAGCTTCAGTGCGGCTCTACCACCTACAAGTTTAAGTTCAAGTCATTCAAGTAGTACATAAGCACCTACATTAAACTCGATGAAATTTGATGGTTATATACACCATTTGTGAATAATATGTGCAACAACCAAGTAACATATGATGTTCTAGATGGTTTTACAATCTATTATGAGCCTTGTAGGCCGGTCTCATTGGAGCTGGACAAAACTTATCTCATCTACACTTCTCGTCAATCTTTTAGTCTGCTCTGAATATAGCCGTAAGCTCAGATTTGTGCATAATATAGTAAAGAGTTTAAGACAAAACATGGTTAAAATATTATTATAGGATTATCTAAAATCGGCATTTATCCTTAAATGGTCTCATCATTATACATATAACACAATATCTATTTATACCTAAATTTATGTTTTCCTCATATATATTCAGAGCAGTCAAAAAGTTTGGTGAAGCCTCAATTACTTGTAAATTATTGTCCAAATGTCCTTAATGTTGGACTTAAGATTATATATTGTTGATACTGGTGGTGTGAAGAGGTGAGAGAGGAAGCGGAGGTTAGAGCTTAATCGGCTATAATGGAAAAAATGCCGAAAAAATATAGAAATTCTTTTCAACTTTTAAGTTTACCTCTAAAGGAAAAAAAATATTATTAGAAACTGTCAAATGTTATTTTGCCACTGCTAATTTCTTTCTGGTATTTGTCAGCCGATATTACAAGGCACTCACTTCCCTTCCTTGGCTTGTTCATTATAACACCAGTTTCAACATAACCTAACCAATTCAAATCAAAATTAATAATGTACATCAACAATTTGATGTCAATGCGTTTTGGATCATTATAGGTTAACTCCACAAATATTGTTAAAAACTACCCAAACTCACATAAAATAAAATAAAATCTTTTAAAATTAATTATATGGCTAAAAAGCTAAAATTATTAAATAAACAATAATAGTAAAGTGTCAAATATCAATGTTATTAGGAAATAATAAATGAAAGTAAAAATCAGGTTAAAATTGATGTTCTGAAACGCTGAAAAGTTAAGCTATCTTGTCAAGTTTACATATGATTTTAAAAGATTTTATAACAAAAACTATATGTTTCCACTGCATGCTGTTATAAGAAAAGGTATAACTGTAAAAAAATACTGTCTCAACTTGACAATACATAAACTAAAGGTCAGCCTATCCTTTTAATTAATATTCTTATTTTAATATTTTTCCATTATTAAGTATACACAATTTTCATTATAAAAATTAATTAATTACTGTTATATGTACTAATAAAGTAAAATCATTGAAAATATATGTCAAATAAAGGTTATCTAAATATGCTTTGTACATTTTTTCCCTACTTACTTCACCTCCATAATATAGAACAGGGTACTTACATACTTTTGAATTTTTAATATACTATTTTTAGATATATACACATTTTTTGTTCAATAATTTTGTAGTAATTAGATAGAACCATACATTAAAATTGTAATATAAAATATAATCACATCTGAACAATTGTCTTACCGAAAGGATTCTTTTGGTATCCTATGACAGCAATCATAATTAATTTATCGTAATATGACACGTACATCTGAGCATAGAAATTTGTTTTGGTTGTCACGTTATCAAAGATAAACAAAATACTCACCGAAGCTCTCAGTCAGTTTTAGCATAACTCCGCCAATGTGCATATCGCCTTTCACGACCATTGTGCGCTTCTCGCTCAAGTCCGTAACGTAAATCGTGAGGTTCCATGATCCGTCGCCTACAACTTCGCCGTCAGCCAACATTTTTCACGAGTTCTATTGCACTTTATCACTACAAATGTCACTTTCGTAGAAGCATCGCGGTCATTCAATTTTAACAAACACGTACACTCACGTTGCGTGGTTATCATCAACTGAAGGAAATATAGAGGGCTGCCAGTAAAACCAACTTACTTTATACCACTAAAAATCACAAAACTTACTGTTCTGACAATGACAATAAAAATGGATCAATCTCTCGTTTTATATGATAACAATTCATTAAAAGAATGAAAAAAGATATGTTCTAATTCTCGCAAAGTTTACGGTACATTTGAATTCTTCCTTTTTCAATTATACAAGGAAATCTTAATGATGAATTATACTATTTTATACCTAAACCCGACCTAGCAGCTTTGATGTCAAATGTACTCTGTGGTAATCACTAAATCACAGTAACAAAATACGACTGATTGAAAAACTTACCTAATTAACTTTCTGTGTGCAATGAAGCAATTTAAACAGAAATTGATCTGTGGGCGAGCAATTAAAATTAAAGTTATAAAAAAAAGGATATTAATATATTTTATTGAAATGCAACAAGAAAGGTCTTCTGTATAACAACAGTAACAACATTGTTGATCGAAGGTATAACTTGACACATTGCATTATGGTCTGGTTCAAGGAAATTTTACCCATATTTCTACACTTTGTTCTGTTTTGGAATTTTGATTTAGCAAAGTGTTTAGTATGGTTTTTGGATCATAACAAAAAATATTTATAGTCATATTTTAAACATTGAAGTTGAAAATTATTATCAGGAAATAAATCTTTCAGAAAATCTATTCTTATGTATGCACTTTTGGATATAATAATTATATCCATATAAGTTTTGAATATACTTATGTCCCTGGTTTGCTTTTTTATTTTATTGTATCAACCTATTTTTTGTGAACAACACTATAATAAATATTTATATTTAGCTTAAAGGACTTGTATCCAGTGTCCTTAATAAATTATTATTTATATTTCCTTTTTTTTCATGAACTGACTACGCTATTGGCTTAGCAAGGCCTTAAAAGCTCCACCGGACTACTTTTATATTTGTTTCAAATATTGTCAAAATTCTCTACTGGCAACACTAATTAACATTGTCAATGTCGTAGGGATACATGTGTATAAATCGATATTTAGGGATGCATTTATTGTTAGGTCACATATTTTTATAATTCATAGAAAAAAACATTGGTAATTTGAGACATCGGTTAAAATTGTAGCTTCATAAGTAAAAAAAAAATGATTTATGTAAAAAAAAAACCTATTAGTCTTTTACATTTCAAATTTATCGATGTCTAGGAATACTAAATGAAATATCTCAATAGGTAAATATAATTCAAAGGAAGCAAGCTGCAATCTGCTTTCTGTAGTTGGCTTTAAAACCAATCTTAATGCATTAAAATATCACATATGTACTCGCGACAAATTGAAAGATACTAAATATCGATTTGATTCAAATAATATTATTAATTAATGCTGATATACGTCATCGTTATTATAAATCATATTACTATCCCTAATCGCTAATCTGTCATTTGAAATGTGTGTACGTTTTCTATAAAAATGCATATTATTGTATTGAAATAAATTGTTGTTTTATACTTTGTGATTAATACAAAAATAATTACTTAATGCACGTGCTAGATTATAAATTATCTACAATATTAACATATGAGTAAGCAAAGTAAAACTTGTAATATGGTAGCAAAAAACAAAAATCAATGTTGTAAGTTAACAATAATATTAACACGATAATCAGGGCTAATTTTTTGAAAGGGTTTTTTAATATCTTTATCATTTTAGTGTTATCATGTTCAACTCCGGAACAGAGAGCTGATTCGCCGTCTAGAGATAGTGACTCTCTCTGTGATTCAGACGCTGCGAGTCCCGTGCCATTTATATGTACACAAGACGGCACAGAAGGAGAGACTGATGTCGTATGGAATTTTTATACTCCGAAATCAGAACGTACAGCCAAATCAAGTCAAAGAGATACAACACCGCTGAGTAGAAAATCAAAAAGGTCTTTAAGACCGAAATTGATTGAAAAACATTTACCGAAACGTAGAGCAATCAAGACGACACAAAGAAACACACAACTATTCCAAGATCTCATTGAATTAAATAAAAATTTACATGAATTAATAACAAAAAAACCCTACAATGGTACAGAGAAACAAAATTCCGGCAGTGAAGATGATATATTTCATGCATCACCAGAGTATTCACCGGTAACAAAAAAAAGACTGAGTTCTAACTGTTTGAGAAGAAATGTTTTAAGTTCAAATGTTAACAAACAGGATTCAGAAAATGCTATAGAATCAGATGATTCCATGAATGAATGCCTTTTCAAAGCTAGTCAAATTGTCGAAGATATAATATTAAAGAAGGAAGTTAAATCACCTAAAACCCTGAACACAAAATCAAACATAAAAGCATCAAATAACTCCTTGAACTTTAAAACAAATTATGATTCTATGGATTCAATTATGAGTAATGTAAAGTTAGAGTCACCAATAATATGCAAAATCAAAAATAATTCAGTTTGCCTCAACGATGACTCATTTGACAGTTTGGTGGGAAATCTGAATGACAGTGCATTGGAGCAGTTAACACAGATGCCAGTGAAGACTAACATTACTGGAATAGCTACAGACAGTTGTGCCAAATATTTAACAACAAATGGGAGCCCGCTATCAAAATCATTTGGACGACACAATTCCATGCCAGTATCGCCATCATTTACAGATATTAATAATAAGCCATCTTCGAGTGGAATGGTATTCGGTCGTTACAGTTCAATGCCGCAAGGGCATGATTCATTGAATAGATCAGGTGCTTTTCCTTTTCTGTTTATTTTAAATTGATGTATATGATTTTTAGTCTATCTCACTATTCCTACACTGTAATAATTAAAAAAACAATACCTGATAAGTAATGGTGGTGTTTACAGTCATATTAATTTACTATAGTCTATAGCCGACTTTCATTATTGGTACATGCTAGAGCAGTGTTTTCAAAGTGTGGGTCGCGACCCCCTTCAGGGTCGTGAAGCCTCTTTAGGGGGTTCGCGAAACTTCTATGGCAGAGTTGCAAAAGGTTGGGAAAGCTACTGCAGTTAAAAAACAATAAAGTTTTAAAAGGGTTATTAAGAAAAATGTTAACTAAAGGACATAATCATTTGTATTAAATAAACAAAAACTTAGGAGAATTATAATACTTTTTTTTTATTGTATTAATTTAAGATTAAAGTTATTATAATGATACTGCCTGATGGAGGTTGCTTTTAATAACTTTACATTTTAAATAATTATGTAACATTTAGGACACCCAGTATAACTAAGTAAATTTTTCGAATCGACAATAAGAAGATCAAATAATGAATCTGTGTGTTTTCATAAGAGTAATTACATAGTTATGAGAAATATATCTGCCTTATTACATTTGATACTAGTTTAGTACTGCTTGTTTCATATTGTGGCTATCTATTCTATTTTTGATTTCTTATATTCCAGTCTCAGATGATTCACCAATAAGATGTACCCCAGATGAAATAAAAAAGAAACATCAGCAAGCTAGAGAAAAATTACTTGCCAAGCGACTCTTGCCCTTTACATCATCACAAGATAGTCAGGTGATATCACCTCCACAAAGTAATCAACCTAAAATGAACAATTTTCAAGAAAAGGTGCACACCGTGACATCCATAGTGAAAAATGATAATCTGAAGAGAAAAGGAAAATTTGAAGTAAAGACTAGCAAGAATTGTACAAATTTGAAGGAACTTTTGGAAAAGAAAAGACAAGAGGCATTGATGAAGTTAAGACGCCGGCAACAACAAAATTTTGTTCCTTAGCATGTGATATAGACTGAATTAAAATAATTATATGTGGCTGTTGATTAAACTCAAAATCATGTTCTTAAATTTAAATTTTAACTTAATATTTTATTGTGCACTGAAGTTGTCATATGACAAGTGCCTTTTCAATAATAATCTTGTGATTATGATAAAAATAAATAAATTAGTGTCATGATTATTACAGATATTTTTTTATTTTGTTCTTTAATACACACATAACATAAAAAGAATTGTATTGTACATACAGTATAAGTTATACATAAAGTCTTTGCCTTTCTAGCCATTCGAAGTCAATTAGATTGATATCTTTAATGTATAGTAAAGCGATGTCTAAGGTGTACTGTAATCCTGAAAGTGGATATATTCCTAAGCTAAGATTTTTAAGGTTTTGTAATTTTTATACCATTCTCGTTTACATAAAAAGGTAATATAATAAAATCTATAATTTTTTTGTTTGTGTTACAAACATACTGCATTTACTTTTGATTTAGAGATTTTTTTTTTTTTTTTTTTTATCTTATTCTTTGGCCTTTGTGGAAAATTCCGCAATTCTGCCAGTGTCATGTACATAAAGCTTAATTTCTACGATAATGGATCAACAAAAGATCTGAAGTTGATTTGGACCACCACCGTATGACTAACATATATAACCATTCTTATTATTGGCATATTTGCAGACCACACTTTTAACCCTGAAAAATAAACATCTAAATATCATTGCCAGAATAAGCCTTTTTAGTCCAATTTCGGAATATTTTGCTCATCAGCAATAATTTCGCCGTCTTTAGTGCCTGCGCGCACTACGGTTTTTCACCGCATAAATTTGGGTCATCGCGGCTTTGGCAGGTATCAAAGGTCTATAAAATAGGGTTGTTTAAATTATATAATGTAAGTTTTTTATACACATATTCGTTGGCATAATATTAGAAATAACGACATTTGTCGACAGATATTTGATATCGTGGCCAACCCCTGCCAAAAATTTGTAAACTTTAATAGGTCGTAATTGAACTTACGTTATAGTGTCAAACCTGAATTTTAACATGTTACTTGGGTAACTATTAGATATTTCCTCAGTAGCCAGACAATTTCGACAGTTCTAGCCCCTCACCAGACAAACATATAGGGTAGTTATAGGTACAAGCGTGAGGCAATATGTATCCAAGTAGATGGAAGTGACATATATAGTAAGTGAGGTCTTTTGCAGCCCTTTATTGCTTTTCTTTCAGTAACTCAGTAAATATATTATACCACAAGTACACGTTTTACTGTTATTGCTTGTGCAGTTTATAAAAAAAAATGAATTCATTTTTGATAAAGCGTCATCATAGGAGAGATATTCATCTGTGTTATTTACAAAATAAAAATAGCAATATAACATTATTTCCCAAGAGACAATAAAAAATAATTTAAATAATAAATATCAATATAAAATAACGAAGGTCTGGCATTCACTGGCTCTTAGACTATCCGGAAATTCTACCGCAGTGCGCGAACCATCTGTTACGGAATTTTTTCCGGTGCGGTTTTTATTTCGCACCGCAAGTAGTGGGCGCTCGGCCTTAAAGATGCATTCTTTCGTGACGTTACAAAAATATTATTGAAAAAGAAACAACAAATAGGATATTCTCGTGCATAGTGGAATCAATCAACAAAGGCTTTTAGCGTTTCACTCAAATTTTTGCTTAACTTTTTTAAATGTTTATAGAAATTTTGGTATAAAAATAAAATCAATTAGAGTAAATACCAAAACATTTGTCCTAAGTTGGGAATAATATTTAGAAGTATTTAATTTAGAGTTTTTGGCGGGATTTTGGTCTGTCATGTAGTGGATTTTATTTTTTATTCATAATCTTGTGTTACTTGATTCTATATTGTGTAAAATTGGTGGTGTTTTTATGTAATATAATTTGTTTGTAAGTGAAGTGAATGGAAAATAATACCACGGACCATGAATTCTGAGATGCAACAAAAACTCCATGGAAAGTTCTAACAAGATAGCCACCATCTTGTTAATTCATTGAAATTATATCAAGAAACTTGTAATATCGATACCCACTTGACAATGGCAGTAATAGTCTACTAGAAGACT
Organism: Antheraea yamamai; assembly: GCA_036509395.1. Classification (NCBI taxonomy): domain Eukaryota; kingdom Metazoa; phylum Arthropoda; class Insecta; order Lepidoptera; family Saturniidae; genus Antheraea; species Antheraea yamamai. The sequence goes on along the minus strand of AP028448.1, from coordinate 13,750,931 downwards.
GGTTGCCAAAAATGGAATGAAAGAAGAACTTGTAATACTATTAACTACTCGACAATGGCAGTAATAATCTAAAAGTTTGGTTGCCAAAAATGAAGTAAAAAAAATATATATATTAATTTACTAGTTGATATCACGGAACACAGCGTGAGTCGATATATTATGTAATTTGATATGATTATTATGCACACTTTTTTAAAAATTGTCAAATTTTACTAATGAAAATTAAAATACTAATTTTTATTCTATAATTAATTTAGATAAAATGAAAACATGAAATACTATACATATATGTCAGTGCAGGGCCGTACCTAGGGGGGTGGACATTGTGGGTCAATGGACTATCTTGAAATCAGAATGCCTTACCTTAAAAATACCAAAAACTAAGATAAATTATTATAATTAAATAGTTTGCTCGTAGTTTGATTTTTTTTAATGTAGCCATGGGTATCTAACCTTTTCCGAACATACCACAGTTTGTGACATACGAGAGCAGATCAATTATGATATTTTTTTTACTCCCGCCCTACCTGTAACCAAAGCTTTCCTACCTCAAATTCGACTCGAGCTACAGCCCTGTTTCAATACTGTGGTAGATAGATATTGGTTCCTGGATTGTACCAGCCATTGGTACGACATTTAAAATAATATAATGTGTTTAAATGTAGCAAACTTTATTAAAAATATATATAAGCTGCTAAATATTAAAGTACATGTCACATGCTTGTTAATTGTCGAACTGTCAATACTTTTCGAATAATTCCAACTATAAACTAATCTATATTTGAGAAACCTGAAGAGTGTAATAAAAAAATGTAAGTCTTCTGCTATTGTTTGCTTTTAATTTACTGTACCGTTTTAGCAAAACTAGTATCTTATTTCGTTTGACTCCCGGCAACACTTTATTTTAGGCTATGTTTACGTAAATAAACGAATTATATCTAAAATACTGATTTCTTAGAATTATTGTTATAAAAAGTAACACGCTACGTGATCTTTAACAATCTGCTTTCTTTAACGCGGACAGGTACTTCAGAATGGCACTAAATTTTGTTCGTCAAGTTACAGGAAGAATTCGCATCATCGCGAACAAAACAATTGTTCAACAAGAGAAGAGCTTTCTAAGGCATTTTAACACGAGCGAACCGACACGACTAGGTATGATACCTATTGTAGTAGAACAAACTGGGAGAGGTGAACGCGCATACGATATTTATTCGAGGTTATTACGCGAACGTATCATTTGCCTTATGGGACCTATAAATGACGATATTAGCTCATTAGTTGTTGCTCAACTTTTATTTCTGCAGTCAGAATCTAGTAAAAAGCCAGTACATTTGTATATAAACTCTCCAGGTGGAAATGTGACTTCTGGCTTAGGTATATATGACACTATGCAGTATATAACTCCTCCGGTTGCTACGTGGTGTGTTGGTCAAGCTTGCAGTATGGCATCACTACTCCTGGCTGCAGGAGCCCCAGGCATGAGGCATGCCTTACCAAACTCACGTATAATGATACACCAGCCTTCAGGTGGTGTTAGGGGTCAAGCTACTGATATCCAGATCCAAGCTGAGGAAATCCTGAAGCTAAAGGCTCAGATAAATAATTTATATGTAAGGCATACTGGTTTGCCAATAGAACGAATACAGGGTTCGATGGAGCGTGATTGTTTTATGTCTCCAGTAGAAGCAAAGTCATTTGGTTTAATTGATAATGTTCTTGAACATCCACCATCACATGCGATGGAGAAGGAATGTGCTAGTGGAAGTACTGGTTCTGTTACACCTAGTGCTTAGATATTGTTAAACGTTATTATTTTGTATTTAAATTTTGTTAAAGGGATTAAATTATATTTTTCAGTTGAGTATCTTTGAATTCTACATTAGTTATTAATGTAATCTAATAATTAAGATGTACAAGTTGTAAAGATTTTTCACCTGTGTAGATGGAGGGTAAAGAAGGGTATTTATTATGTTCAATAATATTACTGTAGATAAAAAAGATATACATATGTAATGTATCACATTGTCATATAAATAAATGTATTATTGCAAGCATACAGGTACATAAATGTCATTGCTGAATGTTGTGAAATTTAAAAAGTAATTAATAACTTAGCATATGCCATTTTGACCTACTGTGGCTAATTCGGAAGCCAATGGGTTAATACATTTATAATGAAATAGGTTTCATGCAAAAAAAACCTATTTTTATAATTAGGTTGTCCATTATATTTAAATAAGTTCCTCTAATTGATGAGCAACAACTTTTTCTATTGTTTTTCACTTGATATCTTAGAGATTTAGAGTATACATTAGTATTGCTAACTTTTGGGAATAGTTGAAATGTTTTGTTACTTTATAATAGTTTGAATGATCAAAACATGAAAAGTAGAAAGTTAAAAACTATGATTTATTATTTGGTAGGACATATGGTGACCATTAACTTTAGTATTCAAATTAAATATAAGTTTGTTAATTACCTTCATGGGACAAAACATACTAATATTATGTTGTATATAGCCATGGGAGTAAAAAATCTAATTATGTAAATAATCTAACTAAGATAATATTTAAAAAAAGGTTATATATCAAAAGTTATAAGACCATAAGATCTGGTGTAATATTCTACTTCCATTCCACATTGATTAAGTAAATTTGTTTATTATAATGTAACTTCTAATGCTTGTAGCTTCATTCACATGAAAATGCTTTCTATTTAGTTCTGCACACTACATTCAAAACATGCGAACAGTATGGAATACACTTATTTGGTAAAATGGGCCAGGTACCCCTTAGTGTATGTTGATTATACTGTTTTTATTATTTACTAGCTGTACCCGCAGCTCCGCACGCGTTTTTTAAAGTTGATTCAAAGAAATATAATATTGTGAGACCATGTACAATTATAGAAATGCTTTCCAAAAATAATTGTAAGTATGACACGCACACCATTTACATTATAAAAACTTTAAAAATTGCATTTTTGCTATCAGTAGAGTGTATACTTTCATACCCAATCAGTTTTTTTTTATTTTGATATTACATACAGACACTTCATTTTTATTATGTGTATAGAAGATAAATGAAATCATATGAACAATTTGGGCGCTCATAGAACATAAACACAAACATTTTTCATGTTTTATAAACAAGAAAGTGAAATGGAATTATCAATGCCCATATGTGCTGTTTGAAGACATTTTTACTTTTGTATAAATAATCATGTATTGTAAGCAGGGTATGATGAATCATAATTGAGGTGTAGAGCCTCTGTGTATATACCAGTCTGTAGGTGGTAGAGCCACGCTGAAGCTATTACTGATTTCAGCATGAATGGGTCGGCTCGCCCGGGTTGGTACTACCCTCTCACGGAAAACCGACGTGAGGTGACAGTGCTTGCATTGTTGCGTTTCATTCAGTCAGTGAGAGCGCCGATACCCGACTCCCCCTTCTCCCAAACACAGGCTGGCAACGCACTTGCGACTCCTCTGGTGTTGCAAGTGTCCATGGACGGTGGTGATCACTTAACATCATGTGACCCACAAGTTCACTTGCCTCCTATGATATAAAAAAAAAATGTTAGGTACAGGTCAAAAGGTTATTAGCTAATTATTAGATGATTGTTTTTTTTTATTATTTAAATTACATTGGTCCCCTGAAAGAACTTCATTGATTTAAAATTATGAGAATGATAATTTAAAATTTTAATAATCAACAACTGAGTTTCTAATTCAAATTTTATTATTACAATGAAGACTTATTGAATTTATGTTAATCCATGAGTAATAATTGCTAACATTTGTGTATACGGTTAGTGCTGGATATTCTGAACTGGTCCAAGATATTAATCCTATTTGTTGATGTTTATCCGTCGACATAGCACTTCCAGAATCACCCCTGCGAATTCAGATAATTTCGACTAATTAATATTTAGGGATACCGTATGGCTTTACAATAGGTAGTGTTAATTAGTGTAATATCTGTTGGTTGGCATACCGTCTGTTGATATATATGTTGGTATGTTGTAATAATGTCATGTACAATTTTTCGTTTCAATTATATTGAAAGTGGGACATAATATACCTTCTAAAGTATATTAAAATAAGTAATTTCCTGAGAAACATCTTATATGAAATGAGTTAAATTGCAATTTTCCAAAAAAGTTTGTTGATTCTTCTTTCCATTTATAGGTAAACGAGTCACGATATAGCTTAAGATATTATGCTAAGCCTAAAGGGGCTAGAAGGAAAACTAGCGCTAAACAGTAGCCGCCGGAGCACACGAATACGAATTTTGTGAGTTTTCTAGAAAGACTTTTAGTTTTTAGTACCAACTCGATCGTAGTGATACCCTAGCGCGCTACTATTTAGCTATAATATGCTACAAAACTTGCTTTTTGCGAAACGGTGTAAAAAATAAAATTTGAATGCAGTTATGAACTTATATCGACCTTGATGGACGTGGATCGTCGATTTTGACACTTCCAGCACAAAACATGCCCGGCTGGTGTATTCGTAACTTGGAGCAAACTTGTTTTTCCATTATTTTCTGAACCAAGCTTTGCAGTCTCGACGGTAATTTGTTTGTTTTGTCCTAAAATAAAACTCGAACGTTAATGGAGCTTTCATAACAGAACTTAAATTTTATTTCAATCCCTGTATGCCTATATGATCAGGGGACTCATAATTGGCGAACAATATTATTTAAATGGTATATACTTGGGAGCTTTGCTTTTTACAATTAACTTCAGGTGTGTACGCCATAGCCTACAAGAGGCCATAGGTGTGTCAATAAAACTTCGTAAAATGTTACAGATTCAGAATGTTATTCATAGGAAATTTGTATTTAATTAATGATTAAAGTATGAGAATAGAGATGTTTCTAGAAATAATTGCTCCTAGATCACACGTCACAGAAAGCGTTATATAATTCAGCACTTTCAGCAGTAAGATTTTCCTTCCGATATATTTTTATACTGGGCCCATTTAACACCAGTTACGTTACTGATTGTTGTATATAGCAACCGATGGACTGGACACGATCGCGAACATGTTCACAATAAGCCGAATGAAATTCGACAGTAACTAAGGCTGTTACATTTTTATTACGCTTTGTAATACTAAGTAGCGTTTTTTTGCTTAAGAGAAAATGCTTTTTAAATATCTTTGCAGCAGAAACTCCTTGACCATAACCTTCATAGCTTAGGATTGTTATAAACCTACTAATATCCGAGTCCGTATACATTTCCTATTCGATTCTGAGGAGTACCTACTCTAGTGTATTTTCGAACTCTAAGCTCCAATGATAATGAAATTAAAATGGAAGCCCTTAAACGAGAAAAATAATTTTCCAAATTGGTTCATAAATGACGAAATTCTGAGGTAATAAACATTTAAAAATACGAGAGAATTGACAACCTTTTCCTTTTGAAGTCGTTTAAAACTAAAAAAAAAAACTGACAACTTATTCAAAAAATTGCTAAATTGTTAAAATTACATCTATTAGACCCCAACCGGCGATCTCGGCGTACTGCACCGCTGGGAATTTACGGTTGATTATTATACGTTTTACGTTCTTCCCCAATCTGAAACTTCGATCGATGGCTGCTAAACCTATGTCGTTGTGTAACGTCTTCTCGTTGTAGTTTTTATGTACTGTAATAGCTACAACACCTCTCCGTATTGTCATCTGTAATAATAATACATGTAGGTATGAAAAGAAAATGAAAATGATTAATAGAAAATATTAATGTTAATATAATTATGATATACAAGCTTATGATCGTGGCTTCGCTCACTTTAATATAGATTTTCTAAATAAAATACAATTTATATTAATCGCTGACAACGTAGATTTTTAAATTGATAAACTATTTGTTTAGTTTATTCATTACAAACAAACAAACGAAATATCAGAGTAATATAAATTATATTTAATTGTTAAAATGAATACTACTGCTAATAATAAATTCGAAAATCACTATCATATAATCAGTTGTCGATTAAAGTCAACATGCCATTAAAACAGAATGGGTGATTCGGTGCAAGGTCGTCTGCGGGGAGCAGCATTGCCAAACCTATTCTTGCAGCAAAGCAGTAGTGTTTGTGCTGTTATATTTTAGTCCGAAGAGGTGTAATTGGTCTATTGAGACATGAGGCGGTCCAACTCAGATCTTAGGAGAAGTATCCTATTAATACTACTATACAGCTGCGAGTGTTGATTACAATACAGCAATTTTTTCAGTAGATTATTTAGTATCTATATACATCACCCGTGGTATGTGTTTACTACAGTAGAAACAAATATAAGACGCGTGGTCATTCAATTGAAGTATACGACTATTAAACATTCACAGACCAGGTGGTGACCAAATGCTACCTTAGTCTATTTATTCCTATACCTTCTGGTTACACTGCCACGTTCTGCTAAACTAGTGACCGCTTACGACTTCGTAGGCGCTAATTGTAATTTTAAACCCATTATGAAAATAAATGGTTTTATCTCTCAGGAATAATGTAGCTTCCTATTAGTTGAAAAAAACCAGAATCAGGACTCGTAAGCGAATGCTTATTTTATCAGGGAATATTTTATTATATACTATATTAGGATCTACTGAATAATTTCGGAGTTACACAATGGAACTCTTCAATAAATAACAGCAAACTGTATTTAAAAAAACATACAATAGGTTATATTTGGGTTTCGGTATTGGATCCAAATTTATTGTTTTAAAAATGAAGACACTGTAAAATGAATTGAATAAAATATTATTTTACACTTTTAAATTCCTGTTTTTTTGACGACGGTTATTTTTTTTTTCAAATAATATATGCTGGTCGCGGTCTAGTCGGGCACGATTGTTATCATTCAATAAACGATTCCGTAAAATAAAATAAAAAATTGGTGAGTGTTTTGTGGCTTTAAAAGTTTATGAATCGTTCTGGTTATAAAAAGCCTGCAGCTAAAAAATGACAACAAACATACCATATCAAGTTCCTCGTGGCCAACGAAAGCATATATTCTGTGTCCGTGTTGATTATTTAAAACACAAGAATAGAGACAGTGACCGGCCGTTAGTAGTATACGTCGGTTTAGTATCGAACCACCACATATCCATTGATTGTTACATTTAACTTCGAAGTATACCGAGTGCGGATAATGTTCAATTCGCGATGAAATACCATCCACTATGAATGGCTCCATTTCGTTACTAATGTTTTTAGGAAATATCTCTATAAGAAATACAATTAAGAATAATTTATTAGAAGTCATTGCTTTGAAATGGTCGATTATTTTATGGAATTTCATGACTTTAATCTTTATTTTTACGACACTCCGATAAGTAGTATATTTGGTGTTTGAGTAGGTAATTTCTTTGAATTTTGATGGCAGAAAATTACAAATAGTATATAGGTGGACATTACGAAGAGTATGTTATTACAATCTTTAGCTTTTATAACACCATGTTTAATTTACTTTTAATATTTTTTTGTAATATTGGATTGGAATACAAAATTGGATTTTAGTCCTTTTGGTGTACAGTTCTCGCTAAATTTTTTGACCTCTCTGCATACCTATAGTTGCGCAGAACACAATTTAGGAAATAATACGTATCATATTATATGTGTAGAATCGAACCTACTTAAGGATAAATCAATGCCAATTTTAAAGCCCTATAATAATATTCGGACGTTCGGATGTTGTCCTGCTTTGATAATAAAAAAAATCTAAAATTCAACCGCAGCGCCACCTACTGGTTCCAATTGTGTCTAAACCATTCTAGGATCCACTGGAACACCCACACAAAATTTCATCAAAATCGGTCCAGCCGTTTAGGAGGAGTTCAGTAAAACACACGTACAGAAGAAATTTATATATAAAGAAGAAGATATAACCTTGTAATGTATTAAACTCTTGGCTATATTACGTGCAACTTAAAATCACGGCTATATTTAGACCGGCCAAAAGGATTGACAAGGACAGTCCTAGTCCGAGATTAATTAATTAGACATTAATAAAACCCAACACCGTTTCACAAACCACCGTGGCAGTTAGTACAATTAAGTATTTTTTCTTTATGCTATTTATGTCACAGCTCGCTACTAAGTGGCGCTACAGAAAATCAACTACAGTAATGTATAATAATTGATCACCATAAAAATTGGTATGGGCAGATATTTAAATGTGTAGAATATTCTTACAATATCCACATGTTTATAAATCAACTATTTATTAGGATAAATAGTAACTGCAACGAAAAATAAAAGGAAAAAAAGCAATAAATGCGAGCACATTTAGTATAATATAATCATGCAAACGTATATGTACGGCAGCACACATTACATAGGTATTACACGAATAAATTGTGTTGTTTTATTGAAACCGTTTGTTTATATAACTGGCTGTATCTGCATCTTCATTTCCATGAACAAGAAAATATTGTTAAGGTGTTTCTTATAAGAGTTTTCAACTATTACAGAGTTAATGTTGTATTTAGATATAGTGTAAACTCTTTATGTCGTTGCTTTTTTAAGATGTTATATGATTATGTTAATAACTAATTATATTTATTGAATTCCTAAATCAGACGGCTATATTTCTTAAAATTTAGCAACCGCCTTGTACTCAATCAAGTGATAAAATCAAATCTACACTTACTTACTAATATTATGAAGCTGAAGGGTTTGTTTGCTTGAACGCGCTAATCTCAGGAACTACTGGTCCGATTTGAAAAATTATTTCAGTGTTAGATAGCTCATTTATCGGCTATAGACTATATATCGTCACGCTAAGATGAATAGGAGCGGAGCACCAATGAGGAATGTTTCAAAACCGGGGTTAACGTACGTATTATTTAAAAATATTTTCACCTTCTACGTACACGAAGTCGCGAGATAAAGTTACTCTAAAGTCACTATTCCACGCGGACAAAGTTGAGGGCAGAAGCTACTAGCTTTTATATAAGGAAACTAGTTGAGGCTGATATAAGCGAAATTTCCCTTGCGTATTACCTTATCAATATAGTCTGTGCCCTTGAAACGAATGTCGTGAGAAAGGGTCATTCGACACTGAAATGATGTAATAAGTAAATTAGGATCATAAACTTAGTTTATTCTCTGTTATGATTATATCATTTTTGTGTATATATTTGTAGATAAATTGCTGTTAGAATAAATGTTGATAGAGAAAAAAGAACTACTAGTAAAAACTGTGTAAGGTTTTGAAGGGATGATCATAGGCTCGAATCATAGCAACTGAGTCGGAGTTTGCGGTGAAGGATAACATCGTTTTTATTTTATATTATAGAAGGCAAACGAACAGACGGGTCACCTGATGGTAGGTAGTCGCCGCCGTCCATAGATACTAGCAACACCAGGGGAGTTGCAAGTGCGTTGCCAGCCTGTGTTTGGGGGGAGGGAGGAGTGGGGGAAGGGGAGGGGGAAGAGGAGATGGGCCTCCGGCGCTCTCACTGACCGTACGAAGCGCAGCAATGCAAGCACTGTTACTTCACGTCGGTGTTTCTGTGAGAGGGTAGTACTACCTCGGGCGAGCCGACCCATTTATGCTGAAACCAATAGTAGCTTTAGCGTGGCTCTACCACAAAAACTTGATGAAACCTGTTGAAACCACAGCCTGGTGTAGGGCTTTTTCTAAGTCCGCCTGTATAGCTACCAATCTCAGGTTGAAAAGCCGTCGTCAAGCACCTGTCGGTGTATTCCGGCAGCTGCACTTGAGAACCAGCCTCCCTTAGGTAGTAAGCGTGTTTACTATCTTAGAGCACATCATCATTTAACATTCGATGACATTGTGCACATAAAGAAACATATAAAAGGTAAGATCGATATATTACAGTCATTAAAGAACATACTTCAAGAAATTCCTATATTCATTTTGTCCCTCCCCCAATAAATCTTTGAATACTAATATATGTTCATAGAAACTCAAGTAAATTTGAAGTTGTAAACGGACTGGTATAAGTTGTTAAATACTATAAAATAATCATCACGGTAAGTCTAGAAGATTAGACTCAGTAAGAGCAACAAAGGTTTTTTAGGTTTTACGACAAGGTTCGTAAGCACATTATCGATGTACTAAATATTAAGTTCAATGAACATGTAAAGCAATTTTCCGTACTTAGAGACTTTTAAATTGGATCATTTATTATGCGAGTGATTACTGGAAGTGACTCAGTTTTTATACATTTACTAAAAGTTGTACAACTAAACAGTACTAAATCATAAATGCGAATATAATTTTGTTTATAACGCTTTAATTACTCAACCGATAAACATCAAATTTTGCATACACGTCGTTAGGGGTACAGACAGGGCTGTGGGGTACTTGTCATCCCGAAAAAATACCGTTCCCGAGGGATAAGTCCAATCTACATTGACGTGAGTGATGCCGCTGATAAAAACGAGTACTTGTTTAATTTAAAAATCAATAACAAAAATATGTTGACGAACCTGATCGAGTTTATTGTTGACTCTTCTCTTTCATATTTATTTCAGGAACGAAAAATTGATTTTTTTTCAAATTTGAAACCTAAATACTTAGAACTGCTCTTCTATTAAAACCATTTAATTAGAAAATTCAAGTATGTGGAATCGTCGGTGTTTGAAATGATTAGTAAGTCGTAGGTTGACTAGGTGATTGACCTATGCCCAGTCATAAGACGTTTATATACTGGAAATATTGTTATTGTATATCTACTTATGCTTCTGACAATAAATATTCATTGAAATTTAAGAATATGGTAAATCATTCAAATGACTTCCGAGTTGGAAGCCTGAGGCGATACTAAATTTGTAAGTATGTATTAGAGTAGACGTTAATTTGCAATTCCACTGCAACAAAAAACGTTTGATTATATTTGCGCGACATGTACCTGAAAAATTAGATCTAACTCTAGTAATGGAAAAAGCGACATATTCATCACTGAAACAACTAAAAGTAATTAAATACATCGTCCGCTGGCGGTTAAACACGACCTTAGCGGATGGTTGAACAAGTAGGTATGTAGCTGGAAAATACAAAAGTTATAATTAGTTTAAAATGTTCAAGATCAACGTGTAAATACCACAATCGATTATACATTTCGCTCCCTCAGTGAGCATTTTGGGATCGATGTTGACTCTTATCTCTTATGATGCTAGCGTATTTGTACTCTCTAGTGTTACTAATATGATACATGGTGTTGCTGTTTATCTTTCTGATTTATTTCTTTATTATTTACTTAATGTTTATCAAAGTGGTATTGACGGTATTTTTAACTATATTTTTTCTGAAGAGATGATAGCTTGGTTAATACCGTGTTTGGACACTACGTCAATGGACGTAGGTTCGAATCCTAGGTTGGAGTTTTCGATGAAAGAAAACAATGTGATGAAATCGTACCATGATGGTAGGGCTGCTTCTAAGTCTGCTTGAATAGCCACCGCGTTCAATTTGAATAACTTTCGCCAAGCACCTGTTGGTGTGTTCCGGCAGCTGGACTTGAGAGTCAGTCCGCTATAGGTTTAGCATATTCTCCATCTTAGATCAAATCGTTATTTCATATCAGATGTGATTGTGGTCAAACATTTAATACCTATAAAGTTTACAAAAAAACTGCAACGGTGTTGTTGTGTACATTAATTTCTAAGTTTAGAAATAAATAAATAATATTACTCATTTTGTATTTTGATAGACTGTTTTCAGTGTTCGTGTTTCTGGTGAGATTTCCCATCGGCAACATTACAAAAAACTTTTTATTATTAATCCTATAAGGAGAGTTTTCTTTTTGAATGCCTTCTTAGTGCTTACCATCCTTATATAAGAAACTCTTGTACATAATTTCATACTTTTAAGTCCACCAGTACAAGAGTTTTACTAGGTAAATTCTCGTAACCTACATATCATTTAAATGCCCAAACTCTTCATGATGAATTCGCAATTTCAACAAGTTCACAACTTAATGCTCGAAATTTTTTTTAAATATATTTTCTGCACATCATAACCAGACACATAAAACTAGGATTCAATCTTCAATACATTTATTTACGTTAGTATTGGAAAGTTTGTGAACGTTTTCGTTTGTTAATATTTCCAGTCGCGATTTGGACTGGCACGAATGTTTTCATCTCGTATAATCATTTACTTGATCTTTCATCGTTAGGGTTGTTTTTTAAAGCGAAACTTTTGAAGTAAAACTTCTTATGGGAGGGCTTGTAACTTCTGATCCGCATTTTTTTGTGTCATAGAAAGTAATGGCGTTGAACACTGTGACGGGTAGAGTGGGAGCAGTGTCTTGCTTGCCTTCAGGTATTGTAGAATAGTGATACATACTCTATTCTCGCTTTCTTTTTGACGGTCTATTCTATCGCATGTGAACTACACACATACATTTTTTTAGATACTTGATAACCTTACTTCTGAACCTTACAAATGTTAGAATGGCTGTACATATAAAAGCTAGTCTTTAATTCGCTATCAAGTTTTAAAAATTTAATCAACGATTTTTAAACCTGTGTTAAGGTATGCCAGTATATAAGCCTTAACGAAACAAAATTAGGGGAGTTAGCATCCTGACGAAGACGAGTTAAAGGGAACAGTGAATAAATCTAGGTGGCCTCATCTGAAACGTTCGTGTAACTTTCGTAATCTGTAAAGAGTGATTGAAAGGTCGGGGTGGCGCATGCGTGGGCCCACGGTCGATATACAGTGACGTCAGCGGGAGTCGGGCCTCAGTCAGCCGCAACCGGTCACGGTGATAACATGTGGCTGCGATGCTTGACTGTGACCGTGCTGTTCGCGGCAACCGCGTCTCGGGAGATCTTCACCAACTCCTTCTTGGTGCGCTTCAAGAGGTCCGTCCGCGACGAGGAGGCCCATGAGGTCGCGCTACGTCACGGCTTCGAAAGCCTCGGACCGGTGAGTCGACCACGTGATACTACGTAAACATCAACTGTAGCGTCACCGCTTAACTTAATTTATGAGGCTTTACCGAAACCAAATAAATTAAGGTGCGGAAGCGACATTCAGTTGATTCATTCCTAATTAATGCTATTTCATACCACATATATAGTACTTCAATTAAAGTAGACAAACCTACATGATATGTTTACGTACGTATCACTCGAAAACTTTATATAACAATTTTATGTTACTAAATATGATTTATTCAGTTAATTATTAAATGGTATTTATGTTGTTTAACAGAAACAACCATTCTATATACGTTTTTGCTTGTAATTAATAACACTTCCACATTGAACTATTACTTCTCAGAATTTATCATATTATATTATGAATTACATTGGGGTTAATATATATGTCATACATATGTGATGCTATATAGTGTACTAGTTTATAACCATGGATCTATTTACGTTAATGTAGTTTTGACATATTCTTTGGGAATAGTGATTTTTTCTGTATGAACGGTACCCTATGTACCCTATTCTGTACTTTTGTCAACGTGTTTGGATTTTTTTTTTGATAATCCGATTAGTAGCTAAGACGTGAAAGGGCAACAGACAAACAAACTCGGATTCGCGTTTATCATGTTAATTAGACTGTATTATAATAATATTCAAAAGTTTTTTAACTTTTGTTTCTGATCTTAAAATAGAATATTTATATAGAAAAAAATGCTTTTACTATTAATATCGGAGTTTACGGTGTTTATACGATTATTAAACAATTAAACTTTTACATGAAGCTATAAATTTATCTAAGTTATAAAGTAATATTATATGTTAGCTGAATATTTTCTGCCTTCTTTAGTGACGCAGTTAGTACCAATGGTAAACTAAGCAGTAATGAAAAGAATACAATTGAAAAAAATCAAGACAACTTATAATGACGCCAGATAAAACTCGTAGTTTCCATGAAACAACAAAATTATTTTCACATGAACGAACTAGCGGGCATCACTTAATAATATGTATAATATATGAAGGTAGCTATATATTAGTAATTTTTCTATTGGATGCGATTATATTTCTGCAGTAGCTCGTTTAGATATGGCGTCAATACGGGTTAGAATTTTAAGTTAAGGTTAAGTTATCTCTTAATGTAAACATCATGGTAAAGTCACGGCTGCTACTCTCATATTGAGAATACATCACTAAGCGTTTATTGGTGCATTGCAACTGTCTTTTCTAAGTAAAACGTATTACCTACTGATTTTAAAAGGTACATCCATAAATTACGTTACCCGAATTGAAACAGTTTCTGTTCTCGTCACACGTGGTCACAGTTATATGACGTATTCCCTGGTGTGGCATCAAACATTTTACAAAGTTTAAGTTAATTAATTCCTGATAAAAAAAGGTCAAACGACTCCAAAGGGTAAGAAGTCTCGAATTATCTACAAAAATTCCGCATCGAATGGTCATAGCCCTATGCCGATAAATTCAGTAGTTTTGCGGCTAGTTTTGTAGGCTTTAAAGGAAATCTATTTTCATTATACGTATATGGATGCCATATAGAAGAAGAAGCTTTGTTTAATGAACTATTTATTATTATTATTTGTATATTTTTCTCTTTAAATAATTTTTTAAATAATTTGTAAATCAAGACAAATTTGATGAACGATATAAATATTAATAATCATGTGTCCATGGAATTTGAACTTATTCAAAGCCTCAAAGGCGGTATTGACCTTAAAGCGTCAGTCAAAGGCGGCCGACGCACCACGTCGTAGGTACTACAAGCGTTAAATCGCTCGACTACTTATGCCAAAAAGTGATACAAAGAAATTTAAGCCTTACCAAAACATCAATAGAGTTACTAATGTACTATAGTTTATCGTTAGAGTTCAAGTTCAAGAGTTTTAGTATTTTCTATACCCGTGACGTCACCAAGTTTATGACTCGGCCCCTTTCTTATCATACGTTGCTGGATCTTGTAACGTAATCGATGGCTGGCTCTTTACGGAACGATGATTGTTAGCACGTTCGTAATAGTGTCGATGGTTTCCGAACATTGTGATAAAGCCATGGCAGTGATATATTCGATAGATGATTTTCTTATGACCGCCTGGGTATAAATATCACTCACTATATAACTCTCAAAATATAGCAAATCAATAGTCAAAACTGTATTACTCTCAACTAGCAAGTTAATAACCAAAACTATACTTGTGTTCAGTCGGTTTCTTTTAAAAGCCATCAGCCATCAGAATCAAAATCAGCTGAAATTGTGACAAAATGTTAAAAAAAGTTGTAAAGTATTAAAAAAAAATTACTTAATTTCAGATGTCTAATGGTCTGACTTATAATAACTATAGTAATATAATAGTATAACTCAACTGTCTTAAAATATATATTATTATATAATTTAATTAATTATACCCAAAAATAAATGTTCAGGGAATTGGGGTTAGATAAGTGAGCCCTTTGTATGTAACTCGTTAGGTGATATCAGGATTATACAAGTATATGTAGGTATATATGCTAAGGGTTATTACACATTAGCGCCTACGAATCAATCGTAACCTTTTATTGCTTCGGCGCTAAAGCTGTAATTGTATGGCGGAGTTATATAGCCCGGGCAATAAGGAACGAAGGACGTAACCTTATCCCATCCTGTTTACTTCCATTATTAAACTCATTTAACTACTCTTGTGTGTAAATACTTAAGTGAATTAAAATTTGTTATGTGAAAATGATTGTTAAATAAGAAATTAAACAATGTATACATAACTATCTTTTAGTTCATGCGAATTGGACGTAACACTCGAACACTTTTTTTTAGGCGAAAAGTTGTCGTGTCGTTTTCTGTACCCGTCAGGGGTATATAAAACGACGTGTATATAAAATTTCATAACCTCAGTTGAGTAGTCAAGGTATGAAAGTTTAACAAACATTCGCATTTGTAATATTAGTTAGGAATAGCGTAATATCTTGCTATATATCATCACATCAGCCTGCAAGCTCCGAGAAATACACAGTTCTATGTTTTCTCACATACAGTGGTAGAAGAACAGGTTCAGATTTCTTCACGACGTTTCCATTTACCGTCAGCCGATAGTGTTACCGATATAAATTAGTAAATGTACGCGAATCCTTACGTTATATATGTATAATATTTTGGTATACAGTAAACGGTGTGATGTTCAAAAAGATTTTAATTGGTTCAATAATTTGCGATAATGAACAGAACTATTCTTACCTATACGTTTATTATAGATCTTTATATACGTTCTTCAATCACGTTTGACGTTGACAAATTCTGATGACATTTGAAATAGAAGTCAATTAATTATAACCTGTAATAAGACACAGGATATTTCTTGTTATTTTATCGATCCCGCACATACGTCGCGTTTCTTCCGGTAACATCTCGAGCCTATTGTAGTCCGGTGAAGCTGTTAAGACCTTGCTAGGTCAATAGCGTAGTCAGTTCGAAAAAAAAAAATAAAAATAAATCTCGAGCCTACGTCGTTTCCGGTTGGAGCCCCCGAGCTGTTACTATCGCGATACAGTGACTCACCAACATCACTTGTACTCACATGAGATTACCTCTCATGGAATGCGTGCACGTAGCATTCCATACATGGTGGAAGGGTTTTATTTTTTTCCCTTATTCGAACTGAATCGAGTAGTATAGTTAGTTTCATTTCCGATATACACGAAAACGTTCGTGAATCATACAATTTCAATTGTATGACTCACAAACGAATATATGTATGAATAACTTTGATCCGGGATTTCGGTAATAGCCCAAGTTGAGGTGTGCTGTGCACCCTTGAGCTAGTTGCCTGAATAAAATCGGCTGAGTGCCTTAAGCGCACGCCTTAGTAGTCCGGTGAACCTGTAAAGACCTTCACAGACCAATAAGGTAGTCGGTTCGAAAATAAAAATTGTTAATTATCACTAAAGTTGAAATGATATCCTGAGAAGCAGCTGAGTAAAAAAGCTCGTATACATACATATATATATATATATGTATATAGTTAATATATATAAATGAAGGGACGATGAAGAACTATATATGTATATACATATATAGAATTTAGATTTTTTAATTCACTTTTAAATAGCAACAATGAGAAAATCTAAACAAAATATTCTCGTAGTTACATTATTGTTACGTACTAACAATTGTTAACTGCTTTTGTAAACGCAATTAAAGCCTACAATTTATTACCAACAATTATACTGAGAGCTTTTTTACCCCGTTAAATATAAGGTTGTTTTTCCGGTGGCTATTTGATGAACTTTCTCGTGACGGCAACCTTGACGAAGTACATGGCAGCAATTATGTTAAAATATTACAAACAAACCGCTGTTTTGCATTTTCAGTAAAAGTTTTTTCATATTTAAACATTTAATTATGCTTTTTAAAGTCGATGTCTCAAAGGTTCAGAGACTGCATTTAGACACGTGATTTCAAATTCTTTGTAATTAATACTTATGAAGCATTCCTTAATGCCAAGACTGAGGAGTTGGTAACTGAGTCCAATATCTTCCAGGAAATAAAATGTTATAGCTCCGAATGTCTTAGTCACTCATAGAAAATGAGACAGGATCGGACGATCAAATTATCATACTTGGACAACTAACTCATCATAGTCCGATTGCTCGGCCCAATAACTATGGCTTCATATATTGGAGATAGATATAGATCAGCTTGAAGTAGCTATTCGCAAGAAATTACGGGAGATTTGGTTGAATTGAGGGGTTTGTAGGTGGTAAAGCCACGCTGAAGCTATTACTGGTTTCAGCACGAATGGATCAGCTCGCCCGGGGTACTACCACCTGACCCACAGAAAACCGACGTAAAGTAACAGTGCTTGCATTTTTGCGTTCCGTACGGTCAGTGAGAGCGATGGAGGCCCAACTCCCCTGGTGTTGCTAGTGTCTATAGACGGTGGTGATCACTTAACACACACTTAACTTGTTCGTTTACCTCCTATGAGATTAAAAAAATAATAATAATGCAGTGTTCTTGTATGGAAAACCCAAAGCCATCTTTGTATGATTGAGACAGTAAAGTAGAATAGTAAGCCATCTACCGTTTTCAGATTTAAAATAATCTCTAAGAATCTATCTGCGTGTTTAGAAAGCTACTGTTGTAATCTCTTCTCTTTTCTGTGCTTAGCTAGTCTCTTAGGTGAAATTATATGGCAAATATAATACTATTATACAACAAAAAATAATATTTTATCATCTAAATCAATTTAATCTTTATTACAACGCGTTTCTAATTTATTTTTGCTTGTAACTGTGTACGCGTTAAATTTAATATAACAAGTGTTACGGTAAAACATTTTGTGGCCGCGCAGACAGATGGCTGAACGTAGCCTTCTATTGATACAAGGTTCTTAGAATCGAACTAGTAGTGCCAAAGATTAGCTTTTACACACATAGAAATGAAATTTACCTTCTTATGATATAATAATATTACCTATTATAGTAAATTAAAGGAAAATAATTTGATATGGATTTCATTTAGTAAAAGTAATGCCTATAAGCGCAGGGGTAGAAAGACAGATCGCAGTTTCGATTCCCACAAATGACTGAATTTTGTATGGTATATATAATTGTCAGTTCTGTATCTGGGTGTTAAATATCTACATCACTACATATTATAAAATAAAGTCCTCTGTTATGTCTGTCTGTCTGTCTGTTCGCGATATACTCAACAACTACTGAACCGATTTTCATGAGGTTTTCAACACTACATAAAGTGATTCATGAGGAAGGTTTAGGTTCACAATTGGATCAGGTATGTGGCGTTGTCTGCTTCTATTTTTTCTTTATTATCAGTGGCGGTACGACGCCCGCCGTGCCAGCTAGTATATATATAATATATAAGCTTTTACTTACCAGAATATTGATTATAATTGGTTTGGAATCAAACAGCTGTGTATGAAATTATTTATTTATAACACAGAAATACATACGGACAAAAAAACGCAATGTTGTAAATAGGTGTATTTTAATTTGTTAATGATCATGATTAATCGGCACCTAGAACC
The DNA here is from genome assembly GCA_036509395.1 of Antheraea yamamai. Lineage (NCBI taxonomy): Eukaryota > Metazoa > Arthropoda > Insecta > Lepidoptera > Saturniidae > Antheraea > Antheraea yamamai. The sequence continues at coordinate 13,731,959 of AP028448.1, read as the reverse complement.
GCGTAAACTGGTCTTCAATGTCAAAGGGCGTTGACTATTGTAGTGAACAGTCAGAACCTGATTACTAACGATAGCAAAGTAACATTGTGCGGGTGGTTCATTGAACTAACGCAATCGTATCCGTTGAATTGTCAAAATATACTGTTAACGCTGAAACGTTATGATCCGACTCGATGAACCAAAAATAATTGTTACAGCATTTTTTTGAAAAATAACAAATTTGTTTTCTTTATGTTACATTTAATGATAAGATTATAATAATCAAAGAAAAATATTTATAAGAATTAATTTATAAGAAGTAAATATGGTCGACACTATTGATCGACGAGTCTGTTTCTTTTCCATTATTTTATTCCCAATTTATAAATAACGATGAGTTTTAAGTATTAAACGCATTGAAATGCTTTGAAAAAAATTTTATACAAATGTTGCGTTAATATCTGCAATGTTTGAAAAAATATGTTTAGAGGTATAAAAATTAGCAGGAAATTATAATCATACAAATAAACTATACCATATTATTATCTTGTCCTATACAAGCTTAGGCTGGTATTGGCTATTGGCATTATATATAGACCGCGGTCAGCGTAAAATCATTGTCATAAAGTGTGATAATGTGGTCAACCTTCTGGTAACGTTACTGTAATTTCAAGATAATTTATAACATAATAGCACTATTATTTTAGTACCTAACTAATTAATGTTAACTTCTATATAATGTAACATTTTGATTTTTTTCCATGAACAGATAAGTTAATCTTCTTTATATATAAATTTCTTCTGTACGTGTATATGTCACTGAACTTCTCCTAAACGGCTGGATCAATTTTGATGAAATTTCGTGTGCGTGTTCCAGTGGATCCGAGAATGGTTTATGTTCACAATTGGACCCGGTAGGTGGCGCTGCGATTGACTTTTAGGATTTTTTTTATTATCAGGGCAGGACAACGTCCGCCCGGTCCGCTAGTATATATATATAAAATAAAAATGTAAATGTAACGTGTCTGTACTTTTTTAAATTTTTGTGAAAAAAATTGTTGCACGTGTCTCGGAATAAGTAATAATATACATTTCAATCATTTTCGGAAATGTCTGTCTGTCTATCTGTCCTGTCTGTTTGTTTGTTATACACATTACTGCTAAAGTACTGCGTTCACGATAAAATCTCACCAAGAAAATCATAAAGCATCCTCGCATAATGTTACCATTTAGTCTTAGTTCCAATCAATCGGTTCACTCTATTAAAAGTTTTTTGTAATTTTAACGACGACTCGAATAAGTACGAGAGAAAAGTAGATAAGTAAATGGACTTAATACGTGCAGATAATTTTATTAGTCACTGTTTTTTACATTAGGTTCCACGCGGACGGAGTCACTGGCACAGTTAGGATATTATACATGGACTCTAGTAACTACCTTACTGCGAGAAACATATTTTAAACATTAGGTATATTCTGTAAACAAGGAGACATCAATAAAAGCAACTATAGTAGTTAGACGTAATATATAATAACTAGCAGGCCCGGCAGATTTGTCCCGCCCTGATTATAAAAAAAATTATTGACAAATTATATACCAAAACTTTCCTCATGAATCACTTTATCTACTGGTGAAAACCGCAAGAAAATCCGTTTAGTAGTTTTTGAGTTTATCGCGAACAGACAGACAGACAGACGCGGTAGAGGACTTTGTTTTATACTATGTTATGATACAAGTTACTATAAAACTAAATGTTACTAAGTAAGCATAAGTGTATATGTATGTAATTATATACATACAGATATAGTATCGTGTGATATTTAAGGTGACAAACGCTTTGGAATTTACAATTTTGGTCAAGTTCCAATTTGTTTTAACTACGGGACAGAGATCGAAGGTGTTAACTGTAATTATACTACTCGATCAATTCGGAGTCGGTGTCGAAGAAATTACCAAAAGGTAAGCAAATACATGCGACATATATATATATATAATTATTGGTGACACAAAATATAAGGGTAAAGTAAACACAAAAAGTAAATACAATAACATAATAATTCACTCATTCACTCAAGATCAAAATTTATAAAGTAGGCCTGACTTATCATTTTGTAATTGAAGAAATTGTTGATTCACTTTAATTCCATAATCGTATAAAAAAATTAATATCATCTTTTGGTGAATTTAAACCAATCTTCTTCGCATAAAGTAACAAAAAAAAAAACTCGGCGTTGAAATAATTGAAATGTAAATTGAATTATGTATCACATTTTTATCACTTTACTACTTAAATTATCAATTTTTTTAAATGTATTCTTAGCCGTTTTTAAAATCAAATTAATTTTGGCTTCGAGATTTCTAACGAATAAAAATTATTGATAATACTTTTAAAAATGATAAAATTTGGGCGAAAATAAAATGATTGGATGAACATAATTTTACCTTATAATAAATGGGTGTGAAGCCGCGGTCACAGCTAGTGATATTATTCATCTATATGTTAACAGTACCGTACAACTGTACTTTTTCGTTAAATCTAGGGAATTATCCGAACTAGTGCTAACTAATATTATAAATGTAGGAGATATAGAAAATAATATACGGTATCTTTCGATCAGAAAGGCATTATTGTTCACAAGCGATTACAGTTAATGTGTTAAAATATTAATACGAGCGAAGCCGCGGGCAAAAGTTTGTAATACAGCCGAAAAAGCGTCTATGTAATGTAATAATAACAAATGAGGGTTGACGTCTTTATATTTTGTGTTCATCCCGCAGCTACTTTCTTTGTTTGGATTTTATTGGAACTATCGAATCTTGGCGATTTTATTTTTCAAATAATACTATAAGAACAAAGAGCTAACGTGAATGTTCTAACAACGTAGACGTATAAATAAAATTTAAGGGTCTGTTGTTTACTCGAGCAAATCTACCAGACGGCTTAAGCGATTTTGGGGAGACTCGTGCCAGTACGATAAACTTTTTAGAATATTACTTACGCTACATTTTTTTTAGAGTACTTTTTAGAATATTATTTACGTTACATTTTTTTTTGCAGGGGTTAAGTATTAACAATCAAATTTAATAGAGAGTACTTATATCGGTATACATTTTAAAATGTTTACTTAGTAAGGACAAAATTCTAAATAAAAGCCAGACCGTCATAAATCCAGATAAAACAGATAGTTTCCGTGAAAAAGAAAGACAATTTCAAGGGCATAAAGTCATGGGCACCAGTTAGTAATTAATAAAAATGAGAAACAATATTGGTACGTATTAAACTAAGCTAGTAATCGAAAGTTGACCACAATTCATGAATTTTCCAGGTTTCATTAAAAAAGAAAAGACGAACTATTTCCAAAAAAAAATTGTAACACTAAAGCTCGTCAATATCTATTTAACAAAAACGAAGGAAAACGCTTGAGAGATATAGGAGAAAGAGTATTCAACTAACGGTGGGAGTTACTTAGCATACGATGACGTAGTAGGTACACGCCGTAGCACTTTACTACGCAGCACTTCGTTTTGTAGCGCGTAGTTTGTACATTATAGTGGCAATAATTTTATTTTGTATTTAGAGTGATTATTTTCCTTTATCATGTTACATTCTTGAATTTGGATAAACATGAGTACTACAATCTGTATTGACGCACATTATTCAAGAAATTAAATATTTTATCTTTCATATCTCCTTAGTCGTACATAAATATTAGAACAAAGAGTAGCGTAATACATTACTTTATAAATAAAATATTCGTTTGTTATATTTATAACTAGCTGTACCCGCTGCTCAACACGCATTTAAAAAAAATGTATTAAAGTAATATAAAATTGTGAGACCATATCTTAATATATATATTTCTTGTGTGCGTGTGTATGTGACTGAACTCCTCCTAAACGACTGGACCGATTTTGATGAAATTTTTTGTGTGTGTTCGTGGAGATTCGAGAATGGTTTAGATTCACAATTGGACCCGGCAGGTGGCGCTGCGATCGACTTTTAGGATTTTTTTTTGTTTTCAAGGCAGGACAACGTCCGCCCGGTCCGCTAGTACAATTATAGAAATGCTCTTTAAAAACAACTGTAAGTACGACACGCATGCCACTTACAACATGTAACGTATACATTAGATATATAAATACTAAGAGTGTGTCAAACGAGGTTATCAGCAACATATTTGGAACCTTAACCCACCATATAACTACCTCATTGCTCCCTTACACCGTGTAAGGAACTAATGAAACAATGATTTAAAGATATTTTTATGATGATATTGTCAATAAGTAATACGTTTATGGTCTAATATCTTTTTAGAAAGACCCCTTCTATCTTCAAAATTACTATTAATAATTATTATAATATTGAATTGTATACAATAAATAAGCCAACTTCTTGAATTCTTGCATAAATATAAATGATGATATAAAAAGCAGTTTTTAATTTTCAACAATTTAAATAGTGCTTATTGAACTGGATACAATATTCTTGTATGTTACTATGGTTGTTGATATATGTAAACAAAAGCGAGGTAAATAAAACAAAATGGCCGAAAATACAATATAATTCAAATTACATATACAGGTATATAAATTTCAATTATATTTATTCTTGGAATCCAGTACAACGCACATGTTTACAGTGAACAACATATTTTTGCTAAATTTTATGCGGATATAATCGCGGTTAATAGCTAGTCTAAAATGGAATAACCTAAATTACTTCCTATATGGTCAGCTATCTGCCAGTGAAAGTCCCGTGAAAATCGGTCCAGCCGTTTCGGAGATTACCCGGAACAAAGAGACAGACAAACCGACAAAAATTTTAATAATTGCATTTTTGTTATCAGTAGCGTGTATACTTTCATACCCAATTATTAAAATTATGTTATTTCGATATCACATACAGACACTTCATTTTTATTATATGTATAGATTAAAAATTAGATTAATTATAAAATCGGTATTTGTATGCCGTTGTAGAAAAGAAAAACGTTAATACTTTTATTACTTGAATACATAAATTAATATTTTTGGAATTTATATTTATTTGTTGGTGCCTTGGACTTTGTTCTCGTGAGAATAGTTTTCTTTTTCATGGGAACTATATGCTTTATATGAATTAAATACCTAGACGATGTTATTTTTTTTAATTGCGATTATGTCACCAATATTTGACGTCTAGCTGTCTATATACCAGTAAAAATCTCGTTAAAATTGATTCAGCTGTTCCGGATATCAACCCGGATAAACATATAGATAAAAAAACAATTATAAACGCATATTTGGATTGCAATAATGAACCAATAATTATATGAGCTACAATGTTACTCTTACATACATCTTACATAGGATAAACCTATCTCTCGGGGTAGAATTTTTTTTGGATGGAGGGTACCCTATGTCCTTTTCTGTACTTTGACAATGTATATGCAACATTTCATGTAGATCAGTTGAGTAGTTAAGGTATTAAAACGTAACAAACAAAGAAACATTCGTTTTTATAATATTAGTGAGAATATACAGTTCTTGGTATTTATTAATACACTAACCTCTGCCCGTGACTTCGTGGAATACTTACTTTGGGCTAAAGCTGACACGCAGCGAAAGCTCTCAAAAGGAAAAAAAAAACGATTTTGAAACATTTTTCATTGGTGTTCCGCCCCTATTGGTCTTAGCATGATAATATATAGTCTTCCTCGATAAATGAGCTATGTAACAATAAAATAATTTTTCAAATCCGACCCTTCAGCTTTATAATATTAATATAGATTTATATAAAAGAGAAACGACCAATTTTATATAGTTTTATAATACATATATAAATAACGAATCACACCATAGGATACAGTATATAAATTTATGTATATAATGTACTATCCGTACGTCTTAAAAGGCCTAATGGAAAATCGTATGACGGCAGCGCTAGTTCGGAAATACATGCCTTGACCTAGTCGAAACAGGAAGCAAGAAACTGTGGTGACCTGAATAGTGCAGGTTTGTCTTTATGTGAAATAAGAAGTAATATTGGAACCTAAAACTATGTGATTTTCTTACGCTTATTCGAATTTACATATTAATCTCTGTCTAGCTTTCAAATCTTTACGTTTTAAGCCTTTAACTTACTTGTATTTTCTCTTTTTGTCAACACACTCGCAAATTTATAGTTATTAACACTTTGAATATCACGTTGATATAACGTAATAATTAACACTAGCCATTATGCAAATATATATTTATCTAAAGCATGATATCTGTAAGTATTGTTTTTATCGTTGTGTATTTAGTGGCCTAATTTGGAAGAACAAAACGACATAAAATTTTATTACTATTTATAAAGTAACTTTCCCGTGATTCACCTGCCACTGGTAGAATTCGTATTTACGAGATGCCATAAAAAAGTTGAAGCTAAATTAATGTATCATTTAATTTTTTGAAGTTATACTTCTTTTGGCGCGTTAGGGAAAAATGATGAGAGTAAATTTTTACGATGCGCGCGCACACCGTCACGAAAAACCGACACCCTGAAGTTATTATGATGCGCGCGCACATTGTCACGAAAAACCGAAACCCTGAAGTTAGCTATAGTCATCATTTTGTTTCTTTGTATTTGTTGTTTGTATTTCTTTGTATTAAAACTTTCAACGTATTAAAAACCTTTTTTCTATTGTTAGTATCGTTTTTACTACAAACGTAGAATAAAGCGAAAGATAAAATTTTTGAAAAGATTTTTATCTTGTTACGCCAAAGAAGTATAATTTCTAACGCGTGTACATAATTACGCACACACTTTTTTTTTAAAATGTATTTACAGTTTGTGACAGGATCCTAGTCTGTCATGTAGTGGCTTATATATTTTATCCATAATTTTGTGTTATTTGACTCTATATTTTGTAATATTGGTGGCATTTTACGTAATATTTTAATATAATTTTGAGATGCCACATAAACTTCCTGAAAAATTGTAACAAGGGAGCACCATCTTGTTAGGATATTGAAATTATTAGTAGAAACGTGTAATATTGCACCCTGTGTTGTGTAACGGGCTCTACAATGGCAGTAACAATCTGGAAGACTGGTTGATAAAAATAAAACTAAGAAAAGGTGTGCTTGCAACATCGTTTCATCTAGTTGGTAATCAAATTTATCAGTGTTATATATGAGATTCATTAATTATATAGTCGTGTATATAATAAAAGATGGGATTATTATTCCGAAATGTAGTCTAAAGAAGAAGAAATTCTACATTTTTACACATAATTTTAATAAGATTTAAGACAAAAGATATATTTCTTTTGAGCTATTTTCTATGCCACCGTTTTCTCATTATCGAAATTCCTACACGTGTTACGTACTGTCTGCTGAATAAACAAGTAATTTTCTCAGAAACTAATATGTACAAACAAAATGTTTACACGAAATATTCGTTTACACAATGTTAGAGTGCCTTTTATTGTGGTGGGTGAATTGATCTGTTAGGTATGTTAAACAAAGTCGGGAATTTCTTAGAAAATGTATCATAAAGCTGTATTTGCAGTACTAATGTATGTGAACTGTATCTTTATTGTACTCGTAAACCAAAATTGCGGCCTAAAATCTAGTTATTTGAATACACAAATGTCACGACAGTGTGATTGGGTGACTTGTTTCACATAATTTGTATATTCAGGACTTCAGGTTCTACGTTACATTTATTCCAAATTTCAGTGCGATCATTTCAGATATTTAGTCGTGGAATTGTAATATACAGACAGAAGTGCTTTCGCATTTATAATAGTAGTGTCGTAGTATTATCATATTATTTGTAACAAAGAAACAGTACATAGGTATATGATAGATTTAGTGCTAAAAATGATATCCATCACAGAAATTCACCCGCAACCCATCGTTATAATAGTGGCAGTAATTCGTGCCTCGAAGTTTATGATAAGATTTAAAAGTAATGGAAGACAATAAATATGAAAGATATTTTTAAAAATTATAGGTTACTTGTATGTTCAAAATGTGTCTAAATAAATTATTTAAAATAAAAAGTCAAAAAGTAAAGAGTTGGTTAAAACTTATATTAAAAAGTGGCAACCTAATTTATTTTTTGTTAATTTTGCTGCCTTTTATATTTCTATTAATCCAAACATATTAGAAAAATAGTCATCAAGATTGTCTATGGATACATTTAAATCGTATCACTTTCTTTTCCAGTAGTAAAATCAACCCTACTTTATCGGTTATGATTCTATTCGATTCATATACCTTTGGAGACATTTACCTTGCATTTAAAATGTCGATTTATACATATAGTTTTTTAAAGACAAATAATAGGTACTACGTAAATTTACTTCTTTATCCATTCTTGTAAAAAATATCGGGCAATAGCGAGTAATAGCAGAGCGCAACAGAAATAATCAGGACACAACAAAAACCTACACTGATGTCTGATAATGTATTAATCAATGGTCATAAAAAAATTAATTACCATAAGAGATACAGCAATAAAAGGAGAAAAGTAAATTGGTTGAAGATATAAAACAAAAATATATAATACTAGCTGTCACCCGCGGCTCCGTACGCGTTTTTTTTTAATGTATTAAAGAAATGTAAAATTGTAAGTAGGTGTGTACATTACAGAAATGCTTTTTCAAAAACATTTGTAACTACGACACGCACGCCATTTACTGTAACATGTAACGTGTACATTAGATATGTGAATATGAATAGTATATCGAATGGGATGGGATTTATCAACAGCAACATACCTGGAACTTTAACCTACTATATACTAGGGTGGAGTGAAAAAAACTAATTTTTTTTTTCTTAGCCTGGGGGTCAAATTTGTAGCTTATAAAAAACAAAAATTTTTGAAAAAAAAAAAAAAATTTTACTCAACATCTTGAGCCAGCCCACTCATTTTTAAAATTAATTACGAGTAAAAATATTTGGTTGCAAAAAAAAATTTTTTTTTGTCTTTGAATCTCTTAAAACATCTAAGAACTGGCAATTATGATCATTTCCAACTCAAATTTTATTCTAGTGCCCTAAAGAGGAATGGTACTTTTTGGGATTTTTTTTTTAAATTAAAACAATAGTCACAAAAATTTTTTTTTAACTTGTGATTTTTAATTGGCATAAAAGAGGATACTCTGAAGTTTCTAGAACGCCTTCAAAAATTTTTTTTTTGCAACCAAATATTTTTACTCGTAATTAGTTTTAAAAATGAGTGGGCTGGCTCAAGATGTTGAGTAAAATTTTTTTTTTTTTTTCAAAAATTTTTGTTTTTTATAAGCTACAAATTTGACCCCCAGGCTAAGAAAAAAAAAAAATTTGTTTTTTTCACTCCACCCTACTATATACCACCCTCAGTGCTCACTAACACTATATAAGAAAATAATGAAAATTTTAAACTATACATTATCGAACAATATGTGTTAAATTTTTTATTATATAGATATAACATGCCCATATTGCCGATATCATTGTGTTATTCTTATACGTTGCTATAATCACTGAGTTATGTAGATGCAAACGCGGTAAATAAAACAAAATGGCCGCCAAATTGAACAAAATGATAGTATAATTCAAATTTCATACATTTATTCTTGGAGTCGAGTACAGCGCACGTCTCACGCGCTTGTTTACAGTAAACAAATTATTTTTGATCAATTTCACACGAACGAATGCACAGGTAACAGTTCATCACTACATAGTGTAAAACAAAGTCCTCTGGTCTGTCTCTTTATCTGTTCGCGATAAAATCAAAAACTACAGAACAAATTTTCATGCTGTTTTCACCAGTAGGTAGAACGGTTTATGGGGAAGGTTTAGGTATAATTTGTCAAGGTTTTCTTTTTATTATCAGAGTGGGACAACGTCTGCCGAGCCCGCTAGCTTAAAATAAAATAGTTTATTAGTTAGTTATCTGCCAGTGAAAGTCCCGCGAAAATCAGTTCAAGCATTTCGGATATTCCACTGCGGCCGAAGGCGAATAAAAACCTAAATTACTTTTTGTGAGGTCTGCTATCTACCAGTGAATATCCCGTGAAAATCAGTCCAACCATTTTGGAAATAGCAATGCGGACGAAGTCGCGGACAAATAAAATAGAATATGTCAACTACTATAATTTCGGCTATCTGCCAGTAAAATTCCCGTTAAAATAGGTCCAGCCCTTTTGAAGATTAGCCTGAGCAAACAAACAAAGAGACAAAATACATATAATAATATAAAAATACCGACCGAATAAAAAACATTTTTTTTGTTATTTGTAACTATATCCATTCACCAAAAAGTTATTATCTGTTTTTACATACACACGCTTTATTTTTATAATACGTAATAGATAGCAAATAAAAAATTGGAAGCATAACTAACGTAGAATATTTTTTTTAATAGGAACACAAAATAATCTTTGAAAATGATTGCGATAGAAACTTAACACGTTACCATGGCAACGAATATAATACTAACGATAACACGCAGCGAAAGCAATCAAAACGACAAAAAATGCCCGATTTTGAAACATTCTTCATTGGCGCTCCACTCCTATATAGCCTAAAGCCTTCCTCAATAAATGATCGGACCAGTGATTAGCGCGTTCAACCAAACAACAAACTCTTCAGCTTTGTATATTAGTATAGATGAGATTAATACATTCCAATATTGTTTCATTGTGAATTTTAATATATCTAAGTGTTTTACAGGAAGATTTCATACCGTCTGTTTTAGTATAAATCGCTACTACTAGACGGCGTGGCAGCTCATCAACTTTCAATCCTGTTTTACTGATAACTATACAAATTGTATATATAGATAATGAAATACTGAGTATATAAAAAATCTGTTTTACTCATAAATTTATTATTTATGGAGTACATATCGAACTATGATAATTACGACAAACTGTAATAGCACCACAAACTAAAAAAACACATAAGTCGCGGACGGAACTAATGAAATCGAAATTATTTGTAGATATATTTCTAATACAATTTTCTATTTCGAAATATTTATACATATTTTACGAAATTATGTTTAAATATATTTTTGCATTGTGAACGAAGAGGGAAGTAGAAAATGAAATGTAATCAACCTATTAAGTTAAATTCACGACGCTCTTATAGTAAATTGGCCATTCTGTGAGTGTTCCGTCGAGTCGTGTCCATAGCAACCCTGCTTACATTTTACTCGAGAATGAGCTGCTAAATTGAGTGTTATCTTGTATTCAACATTAACTTTAATAAGAGAGATATTAATTAACGGTATCCTTGAGATCAGGGCTGTGTCTAACACGCGTTAGATGTTATGATTCGAGATAAGCTTATGTCGTAATAGTAGTGATTGTATGAGTTTTATTTTTATTTTGACAGCTTATTTTTGAAGTGAAAGCTTGTTTAGCAACGTTGAGCGATTTTTAAAGTTTATTTTTTGGTTGGGAAAACTTACGGAGGCGCGTCACCATTGACCACGACATGCTCGTGACGTATTGCGCTTGCGTCAGACTAGCGACGCGTGTACATGTAATATTGATATTTTGTATTGAGCTTGTGCGGACTGCATCATTAGTTTGTTTAAATAATAAACTGTATAGCAATGTATATAATAATTGCTCGGAGTGGCCATTATTTTTGTTATTTATGAGAAATAAGTATGTTATTTTTATAAATTGTAGAGATATTTATTAAATAAAAACAATAAAATGTAAGAACGTATATAATTAATTGTCTCGGAAATTACGACAAAGAAAACAGATTCAGTTTAAAATCGAGTATTTAAATTGCTTAATTTAAAATGTTTTATGAAATACGAAGGACTTTTCTCTCGTACTTAAGTCGCGTCGTTATTAAAATTACAATAACTTTTGATAGAGTGAATCGATTTTAATGAAACTAAGACTAAATGTTACTCGAGGTTATGTTTTATTATTTTCTTGGTGAGGTTGTATCGTGAACGCAGTACTTTAGCAGTCATATTCAAACATATAGACAAAAAGAAATTTCTAAAAATGATTTAAATGTATTTTATTACTTAATAGCAGGCACGGCAGACGTTGTCCCGCCCTGATTATAAAAAAATCCTGGACAAATTATATACCAAAACGTTCCTCGTCAATCACTTTATCGACTGGTAAAAACCGCATAAATATCCATTCAGTAGTTTTTGAGTTTATCGCGAACAGACAGACAGACAGACGCGGTAGGGGACTTTCTTTTATACTATGTAATAATGTAATGATAATGATTCCAAGACACCATTTTTTTTTCATAAGAATCTAAAAAGTACAGACACGTTAGATTTACATTCTTATTATATGTGTAGATACGCATTTCAATCATCTCGAGATTATTATGATCAACTCGTTCTATTTTCATCTCGCCACACCGAGTGGGTATCTTTTTAATCAGAAACTCATTATTTTTCTCGTCTCTATTATTGGCAGTGTTGAAATGAAAGTCCCCTTTGACTTCGATAAGTACTGAGTAGACACGGCTAGATAATTAAAGAGCACTTTTTGTACCAATGGCAATGGGAATACTGTAAATTGGATACGCAGAACTCTATTTATAAAATATATCCATTTCATTATATCGTAGTATTATTATTTTATAGTGTATTATGGCCAACATGCGATGCAATGACTCTTTCCTTTTTCTTTGTTTTATTCGGTAGATATTGAGGAGATCTAGTGTTATCTATACTAATTTCATAAAGATGTAAAGTTTCTGAGGTTGTAGGGGATAATATCTAGATCTATGAAGCCGATTTTGAAAATTCTTTCATCAATAGAAAGCCACGTTATCTGTGAGTTTCATAGGCTATATATTAACCCGAAAAATGAAAAGACTTTTGTGGTAGTTGAATTTGCAAAGTAAGTAGGAGAAAAAACGGTCGAACGAAAACATTTCTTACGGACGCTGCCTTAACGATGAAAGATATATGATTGAGTTCTAGAGAAAAGTTGTAAAACTTGATAATGCCCACAAAAATGTCAGCGACAGCATTCGTGTTATTACAAAAAAGTTAAATACCTATTAAATACTTGGTTTAAAAAAGTTTCCTAATAAATGCACCGCGCTCGCCCGAGGCAAGTTCGTGTTATCCTTTTTCACAAGTCTAAACTAACGTAACCAAAGCGAGACAAAAGAACAAGATGGCGACCGCGGTGCATTTAATATGAGACCTTTTCAATACGTATTTATCTTTTTTGTAATAACACCGCATATGTCTAACTTTTATATTTAGGTCACGAAAAGTAGTTTTTTATATTAAAAATAATAATTTAAATCGTTAAGTGATGTTTATTGGTCATATTATTAACAACTATTATGATTTTTTATATATCTTAATAACTGAGCCACAGCAACGCGTGGCCGGGTCAGCTAGTCAATAAATAATTTAGGAATCAGTTAGAATTTTTTTCATATATTCTAACACGCATATATTTTATTTTGTTGTCCGAAAGCGCCAAAATAGTTGCAAATGAAGGTATTGATAAGATTGTTTGTTGTGAAGTTTCCAATAGTTTTTTTATAAGTTTTTCGTATAAATTGGTTTAAGTTGCATTGAAATTTCAAAGCAAAATGTATTATTGATTGCTTAATCATTTTAATTATTCTTTTTCGGGAAATTTTCAATAATAATTATGGCCGAATGTTAATGATTTTTGAATGAATTGCCAATGGGCAAACACTGATTGGTATAATGTAATTAAGTAAAGTATAATTAAAATAAAAAAATATGTAATATTAACATGCAATAAAATATAAAATGAAATTGATTTAATATTAAACAGAAAGATTAATTAATAAATATCTAAAATATGTTTTCTATTCTAGTTAATGAATACATAAGAAATTCAGCTGGAGATGGGAATTTATTTCAGAGGATTTAATGAATGCGCGTCTTGCAAAATATGTAATAACTAACAAAAGAAAGATTATGAGTTGTATAAAATTATAATAAAACAGAGAAACATGCCGGGCCTTTGTTTCTTTACGCCAGGTAAATTGTAAATTCACTTACAAAAATAATGAACTCCGGTCTCCAAAAATTGTATACATTAGGATTTTTTATGAAGATAACCGGAGGTATCCGGCTTTTATAGACTGTATAATAAAATGCAAATATTATTTCACAAATATCATGTTGGAATTAATTAAATAATTTTATTTTTAGGTTTGAGTCCTTGCGACTGAATCTAGACTAGACTAGATTTGATATTTTCTGAGATGGTAAAACACGTCAAACTTAGAGAGACTTATTACCTCTCATGTGCAGATGCCGGAACACACCAACAGGTACTTGATGATGGATTTTCAACTTCAGGGTGGTAGCTAGCAGCCAGACGGGCTAAGAAAATCCCTACTACCATGGTGTCATCAGGATGTTTTCCTTCATCGAGCTCTCCGGCCTATTGTGTGAATTGGAACCTATTTCTTTCGGTGCAATATCCCAACACGTATCACTGAATTCTCATTATGGCGTCTGTCTATCAAATTTCATGTTAAACCGTCAGACTGTATAGGAGCTTAATAATCTCAGTTATGTAACCCACGTCCATTTATATATTTGGTTGAGTAACCAAACATCAGTATGTTTATACAGGATTTTGGGATAATTTATGTTATCTTTATACTGAGCAAGGCCTTTCGTAAGCAATTAAGCATATATTTATGCAAACTGTTTATGTTGAGTGTACAGGGACTTATTTCATACATATGTATGAGAAACAAAACGATTTTCTCATATTTTTGGTTTGATCCCGCGGGTTGGCTTTAGTGTGGTTTACGTATCCCTTTTGTGGTTAATGTTATTCATGTAGGTGTAAAATTGTTGGAATATATAGAACAAGCGAAATTTTTATCTATATATTAGACTAGCTGTGCCCGCGACTTCGGCTACGTGGAACCTTATGTAAAAAACAGTGATTAAAAAAGTCATCGGAATGTATTAAGTTCATTTACTTATCTACTTTTCTCTCGTACTTACGCCGCGTCGTCATTAAAATTACAGTAACTTTTGATAGAGTGGACCGATTTTAATGCAACAAACACAGAGTTACTCCCGAGGATATGCTTCATTTTCTTGCTGAGGGTTTATTGTGAACCCAGTACATTAGCAGTGATGCGTGTTCATACAAACAGATAGACAGACATTTCTAAAAATGATTGAAATGTATTCTATTACTTATTCCTAGACACCTGCAACAATATTTTTCTCGAAAATCAATAAAGTACACACTTTAAATTTATATACTTATTACTAGCGGACCGGGCGGACGTTGTCCTGCCTTGAAAACAAAAAAATCCTAAAAGTCGACCGCAGCGCCACCTACCGGGTCCAATTGTGAATCTAAACCATTCTCGGATCCACTCGAACACGCACACAAAATTTCATCAAAATCGGTCCAGTCGTTTAGGAGGAGTTCAGTCACATACACACGCACACAAGAAATATATATATTAAGATATGTATAGATTGATTGATATATATACTGTAATTGTATATACATATTTGTCCGTTGCTTGTCTGACGCTATTAAGTGAAAATGTAATGTGATTTTAAATGTATATCTTTTTATACACGACTGTTACAAATTGGAGTGATTTTTACATGAAACTATGTCTTTGCATTAATGTCTTGAAAATTTCTTAAAAAAAAACAATTTTGATATATCTTCTCTAGGAGTTTTTTTTGGTTTATTATCAAGTAGTTGTTTTAGATTTTTATTCATATTGGGGTATTTATCACCATATGGTGTGATGTTGGTAGAATTCTGAAATTCTGAATCCTTTTTTTATATCATAGGAGGCAAACAAACATGTGGGTCACCTGATGGTAAGTGATCACCACCGTCCATAGACACTTGAAACACCAAGGGAATCGCAAGTGCTTTGCCAGGCTGTGTTTGGGAGAGGGGGAGTGGGAGGGGGGAGAGGGAGGTGGGCCTCCGGCGGTCTCACTGGTCGAACTAAACGCAACAATATGAGCACTATTACTTCACGTCGGTGTTTCTGTGACAGGGTGGTAGTATACCGGACGAGCCGACCAATTCATGCTGAAACCAGTAATAGCTTCAGCGTGGCTCTACCACCTGCAAACTGAGTCAGTGAAGGAAAATACCGTGAAAACCATACCATGTTGGTAGTGTTTCTTATAAGGTCGCCTGGCTAACTACTATCCTCAAGTTGATCTGTCGCCAAGCAGCCGTTGATGGTTTCCGGCAGCTACACTTGTGAACCAGTTCCTGTCTAGGTTTGGAGAGTTTATCATCGCAGATCACGTCGTTATTTAACCTTAGATGCGATTGTGGTAACACATTGAAAAACCAGTACCGTGTTATTACAAAAAAGTTAAATACGTATTGAATACTTGCTTTAAAAAAGTTTGGATACTTACGTATTAAATGCACCGCGCTCGTCGACGGCTGGCGCAGCAAGATCGTGCTATCCTTTTTCGCATGTCTAACCTAACCTAACCAAACAGATATAAAATAGCAAGATTTCGAACGTTCGGCGAGCGCGGTGTATTTAATACGTAAGTACCCAAACTTTTATAAAGCAAGTATTCAATACGTATTTAACTTTTTTTGTAATAACACACATAAAGTATAAAGTCTCGTAATCATAATTAATATTACAAATGCGCATGTGTGTTTGTTTGTTTGCTTCACTTGCACTCCTTAACTACTCAACCTACTACCATCTACTACTCATAGCACTATCATGATGCATACACGTTGTTGGAGGTATAGAAAGGGACATAAAGTGCCCTATTCATCCAGAAAAAGAGTACTGTTTCCAAGAATAGATCAGACCTAGATTAAAGCGAGCGAAGCCGCGGGCAAAAGCTAGTTTTTTTATAAAACGATGTTTGTTCATTCAATTTGTAAATTCATACGGACATAACAATTTTATTTGTACTTACACCTCGTTTATAGCCTTTAAAGCTAGCAAATATGGAAACGATATTGTTTTTACGGTTCGCGGGATGTAGTTTCTGAGCTCGCATTGGCTTTTAACGACATTGTTAACCCATTCCGTTAGGTATTGATGGACGGTCTTATTATCTCACTAGAAACAATTACTTCTAATTTCAGTGTTAGCTATATTTCAAATTAGATTATTCAAAATTCTACTAGTACTGGAATAATGGAGGTAAATTCGTTATCGCCATCATCAGCCTGTAGGAGACCCACTGCAGGGTCATAGGCATCTTCCCGAATGAAAGTATGAGCGTAATCACCACGTCAACCCACGAAGTATTGGCGGTTTCAAACTCTGAGACATCCACAGTTCTGTTTTCCCACATACAGTGGTACTGCAAGAACAGTTATCAAGTTCAGGTTCTCTCCCCAGTCTGCCTGTCTATAGTCATATAGGTCACCTTCCACCGGTTGGACCGTTGGGGCGGCTCTACAAGGTTGATTAGCATTGTACGATCCCTTGCCGCCCCAACAATTACGGTCTGTCGGTACACCGTGGGGTTTTAGTCCGTGCCAGTCGGACATAACCCACCCTCCCCCCGGGAAGGTAGCGTATCCATAAGGGATTTCGCCACGTTAATAAAAAAAAGGTTCAGGTTCCCTCACTATGTTTTCCTTCACCGTCAGCCGATAGTGTTAACAATTGAAATGAGTAAATGTAGAAGAATTTCGAAAAATTCGTTGCTATATTTCGGGGTTCGAACCTGCGGACATCGGATTGATATTCCACCGGTCAAACCACTAGATCACCACGACTTAAATTCGTTATACTTGTTGTCCAAAGGCATATAAATTAGTATTTATTCCTTACTGAATAGGTACAGGAAGAATTAATGACTATAGTAAGTGCTCTTTGCTGAAAGAGTCTCGAGTGCCCTTAAAGCGCTTTCATTCTGCTTACTATGGCTGTGTAGAGTATTGTTGCGTTATGATGCCTCGTATAGAATATACTTAGTCTGGCCATAAATACTGTTACAATTAAAAATAAACAAAATATTACATTTGAATTTGGAATCTGCCATTTTTATATGATTATTCATTGAGTTTTCTTATTTTGGCGCCAATACATTGTACAATATTTTGCGATATTAAAATGGAGTGAGGTGATAAAGAGAAACGAATCGCTGTAATTGCATTACACAAAGTAGGTATGGAGCCAAATGCAATATTTAAAACTCCCCATACGCTTGGTATTAGTAAAATGTTTGTCTACTGGGCTATTAATAGGTACAATGAGACCTCCTCTGTTTGTGACAGAAAAATATCTGACCATCCACGTAGTGTTCGTACGAAAAAGGTGGTCAAAGCAGTAAGGGAAAGAATTCAAAGAAATCCTGTCCGAAAGCAAAAGATTTTATTTCGGGAGATGAAGATAGCATCTAGAACCATGTCGCGTATTTTAAAAAATGACTAAGGACTTGCAACCTATAAGAGACGTACTGGTCATTTCTTAACTGATAATTAAAAAAAAATAGGGTGGTAAAATCGGAACACCTACTGAAGCGGTACGTAAAGGGAGGTCACAGAAAAATTTTGTTTACGGATGAGAATTTTTTTATAATTGAGCAACATTTTAACAAACAAAATGACCGTATTTATACTCAAAGCTCTAAGGAAGCTTCCCAATTAGTCGACAGAGTGCAACGTGGGCACTATCCGACTTCAGTGATGGTTTGGTGGGGTATTAGCTATAAAGAAGTGACTGAGCCATACTTTTGTGGAAAAGGTATCAAAACATCGGCACAAGTGTATCAAGATACCATTCTTAAGAAGGTAGTGAAGCCCCTTAACAACACCATGTTCAAAAACCAAGACTGGTCCTTCCAGCAAGACTCGGCGCCGGGTCATAAAGCTCAGTCTACGCAGTCTTGGTTGGAAACGAACGTTTTGGACTTCATCAGAGCTGAAGACTGGCCGTCGTCTAGTCCCGATCTTAATCCGCTGGATTATGATTTATGATCAGTTTTAGAAAGTACGGCTTACTATAAACGCGATGATAATTTGGAGCCTCTAAAACAATCCGTACGATTGGCAGTGAAGAATTTTCCCATAGAAAGAGTGCGTGCTTCTATTGATAACTGGCCTCAACTTTTAAAGGACTGTATCGCAGCCAATGGAGACCACTTCGAATAAGCTTTTTATATTTTAAATTCTTTTATATTTATGTATTAAACTAACACACTGTAAAAGTAATAAATGTTATTTGCAATAGAAAATATTTTTTTCTTGGTTTCAGTATTTATCACAAGACTAGTTATATGCGTGTATACATGGCTCATATCGCCATTTATTATCAATCGCTTGAAATTTTATCGTTGTAACTCTGATAGATTCTTCGGATAAGGCCCTCCCTTAAAATAAAAACGCGTTGGTAAATGCCGTATGTAGGTACAGTAGGACAAGTGTACAAGCGTTATTTAAGGTATCAGAATGTACTTGTAATCATTCATATGCAGTATAAACTAAGTATTAACTTAGACCTTGGTGTGTTTCAATAGAAAACTTTATAACAATAAAATAAAGCCTAGTGCCACCTAGAGGCGAGATATAGTATAATAGAGAGCATGAATCTTTAGTTCAACATTTGTCGATTTCAGATATAACAATATTCATTTTATTTATGTAAAGAACTGTTTAGAATATTTCAAAAAGTATAGAGAGATAAGTATTTATTTTATATGCACATAATTAATAATGATAATAAAAGAGAAACAACAAAACAATTTCTTAAGTGTTTAAGTTTCATTATAATGTTTTTCTTCTTCGTAATCTGATTATACTTATCACTAATTACATTCTGCTTGATGAATTTACGCGAATTCTCCAAAATACATTGATCCGACGATTCATTACTTCGTCCTTATTGACTTTGCACTTACTAAGGTTCTATTTTAAAAGACTAGAATCAACTAAAACTAGTTTAACAAATATATATACGTTATATAATTCTTCGCATCGTACGAGAAAAGGTTTTTAAGCAAGGACTACAAGTTGTACAAAAGCAGATCTCAGATAAGGATTATTTTAAAACTATGTAATTACATATGTACAATGTACATGTTAATTTAATATGTTACACACATTTATTCCCTCTATGAAATGCTTTACTTTATTCATTACCTATAACTTTTTTACTATAATCCAGTAATCCAAACATTCCAATAATCCGGCACCCTCCGGTTTTTAATAGTGCCGGATTAGTGAGATTCTACTGTATATGTAATGAAAATAAATTTCTAGAAGACTCAATCACGTCAAAGCTGCAACTTATGGGCATAAAACTAACATGATTTGATGTGGGATTCGTCGTAGATAGTTTTAGTTTACTTATTCTTTGGATTTTATTGACCTTCTGTCATATTTTTTATGTCCAATAAAGTGGGAATCAGCTACTTTGTACATGTGCCATTTAGTTAGTAAAACTCGATGAATTCGTTCAAATTTTCTACATATTTATGTCTGGGAATATATTAGTTCCAGACGATTTAACGATTACCCATTCAGATTTTCTTATTTATAATCATCTCAGAATAATCTGTCTATATTTGTATGTTCTACCATAGAGGTTCAGTGAACACGTCCAGATATTTATATTGTTTAGTGGGTGTTAACGTGTGGGTCTAAATATAGGATACCGATAAGCGCTTTAAGACAGTCTTTCAACCTAGGTGTATTAAGGTATCATCATTATATATTAATACGTGAAGCCAAAACTTTGTATCCCTTTTTAAGTGAATTGCGTGAATGGATGAACGTGAAATTTGGCATAGTTAAAGTTTATATGGAGGAGAAGTGCAGAAAGCTATTTATTTTATATAAAATGCATTAGAAATACATTAAATTGATTAAAATATGCATTACTCACACTACTGCTTCAATTTTACACAACATATACACACATATAAATGAAAGACTTATTGACATCAGTCATTTTAGTTTTACGTTCCAATTACGTTTTCAATATTTTTAACATGACTGACGTTACATGCCTTTGAAATCAAC
Organism: Antheraea yamamai; assembly: GCA_036509395.1. Taxonomy (NCBI): domain Eukaryota; kingdom Metazoa; phylum Arthropoda; class Insecta; order Lepidoptera; family Saturniidae; genus Antheraea; species Antheraea yamamai. The sequence continues at coordinate 13,711,008 of AP028448.1, read as the reverse complement.
TGGTCACACTGTAGGTTAATTTCATAATAATATAATATGTAAATGCATAATATACATTAATAATTAATTGATAAATAATTTATCTTTAGTAAATTTATGGAACCACTGAAATAATTATTATTCGCTTTGGTCTTATTGAATGTCAAAATTTTTAGGTGACAGGACTGCTTTCACTTCATGTTGTCATATTTGATTGGGGAGTTTTTGGCGGGATTTGGGCTGTCATGTAGTGGATTTTATATTTTATTCATAATCTTGTGTTACTTGTCTCTATATTGTGTAAAATTGGTGGTATTTTGTGTAATATGGTTTGTTTATTGTGCATAAGTGAAGTGAATGGAAAATAATACCACTGACCATGAATTCTGAGATGCCACAAAAACTCCATGGAAAGTTCTAACAAGAGAGCCACCATCTTGTTAGAACTTTGAATTAACTACTTGACAATGGAAATTAACAAACACTCCGAAAATTAACAAACACTCTGGGTGAGAGAAGCGAAATAACTCAGATAAAGAAGATGGTACGCTATTTATACACTTTATATTAACTTGGACACGGAAGAAAATTGGTTAAAGGATATATAAGAAAAACCTATATTGACAACTTCAGAATTGGCAGTATGGATTAATTCCTTCGCCTGTCCTATTGGACGAATATTATTACTACTACTACTCATGTTGTCATAAGAGTAAAGCAATATTACCAAAGTCAATGTCAATATTTTAATGTTTAGTATATTTATATGGTGAACTCACTTCAAATGATGATTCTATAAAAAATACTATGTAAAATCAAAATAAGAAAATTTGTTTTGTCATGAAAGTGATCTATGACTTAGATCTCCGCGGTTACAATGATGCAGTTCAACCCGATGTAGCAATTATATTTGGTACAGTTGATGATGATTTTGAACAAAAATGAATTCATTTTCAAAAGTTAATGGTAGTATTAAAACATCTTTGTTTTGGATTCATCATTTGATTCTATTGTGTATCCATTACTTTTTCAAACGAAGATACTGGGCATATCACTATTTCTCATAATCTACAGACTACATTTAATTCAATATCATCCAGAAACACCACTCATGCACCCATGGTGTCGTGTAAAATTAATTCAAAACTGTGTCGTAAGTTGCGATAAAATTCTTTATTTTCCTGAAGTTATTTTTACTTAGAATTTGAGAGCCTTACAAACTTATGTAAACGCCTGTTTTTTATTTCAAATTTATAATTAATTTCAATTTTCATTATTTTAATATTTATATAATTAAAAAAAAAAGTGGCAAATAACTGAGTAGCCATGATGAAAACTTTTGATTATAGATTATTGACAAAAGAACCCCAATAAAATTCAAACTTTAACAAAATCAATGAACTATGGTCGAATGTCGACCACTGGGCGCCCACTAGTTTAATAGAAAATAGCCTATAGCCTCGTTTTGGTATACGAGTACATTATCTTGCTTCATGGAATACATAGACTTTGTTCGTTTGACCTATAGGCCCATCATCAATCGATTGTTGATGCCGTTATCTAAATATTTGTAACGATGATGGCTCACTGGTTAGCCCGTTCGGACACTGTGTTGGTCGATGTAGGTTCGAAACCTTGTAGATGAGCTGGAGTTTTTGGTAAAGTCAAATATCGTGATGAGACACGATAAAGGCTAGTCACCTATAAAGCAATCATTTTAAATATAAAAAAAGATGTTATGAACAAATAAGTGGTCCTAGTTTTGAAAATTTTATTTTAAACATTGGAATGTCTTATCGCATATGGGTATAATTAATACACGGACTCGTTTTTTGAACTTTGAAACAAACTTATTATTAATTGAAATGGAACATCATGTATGTTTAAAAGTAAATTATATATAACGTTGTCTCTTTCTAACGCCACTAGGTTTATATCTGTCTTTTCTTTCTTGACTAAATTCGAACATCTTGTCATAATAGTTCCCCTGTAATTTTACCTTTTATCGTTCTTTTCACGTAGATACATGTTGATTTAAGATGAAAATGAATTGGTTTCTGCATAAAGATTTACACAATAAATATAAAAGTTACAAAGCAAGTAAAAAGTATTTATTTATTATACGTATAGATATAGACTTATATATATAGATATATAGATTTATATACTGTCCATAGCGATGTTGTCTTCACGAAATTGCTTCGAAAATATAGGTTGTTTGTTTTAATGATACTGTATAAAGAAAAAAATTGTTTGAACATATTGTACATACACGGCTATATGAGACAAATTATATCATAAATATACGTGAAATGCATTCTATGGTAGAATTACGTAATTCTACAGCGTCATTTTTATAAGGTCCAATAATTGACTTGTATTTCATTTACTTTAATTACAATTTGATTTGTAAATTGCACACAAAACACTTTAGCATATATAACAAGCTCCGGCAAAATTCATATGAAGCTCGAGTCGAAATTCGTCATGGCGTAGATATAAAAAAATAGTCATTTATATGCATATTTTTAATCGAAAAAGTTATAACAGAAGATGAATCTCAAGAATATAATGTACTACGTGCGAATTCGCGGTTGTAAGGCAATTGCTTGAGAATTTATTTTACGAGACAACGTAATAAGAGGCTAACGTTTTTCGATTGACAGGGGTCCCCTGACGGCACATCTTTTTTCTGTTATTTAATTCTACTTCCTTAATTTGGTTATAGTGCAGTGAGAACCATTGTGCACACTTATTAAAGCTAGATTCCAGGGATGTGGAATTGTGATAAAGAATCCTGTGGTAATATCGGCTCAAACGTAATTATTCAATCGATAGCTTTTATATTTGGAAATTTATATATACCTATTAATTCTTATTAATATAATTAAAGAAAATATATTTAGAACGATTTATTCCACATAGTTTAAAAATGATTGTCAGTCTGCAAACATTCGCAAGACATTAGTTACAAGTACAGACCACTGTACCTTTTAACTTTGTTTTTTATTTTCAAAATATGTATTTATTATTTATAATCTAGTCCTCGTGAAAATAATTTTGTTGTTTCATGGAAACGATTGATTCTAACTTGGTTAATTGTTGACTAACGTTTATTTTTTTAATTGTAAATTTAATCAAGTATTGTACTGATTTATGTTTCCTTTATTAAAATTTGTCATTACTGCTCAGTTTTCATAGAACGTCGAAATGTGTGAGAAGTTCTCCATTCACTTGTAGAAGTTTCATCAAAGTCTGTCTACCCGTTTCGGAGATTAACTTGAAAACCTCCGCAACTTTAATTTTAGCTATACTTATTTCTCCAATTTCCCTATGGTCTAGAACTAACTATATGGTTTAAATATGACCAATTAGAGTTTATGACACAGCGGTAGACCGTTTTATTGGCACGATAAAGGTCTGCCGAAAATTTGAATTTAATTTGTTTGTTCGGTTTTCCTGCGTCGCATCCTGTTTTTGACATTTGCCGGCTTGTTGGAGAACAAATGTTGAACTTTAATTATAACGCGCCAACATTGCCAATTAAACAGACCCTTAGTTTGCAAGTTATTAATCTAATAAACAACCGTGTTTATCTAATTTACGTTATGTATTCGGCTTTTCGGTTTCAAATTGCCTGTATTTAGTAACTCCGTTCGAACGTAATTTATTTTTCAATTATTATGCTCTAGACACTATCTGAGTCCTTGCATTTCAAAATGAGTTAAATCCAATTTTAGTCGTTCCTAATAGTTTTCGTTATTTTCCAAATCTTCAAATTTTGTACATGTATTATTTAAAAATAAAAAAATACGTGCGTGTATCAGTGTACACACGTAAGAAGTGAAACTTCTTTATGACATCATTTTTCGAAAAATGACCTACTACTACTATATTCTATCTAATCTACTTCGATCTAATACTACTATATGTACAACTTTACAGAAAAAAAAAACGAAATCTGATCATTGTGAGCGCACCTTTAGAAATAAACATGGCGCGTAACGGAAAAATGTATAGAAATTAAGATGGCGCGTAACCGAAAAACGTTACATACGTTTTTACATGCTCTAAAATTCCTCCCTACGTCGATAAAGAAGTTTCACTTCAAAAATTAATAACCTTATTAACGGCAAAATTTGAACTTCGTTCTCGGTGTATAAAAACTGGAAATCTTAAAAAAAATTATAAATAAATGTTATATGAACGACTAAAATTGGATTTAGTTCATTTGGAAATGTAACGATACATTTGTTAATGTTTCGGTTTTTATTGGAAGCGTAATTTAGTATATGTTAGCTGCACTAACGAAGGAAATTGAACCAAATCATCCCTTTACACTACGACCATGTAATAAAAAAAATGGCCAGTGAACAGCTCGACGTTCGACGACTGACGAACCACAGAGTACGTTATATAAATGACGAACGACGACGACTGCACATTCTAGTCGCTTTCTCAGCGCTCTACTCCGAAAACGGTTGATTTTACAGAAAAATGCAAGAGACATGTTTGTACATAATTTTACTAGGAACAATTTTTATAATGATCGCTATTGACCTCTGAGCAATAGGTCGCGAGATATTTACGAAAAACTTTTTTGTGAACTTTTGACCTTTATAACTTTTTTAGCCGGCACGATATCTATGTCGATTTTTCACATCTTCATTACAACACCGTAAAATAAAGGTATATAGAAAAATCCATCTCACTAGGAATTTTTCTGCAGATAAAACCTAAAATAACTGAACTATTTGTAGATATTTTTATTATACAGTAAAAATAATTGAAATCTAAGATTTTCAAACTTTTTGTACTGTATTTTAATTACTTAGTTTAATTTTCCTATATAGTACTTTGTCAGTGTTATAACAATTTATAATGTGACGTCATGAATTTCATTAATATAAATTGCACGGACCCCTAACAAGTTCATAGGTATCTCATATGTCAAGGTCATAGGTATGGAAGGTGGATAAGGATAATACATGTAATTTGGGTGTAATCGGAATTCTTCGAGAAGGTTGAACTGCAATTTATCGAATGTTATATTTTCAAGTGTTTACTGCTTCGTAGTAACTATATCGACAAGCTGATTATTAAGTAATTTTATAAATTCGAATGTGAGTTTGTCTGTTACACTTCCAAGCCTTAATCGTACTTAGAGGATAGTCATGTAAATTTATATATTGTCAAGGATACAGAAAAATACTTTCATGTAGAAAAGAAGTACTGTAAGATACGTAACTTAAATATAAACTAATGCGAGTGAAGTAGCGAGCGAAAGTTAGTTATTTATAATTAAAAACAAAAACCTAATTCGTTTATTTTCATATCTTCTGTTATTTTTTATTCACAAACGTTATCACTAGATATTATAAAACAAAGATCTCTGCCGCGTCTGTCTGTTTGTTCGCGATAAACTCAAAAACTACTAAACGGATTTTTATGTGGTTTTCACCAGTAGATAAAGTGACTCATGAGGAAGGTTTAGGTGTATAATTTGTCAATGTTTTTTTTTAATTATCGGAGCGGGACAAAGTCCGCCGGTCACGCTAGTATTTAAATAGAATAATGCATGTCACTGTCATAATAAATACGAATTTAATAATAATTTATATGTTAAAACCTATGAAATTGTTTAGGCTACAGAGGATGTTAAAGAAAAAGGAATTCGTACGAAGCGATCTGCTTCCACATTTATTGTACGTACAGGTAGGTTGTGAATTTCACTCCCGGCGTCTGTCTTCCCGTCATCATACAACTTGGGAGTGTTCAAGAGTAGAGTGAATAGGCATTTAGCAGGTAAGCGCGATCCGTCGTCGGCTTCATCGTTACTTACTCTCAGGTGAGATTGGAACTAAGCGCGTGCCTGTAAAACATAAAAAAAAGTTCAAACGATACGAATATGTAAAAAGCAGTTAAAAGTAGATTTAATGGTCACGTAATGTTATAATACTTGAATTAAAATAAATAAGCCGTAATAAGAAGTGTTCAAAACTTTGTTAATTCCGAAGTTGTATCGTGGGGCGAAGTCAACAATACGAGCGCTATTATAAGTTATAAGATTTCTTCAACTTTAGGGATTATAGGATAACAGTTCCCCTGAAATTATTCTAATTTGATCTTGTAAATTATAATAAGAGCCACTATATTTAGCTAGCGTATTATTGACGTTCTACATAATAAGTGTACTTATGTTACGTGGCCACAACCTTTGAGAACTGTTGTTATAATATGCTATTTGCTACTAGGACTTCTTATTTAATATAAGCTGTACCTTGTTAGGTTATGTTGAGGGTTCTTTTTTTTCTTGGGTATGGCCTCAGCCTATGTAGGCAATTTTGGCAATATCAAGTAAGGAAACCTGAACACGATAGTTCAGTTACATATACAAAAATCTTTGGGTATCATCCCAATATTTTCCTTATATTACTAACTTTGCACGTGGCTTCTCACGTGCTTATTATTATTAACAATTACCAATTTTTATGGCGATCCGTTTAATAGTATAGGACTTGAAATGCTACAACGTCATCTTGTGGTGAGTTACAAACAAAAATGTCGGACTGTCGTAATTGTTTGTGTACGTATAATAAAAATACAGTTGTTTGAGGCTCAGTCCCTTCAAAATTATTGAATGCAGTAGAGGAGTATGGACATTCGCTGCGAAATTTGTCGTAGATGGTTTTATGCTATTTATTTTTTGGATTCGTTTGACCCTATACTACTTTATTAATGATCAAAAAAGTGGCCAGGAATATAGTAGTCGTTATTATATAAACTGAAATGTGATTAAAAAAAAAGGAATGTAGTTCACACGCTGTAGAAGTCAAACCTTTAAAAAGAAAGCAAGAAGAGCATATGTCTCACTGTTCCTCAATACCCGAAAGCAAGCGAGACACTGCTGCCACTTTAACCGACACAGTGTTTACTCCCACCATTTTTCGTCACATAAAAAGTTTGCGGAACAGAATTTAAAAGCCCTGCCATAAGAAGTTTCACTTCAACAAGTTGAAATACAGTTAGGGATCAAGTAATGGAGATCGTATTTTCATAAGACAAGTAATCGTTGAGTTATCGAAATTCGACCATAAATCACTACCTTTTTAAGGTTCAATATTTTATTTTACTTTTTACGAAGAGACTACAAACATTGTAGACAGACATTTTTTGTCACTTCTTTTTTAGGGCACGCTAATTTTTAAAATTATAAGTCAATATTTTTTGCCGACCTCTATACTACAGAAACAAACCAGTTTGCGACGCGGTAACTGTTGAAAAAAGATAGATTAGATTTTGTATTTGCATAACTTTGTCCTATTAAAAAAAATCCAAAAATTGTTGTAAAGGTTACCAAGACTGATTTTGTTTAATTTTTTTTTTCAAATTCTTTAATTTTTTTCAGTTGTCACGGCAATTCTTCGATATTTTCGAAATTGGCTTGAAGGGCACTGCGTGCTCCCACAAAAAAAGCCCTGGTTATAGATAAGTAGATGTAAGATCGTAAAGGATGACGTAGAGACTTATAAATAAATACTTCGAATCGTTCATGGCACAGAAAAAAACGAATTGTTTCCAAACATTTTTGTTGATGACACTAAAGTAACTATGAAAAGAGGAGAAAAAGGTGCTGAAATGTTTTATATTCGCTTATTTATATATAGATGGATATACTTTTAAAATCAACTCTAACAAAAGTAACATAACTTTTACTGATGAGTCTATCACACTAAAACAGCTGTTGAATAACTTCGAAGAATATGTACATGACGTCATTTAAACACATTGAACTTGCGTAAAAATTCCACTGTGTGGAATTCACTTGTGGAAAGTTTTCTGCACTTAATAGATTAGTTTTTAAAGGTTTCCGTGTATCTGCAAATATATAAATGGGCGTTGAAATATTTGAGATCGATGAACTTGGCCACTTTTTGACCGACCTCCATGAAGGTTAGTTAGTATACCTGAGTTTTTCCGTGGATATATTTCTATGACATATAACTTAATATAAATCAAATCAAATCAAAAACACTTTTTTGAAGTTATACTTCTTTTGGCGCGCTAGGGAAAATGATGAGAGTAAATTTTTACGATGCGCGCGTACACCGTCACGAAAATCCGGCACCCTGAAGTTATTACGATGCGGGCGCACACCGTAACGAAAAACCGACACCCTGAAGTTATTACGATGCGCGCGCACACCATCACGAAAATCCGGCACCCTGAAGTTATTACGATGCGGGCGCACACCGTAACGAAAAACCGACACCCTGAAGTTAACTATAGTCAACATTTTGTTTCTTTGTATTTGTTGTTTGTATTAAAACTTTCAATGTATTAAATACCTTTTTTTCTATTGTTAGTGTCGTTTTTTTTACAAACGTAGAATATAAAAATCTTTTCAAAAATTTTACCTTTCGCCTTATTCTACGTTTGTAGAAAAAACGACACTAACAATAGAAAAAAGGTACTTAATACATTGAAAGTTTTAATACAAAGAAACAAAATGTTGACTATAGCTAACTTCAGGCTGTCGGTTTTTCGTGACGGTGTATACGCGCATCGTAATAACTTCAGGCTGTCGGTTTTTCATGACGGTGTGCGCGCGCATCGTAAAAATTTACTCTCATCATTTTTCCCTAACGCGCCAAAAGAAGTATAACTTCAAAAAGCGTGTAAAAACAGTAACTAATAAAATCATCTGAATGTATTAAGTCTAATTAGTATCTATTTATCTCTCGTACTAAAGTCGCGTCGTCATTCAAATATACAATAACTTTTGATAGAGTGAACCGATTTTAATGAAACCAAGAGTAGTAACTGATACTCGAATATAAGTTTTATGGTTTTTGAAAAGGTGTTATCATGAACGCAGCACTTTAGCAGTGATGCGTGTTCTAATAAAAAGACAGAGATTTCTAAAAATGATTAAAATGTATTTTATTACTTATTCCTATACACCTGCAACAATGTTTTTCACAAAAATAAAAAAGTACAGACACGTTACATTATTATTATATGTATAGATATTGAAATTTTACATGGACGATGTCGGGGACATTCGCTAATAATTGAATAATAAGTAATTTAGAGTGCTATTATTCCATATTTGTGCTTAAATGGATGCGGTAAAACGATAATTAATGCGGTACATTCGACAAAACCGCACGATTGTTTTAACGTATCAGATATATTCAGTATAGCAATATTCCATGTGTCGTTTTAATTGCATTCCAGACAGAACCCCAAACCGCAAGCGTGCGGTTGCAACCCAAAGAGGGATTATAGTTATTGCGTTTCGGATCATTTATCACGTAGTTCGGTTGTAATTGTAACCAATACTCTGATACTTTTTGAAGTGAAAACTTATTTAGGTGTACTTTCTGTTTTTTTTTTAAATAGTGAATGAAAAAGAAGCATCACGTTCGGGTACATGACGCTGAATCGTGTATACTCGATTTCAGTCGTCATCAACAATGTTTACTCTGTGACAAAGAGTGTATCGTTGCAATACACATATTTTTTATTATTTCGTATTATAATACAACAATAATATGCAAATTTTATATATAATCGGTGTAATATTCTATGTGTATATATGTATACTAGCTGTTACCCGCGGCTCCGCACGCGCTTTTTTAAAATGTATTAAAAATGTAAAATTATGAGTAGATATTGTACATTATAGAGATGCCTTTTCAAAAACATTTGTAAGTACGACACGCACGCCATCTACTGTAACATGTAACGTGCACATTAGAAATGTGAATAATAACACTGTATCGAATGGAATGGGATTTATCATCAGCAACATGCCTGAAACTTTAACCTATAATATATACACCCTCAGTACTCACTTTCTACTATATAAGAAAGTAATTAAAGTTTTAAGCTATACATTATTGAATAATACGTGTTAAGTCTTTTATTATATAGATCTAATATACCCGTATTGTTGATATAATTAAGTTAGTCTTAGACGTTGCTATAATCACTGAGTTATGTAGACGCAAGCACGGTAAATAAATCAAAATGGCCGCCATTTTTTAAATTATCCTTATTTTTATATAAATATTTAATTATCATTAACCAAAAATATAATATAATTTTAATTACATATAAACATATGACTTTCAATGATGTACTTGTTAATTATGTACTTGAAGTCCGGTAAAGCACACATCTCACTCGCTTGTTTACAATAAACAACATATTTTTAATAAATTTCACATGGACGAATGCACGGGTAACAGCTCAACAAATAAAATAGAATATGTCAATTCAGATATCTGCCAGTAAAATTCCCGTTAACATAGGTCTAGCCGTTTCGGATATAACCCGGAACAAACAAACAAAATATAATAACATAAAATAACAACAATATTTAAAAAAAATGTTTTTGTTACTTGTAGCCAAATCCATTCACCAAAAAGTTGTTATTTTAATTTCAGATACACGCACACTTAACGCTTACACACAGTGAAAGCAATCAAAACGAAAAAATTGCCAGATTTTGAAACGTTCTTCATTGGCGCTCCACTCCTATTGGTCTTAGCGTGATGATATATAGCCTAAAATCTTACTCGGTAAATGAGCTATCTAAAGCCGAAAAACTTTTTCAAATCGGTCCAGTAGTTCCTAAGATTAGCGCGTTCAACCGAACAAACAAACTCTTCAGCTTTATGTATTAGTATAGATTGTGCGGATAATTTAATATTTTATTTTTTAATTTTTACTTGTATCTTGTGGCTATAAGCACTTAGTCACTTTTTTATTTTTGTTTTTTAATAGTAGAATGGCGTAGTGACAGTTTTGTGTGTGATGATGGGCACAGTATAAAAAAAAAACTGCGGCGAACAATGAGACATCGTCAACAGGTTAATCTCCAAAAACGCAATGAAATCGTGTACGATATAGAAATTACGTAGTTACATTTAAAAAAAGAGATAAATCACAACTTATCCAAGTAAATGACGTAGTTCCTACGAACTACAAAACTATTTGTAGGAGAACAAACCCGCGGGCATTAGCTAGTGAATAATAAAATAAATATTTCATCAAAGTACACCGTCGTTGAAACTGTCTGGATTCACAGACCGTCAAGTTTCATTGTAGCTACGGTCGATTAAATTTCTAGATGGCTTGCTTCATGTGTTCTTCATGCTTTTAACTCACAAACTAAAATATTTCATGCAATACAAATATATTATGCCAGACGTGATATGTAAAAGGAAAAGATCTAACAGTTCTGTTAACTAATTTAGGCTCTAATTAGAAATGAAATGAATGGTATCATAATACTAATCGATTAATGACGTAATGCTCCAGCATATCAATATCAGAAAAGTTATATCAGACCAACTAGCGTTATGTTGTTATGTATAAGCTCGCATAATACATTAGCTCGCTTCATGATTCTTTTCATTAATAGTGTACATAGTAAAAAGCAAATATTAATAAACCATATTTGCTTAGTTCTGACGCACTGTTTTAGGGTCAATTTCAATTGGACACAATATAACAAGTCTTCGACATCTGTTGACATCATAAACGAGAATCTGTGAGGTAATTTTGGAGTGAACTTATTAACGGCTTTGAAATTCTGATCATCAAACTTTTTGCGTGACGAGAAGTGGTGGGGGTAAACATTATGTCGGGTAGAGTGTTGAAATAACCGGTTCTCGTTCGGTCACCGAAGTTAAGCAACGTCGTGCGCGGTCTGTACATGGATGGGTGACCGCCTGGGAACACCGCGAGGCGTTGGCTTTTTGTTGTATTAATTAAAATGTACTTAATCCAAAAGTTTCACTTCTATCGTGTGTCTTTTTGTCACTACTTGTTTTTATTTTATTTATACTTTATCGGTGTTATTACAAAAAAGTTAAATACGTATTGAATACTTGCATTAAAAAGGTTTCGAATTAAATGCACCGCGGTCGCTGAATGTTCGCCATCTTGCTGTTTTGTCTCGCTTTGGTTACGTTAGATTAGACATGCGAAAGAGGATAACACGAACTTGCCTCAGGCGAGCGCGGTGCATTTAATTTGAAACCTTTTGTAAAGCAAGTATTCAATACGTGCTTAACTTTTTTGTAATAACACCGTATAGGTATCAATATTTGACTATAATCTCACCTGATGTTAAATATCGATGTGGTCAAAGGGAGTAAACGCGCTAAGCGTAGAGAGGGATTGGTTTCTAAGTGCAGCTGTCGGAACAAACCAGTAGGTGCTTGGCGACAAAGTTTCAAGTTGAGGGTGGTAGCTAGCCAAGGGAGCTTAGAAAAAACTCAAACACCATGTGCTATATAGTCTTATCACGGTATTATCCTTTATTGAATACTTCGGCTCACTCGCAAGGATTAGAACCTATTTTAATGAGGTGTCTGACCGCAGTAAGAACAATCAGCTAAACACAACAATGAAATAAAATAAACATAATTCCCAGTTTCTATATGAGTACATGAGGGCTCAGCTCACGTATACCTAACACTAAACCCCCAAAGGGTATACTTATATGATGCATTATAAGTAATATTCAATTTAACTGATATAATGATGCCTCAAAATAATGCGATGACTTACCGGAAATATAAATGGTTTACGTCAATCATAAGTAAAGATAAGGGCAATACAGCTCAGTACCAATAAAATATCCAAACACATAGTTCACGATAAAATGGTACAGAGATAAAATGGATTTTATTGCAACTATACATGATGATACGGGTTGTGATAAAAAAATATTATCTTTTAGTGACGTTCAACTATACATATAAAAAATAAAATAAAACGTGTGCGGTCAGGACACCCCCGTCAGGAACGAAGTGCTTTATGCTTTTTCTTCAATTCCAAATGTAATCCGATACGGAGAACTAAGTTGCTTATATGTATATTTTCGTCACGTAAGGAAAAGTGTTAGGCACCCTGCATGCAACTCTCTCTCCTGAATAATCTGTTTTTTTTTAATTTCCTATAATGTTTTGAATGCAAATACCTTAAGTAAGAAACAGAATAAATATATCTTGGGAAAATATTAATTTATTTATAATTAGATATAAATTAGTAAGCTATATTAAAAATAGTAAGATAAAACAAAAACAACAAAAACCGTGTGTGTAATTTACGTAGCGACGTAAGAAGTTATACTTCTTTAACTTAAAAATACATGCATACATGCTGTTGATAACATTTTAATTAAAAAAAATATAATAATTTTAAAAGGCCTTCAAATAAATTTTCTATACATCGATTTACAGAATCAAGTAAAATACCAAAAAGGAGTCGAATAAACTATTTATCAAAGAACTAGCTGACCCGTGCCCACTTCGTTGGGCGGTAAACATTTATAAAAACTCCTTTTTGTGTCTTAAATATAAAAGTTAGACATATGCTGTCGCTCACTTTTTTGTAGGAATTATCAAGCTCTACAACTTTTCTCTAGAACTCAATCATATATCTCTCATCATTACGGCAGTGTTCGTAAGAAACGTTTTCGTTTGACCGTTTTTTCTCCGACTTACTTTGAAAATCCGACTACCACAAAAAACTCTTTTCATTTTTGGGTTAATATATAGCCTATGACACTCACAAATAACCTAGTTTTCTATTGGTAAAAGAATTTTTTTAATCGGTTTAGTTCGTCCAGATCTTACCCCCTACAACGTCACAAACTCACAAACTATTATCATTATATATTATAAGTATACTAGCGGGCCCGGCAGACGTTGTCCCGCCCTGATTAAAAAAACCCGTGACAAACTATATACTAAAACGTTCCTCATCTGTCGCTCTATCTACTGGTGAAAACCGCATGAAAATCCGTTCGGTAGTTTTTGAGTTTATCGCGAACAGACAGACAGACAGACGCGGCAGGGGACTTTGTTTTATACTATGTAATGATTATAATATTAAGTATCGATAATATAATGATAAT
>AP028448.1:13533241-13692771 GCA_036509395.1 Antheraea yamamai | reverse complement strand
GTGTGGAAAATACCTATTTCAAACTCGTTAATTCTGACAAGTTAATTAATCGTTAATTATTCATGTATTACATGCTCTTATAATCATTTAAGTTGGTAATATAAACAACTTTATTACTCTAGCATACCTTTAGTAAAAAAAAAAATTATACACAAAACAAAAACTAAAAGAATATAACTCATTACAATTAATAAATAAAGAATTCGAACAAATTCTCTAAGAGTAAAAAGAGTATCATATCGCAGCGATTACTCCGAAACTAAAAAACTCAAGACGGTTATAAGCGGGACTATGAAGAAAACAATGACACTTTATTATACAATATCAGTTGTTTTCGTAAACTATTAGCGAATACTTGTTTCAAATAAATTTCCTCAATAACGGGACAAACTTCGGTTGTTACTAACTTGCCGCTTATTCACTACTTGATCTTAACTTTTGCGACCTTCTTTTTGGCTTCACCTAAAAGTCTTTCGTCAACGTGAATCTTGAATGTAAGGGGCTTTATTAAACTCGTAAACGATCCGATTTACAAAAGTTTTTAGCTTAGGGTTAACGTATTCCTTGCAAGAAATATAAGACTCTTTGAAAACTTGATTACTGAAATTTTAGATAAATAAGAACCTTTCAACCACAACCTCATTTGCATGTTCCATGGATCGATCAAAATTTATTAAGTAGGTCTGACCTAATAATAGCTCTTCGACTTCGCTACGGATACATTCCATTAAGTAGATATTTACACCTAATAAGAAAACGATCATCACCTAATTGCACAGTGTGTGGTGTGGTTGTTCAATACCAAGGTTGTAGGTTTTTTTAAGATTACTTGATCCATGGATGTAGGCATTTGTAATTCGATGATGTCTCACAGTGCGTAAATCTTGTATAGAATTGCAAGTTTATTTTTATATAAAGACTAGCTGACCCGGGCAACTTCGTTTGCGCCAAATCGATTATTACCGGTTCCAATTTTATTTCCAGACGGGAAAAATCTGAAACGACCTAGAACCCAATTATAGCTACACACCTACCGGGTCCAATTGTGAATCCAAACTATCCTGTATGTATTGGCAAGAAATGTGTTCCAGGTATCCCCGGAGTTGCTCCTCTGGCCCTTACCTCCGCACCCCATTTACTATCCTCGCAACAACGTAATAATGTTACCGGCCTATAGTTTTTATTTCCCATTATCTTCTAACTAACTCCATCAATTAACATGCTGTAAAAAGTAAACTTTATCTCCATGAAATTTTCATTTTCATTTTTTTTTAAACTGGCTACGCTATTGACCTAGCAAGGCCTTAACAACTTCACCGGACTACACATTTTGATTTAGCTATTTGTTTTGATAAAAGTTTGTAAAGTAGTACATGTTTGCAGTTTCTGGGTTTGAGATGTTGTGTGCGTGAGTGTACCCAGCTAATTGTATTTGATTGAAATATGTCAATTATGTCAAATAGTATTGAGATGTAGTGTTAAAAGTTCAAATAAAAATAAAAAAAAACCCTTTTTTTCTTTAAGGCAAATAATTCATTAATATATTAAAAAAAAAATTTTTTTTTGAGCCAGGAACCCTCTCGAGTATCCCCAGAACACCCTACTAAATTATTATCATGCATTGAGGACAAACATACAAACATTGATTTTTATATGTAAAAAGAAGATATGGAAATGTGAAAATCTTATTATTTTCATAGAGCGATATAGATGGCCCTCTTCAATTTATGAACTTGATATTTACGTGTTACCTAATGTTATCCACGTATGCACGTAAAAACGCAAGGAGTGGGAGAAATAAAAGAACATAACGCTTTTTGCTTATGTGCAAGCACCGTTAGGGAACTTCGTGCCAAAAACAACAACAATTTGTAATAATATTTGGTAATCCATTAGACGTCTATCAATGTTTTGGAAAAAACATAATACAGATATAATAAAATATAAGTCTTTAATACTTGTTGAAACTTAACGAAAAAACATTAAAGTTTCAAACAGTTTAAGTTCGCAAATCTCGTTATTACATAAGATAAAGATATCTTTTGAAAGAAATAACAGAAACAAAAATCCTTAAGACACATTCTACTCGTTCAGTTTTATTACGTAAGATAGAAACGCGGTCTTTTATAGATTTATTGTGATCCAATATAGAGAAATCGTTTTACTTAAAAGCTAAGTCGTTTTGTGGTACGTACGTTATAAATGTATTGTTTTATCTCAGAATTTATGGAATGGAACAATTTCGGTTTAGGAAATAATTGAAAACACTGTTGGATTATTTCGTTCTGGTTTTTCTTATTGAAGTGAAAATACAAAGGCATTTAAAAAAGGTAAGTTATAAGAGAAAACTTGGACGGTATCAAAGAAATTTTAATGATTCTTAGGAAGCAGAGTTTCTGAAGTGTATTTTCAGGGTTTGATGATTTTTTCTATAGCCTGACTAAAACTGAATTTTTGTAACTCGTCCTTTTACAGGTGAAAATGACTAGTAATTAGGTTTCAAGAAACGTCCTCCTAATTTGGCTCCCAGACAACCAGAACGAACGTTAACAGAGAGAACAAATGATTGTAATAGACCTCGAGTACCTACGTACCTACGTACCTACAGAGAATATACAATTTATTAGAGACAGATATTGATAGAAGAGTTATTTCTCATGGTAATTTAATATATTACTAAGATCTTAAAATTACTTCTTAAAAATATCGACGTCTGTTAAGGTTTGTCATATCTATATTATTTATTCGCTTTGCCCAAGCGGCTTACCCGCTTTAATGGCATTTATATATATTTTATATATATTTATATATAATTTATTATATTTACATAACCAGTAACAGTTTTTTGGGAAATAGTGTTAGATTTTACAACAAAGTCCCAAAGGATATTACCGATTTGCCGGATTGTGAATTTAAGCGCCATGTCAAGCGGGTTTTGGTGTCAAAAGGCTATTATAGAGTGGATCAATATGTGAACGATGGTGATGTCTGGAATTGACTCATCTCTGTGCATCCATTAAAAACGTTTGTGAAATTTACTATTATATAGAATATATTATTATTCTAAATATTATATATATTTGTTAAAAAGATAAACCAGATCGAGTTTCTTGCCGGTTCTTCTCGATGACTGGGTTGTTTTCCGAACCGGTGGTAGTTTTGACGTTCATAAGTGCCTTCTTAGGGCCTAAATTGAATAAAGTGTTTTTGAATTTGAATTTGAATTTGAAGAATCTTTAATTTTTATGTTATTTTAAAAGAAAGAAAGAAAGAAAAAATATTTATTTGCAACACACATAAGTAAATATGAAACACGTACAATTAAAAAAAAAGAAAAAACATACATATAAATACTGAAAAATAGAAATACAAATTGATGGTTAAGTGTGTATTTGGCAAATGGGCCCCGAGTCAGCGTGTGTGCTGTTGGAAGTTGTTAGTCCTTCAGCGCTGATTTTCACTCGGGACCCAGAGTATTATGTGTGCACCGAGTGATGGTGTGCATATTAAGTGTTATGTAGTGTTTGGTGTAGTGAAGTTATATAAGTTTGGAAAAAAAATAGTAATAGAAGTTTAATATGAAATATGAGATAATAAGTACATATATAATAATAATAGGTAACAATGAATATTCGATAACTCTGCTACAAAATAAAATGAGATGAATATTGACACAATAATTAAACTCGCTTAAGCTACCCTCCTCTTAGTGCTATAATTAAGTTCTTTCATTTTAAAAGTTTTGTTATTCCTTTATGCAGGTTATTTTATAGATAGATCTGTTCTATCGACGTATGTATATCTGGATTACGAAGTGTAATCAGGATTTTAATAAATAAATGAAGCAAGTCAATGGAAATACCACTATAGACCTAGAGGACGTAAAAAATTAAAGCCGCAGTTTTACGGCAAACTGTATCTGGGTACGAAGTAAAGAGTTCGCAACGTCTTATAATTGTCGTACAGTGAAGCTGTGGAACAATCTCCCAGCCAGTGTGTTCCCTCCTTCCTATAACATGGGGTCCTTCAAGCGTAACACGAAGAAATATATACGCAGGGAGACATGACAGCGACGACTGGCGATGAATAGATCGTTTCTCGGTGGTTGCCGTTATTTTTAGATTGTACTGTATTTACCATCAAGCACAGTGTAGTGACATTCCCGTGCTAAAATAAAAAAAAATTACAAAGACACTCTTTATGTAATACTAGCTTCTGTCCGCGAGTTTGTTTGCGTGTAGTAGTAGCGTATTTGCGTGGTAGCTTTGACTTTCATAAGCGCTTTCTCAGGGCCTAAATTGAATAAAGGATATTTTGATTTTTGATTTAAATAGTTACTTTGGGTTAACGCTAACTTTAACTCGCGACTTCGTTTACGTGAAAGGTGAAAATATTTTATAATAATACGTACGTTAACCCCGATTTTGAAACATTCTTTTGGTGCTCCGCTCCTATTGGTCTTAGCGTGATGATATATAGCGTATAGCCTTCCTCGATAAGTTAGCTATCTAATACTGAAAGCTATCACAAACTTTTTCAAATCGGACCAGTAGTTCCTGAGATTAACGCGTTAAAACAAACAAACTCTTTAGTTTTACAATATTAGTATAGAAGTACTTGTATATACACAAGTATGTATACAATTATACATACATGCATATACTTTACTTCCTGTACGAATATAATCCGATATATATTTTACATGAGCTGTTATAAACCTTGAGAGAATGCCAAAGTTTTACCGACAAACGTGAACCACTCGAACAACTTCAGAGAATTTGAAGTGTCTGAACCGCAAAGTTTGAACATTGAAACCTTCAAAAACTTTGGCAACCTCTGTGACCACGTTCCTACTACATCATGTATAAAGTTTATTAACTTCGTCCTTATCGTATCGATCGTTTATATAATATACATATATGTAATGATTTCCACGTGCGAATAATCAAGTAATCACGTTTTATTATGTGATCGATCGATCATTCCAAGTGTTTGTTTTAGTACAGATGGTAAGATAATATTTTTTGGTTTCCATGTATAGTCATAATTGTCGAAACATCATTTAGCTTTATATTTTGCATGCAACTTCAGTTAGACACTTGATAATAAAGAAAATCCTAAAAGTTATCCGCAATGCCACCAAGTCCAACTGTGAATATAAACCGTTCTTGAATACATCTGAACACACACAATAAAATCATCAAAATATGTCGAGCGTTTAGGAGTTCTTGACACACGGCAGAATTATATACATAAAGATATGTGATGTTGTGAGAAACAGTAACATGTACAAACTACACTACGTGACCGCCCATAAATCAATAAAGTACAAAGTCTTATATTTCTATGAAAGTTTTGTTATTAGGTACTCGAATGTGTAGCATAATGGACATAAGATGGCTAACGCATTTTAATACTGATGAGTCTTTGCCATGTAAATCTAAAATAAAGTAATTAAATTGAATGTTATTACTCTTTACAGGGTGTAAATAGAACGTTTATTTTTATTATTGTAATTTAAATTGTTAATTTTGTATCTGTAGTAATAATAAAAATATTTTTTTATGTTATGTTATTGTTGCTGGCTGTAAAAGTATTGAGTGAAGTAGACGCACGCGGTTATCTTCTCATTTGTAACGTATATATGTTTACGTATATAAATCTATTTGAATGCATTATTAAAATATAATACATTATTAATAAATAAATCAAATAATAAGCCAGACCTGACTATAATTATTTTAAGCGATATTTTTCGAAGTAAATTATTCTGGCAAGATTCTATCAAAACATTATAAGTAAATTCCCTCGGTTATTATATTGCTCAGAATAGTTTCGGATGGAAAATTGAGTGGACACAATATATTATGTGGGCACGACTGGGGATTATGTAGGATTGGATATTATCTCCGGCTTTGTTGTTACATACGTGTGTACAACCGTACTGATTTATTATACCGCCTTTAATACCATCATATATTATTGTTAAATTTCCATTCCAAAAAGTTAGGTACGTTTATTATGTCATTTAATTGCTCTGTTCTTCTGTCTAGTTTCCTTAACTAAACATAATAGTTTTAGCGAGATCACAGAATGTCATAGATTGGTTTTTATTTTTTATTCATAATCTTACGTTATTTAACTAACTCGATATCATGTAATATTGGTAGCATTTTGCACAATAAGAGATGAGTATTGTGTAACAAGTGAAACGGATTGTGAATAATAACTCGGAGCATGAATTCTCTATATAATAAGTCAAGATGGTGTAGTGGAAGTCATAATGTTGTGGTGGTTTGACCGCTGGAATATTATTCCAACGTCCACAGGTTCGAACCCCGATGTGTACCGACGAATTTTTCGGAATTCACGTACATTTACTAATTTAAATTGGTAACACTATCGGCTGACGGTGAAGGAAAACATCGTGAGGAAACCTGAACCTGAGAAACGTTCTTGTAGTACTACTGTATGTGGGAAAACATAGAACTTTCGATTTGTCAGAGTTTGAAATCGCCAATAAGTCGTGAGCTGACGTGGTAATTATGTCCATATCATCCTTCGGAAAGAGGACTATGGCCCTGCAGTGGGTCTCTTATAGGCTGATGTTGATGACGACATAAATTCTGAGATGTCACAAAAACACCCTAGAAGATTCTAACAAGCTCACCGCCGTCTCGATAGAACATTGAAATAATTACGAGAAAAGACTTTGTAAAATGGAGTTTGCTAATAGTAGTAACGATATTAAATACTGAAGATTGATTTTTAAAGTCGGAAACGTGTGCAGAAGAAACACAAAGAGGTTTTAAAATTTGAAATGGAATTCCCTAACTACGTATGTGGCGAGTGGCTAAATGATAGCAAAAATGTTTATACGATCGAAGGTTGAGTATCGAATGGAAAACCAACAATAATGTAGACTAAAATATGCACCCTTTTCTGTAGGCTGTAAGAACCCGTAAGAAGATTTTGGACTTACGTATACAGAGACAATATTATCATTGTTTTGCTAAAGCCTGTTTGGGATTGGTATATAACGAATTTTTGTAATTTTTTAGTAGACATTTATCCATTCTTGCTATCGCTGTGCTCTCGTGGAATATATACTAGTCAAAAATTGAGGTATTGAGTTACTACATGCAGTGATTTACGTCATTATTAAAACTATGGTATGGCCTAGTGAAAAGTTTACAATATACTGTACAATAAGCCTTTATAATTATATAATGCTCCGAGTGCCAGTAGATATAAATACCACACTAATATTAATAATTTCAATAAACAAATTCTGAAATTTAAATATTGTTATTGACACTATAACCAGTATGAAAATTCAAAAGAGAACACATTTATTTCATTGTTTAAGCCAAATACGTACAGCCGGTTTGAAGTGATGCGATTACATGTATTCGACAATTGATTTTTATTTATACAATTTGTAATGGAAAATTTAATGCCTTTCAACTCAACGGAGCTATTTAACAACTTCACTGATCCCTAAAATTTCCATTCCCTAAATCATCGTCTAATACGTCATTTCATTATATGAGGATAATAAATGAACCGCGCTGAAATCTGAGACTTAATTCTAATATTAATATTTCTCTCTCTCTCTCTTTTATATTAGGTTATGTAATAACTTGTTTATGGGCTGTATTAAATTGTTTTCTATCGGAAATCATGGTTTGTTGTATGATTTTGTTATATTGTATTACATCATATTTGTCATGTGAAACACCAGGTAATGGCTTAGTTGGAGGTAGAACCGATTGTATATTCCATCATGGGGTCACGCAGTTATGGTAGCCGTTAATTTCTGTATGAAAATCGTAACAATGATAGCTCTACATTTCTTACATATTTTTTATTTTGTATGTTACTAGCGGGCTCGGCAGACGTTGTCCCGCCCTGATTAAAAATAAATCCTTGACAAATTATATACCAAAACGTTCCTCAGGAATCACTTTATTCACTGGTGAAAACCGCATAAAGATCCGTTCAGTAGTTTTTGAGTTTATCGCGAACAGACAGACAGACAGACGCGGTAGGGGACTTTGTTTTATACTATGTAATTGTATGTTATTTATAAATTTATGTTTGACGCCATCTATCGGTCTTTATGTGAATATCATTTATATTTGTTTAAAAGTTACATGATTTGACCCTATGACTTATGTCTTATCAAAGCAAATAGCTGATTTATAAATTAACTACGTCAATACAAGTTATGCCTGGTTTGGAATTAAATGTCCGTCCTTATGTGCAAAAGTATACTCATATAAACAATATATATTTTCTGTTAGCAAGTAAAAGAAAATTAAAATGGCGGCGTAGACCACAGGCCACAGCTGTCAGTTGACGTGAGTCCGACGTTAACGTGACAGCAAACGTGAACGTATAATTACAATTGTATTGTAATTACAATTGTGTTTCATTCGAAACGGAGCATTTATTCCTTTTGTACAAGAAAACGTAATTGTAATTATCTACGTGTTACGTTTCACTTTGATTTAGACGCGGGATTAACTACTTCAAATGAGAGTATAACCATTAAGAGCATGGCGACTTATAGGCTGGTTTTAGATGAAATCCGAATATGGGTTCATTAGGGAGCTTTGGGAAAGTATATTCTCTATTAGTTAAAATATCGGGTTCTTGAGCTCTTCTCCCAATATAGTAAACATTAATTACATTTGAGATAGTAAGAAACTCGTGTCTGACAACACATACATAATTATCCATTGTAATGTGTTCTACCAATAAGTTGTGTTTAGATTAACCTATGTATTAAATTGGTATAATTTGTGTAATGATATTTGAGTACTGCTTTGCCAAAGATCACTGCTAAATATTAGATTATTTTCTTTACGATCACCGTCCTTCTTTGCTTGTAATAACTTTGCTATTCTATCAACTTTGTATTCATTTTAACGATAAATCCAAAAATGCCACTGGGAGTAATAACATTCGTGTAACGGTGTCGGTTTACCGTTTATAGTCAGTCAGTGTCAATTTATGTATATTAGTGGTAGTGTAGTGATCGAGTTTCGACGTAGTTCATTAATCTTTGAAGTTTCAATATTGTTTTTTTTTGGCAAAGAGTTTACAAATACTTTAAATTATAGCATATGAAGGGTGAAATATGACGAAGAGAAACTCGAAAGGTTGTTTT
The DNA here is from genome assembly GCA_036509395.1 of Antheraea yamamai. Classification (NCBI taxonomy): domain Eukaryota; kingdom Metazoa; phylum Arthropoda; class Insecta; order Lepidoptera; family Saturniidae; genus Antheraea; species Antheraea yamamai. The sequence goes on along the minus strand of AP028448.1, from coordinate 13,683,596 downwards.
GGAGTTATGATCGGACCGCGCTCGGAGACGGACGCGTGCGCTAGTTGCTCTAGAAGCGATTTTTTATTTTCGATTTCGATCTCAATATATGTGAGTCAGCGTCGCGTCGTGTTTACGCGTTCGCGATTATTGCTTTGAGAGCATCGGTTTTCATTGCAATCCATTTCTATTACATCGTCAATCACTAGGCGATCTCCTCAGAGCGTAGCAAGCCGTACTTTTCAGTATGTCACAAATCGCACTTTTCAGTGCGTCCTGCGTTTTCCGTGGACTCGCTTCGAAACTGTTAAACTTATATGGTACTAAAATGCTGAACAAAACACGCCCTCTAGTTCAGTTTGGTCTCAAGCTGCGGGTTCCGTAGTTTCGAGCAAGAAGCCCCGCCCACCGCTTCCCGTTACAATACAGGACAAGTCGTTCTGGTATGACGTTTCTCACATACTGCAAGCAACACCTCTGAATGTGAATACCTCTGTCGGTATTGAGGTGGAGGTGGCGAGCTCCGACGACCATCCTCATATAACTTGGTTCCTTGGGGAAGAGAAGTACGGGTACTTTATATTTGTCAACCAATTTTCTTTGTTATATTTTTTTTAGCAGCTATAGTGGAGTTTTAGTATTATCAATGAAAAAACATTGGAAACGTTTAGTTTTTCTCCTTACCATCGATGAGTCGAAGTCTTTATTTATAAGACTCTGTTCGTCATACTGTACTCTCTTTACGACTACAATATTTGAAAATTCTGAAATATCTATATCTATATTACCACGTGAGGAATAAACAGCTAGTAACCCTCATTATGGCCGATTATCGACTTCTGGACGACAATTAGTTAATTTGATAATTCACTTAGTAAGCCTATGAATAATTTATATTATGAACAGGAAAGCAAAATAAGGGAATTGCCCTCATATTTTGGGCAACAAATTTACATAATATTTACTAATGAATTGTATATATCGTCGTTTCAAACAACATGGCTTACGTAAAAAATTGGCGGTTTTTGCTTATAAATGTCACTGAATAAATTCTCATGACACGTTAAAGTAGATATCAGATTTTGAACGTTTCAACCAATACGTGTATCTGTCACACTTGACATTGGCGAAATTGTTTACATAGGCAGAGACCATAGCGAAAGAAAAAAAGTCCCACAATTTAAGAGAAATCACAAATTATTGCATGAGGATTTTAATATTGACTAAGAAAACAGATTTTGAACTCGCCTCTAAAATGGGTCAAATTAATTTATGTAGCGTTTGTTGCTAAGCTACGATGAATAATATGTATCGACGCAATTTACGAGAAGGGTTAATAATGGTAGAAAAATTACTTGGATAATACCTATTGGAAAATATGATTCATATCATCATCATATTCTTTACCTTACCTAATTAGGGTCGGCACAACAAGTTTTCCTCTTCTAGTCTCCCCTGTCAGATGTCATTTCAGTCAAGCACACCTTTTACTATACCTTTTTAGGTTTTTTTCTACTTCTATGTCCTTCATACATAAACGTTTTTAATTACATGGCTTTCATCTCGTCATGACACGCCAATGCCATGCTAACCTATTGCTCCTAAACTTTTTCACCACTGGTAGGTATCTTTGTAAAATACAATTTACATGGTATATATAAAGCCCAAGTCACTGTGAAATACGAAACACTTTGGAATAACATTCTTTTAAGTACAGACAACAAATGTAAATTGTACAAAGAGTAAAGAATGGAGTCACGTTTGAATTACATATACATTCAGGATTAAAGGTCATGTTTACATATAACATAGTAAAGCGTAAGGAGTTTTCACTCAACTTTTATTCACTTGGGAGATATAAACGATATTTTTTTGTTTGTTGGCTGTTATCGGCACAGTTTGCTAAGCCTTTCGTAAAATGAGTCGAATAAAATGTATCGTAGCGAAGTATGGATGGCTCATCATTACATAGTATAAAACAAAGTCCCCTACCGCGTCTGTCTGTTCGCGATAAACTCAAAAACTATTGAACAGATTTTCAAGCGGTTTTCACCAGTGGATAAAGTGATTCATGAGGATCGTTTTAGTATATAATTTGTCAAAGATTTTTTTTATAATCAGGGCGGAACAACGTCTGCCGGGCCCGCTAGTAATTAGATAATTGATAGGAAAACTGATGAATTTTAGTTCTATCAATAGGTAATTGTGGTGAATATTTTACTACCACTTTTGATGAATTTAATGCAATAGGTGTAGAAAAAATTAACAAAATAATGTAAGATGTTTTATAGTTACTTTTTAAAATAAAAAAGCGCCTATTTTTTATGTAAGTCATAGTACTTTCTACTTCCATCGGATGTCTCTGTCTAATAAAAGTGTACATTGCTAGTGAACCTAGTGGGCAGAAGTTGACCTGTCAACCTGCAAACTTCGGTAACGCCATTGTGATTTTAAACTCGATGAACCGAAAGAGCGATAATAAAAAGAGACGAAATACATCTATAGGATTTAACGTGCAAGAGAACGAGAAAGAATACATTACACAATGTTTCTAATATTCGTGGCCTTCTCATTGCACTTGTATTTGTAAGTGTTAGAACATGTATGTGCGTGTGTGTACGCGTTATGAAGCCTTGGGAAAAGACGTTATAATCAGGGTAGTGTATTGTTCACGTAAATCGTTTATATGCATATTTTATCATTTTTGGAGGTATCTTTTGTCAAATATCTAAAAATACAAAAAAATAACGTAAAATAAAAAAACAAATCAAATCTTGACAACAGTGTTATCTAACAACGAGTTGCCACACTCAAGTGTGTTTTCACGGATAAAGTTTTAATGGTATTTATTCATTTTACAGTGACTCGGCACTAGGTGGCACTAAAGTATATTTTATCGTTGTTACGCTGTAGCTAACGCGCATGTAGCGGCTGGCGGTTGTTAGTAAAGTACAAACACGTGTGTATTTAAATGAGTTGTCAAAATTTCAAAATAAGTAATGAAGAACTTTCAAAGAATTAAGATTTGAAACAGTTGACCATTCTTATCCGTATAAGAAAGAATCGATTTAGATAAATCAATCCTGTACACTATCTCCTCTGTTTGTCCACCAATTTCTTTTATATATTTTTTTGTTTATCAGCTATTTAACTATTAAGAAGACCAGCTTTAGTGTTATGAATAAAATAAATTAAATGATTTTATTTCATAAAGGCTACGAGTCGTACCTTTTACAGTAGAACCTCGACAAGACAAACCTCGATAAGGTAAAAACCTCTATAAGTTCAAAAAATAATCTGTTCCCTTCCCCCAGAGCCTTTATTACTTAAAATACGCACACTCTATGACTTAACCTAATAATTTCAGTATTAACCCTCAATTAATTAAATAACCTTTAAATAAATGTTTCGATAAGCTCTGTAAAATAAACTGCATGTATGCATATTTTTTCTTTGCTATGAAAATACCAAACTGTAAATGTCAGAACAAAGCTTGAGAAGCTGTGACGTCACGTAGGAGTACTTAGAACACCTTTTAAACAAGTGAAATAGAATTTATATTCACTTTTCTTATCGGATATCTACGTACTTGAATAAGCATCGTGCAAAATCTTAGAGTCCTAAATCCAGTTGTATCACTTTTACGTGGATAAATGAATTATTCATAGTAGTACTTTGTTTTAAACAAGATAAGAAGTGAGGCTATTGAAATGACTTTGATGAAATTTGGCAGAGGCAAACCAAAAGTCGGTAAATCACAGCCCATGTATAAAGATATACTTTCTAGACAGGAGATTTATTTCTTAGAGAATATTACGCATCTCTTGGTGAAACTAACTAGTATATCAGTATTTTTCTTTATTATCTTCATGTATCTAAGGCAGACATGATATTATTCCCTCAACTTTTACTATTATTTTATTTTATTGAATCGTATAGTTAAATGGAGTATGAATGTATTATTATTTTCGATTGATTGATTATTTATTATATGTATTTGTCGCTGCGAGGTTCAATTTATGTGGAACAGTGCAGCAGCCAAAAATTAGTTACTATTTAGCATCACCCGGGGAGCTCGCGCAGGGGTATGAGAGGTAAACTTCCTGCGGACGCAGGTAACGTAAGCATCCTTTTCTCTTTCTTTTACTATTCGTCTGCCTATCGCCTTGTTGGCCTGATCACGCTTCTATAACCAGTTCTGAGTCTCTACTCCAGTACTGCCTAGATGTTTCTCATATTTTTCCTGCGGCATATGTAACCCTTGTGTTATTAACAACCCGTTTAGTGCCACTTCTTTTGAGCTACGATCGCAGTAATGTTGGTGGGCCCCATTCGTCTATGCGTGTCAATGTCTTAAAGATAAACCATGTTTAAGTTTATTTCTATTAGTGTTGAAAATTTTCTGTGCTTTCCAAAATTATCTCTTGAGTCCAAATTTATTCCTTACAACCTGTGCCCGCGACTTCGTCTACGTGGAAGCTTTTGTAAAAAACATTGACAGACAGACAGACAGATATTTCTAAAAATGATTGAAATGTATTCTATTACTTATTCTTAGATACCTGCATGCAGAATGCATGTACAAAACAAAACGTTTCTCGAAATTTTTTGCTTGCATGTGTTTACAAGTTACATTTTTAACACAAAAATTAACAACACTAACATACATTGATAAATTAAAAGCGATAAAAGCGGTGAAAATCTGTATTAAAAAGAAAGATGTTGCGGGATAGTATGGAATACACGAAAGTACATTACCACTTATAATTAAAAAAGAAGCTGATCTCTTGAAGACACGAGAGTCTGAAGAAAGTCTTTTATATAAAAGACGAAAAATTGCTGAATTCCATATTTTGGTGCAATGTATATTCACGTGGTTCAAACAGTGTCCAAACCAAAACATCAGTGTTACAGACCCATAGTGAGAGAAAAAGCTGAAGAGTTCGCCAATTGGCTGATTAGAAAACTTCGAGAAACGGGATGATTTGGCCTTCAAGAAAGTGTACGGCGAAAGCACGAGTGTAACGTAAACCCTTGATAAGTTAAAAAATCTATAACTTAAAATATTTTGTGTTTCCCTTGGATTTTAACTTATCGAGGTTCTACTGTATTTATAATTCCCTATTCGTCATACTTCACCTTTATCACGTCTAAAATTCACAATATTTGCAAAGTTTTTAATATAGATAATTTATGTATTAACGTGTGAATAAAAAAGTTTGTAATAACTTTTATAGTCAAAATTCTAAAACTGGGCGACCACAAGTTTATAAAGATTAGCGCTATAATTTTCATTTATAAATAATTTCTGCCAATGAAGGAGGCTTTTCAGTAATTCTGTTAATGTAATCCATCGTACTAATTTATTAGATCTAGGTTAATTACTACGTACCACTTCTATTCACATACAAAGAATTCTTACGCTATATTTCCAATTACCTTAGTTGATAACAAATGCTTAATAATGAACTGGACTCTACGCGTTATCTAATAATCTTATTATACGCACTGGACATTTTGTTTTATTTGTATTTAGAGGATTACTTAGAATTTAGGTAGAATTCTATCACAAGGGATTAACTTATTCAGTACACGTACGTGCAGCTAACGTAATAAGTACAGATTTAAGAATTCTATTTACTGTTTTGTGTAAATGACTACAATAGAATGTTTTACTTCATTTTGTAAAAGTTCTCTAACACTCAGCATAATCTATGTAGCTTCTTGTATGAAATTCTTGCTGAATTCTCTTGTCAATTGATAGAAGAATAAGAAGAAAAAATATTTACGGTCAGGGGACCTCTATCAGGCACAAACTTTGTTAACGTAAAGCGAGTAATTAAATGAAAGGCTGGCAACGCACATGCGATTCCCCTGGTGTTGCTAGTGTCTATGGACGGCAGTGATCACTTACCACCAGGTGATCCGCTTGTTCGTTTGCTCCCTAAAATATAAAAATAAAATGGAAACCTTTCATTTAATATTTTAGGAGAAATATTCATTCATTAAAAATTAGATACAAAATAACTAATTATAAATTATAGTTCAGTTATTTAGGTTATAACTATCGGCAACGCACGATTTTCGATATTTGCACGAAGTCGTATTCCAGAAAAAGAGGTAAATGGAGTAAGTAACATAAGAGGCATAACGCTTTTTTCTTACGTGACGATTTGTATCAGACAACTTTTACCGCCAGTCGCATACTTCGTTCGAAAAAGGGACACCTAATAAATTGATTCAAAATATTAACATAAAAGCCTGTACAACTTTGTTGTATTGTATTGTATATTGACGTCGTATTTCTGTTAAAGTAATTGCCACTTAGCCTCTTCTCTTTAGTAATAAAGCCCGTTTTCATTTTAGCACTTAAAGAGTTAGTATAAGAGCAGTGCGCGACTGCGAAGCTAATAACTTTCTTCAATTACTTCTCTACGTTCAAGAAATTTTATAGGTAATGGTGTTAAAGATAGGAACAAGCATAGAATCTATATTAAAATTTATTATGACAAAATAAATGTGAATTTAAAATTATAGCTATAAAATTCTGCTATCGGCCCTACTCTCTCATAAACAATTTTATGTGTTTCAAGAAATACAATTTACAATTTTTTATGGTCGAACTATGTTTTTTTATGTCTTTAAATTGAAAAAAAAAACAATTGAAGGTTATATAAAAGTAATTCTGAATACTTTGCTTTTTAATGTTCTTTTTTCAAAAAAAATGTATTTTATTGGTGTTTATATTCGCCAATAATTTATTTATTTAGAGAAATCTATAGCATTACACTTTAGTATAAAAATAAATATGTAAAAATATTAGGCGAGTCAATAATAATTTCACTACATATATTTATATCAAGTAGAATTTATTACATAGTAGCGGGCCCGGCAGACGTTGTCCCGCCCTGATTATGAAAAAATCCTTGACTAATTATATATTAAAACGTTTCTCGTCAATCGTTCTATCCACGGGTGAAAACCGCATAAAAATCCGTTCGGTAGTTTTTGAGTTTATCGCGAACAGACAGACGCTGTAGGGGACTTTGTTTTATACTATGTAATGATTACATATAACAAACAAACTTCCTGCAGAGGAAGGTCTAAAGATTATATAAGTGTAGTAAAATAGAAAACAATAAGTAAAATAGAAGAAAGATTTTGCATCTTTGTATTCTTTAATATTATTTTACTAAGCTTTTTCAACTACAATTGGTTTTCGACAAAACACTTGTAATCCAAGAGCGTATTTTCTACTAAATAGATTCGTTACCTAATTTATTGAGTACGTGTGAGAACTAATTCCATGAAGCTCTTTCTCCTTGACTAGTCTCTTGTAATATACTACCATTAGTAGACTAGTCTATCACTTTTGTTAATTTTTCCTTACGATCAAAGATTTTATTGTATTTATCAAATGTGTTTCAAAACTAACAAAATTTAGGATAGACCTTATGTGAAATTTTATTATTTTTTAATTATATTATTATTAATTAACTAAAATACTTTATATAAATGATTATGATTTGATTTTAAATGATGATTTCTATTCGTTATAGATACTTGGCTCTGACACAGAATGGCATTTCGCTCACCGTGGTTTACCGCAGGCGCGTACACGAAGATCTATTGCACACGCACGAATTCTTAAGCAACATCCATTGGTAAGTGATAAACGTTTAGCTGTTTTTAAAGCATACTGATACCACTTAATCTACTAATCATAATAATAACTTGACGATTAAAATTAAACATCTGATTAAGAAATCAAATTAATAAAAGAATTATAAAATGTTTTTGGAAAAACACAACAAAATCTATTTAGTAGCTTTTTCGTTATGCGCGCAGAATAACAGGCCTTTATTATTTCATTTGTATAAGATGATTAATTCAACAATATATATGGATATGAAACATTTTATCTTAGGTCCATGTAGCAGTCCAGCAGACCGGATTCAAGCGCGTGAAGCGAGGGTTCCGACCTCTTCGTCTGCCGGAAACTGTTCCAGCGGCGGAGCCCCGAGATCCTTACTTTCCACTGCAGTGGTATCTAAAAAACACTGGGCAGAACGGTGGGAAACCCAAGCTAGATCTGAATGTTGAAGCGGCTTGGGCGCAGGGATATACTGGAGTGAATGTTACTACTGCGATAATGGATGATGGTGAGTATTCTTTATTAATAATTGATCAGAATCACAGTGGGATGTTATGTGATATTGTTGGTAAAAATAATAGCATGTTAACTGCTGAGGGCTAATCTACTGCAAATCGAAAATGAAACTACGAATTAGTGATTGGAAACAGATTATTCATTGTGTCGGTACATCTCTCAAGCGAGCACTGGAATGGTCTTACTACTATAATGTACTCTAATCAAGATGTTCCCATTACAAAATAATATATTACTATTCCTAAATACTTATTCCGTGTTCAATTTGCAGGTGTGGATTACATGCATCCAGATTTAAAATATAACTATGTAAGTTTGTTTTTCATTCATTTTTCATCGTCTAGTTTAGTAATGATTTTGTTGCTGATAACTACATCTTTCTTTGAGAAGCTCGAATATTTTATTCCAGTTTTGTATGCGAAAGGAGACGTTATCGGTTAATGTTATTCAGAACCGAGTCTTAGTTCCAAATAGAATCTAATTTTTTATTCCAAACAGAATTTTCACTTGACACAATATGTTTTAGTGAATTTATTTACGTTGAAAAAAGATCTGTACGAAAAATGAGTTCTTAGAGAACATATTTTACATAATCGTTGATATATATAAAGTGTACTGTTCAAGAAAGAATAAATATTAAATATGTAGATATAAAAGCCTTTTTTTACAATATGATGTACAAGAATTACAAATAGTCACTATAATATATATTTGAAACAGCATTTTCACTTGACATTTTAATTATATTAACTAATTTACGTTTAAAAACATCTATGGGAAACATTGACTGTTAGACAAAAATTGTTATAAAATCGTTAATATATCGAAAAGATCCTATCGAAAACAAAATATATATTTATATGATAAATATGAAATACGTAAATATAAAAATCAAAATTATTATTTTACAATATGATGCATAAGAGTTACAAATATTACCATTGTATATCCAAACAGCACTTTTACTTGGCAAATAAATTTTAGTGGATTTACGTATTTACGTAAAAAGATCTACACAAAACATTGATTATTAGATGAAAAATGTTATAAAACCTTTAATATATCGAAAATATTTTACGGAAGATAGTAAAAATATTTTAATATATAGATATAGCAATCAAAATTATTATTTTCATTTACCATACAAAATGATTACACTGAAATAATCTACATGGAAGTAATTACAACAGGGCCTTTTTAAAATTCGTTACAAAATACATTTTAAATTTTTATGTAATTCAAAAAAGGGTTTGCGTGAAATTAACAACGTCAACATTTCGGACTCCGTGAAAGGCTTCCCGGTGTTTTTTTTAGCCACTGTCCCGAACGAATTTAAATTATAAATGGCAAGGGTTTCATCAGAATGAGCTTTAATTAGTAGATTTAAAAATCTTTTTTTGAACAAATATGTACTTTGGATTAGAAATAATTTTGAATTTTAACGAAATTCACCTTGAAGGATTAAAAAGTTTACCGCTATGTAAACTTAACGTAGCTCATATAGCATTTTATAGAATAATGTGTAAGTGAACTGGAACGCTTTTGAAGCTTTGCGTGTACCGAAAGATTCTTTCATAGATAACTATAATAAATATCAAAGATAATTTATAACTATTTCTTTTTTTCTTCGGTATGACGTCTGCCTATGTAGGCAATTTTGCCAATATCAAGTGTGACGAATACACGGTTTAGGCTTAATTGCCAAATATTCAGTGTAACGTAGAATAATCTACAATAGTAAGATAGACAAATGACAAAAGAAGGATACTGTGTTATGCACTTCAATAATAAATTTATTCTCAATTATATCTTGATTGAATTATTATTATAGGTTTAAAATTGTATAAATCATTATTATTGTCAATGGATTTAAATCTAAAGTAAATTTTCTTCGTTTGGATTACATACTTCAGTACCTACATCGATGTAATTAAGTTAAAGTTGGGTCTTATCTTAATTAATCCTTAGACGTTTCCTCTGATAAGTGTTCTTTGTGTGGTTATTAACTCTTCATAGACGTGGTTTCCGCAACATAATGTCCACATGTGCATATTTAGCGTAATTGGAAAATCTTTTATGGCTTAATTATTTTTTTAATATACTACACGTCGCTTGGCCTCAATTACACTTGGTGGAAAGTGAGCACCAGGCCGAGGATGTTACGCCATCAATCAGAAAGTACTTATTCACTCTTCTTTTAAAGACCGTTATATTGTATCAATCAGAAATAACAAACGTAAGAAATGAGTTCCATCTTTTTTGCGTTTCTCATAATAAAATATAAATGTATATGCAAAGCTCTTTCTGCTGATAAATGGAGGCCAATACCGCTTTTCACAGTCCTGAGAGGGAATAGAGATGGCTGAGGTAGCTGTGTAGATCTTGTAACACATTCCCCAAATGCAGCTGCTAGAACATCACAAGATATGAAAGCTTTGCATTTATGCTCTTGTTACTGATCCATTACCGATAAGCCTTCGAGCTCGGCGATAGATAGAATCCCGCATGGCCAACTGATATTTGGCAGTCTCGTTGTAAAGACGGCAGTAAACCACTACACACAATCTTATTTATTAGGAATCTATCTTCGTGAATAATGGTAATTTATCACTGATTAATTATAAAACCGTTTTGCTTGATTTTAGCCAATATTACTTACTGGATTTGAAAGCTTTTAGAGTATCTCAGGATACATGCAATTTTCAAGCATGAATCAGCGGTTATCTCAATAACGTTTCTCATACTTTGTCTTCTATATTTATTATGATTTTATTTGAAAAACTGTACATTGGTATATAGTTTATTTCTTTGTTACCTGCAGTTACTACAACTGTAGTTATAGAACGTGTTAAAATAAACAAAATACAATAATAATTAGATAAATAGAACTTGATTCGATTCCTTAATTTTATGATATGACAAATTTTGTTTATAAAGCAACGGAAAATTTTGGATGACAAACAATAAACTAGAAGAAAATACTTAAATAGTTATATTGTAGTTATGTTTTATATTATTATACCCAAATAACAACACAGTTTAGGATATTTCAATTTTAAAATATTTAAAGTAATTTAATAAATTTGTTACGCCATCGCTACACACCACAATTGCTGACTAAGAGTTCCAGTCTCACGATGCGGTAGGTGATCAAAGTATTACGCCATCGCTATACAACACAATCGATGAATAAGAAGAATGCCGAGTTCCCAGTTCCAAGTTGCGGCAGGTGTTCAAGCATACGAGTCAGCAATTTCCACAACAGGTGCACAAACTTAGTGGAAACATTCGGTGGTCTGACTCCTCCGTTCCCACATTGTCCATGTATAAATACTTGGACGAAAACAACGGAAAGACAGTGTTAACCTAATATCGGTAGCATTCATTATGCTATTAGTTTTAGTTTAGGTTTAGTGTGAGAGTTAGCCTAACATCGGCGACACTCTCACAATGTAGGTTTAGTGTGAGAGTAAGCCTAACATCGGCGATAATCTCTAGTTTTAGATTCATTTTTGTAACTTTTATGTTTAATAAATTAATTTATAGTAATTTGGTTTTTTTTTGGATCCTCCGGCTCTGACCTTCGTAACTAATTGCAAAATATTTTGTATATAAATATCCTGAATGATTTGTTTATTATTTCGTTTTAAAACCAAAAATTTGTAAAGTCTTTGTTGGCGCCTATATAACGTTGGAAGCAGAACGGCATTCTACCATTTCAATAATCTTAATGTGCCTCTAGTGGTCTGGCGACTGGCTCAATTGTTGACTGTTAGTTAACCTTAACTTGTTCAGCAGCTGCAACGGGAAAGTATTTTCGGTTAAGAAACTTTACCTACGGAGTTTCCGCACGGTATAAGCAGAAAACTGTTTAAAAACGTTGAAATAATTGTAACATTTACAATAGATATTTAATAATATTTTGATTTCAGAATGCGGAGGCGTCGTATGATTTTAGTAGTAACGATCCATTCCCGTATCCGAGATACACCGATGATTGGTTCAATAGGTATGTTGAATTTTGTCTTGTCAAGTGTGATATTAACTTAATACTTTATCTACAAAATTTGACCAATGAGTGCTATCATTAGAGGCCAATGATATTATAACTAAATATACGTTACCTACATGATATTTTGACAAAACAAATGGCACGATAACGCACACATACGTAAAGTAATATTGTAACGCCACACTGTCTTACATCAAATGTGCAAGAAAGATGGCATATTCTCAATATAGTTGGTGAAAAAGAAATAGTAATATGTTGCTTAGGTATGGGCTGACTGACGGGGAAGCCGTCAAAAATATGCTAACTAGCCAAATTTTAACAAGACGCTGTTGAAGCGCTTATGACGTACCTACAGCTTTTTAGTTATAATATAACTAGCGGGCTCGGCATACGTTGTCCCGCCCTGATTATAAAAAGAAACCTGGACAAATTATATACCAAAACGTTCCTCGTGCATCACTTTATCCACTGGTGAAAACCGCATAAAGATCCGTTGAGTAGTTTTTGAGTTTATCGCGAACAGACAGACAGACAGACGCGGTAGGGGACTTTGTTTTATACTAAGTAATGATTGTTAGAGGATAATCAATTACGTTTAGATAACACCTTAATATGTCAAACTCATCCCAAGCTGAGGAGTGCATTAGTATTCGTAGTTTATTAGATAATTAAATTGTTAGTTTACTATTATTTTATGTTTCAACTATATAAGCCCGAGGTTCCGCTGGCTTTTTGTGTGCAAGGATTAAATACGACTCGTCATTTTAACGTTTTAGAACGTGAATTTCCAAAAGTTACGGATAATATTAATAAACTCATCATTTATTCTCATTTTTTTTACTACATATAGTACCTGTGTAGTTAATTTAGTTTCAGTTTTTTTTTAATATATTTATTTTGCGATTCTTAAGAGTATTTATTTGCATTTATTTATACTCTATCAAAAGCGGAGACATGAACTTTACGTGTATAAAATTTCACCAAAATCAATTGGCTGGTATAAATGAACTTTTTGAAATTATTGTTTCTACAATTTTTTAAGTATTATTAATAATTCTTATACCTTTTTAATTAAGAAATCACATTAGTGTCCCGTGTACAAAATGTCATAACACTTGGTCAAGCATTTTTTGAGCTAGTTATAAAAACAGAAAGAAAAAAATATTTAAAAATTTTAAGGTTATATTTGCCCTTAGTATACAAGTGGCCTATATAATTAAATAGTTCTACGAATTTATTAATAGAAATGTATAAAGAATTTCGTTTCACTTAGTTTTAAAAACTTCTTCAAAGCTTAACAGAAGTCCAGATGATTTATTTAAAATAATAAGTTATTTATAAATTCATCTGAGATCTTTCAAGTCTGAAAGTTTATTATTAAGTAAATTGAAGAGAAGATTATTCTTACAAGTAACTCTAAAGCAAGTGAAATATTATTGTATTTCAGCTTTATATAGTTTCTTTAAAACAAAAAATATAGATCATGTTAAATGAAATATGGATTTTTTCATCTACAAAGGTAAATGTTTTTAATATAACCTACATAACGAAACTCATAGGCTAGAAATTCATGGAAGGCTTTTAACCCTTCTCGTGCTAGGAAAAACAGAACCCACGGTAACAGGTTAAAGCGAAGGCTCAGCCACTTAGACACACTTGCATTTATTGCCATTTCGGTTGAGAACCCTCTTTGCTCACTAAGCTTCAACCGGATGTCCAAACGCTAGACAGTATATATGAATTGTATTCATATAAGGAGCACTATCCCCAGCCGTCCCGCTTCGCTGTTCATCCTATCTCGTCCTATCCCGATACCGTTAGTAGTTTTGGCGTGATTGAGCCTCAAAGAAACTGTATTACGTATCAGTATCATATCATATCATTATGCATTGGTATCAGCTGCCCGTCTCGACTTCACAGGGGTGTACTAACGAAGATTATGAGACCAAATCTTTCCCTTACAGGTTATGTAATAAAATACACCTGAACAATTGAACGTAAATCTATACTAATATTATAAAGAGGTAAAATTTGTGAGTTTGTGACGTTGTAGGGGGTAATCTCAGGAACTACTGGTCCGATTTGAAAAATTCTTTCAGTTTTATATAGCTCATTTATCAGGGAAAGTTATAGGCATATATATAACATCACGCTAAGACCCATAGGAGCGGAGCACTAATGAAGAATGTTTCAAAATCGGGGTATTTTTTCCTCTTGAGAGCTTCCGCTGCGTGTTAGCCTTAACTCAAAGTAACTACTCCGCGCGGACGTAGTCGCGGGCAGAGGCTAGTCTGTTAATCTTTTTTTAAATCTCCCTACAGTCCTCTGTCTCATAGACTTTTATATGGAGATTTTGTAACACAATATGTTCACCACTATTCTGTAAGATTTTTCAAACATTTTGTTCTATTATATACAAACCATTTCCTAACAATTGCAACAACAAAAAAAAGAACAAATCTGAAGTGATGATCCTATACTATATGGGGTGATTGATTTTTGTTTATGTATATCATTACATAGTATAAAACAAAGTCCACTGGCGCGTCTGTCTGTCTGTTCGCGATAAACTCAAAAATTACTGAACGGATTTTCATGCGGTTTTCACCACTGGATAAAGCGATTCATGAGGAAGATTTTGGTATATAATTTGTCAAGGATTTCTCTTATATTCAGGGCGGGACAGCGTCTGCCGGGCCCGCTAGTTATAGATATAATTTTAATTTTAATTATGACATTTTAAGAATTTTCTTTATCGATATAATATATTAATCAAAGACAATAAATGGTTTAATTAATTGCTAACAATTTTGGAAACGAAGGGTTTCGTTTCAATCAAGCTCGCGTTGATTAAGTCTTGGGACAAATTGAACCTTTTCGATTCGGCTGTCGAATCAAATTAAATTTTGTTAGAATCAACTGAGTCTTATTTTCCAATTCCGGTAATAATAATCATTTCGTCTTTCTCCTTTCATTGATTCAATTTTATTTAATTGGGTTATTTTTCTTTTGTCTCGTTAATATTTATTATTTAAAATAAATTGGTGTTCTGGCTTTGATTTATATGTACTTCTGTTTGTATTGATATTAATCAACGTAATCATATGAACGATTAAGAACTTATGTTTTTTTAGGAATATGTGATGAGGCAAATTGTTATATGAAATTTTGCTGCTGAAATTTTATTTGAAAAAGTTTCATGACTTTTTTTACGTTATCATATTAACTGTAAATAAATCTACGATGTTTTTATTCTATGAGGAGGTATGACTTTTAATCGTGACAAAGACTATCCGATGCCACTTCTATTAGTTTTGAGAAAAATAACATTTTAGTGTACAGTACGACTTATGAAAACTACTGTATGTGGATTGAACTTAATTAAAAGAAAAATAAAAAAAAAATGTTTTATATTTAGCCACGGTACGAGATGTGCCGGAGAGGTGGCGGCTGCGCGAGACAACGGTGTTTGTGGTGTTGGCGTCGCTTACCACTCCAAAGTTGCCGGTAAGTTGTACTTAACTTCATCTATACCTATATTTAACTGAAAAGTATCGCCATATGTTCATGCGGTTTAGTTTGATTTCCGCAATTCACTACTGGAATAAAACTACTCGGCACTCAGTAAACACGCGATATTAAATTGTCACAAAGATCATATTGTAGCTACGTGACGTCAAAATAAGGGTCCTGTGTTTACTGTTCGTTATCCAAATGAATTTTTAATCTGTGTCATAAATGACAGGATTTATTCGATTTATTGAAATACTAGTAGCCGCCCGTTACTTCGTCTGGGTTTGTATTTATCAATGATGACATCATATAATATCTTCGTGTAACTCTAACGATTTATACAGGGCACGCGGAGATAACTCTCATAGGATTGGATTTTCTAAAACTTAATTAACACTTACCTATCGTTATATTTTTGGAGAACAAACCAAATCATAAATAACATATAAATAATAAATAATTTCATATATGTTATTCTGATATATAAGTGATATTAGTGTAGAGTTCCATCAAAATGCGTCCAATGCTTTCGCATAGAAGTAATACAAACATACAAGCATACTTACAAACTTTCTTATTTGTAATATTAATAGAATTAGTTAGAGAAATAAAAAAAATGTGTGTGTACTTATTTACACGCGTTAGAAGTTATACTTCTTTGGCGTAACAAGACTAAATCTTTTCAAAAATTTTATCTTTCGCCTTATTCTACGTTTGTAGAAAAAACGACACTAACAATAGAAATAAGGTATTTAATACATTGAAAGTTTTAATACAAAGAAATACAAACAACAAAGAAACAAAATGTTGACTATAGCTAACTTCAGGGTATCGGGTTTTTGTGACGGTGTGCGCGCGCATCTTAATAACTGCAGGGTGTCGGCTTTCCGTGACGGCTTGCGCGCGCATCGTAAAAATTTACTCTCATCATTTTTCCCTAACGCGTCAAAAGAAGTATAACTTCAAAAACATTTAGATCTCGGATTTCTTAAAATTAATAAGCCTTTTATTAAATTCCTCGAGTACCTTTTAATAAGCGAGCTTATTAGTAGTTATAATATAAATATTTCTTAATATTCACATCAGCTAGGACATTTATCTTGAACGCGATGCCGGTCCAGAGACCCCAAGAGGGTTGCGCCGTATTTCGAGATATTATTTCTAAATCGAGGTCAGTGTGTCACGAAACTGAATATCATGCACGTTAACTGAATATCATGAGTGGAACGTTGAGGATAAACAGGCCCTTTATTACGTATTTTGCAAGAGCAAAGCGATTAACAGTCGCCTTTATTTCGCCATCAGAATGGCAACTTCACATATAGACTTACTCATAGGGAGATTTTGGAATTGCGCGTACAGAGGCGACAATGCAAAGGCAGCTTATTTGCTAAGCCTGGCTAGCTACTACCCTTGAGTTGAAAAATATTTTTATAAGTTACATTTTAATTTTAATTATTTTTATTTTATATTTTTCCACACATACACACTGTTTTTGTATCTTGTTCTTTTGTATGTATAACAATGTATGCTGTGTCTACGTCTAGAAGGGTTTAATTTGAAGTATACTTATTTTCTAAAAATCCAGTGTCATAATATTTGTCCACGATGAACTCCGAAACTACTCAACCGATCTTGGCAAGTTGGCATGAAATATAATTGGAATATTTAATTTGGTCCAACTTGACAGATAGGATAATTTATATTTCGATTAATGGCCTCAATATATTTTAATTATAAATTAAATGATTTTCAATGTTCATTATAGTTATTACCTGTAAGTTTCATCAGTCTCGAACAGATGGCGCTTTAAAGTAGTTTATTGACAGAAAATTATACGAGCGACTGTTATAAATATCTTATAGATGACGCCATGTTTGGATTTTAAATTTCTTTTTCAACTCCAGTTTATTTTGTGGTGCACGTGTTCTGTTAATCTATTTAATACATAACCTTGCTTTTTTGTATCAAATTTTATTTAATTTTCATGTGTCGTGTATTATTTACAGTTATATTGTATTTCTAACTACAAAATCGTTCTAATTGATAACATGTAATAACTGAGCCATAGCAACGCGTGACCGGGTCAGCTATAGTAAAATATATAAAATCGATTTGTCAAATTGAATCCAATTTCGGAGACCTATGAAAAATTTGCCGCCAAACGTTGAAACGATTGTATTAATTTTTTTCTCGAACTGATTACGCTATTGACTTAGCAAGGTTTTAACAGCATCACCGGACTACTAAGGCGAGCGCTTAAGGCAGTCAGCCGATTTTATAAGAAAACCAATATTACAATTGCATTGAATTATGGAAGCGATGAAGGCTTAGTGGTTAGCTCGTTCGGACACCGCGTCGATCGACGTAGGTACGAATTGCTGTGAGTGAACCGGAGCTTTTTGTAAAAGAAACATATCACACTAAGGCTTTCTCTAAATCCGCCTGCCCATCTATCACTCTTAAGTTGGAATTTTCTCGACAAGCATCTATAGACGCGTTCCGGCATGTGTACTTGAAAGTTTGTCGATCCTAGATTTAGCGTGCTTACTTTCTTAGATCAGATTTTTGATTTTGATTTTGATCGTCATTTAACATCAGGTAAAATTCAGGATAAGTGCTATTATAACCTATCAGTATTAAAAAAAGTAAAGACGTCGTTTGAATTTGCCATTTATAACCCATTATTTTGTAATTTCTGCCATCGCTTTGAAATACGTACATAAGTTTTGGTTACAGAAATGCGGTTGATATAATTCTGAGCATGGTCCTGATTTCAATTGTGATACTCGTCCAGTGACGTCATAACCCGTTAAAATCCGCACTACGCTACGTGGTTTACAGCACGTAGCCAAACTTGACCTAATAAACCGCCTTCTACTCCGAAAGTAGGTACTTTCTTTGCGAATTAATGAGGAAAAATTCCATTCACAAAGCCCGACATAATTAGTTACGCTTAATAATTGTGAAAAGAAAGTAGTAGACTATACATATAAATAAGATTCGGAGTGTCTGTTGTTTTTCAAGGCGGGAATTCGAAATTTTAAATTTTTTGGAGTCGTTATTTCGTTTTTGTTTTTTTGGTTACAATTTAATAATCTCTTTTGATAGTCTCATAATATAAATTATGGCATTTATATTCATAATACGTATTGAGTAATTACGCTGTCTTTGAGCGAGTGAGAAACAGTGTTAAAAATACGTACTTGTAAACATAATATAACAATATTATATGACATAGTTTTTGAAATGAAAGATTCTTTAGCCCCGTTGAACGGTAGGAGAAAAACTTACGGGTCCCCATCAGCGAGATGCTCGTGACGTATTGCGTTTGCAGTAGACTAGCGACGCGTAGTGTAGTGGCCTGTGTATATTTAATATTGATATTTGGTATTAAGCTTGTTGTAGTCTATCATATATATTAATTAATAAAATGTATATTATTATTGTTCGGAGTGCGAATAGATGTGGAAATAAGACTAATATTAATAATTTCACTTCATTTTTCCATTGTTTTATAAGTGGATTCACCATCTAGTGCTGTACAATTTATGTCACTTTTAGTCCGCACATCGATTTATTTATTGGGTTGGTTTCACATTGCGGTAAAAGATGCTGGTGTTAATTTATGAACCCGGTATTTAAGTCTTACCAAATTTTATCGACCTACTTCTGACCTATGTCTAGCCACATAAAGTCGCATGAAGGGAGAAACAGAAGAACTAAACGGTTTTTTCTTACGTGACGATCTGCCATTTAACGTCTATCCCAAGCCCCGTTAAGGTATTTCGTTCCAAGAAAACAGCGACGATGGACTGGGCTATGAGCTATCTTCAGTAGCTAGATATTCGACTGGATCCCGGAATGTGACAATTAAAAAAAGTCTTTTTGACTTTTTTTCTCGAACTGACTACGCTATTGATCTAGCAAGGCCTTAACAGGTTCACTGGACTACTAACTGCCACTATGACAGCTTCTAACCATGTACAGGTATCGACCCAGATTCGTAGAGACCCTACAATCCTGGGTTGTACTGGTAGTTACAGCGTATATTTCAGCTCACTCCCAAATCCGACAAACTTACACTGGCCTCTATGCCAGGTGTGTTACAGATATGTGGCGTATGATTGGAGGTTAGACACAATTATCATGATCAAACATCCTGTAAGTTTAGAGTCAGGCGATCGTATTTTCAAATACAAACAGCGTCACCGAGTACAATGTACCGGAGATTACGAACGCTCCAGCGAACCGCATGATTACGTTCCGTGTTTTACCTCTCTTGGCGACGAAATAAAAAGTCAACGTTAAATCGTGCCGAGGCACATTTTTCAAGACCATTGTGTAATACAATCTGCGATAAAGACAGATAATCCTTAATTAAATACGGAGACAAAGGGACTCTCGACGTTTATATTTACAACTTATTTTTTTAGATAAAAATGAATTTACTTTTTCCATTTCGGTGTCAAAAGCGTTGTTTGGGTATAAATTACATAGGGGAAGTTTAGTCAAAAATGTGTTTTTAAGTAATATTTACTTCAACTACGAAATCTATATGATATTATATTTTCGTAAGACTAACGGCTTAAAAGTTATAGGCGCTCTGACTGTAACAACTTTTTATAACTTTGAACCGGACACAAATAAGTACTACGTTCCCTGGACATCGTTTCATTATTTACACCAACTTATAACAATACAAATAGGTATTTGAAGTATAAATTTAAAAAAACAATCAAGGTTTGTGTTCTTGATTTAAAGTAATGAATTTGTGGAAATACACTCTTATAGTATGTAATGTTTTATATATCTATCGTACGAACAAAGATAAGGCAGTATTACCTAAAATTATAACGTCATTATGTATGACGTCCTTATCATTTCATTCTATTAAGTAAGACCAGTCGAAAAGCAGTAATAAAAACAAATAATTAAACAGTAGAGTCGTGAATATTACTGTATTAGAAAATCTCTGGAAATATATCAACAGTCTGATTTTCTAGATAAGAATATATCGTGATTGGCCATCATTTTAAGGTTTCCACTGAATAGTAGAAGGCTAATATTTTTAGTATTCGATATCTATATATTTGACAGGTGGAATACAAACAGATATCTGCAGGTTCGATCCCTGGCATGTACCTAAGTATTTTTTGGAATTCGCGTACATTTAATAATTTAAATTGGCAACACTATCGGCTGACGGTGAGGAAAACATTGTGAGGATACCTGAATCTTAGAAATCTTCTTGTAGTACCACCGTAAGTGGGAAAACACAAGGTTTGTGTATACGTGGACTGGCGTGGTGATTATGTCTATACCTTCTGAAGGTGCCTATAGCCCTACAGTGGGTCTCTTACAGGATGATGATGATGATTTTATTGATAATCCCCTACCAGCCAATTGTAATTTGGCACAGGTCAATAGATACTAGTCATTAGTAAAATTATTATCACAAATACTACGCGATTGGTCCAATCGCGAAGTCAATAGCACGGTCTCAATAATTACGATGATATATCAGAAATTATAATATGTGACGTAATAACGTAGATAGTATAAAAGTTAGGTCGTAAGGACATTGAGAAGGCACTTACGAAAAGATTCTTTGTTCAATTTATGAATCCCATTCTGAATTTTTACGGTTATATTATACGATCAGGGGCGTATCCGCTTTAAGCGAATTAAAGGAGGCAAAGATTATCTTGAGATTTATGTGTTTTGATACTGAGCAAAATTTTATAGTAATTGGTTAATAAGTAATACCTTTTTTATTCTTCACCACTTCTGATCTTAAATCTTCTGATCTTCACACTTCTGAAAATCACTTTGTTGATTCGGGAAAACTACGTAGTTTTTCTGCATTATGTTTATTAATTGTAATTTTTTTATTACTCAAGTTACCCCTTTTAAATTTTATCATTACTGCTCAACCCCTATCGAAAATCATCATGATGTATGGTATTGATAATAATCTCAAAAGTCTTATGAAAATCGGTTTAGCTATCTCTGAGATTAGCCCGAACTAAACGTTCACAACTTCTTATTTTTGCCGTACCGTGAAGCTGTGGAACAATCTCCCGGCTAGTGTGTTCCCTGCTTCCTATAACACGGGGTCCTTCAAGCGTAACGTGAAGATACATTTACGCAGGCCGGCATGACAGCGGCGACCGGCGAGGGGTAACGCATCTCTCGGTAGTCGCCATCGTTTTTGGATTGTACTGTGCTCACCATCAGACACAGTGCAGTCATGGTGCTGGGATACAATAAAAAAAAATTTAGACGTATATATTTTTTTTACATTTGACTACAATCTCACATGATGGTAAGTGTTGAAATTACCGAGGATGTTATGCCCAGAATATCTAGGTGTCATGTGCAAACGCCAGAACGTGCCTGTGGGTGCTTGTGATTGTGTAGAGTCGCCACGGATATTAGAAATATCCTGCGAACGAAATACGGTTTTGTCAGGCCGTTTTCTTAGTTTAAAAGCTCAGATTCATCGTAGAATTAGAATACAGGTCAATCGATGCGGTGTCCGACCATGCTACCTATTACTAATGTTACTATGCTATTATCACTCCGAAAACTATTTTACACTACAATAAAATGCGCTAAAAAATTAACAAAATTACTTGACCCGTTCATTGAAATGTCCAGGCTTAATTTCAGCCTGCAGACAACAATGATTATTGAGACGTCTATAGTGATATTATAAATGGAAAAGTAACTGTTTGTCTGTTTCTTTTACATTCATATCGAAAAACAAACCAATATAGTCACAGAAAACGCTAGTATGTTTATAATTACCACGGTCATGTGAGTGTGGTTAATATACATTAAGTTGGGCAAAAAAAAACTTTTAATTTTTTTTTATTAATTATCATGAAAATATCGTCTGAGATGACGAAAAAAAAATTGTGCTAAAGTTTCAGCTCTTAATATTAATATTAAGAGGTGGCGGATTAGAGTTTTTCTTTTTTTCTTTAGTCCCATACAAAAAAATTCATATGTCACCATTCGTTGTTCGTACAGCAAATTTTTCAAGAGTTTTTTGTAGGAAATTGAACGTTCTACAAAAAAGGTCTCCTTCATTTTTTTCGCACGCCTCGCCATTTTAAAGATATTCAAGAGTGAAATTTAAAGATTTTAAGGTACATTTCTTTTTTGCTTCTGAATTTTGTAAGTCGTTGACAAATGAACGTTATGAAATGCGCAATACATATTTCTGCAGGAAATTAAATGCTCTACAAAAAAGGTCTCTTATGCTTGGTCGATTAGAATAAGCGTTTGAAAGATATTTATGATCAAAGTTCAATACTTATCGCTCTTACTAATTTTTCAATTATTATTTATTTATCTTAAATCTTATTTATCTTATTATTTTTTACTTTTATTATTTTACTTTTATTATTATTTATTTACTTATTTATCTTAAAAGTGGAGGCAGTCATAAGGTCTGCCGATACAACTGAAAACTCAAAATAATGCAATAACTTTTTTTTTATATATCATAGGATGCAAACGAACAGGTGGGTCACCTGATGTTAAGCGATCACCACCGTCCATAGACACTTGCAACACCAGGGGAGTCGCAACTGCGTTGCCGTCCTGTGTTTGGGGAGAGGAGGAGGAAGGAAAGGGGGAAGGGTATGGGAGGTGGTCCTCCGGCGCTCTCACTGACCGAACGAAACGCAACAACGCAAGCACTGTTACTTCCCGTCGGTTTGCTGTGAGAGGGCGGTACTACTCCGGACGAACCGACTCATTCATGTTGAAACCAGTAATAAATTCAACGTGGCTCTACCACCTACACATAACTGTGTACTCTTTTGATTTTTTTAGTTAATCATAATTATAAAGTCTGAATTATTTAAAGTTCATAACTTGGTATACAATCATTACATAGTATAAAACAAAGTCCCATACCGCGTCTGGCTGTCTAAAAACTACTGAACGGATTTTCTTGCGGTTTTCACCAGTAGATAGAGTGATTCATGAGGAAGGTTTTAGTATAAAATTTGTCAAGGATTTTTTTATAGTCAGGGCGGGACAACGTCTGCCGTGCCCGCTAGTTTAAAATTAAACATAAGTCTGGTTTTCACGTCTATTGGTACTCCGAGCAATAATTATAAACACTTTTACAGTTTATTAAGTACTCAAACGTATGATGGTACAAGCTTAATACAAAAAATACAAATTTTAGATGTACACTGGCTGCTATAATGCGTCGCTAATCTGACGCAAGTCGTGCAAGCGCAATACCGTCGGTCACGCTTACTAGCATGTCATGATGTGAAGTTATAAATTAGCGCCTGCTAAAAAATACCACTCAACGCGCCTGTAGAAGTTTCCACTTCAAAAATCAATTCTCCTCTCTACTAAGATACAATTTCCACGTGATCGAGTTCGATTCTAGTTACCATAATCTGTTTAAGGAATAACACAAAATGTGAGTGTAATTTTTTTGTAAATAATTCTTTGTTTATATATTATCTTATAAGAACATATTTACTTTCGTCGAGATAAAGCGTGGGCGTCTCAGTCGTTGCGAAATAGAGACATTACCTTTTCTCTGTTATATTAATTTTATAAGAATCCGAAATTTGCATAACGCTCGTTTTATATTCCAAACGAAACTCGGGGATCTCGCTGAATCTCTAAAGAATCTGGGTAAAATAAAACGTTATTTACATTTAGAAATCGGTGCTTACGTTAATAGAATAAATCTAATATTTTTCTACAAAATCGAATTTAAACTTTCTTGTGTAATAAATTGTTCAAATCATATCGATCAATATTTTCCATTATATATATAATTATATACTATATATTGATCATCAATCAATATTATTACATAGTATAAAATAACGCCTCTACCACGTCTGTCTGTCTGTTCGCGATAAACTCAAAAACTACTCAACGTATTTTCATGCAGTTTTCACCAGTAGATACAGTGATTCATGGGGAACGTTCAGGTACATAAATTGTCAAGGTTTTTGAAGTAAAACTTCTTTAGGCGCGACTAGGAGGTAACTGGACAACACGTTTCTGTACCATCCGATTTTTAAATATTTCTGATTTTGTCAATAAATAGATTATAAACAAATCAAACAAAAATTATGAAAAAAAATTAATAAAAAAAATTAACTTGAATAATAATAAAAATCATACGATAGAATTAATTATGTACACATGCGCGCGCGACCGTGCTGCCATCTGGTTTCAATGTAAGTAAGTGACAAATTAAATCGAAGCTTCATTATCTGTAGTGCCATCAGAAGAATCTCGATCATTGATTGTTTTTTTAGGTGATAAACTAAATATAACGATGAATAATTCTCCAGTTCAATCAACAACAAGATATGGCACGACTATTGATGCAGTTTTCCCAAGAAATTTAGAAAATTTGCAGAGTAGAATTTATGTTTCTCATTTCAGTCATCATAAACCAATCATACCATATTTGAAGTATGATAGTACCTAATTAAATTATTGTTTTAAAATGTATAGTGGTCGACGATAATAAATGTACATATCACGAGTGTAACATCATCGATAAATGCCTTTTTAAATTCTCATATTATGATGTATTTATTTTTAACTTAATCGCCATCTCTTATAACGCGAAAGAAGTTTTACTTCAGTCGCGTGTGACGGTTACACGCACTCATTTTTTAATATCAGCGCGGAACAACGTTCGCCGGGCCCGCTAGTTTTATTAGGTACTAGCGGGCCCGGCAGACGTTGTCCCGCCCTGATTATAAAAAAAAACCTTAATAAATTATATACCAAAACGTTCCTCATGAATCACTTTATCCACTGGTAAAAACCACTTGAAAATCCGTTCAGTAGTTTTTGAGTTTATCGCGAACAGACAGACGCGGTAGGGGACTTTTGCTTTATACTATGTAATGATAATATTGACACTAAATAAATGTATCAATAAATATAATAAGACGAAGTTGCTTTTCACGTATGCCTGTGTTCTCTCAGTTTTTTTTATATTACACAACGAATTTTGTTATCTTTTCATTACCAATTACAGAATATCTTTCGAAAGACTCGTGTCCATATAAAGTAGAAGTATTTTAGGTTATTTTTATTTTTTAAGATAATTTGAGTTTGCTTTTTCAAGGTAGATATTTAGTTATTTATGTGAAACATCTATAGGCGGGGCTAAACCTGATTTTGGCTTATCGTGACGTCGACGTGGCGACGCTAAACACGAACTTTGTACTATTAACGAAATACTCAAAAATATTTGCAACCCTATCTGTATAAACATAAGATTCAAATTGTTTTGTCGGCCATACTAGCGTTACGCGGCACACGCTGACGACCTAGCGCGCTTTGATAAATACCGCCAAACACATTGCATCTGCACCTAGTTGAATTTTTGTATTTAATAAAAATGAATATTTATGTAATAAAATAAATAAGCTGTTATATTTTATAGAACAAATTTGTAATGCTTTATCTTTTCATTATGCCATAGCTGATTCTTGTCGTAATCTGTACTTTTAAGCATATAACTTATACAAAACAATTTCGATGTTTCCCATCTGCCAGGCGTTCCGTGACGGCTCAATTTTTTATCATTGTCGCGTTATTCTTGCGAAATATTTATTCACGGTGTCAATTCAACTATTAAGCTCGCGAAGTGTCTTAGGTTCTCGGAAGAAAGTCGGAACCTTCTATTGATCAAGAGCGTCCCTAATATTGTATTATAGTTAAAATAAAATGTAAGAAGGTTCGCCAACAATTAATATTGCTCTTTAATACCGTACTCATAAAGCGTCAATTCGCATAGTGTTTTAATAGCTGTCAAGTTTTTTATTTATAGAACGCTAAATAACTAAGAAAAGCTTTAGAAGATTTAACTCAATACCGAATCTTTCCTGTCGTACTGACCTAATCAATCGTGACCTGTTTAAGAGCCGAGTTATTTGAGTCGTTCATTCGCGAATTCAACACATTATTTTCATGTGACAGTCTACAGTTTAACGTCTCAGAGTTCAAAACTAATCAGATTGCTGTCCTAACTTTCGTTCCACGTTTTAATCCTCTTAAACTGTAATTCCTAGAAAATTCTATTTTCGTAAGTTAAGATGGAGAAGGTGCATGGTGCTTAATTATTTTTTAATACTTTATAAGTTTTAGCGCAGTCAAATATCGATGGGGCTTAAGATAGCAAACAGGCTAAATCTAGAGGGAGACTGGCTCTCAAGTGGAGTAGACGGGACACATTTATAGGTGCTTGGAGAAACATTTACAACTAAGAGTTGTAATTAGCCAAGCGGCCCTAGTAAAAGCACTCACATAATGCTATGGTTTCAGCACGATGATATGACAACCCCGAGCCTAATGAGTCATTCGTAATGATTCGAACCTACGTTAATTCGATGTAGTGTCTGAACCATTGACATACAAAAACCCAAAACACAGTCTCGAATAAAAATAGCGCTCAAAACCGGCCGCAAAAACTCCCCAATATACGTGGTTATAGTCATGCGATAAACTTATGATTTTTCAAATTTCAAACTTACCTGAATGATTTAAAGTTGTTTTTACAAGGACGCAAGCGACATAATCCAAAATTATGCACTCATTTTTGTGTGTCGCCTGTGATACGTAAGTGTGCATCTTGGGTTTTTGTATATCAATGGTCTGAACACACTAACAACTAAGCCATGATCGCTTGAATATATATAGTTTATGGTTTTTGTTATATGTATAACTCTAATAGTTCAAGATATTTAGTTTTATATACTAAAAGGTGATTCTCGCCACTCCGTTCGTCTTCAATTTAATATTAAGAACGCCCCGTAAACAATATGAAATCATTGACAAACTAACTCGCCCGCAACCATTATTTACATTCGTAAACTTTCCCGTAAGATTCAACAACAACAATACAAAGTTTCAATGTCATTGAATGAACGATGTGGGAACACCTACTAAAAAACACCCACGACTTCGTTCGCGATAATTCTCTATATAAATAATAATTAGTTGTCGTAAGTATTTAAGAGAGTAAGTATTTAACAGATTATACAGACAAATATACTTACCTCGGAAAAACAATCAGTTTTGAAAAAGAAAATAAGGAACTAGAGATTGAAAGAAGAGTACAGCGAACATGGAATAAATTCTGGAGTCTGAAAGAAATTTTCAAAAGTAACATGCCAATAAAACTGAAAACTAAGTCATGGAACTCTAACGTCTTACCATGCTTGACATATGGATGTCAAACATGGAAATTTACGTCAAAAGCTAAGCGAAGAATAACATCCTGTCAGGAGTTTTTAGCGGGATTTTGGGTGTGTCATGTAGTGGATTTTATATTTTATACATAATCTTGTGTTACTTGACTCTATATTGTGTAAAATTGGTGGTGTTTTATGTAATATAATTGTTTATTGTGAATAAGTGAAGTGAATGGAAAATAATACCACGGACCATGAATTCTGAGATGCCACAAAAACTCCATGGAAAGTTCTAACAAGATGGCCACCATCTTGTTAGTTCACTGAAATTATATCAAGAAACTTGTAATATCGATACTCACTTGACAATGGCAGTAATAGTCTCCTAGAAAACTGGTTGCCAAAAATGGAATGGAAGATGAACTTGTAATACTAATAACAACTTGACAATGGCAGTAACAATCTAAAAGATTACTTGCCAAAAATAAAGTTAAAAAAAAACATCCTGTCAGCGCCGAATTTAGAGAAGCATGCTAAAAATTAAAAAAAATAGATAAGATTAGACACGAAAAGATAAGAGAAATAACAAAAGCCACAAATGCCTTAAACTACGCATAAAAGTTAAAGTGGAAATGGGCCGATCACATAGCGAGGCTTAGAGACAAAAGATGGACTTACAGCACCACCATATGGAGAGGACCCCAAGGAAAAAGAAAGAGAGGAAGGCCCTCATCTTGCTGGGAGGACGAAATAATAAAAGTCGCTGGTCCAAAGTGGTGGCAAACAGCTCAGGATAGAGAGTGGACTTTGCTAATAATCAAACATAGTATCATAGATAAAGCAGCATAGTAACGTTTTAGACTTAGTAAAAGCAGTAACAGTTTTTTGGGAAATAGTGTTAGACTATACAACAAAGTCCCAAAGAATATTACCGATTTGCCGCATTGCGAATTTAAGCGCCATATCAAGCGGGTTTTGGTGTCAAAAGGCTATTATAGAGTGGATCAATATGTGAACGATGGTGATGTCTGGAATTAACTCATCTCTGTGCATCCATTAAAAACGTTTGTGACATTTACCTAATATATTATATATATTTGTTAAAATGATAAACCAGATCGAGTTTTTTGCCGGTTCTTCTTGATGGCTGGGTTGTTTTCCGAACCGGTGGTAGTTTTGACGTTCATAGGTGCCTTCTTAGGGCCTAAATTGATTTGATTTGAACAGTACCTAAATTAAAAAGCAATGTAGCAGGATCAAATAAAGGCTTTTTTATTTTTATTTTTTATTTATTTAAGTATTTAAGTACATCACTTCAGAATAGCTGCACTTATTTTTCCAATTCATCTTGTACGACAGAAAAAGTTTGAAAAATCGTACGGAAAAGTGCAAAATCTGGGTTAAAAAATCTCAATATAAAAGTCAATGAGTGAGTGCAACATAAGACAGTATGAAGATCTTATAAATTATTGGCAGAATTAACAGATTGAGTTGTTAAGCTGCTATTTTATTTAATTACATGGTCCTATTGCAAAAGGCATATTATTTCTCAATATTTTCATTAGTACATCCATACGAAGCCGGGGCGGGGAGCTGGTTATAATATAAAAATGAAAACAACAAAATATTACCCATGTTTGTTGTTTCCACGTACGACAGTTCTCCGGAATGAACTCTCAGCGGCAGCGTTTCCTGACCATTAACAATTTACCATCTTTCAAGAAACGAGCCTACTCCTTTCTCAAGGGTCGAGAACGCATCTGTGATTCTCCTCCTGTCGCAGGTGTCCATGGGCGGCGGTGATCACTTACCATCAGGTGACCCGCAAGTTCGTTTGCGATCAATCGTATAAAAATGTAACTGAAAGACAACGGAGCTTTCTATCAGTGAAATAATTTTCAGAATTGGATCTGTAGTTTCAGAAGTTACCCTGCAAATATGCATACGTCAAGTCTGTGTAATGATAGTATATGTCGAAGTATCAATGAAGTGGCAGTCATAAATGTATGACGTCATCCATAGCAACGTCATTTTTATCATTTAATCGATAAGTCAACCGCAACCAGTCGAACATCACTAATAAACGCGTATAGATACGGTAATGCAACGCAATACTGAATATAGTTATGAATTACCTGTAGTGATTCGAATGGTCCGACCATCGGAGCGAGAATGATACCAGCTCCTTTTTTTCGAATCGATTGAAGATGAAGGGCTTTTACAGGTACCCACTTGTACACCTTGTACACCCACCTTACACGAGTAAGGAAATTAGTTTTTTTGTATAAAATATTGTTATAGGTGTATACAAATTGAAAATCTTGAAACAAGCTGAAGAAAGCTGCTGAAGAAAGAAAGAAAGCTGCTGAAAGCTGCTGAAAGAAAGCTGAAGAAAATCCTAAAAGTCAAACGCAGCGCCACCTACCGGGTCCAATTGTAATAAACCATTCTCAGATCCACTGGATCACGCACACAAAATTTCATCAAAATCGGTCCAGCCGTTTAGGAGGAGTTCAGTGACATACACACGTACAGAAGAAATTTATATATAAAGATGTGAAATACGAGTATATAGAAAGACAGCTTCTATACTATAAATATATATGTGAAACGAAACTCACGCCACCTATTACAAAGTGTTTGCACTAATATAGGCGTCCACGGACATACGCCCATTAATAGAATTTTCATCGCAATAGAATTAATAAGTACGGCAAACAAATTTAATTTGTATATATGTAGAAAGTATGAAAGTAATTGAATTGGTCGTTAGTAATCAATCGGAAACTAGCTAGAAACCTATAATTAGATTATCGACTCTTACTATGTGAATATAGACAAGGTTATTGCGAGTATGTGTGAGTACTTTTGACGCACGCTGTTGGGGATGTCATGGTTTCGCGGACTGATTGGTGGCTTTGCGGTCGCTTTGATGTCAGACTCAAACCTATTTATCCACTTTGAAATATTTCCCGATAAAATTACGATAAGCGCCAAATGGGATATTGATATTTGTTTATGTAATAACACTTAATCGTAAACGGATGTGTTGAAATTATTATAAACAATTTTTTTGACGTGATAACGTCTTATAAATCTATGAACGTCGGCTGCACGCACGAAAGAGCAGGAGTCATTGTCATGTTCCGCCTGAGCCGAACGTGCAAGCAAGAGCGCGGAAAAAACGATAGAGAGGCGCGATCGGTCGAAGCGTTCGGCTTGTGACGCATCTATCTCTCTTCCACTCCATCGACCGATGTGTCCGAGTAGAAGAGAGACAGCGGCAGCACGCAACCTGTATGTGAACTATTTTGTCAATTATTGATCAATTCTGTGATAATAAATCAATTCATAAAAGTATGCAATTTTTCATCAATGTTTTCTCATGATGTTATCACGTAAAATTATCGTCCGTAAACCGACTTTACAGAAAATCAATTATTTTTGACGATTTTATTAATAAAAAAAATTACATTCATTACATAGTATAAAACAAAGACACCTACTGCGTCTGTCTGTCTGTCTGTCTGTTCGCGATAAACTCAAAAACGACTGAAAGGATTTTCAAGCGGTTTTTACCAGTGGATAAAGTGATTCATGAGGAACGTTTTATTATATAATTTGTCAACGATTTTTTTTATTATCAAGGCGGGACAACGTCCGCCGGGACTGCTAGTTAATTTATATAATGTCTGGCTAGTAGTTTTTGCATAGTTTCCATTAAACAAATGACATTAAATCCTTGCTAATATTATAATTAAGAAAGCGAGTTTGTTTGTTTGCTTGTTACGCTTTCATGAATTGACTACTCAATCGGTCATTATGAAATTTTGCATACACGTTGCCAGAAGTAACAAAAATGGCTAAGGTACCTTTCATCAAGAAAAAATGTACTGTACTCAAAAAATAGATTAAATCTTGATTAAAGCGAGCGAAGCCGGGAGGAAAGCTATTAATTAATACATTGACATACGAGATGTTACAAATTAGTCATTATGACTGACTACAAAACTGTGTACCGATTAGCATAATAATGATTATAAAGTTTACTGAACATATTACAGAGTTAGTAACTAACATTCGTTGGATCCAGTTAAAAGCAAATTTTATGCCCCAAGTTCCACTGGTCGTCTTTCCTTTTGGTGTCATCTATAGTTATACCTATATTTAATATAAAAAAGTCGCTTTCTTAGTCTCTTGTGGGTTCTTTTGAAGTGTGAAGTGGATTGGGACACAGTTTTAACTACCTATGATTTAAATGTAAACACAGCAAAATAGCCCGCGACATATTTTTACCGACCCTCCCGATGAAATAACGGCAGTGAACGATCAGTACCAGCCTGTCTCTCCAAACAGAGCGTGCTCACGCCCACGCCCGCGTAACCACAGATCACGCCGCCGTGGTCTAGGGATAAATTTCGCTCCCGCACACCAGACTAGGCCCCCCTCGGCAGTTGCTCAAGCCTAGGTCCGTTCCCTCGGCGTGGAGCCCTTGAGTACGCTGCTCGCGCGATACAGTGACACAAAATCTTACATCACTGCGACAACATTACACATATCACCTCCACACACGTGCACGCATACACGCTTACACATGCAAGTGGAAGGGTCTTATCTTTTTTCCCTTATCAAACTGAAATAGTTTAGAAAATTACCCGATACGAAATATATATAAGAGTTGTTGAGGTATGTATGCTTGGTACACATATATGTTTCAACAACTCATATATGTATGAATAGTTAGCTTAGCTTAGGTTAGCTCACATAGGTCGCGAACTGCATGTATCAGGCAACAGCCAAAGCCGAGGTGTGCCGCGCACCCTTGAGCTAGTTGTCAAAATAAAATCGGCTGAGTGCCTTAAGCGCTCGCCTTAGTAGTCCGGTGAAGCTGTTAAGACCTTGCTTGGTCAATAGCGTAGTCAGTTCGAAGAAAAAAAAAAAAAAAAGACAGCAAAATAGCGGAAACCATAAGGTTCTCTAGAAGCCTAGTTATGCGCACGCTAGATTGAAATGGGTTACTTAGTACGGTGTTTCCCTAAGGGGACGTTCATAAATTACGTGAGATGTTTAAGGGGGAGGGGGTCGAGTCAAATCTCATCTAATCTTAAGTTGGAGAGAGGGAGGGTCTCGGCAAATATCACGCAATTTTTTTGTCTGATTGAAACAAAAAAAAATACTGTTTTGATCCATTTAATCCAGATTGTACATGCTTAAGATTTAATATTAAGCGTAATCGTAATACGATTAAGATCATTCACTAATTCGTTCGAAAGAAAATAATTTCGTTTTCTTTTTACAATAACAATCCAACGCGTTTACGTAAGAAATCCACATTTTGAAAAATCTCACGTGAGATTGGGGGATGGGGGAGGGGGTTGAATAAAATCTCACGACATCTCACTAGGGGGGAGGGAGGGACAG
Source organism: Antheraea yamamai (assembly GCA_036509395.1). Taxonomy (NCBI): domain Eukaryota; kingdom Metazoa; phylum Arthropoda; class Insecta; order Lepidoptera; family Saturniidae; genus Antheraea; species Antheraea yamamai. The sequence goes on along the minus strand of AP028448.1, from coordinate 13,650,289 downwards.
AAAATTAAAAAAAAAACACCTCACGTAATTTATGGACGCCCCCTAAGGTTTATGACATGGGGCTTTTAAAAAAGGGATTCAAACACGGTCTTCAAGGTTGACAACATAACAGTGATACCGTTGGTGTTGCAGTTCTCCATATGCGACGGTAACCATTTAGCATCAGGTAGACCGTCTGCCAGTTTACTGCTCCTTGGCAAAAAGAAGAGAATACATTTATGTTACATTTGTGTAAAGTAGAATAAAGTCGATATATTCTAATGAAGTCGCAAGAAGCAGTTTTCAAGAACTACATTGGTAGCACTGGCTAAACCATATGAGATACATCCGAATAATCTAATACAGAATTGTATATCTTAAAAATGCTTACAAAAAACCTCTGTGATATAATAAGAATATTTTTTTTTTCATATCATAATAGGTAATGTAACATGGAATGTCAATTATATAACAATGTTTTGTACTTAAGTTGTATATCGAGTTAAAGTAACAATAAGAAATAAGCATGTTAGAGTCCTTTTACATATAAATCGTTTTACATAGCACCACATAACATTTATTTACTTGCTGTTTTTAAAGTCATTAACTATTTCAAATTGTTATATGGACCATTTTGGAAAATCATATTTATCATCTCCTAACATAATCTTTTTATCTTTTGCATATTATTAAAAATTATTGATTAATTCCGAAGTTATTTTAAACAATATACTATTAATCTTTATGCAGTTAAATACTCTAGTTATGTTAGATATTTAAAGTAGATTTAAACTGCCATCTACAGTATATCATTTAAGTGAATATCTTAGAAGAAATCACAGATTTATAATTACACATACAACGAAAAAAAAACTTGTTCTTGTGAAAAGTCTTACACTCGCTGCCAAACTTTTTGACCGCTCAGAAGTTAGTTGCGTAGAACACAAATTCAGTTATAAATACGTATTGTATGTATATGTAATAACATCCAGAGAACCTAAAGAGAAAGAATACTAATTTTAGAATCCTATAATCATATTTCAACTTTGTTTTGTATTAAACTTTTGAATATGATCCGCGTAAACGCGAATTTACGGCTATATTTAGAGCGGCCTAAAATATTGACGAGAAATGTGGTTAGCTTGTATGGCTTTAATGAATTGTATGTATCAAAGCGCCAATAAAATTATATGAATGACTTAGATACTTCTAATGCATGAGTACATTGCACCCATGCGAAATTGGAGCTGTTTGCTGGTACACAAATAAATTGTCAAAATAATTTAATTAACTAGTATGGATACACAACAACTGTAATTATATCCAATACAATGTGTTCATATAAGACGGGTAAATAATACACAAGAAGGTTATGAGAGTGTATAAGATCATGTTCGTATGTGGGGATGTGTATATATGTAAATTTGTGTGTGTATATGTGGGTCTAATACGCGCTTTATGTGGAAGGTTATGAGTGAGTCATGCAATAATGTGTGAGCGTGCTTCTTATCTACGTCATACCATAAACTAAAGATATACAGTCCCGGATCTAGAAGGCGAGGAGGGATTATGTGCAAACTGGGGCACTCGCCCGGACGGCAGTTTTAGGGGGCGCCAGAATCATCTTCTATACATATAATAAGAATGTAAATCTAACGTGTCTGTTCTTTTTAGATTTTTCTGAAAAAAAAATGTTGTAAGTGTCTTGGAATATATAATAAAATACAATTCAATCATTTTTAGAAATGTCTCTCTGTCTATCTGTCTGTGTCCCTGTTTGTTTGAACATGCATCAGTGCTAAAGTACTTTATTCACAATAAAACCTCATCAATAAAATTATAAAACATATCATCGAGTAACATTTAGCCTTAGTTTGATTGATATCGCTTCATTCTATCAAAAGTTATGGTTATTTTAAAGACGACGCGACTTAATTACGAGAGAAAAGTAGATAAGTAAATGGACGTAATACAATCAGATGATTTTATTGATCACTGTTTTCTTACATTAGGAGGCCGACGGAGTCGCGGGCATTGCTAGTAATATAATATCATTAAATATTATTCCACAAAACGTCTAGCATACAGAAGCCTAGTTGGCGCACCGTCGCGGTCGACTTGTAAGGAAAAGGCGCCACAAGTGACCTCGTGGACACTCGAGATGCCGATCTCAGATTTACCGAGTCAATAATTGACGTTTTTTTGCTGACTATCTCTTCTCGGCTATATAATTTTTTGTCACACATTTATTAAAGGGTTCTTATTACCCTATTCACGAAGAATGCTAACGATTATATATTTGTGTGTTTACTTAAGTAATTTGTCTCAAACGCTAAAGAGAGGGATGGCACTATCAAACTTCTGCCCCGGTTCGAAAAAATCATAGATCCGGGGCTGATAATATACAATTATTTACTCAATAATTATACCAGTTACCTAATGTTTTAAACTCTATAATGGGATTCGCGACCACAGTTCCTTGACTTAGACAAAATATAATTTATCTGGTCTGCCATGTATGGGATGCCACGTGAGCCGATAGTCTTGCCCCGTTCCGTTTTCCAGTTACGTCATTGAGACCTTTTTTTTTCTCGTGCGGGAATCTTCTTAGATATCCCCACCTAGCCGGGCAGCACAGGCGAGAATCCCAGATTTCTACTGACTAAACCCCCTCGATGTTCTTCTTGTACCATTTAGCCGGCTGGGCAGGAACGGCAATGCAGTGCTTCTACCCGACCCGGCAGGGGTTGACCCCTCATCAGGGCCCCGACTCGTAATCTGAAGGGGGAAGACCTTGACCCTCTCTGACGAACTGAGCTAGCCCTATCTACCATGAGGCTATGGTTTCGTTAAGATATTTTCCCTTGTCGAAAACTCAGGTTCATTAGTAAGGATTCGGTAAATAAGTGCCGACCAATGCTGTGTCTGAAAACGCAATCCGCTGAGTCATCATTGCTATAAATCATATAAATAAATATCAATATGATGTCGTGTAAGGGGTCTTATTAATAATTATCTAATTAATAAAGGCTATATATCAAAAATGTTATACTTATAACAAAAAATGTCCTTATAAACAGTTGACACGTTATAATAGCACCGGCCAGTAATAATAGTAACGGATAATTAACAGCAAAAAAGTAAAAGTTATATACATATTAAGTTACTACTCTAATTTTAATATTCATTGCAGGTAACTTTATCGTGACGGCATTACAAAGTGTACGTAAATAATTAATCGTAAAATGATGTTTACTATCACAGTAAATGTTTGCACGTAGTTTTATTCATAAAACAAATTCTATCGGAAAGGTTGATTCTTTCTCGTCATTATTTCTCGTCCTCCGGCCTCTGCTTTTATTACGACGGCTGAAATATCAGTAGTCGATTTGTTATCAAATACTTTGTCAATATATTTTCACATTTCCATTATAGGAAAAGGATAACTTTCTTATTACTCGTGTTTGTTGAAAAACAAAGTTATTTATGTTTGCTTAATCGAATTGCTATTATGAAATATATTAAAAACCAGCTGAGCCGGCCTCGCATTGCTGTGGCTCAGTGATTATACGTTGAATTTATATTAAAATCACGATAAAGTATTTGATATTATAGTATAGGGTAATCAGTACCTAAAAACTTGATAAAGAAGAAACGAGGTTACGTAATAATTAGATTAACAGAACACGTGCACCATAAAATAAACTGGAGTTGAAAAAGAAATTTAAAATTAAAACGTGGCGCCATCTATGAGATATCTATAACAGTTAGTCCAAAAGTTTTCTGTCAATAAACTAATTTAAAGCGTCATCTGTTCGATACCGATGAAACTTACAATTAATAACAATAAACAACATTGACAGTTATTTAAGTTGTTATTAAAAAAAATTGAGGCCATTAATCTAAATATAAATTATCCTATCTCTCAAGTTGGATCGAATTATACATAAATGCCAAGTTTTATGAAGATCGATTGAGTAGTTTCGGAGTGGACAAACATCATGAGACTGAATTTTTATATATTTAGATATCTAGTTTATCTCATAAATTCCACAGAGTCTCGAGGCGATGGTAGTTCAGTTGGTAGTATATTTTATCACGGCGTCGGTGTAAGTTCTAATTATTTGTTGAGCCGAAAGGTTCAGTGAAGGGAAACGTAGTGATGACGTCACAGTATGGCGGTAGTGTTTTCTCTAATATCCACCTGAGTAGATACTAGGTACCACCCTCAAGTACCTTTAAGTGTACTCCGGTAGCTCCATTTAAGAACTAATCGTCTTTCAGATTTAGCGTGTTAGTATGTAAGACCAAATTAATTTCATTAAATCTAATATGAAGCGAGGCTGTAATCAAACGTTGAAGACCAATAAAGAACAAAAAATAATTAGTTTATTTAAAAAAGTCAAAAGTCTTTTGTACATATGAATCCAATTTGTTTATTACATACACAGGTATAAGAATGCTGGATCAACCGTACATGACAGATCTCATTGAGGCCAACTCAATGGGCCACGAACCGCACAAGATCCATATATACAGCGCATCGTGGGGACCAACTGACGACGGAAGGACAGTGGATGGACCGAGAAATGCTACGATGAGAGCTATAGTCAGAGGTGTTAATGAGGTAAATTTTATCATATTTCAAGATACACAGTAGAAGAACTAGAATAATTCAACATCATCATCATCGGCCTGTGAGAGATCCACTGCAGGGCCATAGGCCTCTTCCCGAAGGAAGGTATGGGCTGTATCACCACGCCAGCCCACGACGTATTGGCGATTTCAAACTCTGAGAAATCTACAGTTCTATTCTATATTTTCCCACATATAGTAGTACTACAAGAAGATATAGTAGTCTTACCGCGATGATATATTTTCAAAATCGCTTTAGTAGTTCCTGAGATTACCCCCTACAACGTCACAACGTCACAAACTCACAAACTTTACCTCTTTATAATATTAGTATAGAAGTATAGATAAATAAGGATTAATAATTGTATGTGACATACATTTATTGATATACATAAAATTTTACTCAATTTTATACGTATACGTAACAAAGAAATTCTCTACAACCTCATTATACTCATATCTTGTATAAATTATAAACCTGAACTTCGCGTAGTTTTTTTCATTTAGTCTACTTATAATAATTTTTTTTCCGAACTTGTTTTCACAAAGAGATCATTTGGAATTGGCAATATAAACGGAGAGAGGGGTGATCGCAATTTGATACGATTCAGTACTCACTTCTTTGACGTGTTGCATGGGCATAATATTAAGTCACCAAGATTTGTTAGTCCTGATATAGATACAAGTCAGAGAGTCGTGGTTATTTCAAAATGATTTAGATGCAGGTAAGAGGGTCGTGGTAATTTCAAAGTCCGTTAAATGTCTTAAGATTAGGAATCACATGCTTGACAAAATTATCGAACGATTTTATTACAGACTCCTTCTCCATCAAGCCCAAAAGATCGAATAGACATGTACGAAGATTATCACAAAGCATTATGTGCCCTAGTCTCTTCGGGCTAAACCTGGGGCAATAATAATAATACTTATAATCAATTACTATTTATCTGCATAAATATGCCTCTTTAGTCTTTTCATTGGCAATAAAAATCTCATCAGAGTTGGTTCAGCCGTCTGAGAGATAACTCTGGACAGACAACAGATACTTGAATTCAATATAAAAAGGTATATATATATATAAATTAAATGCATAATATTTATCTTATTACGCAATCTGCCTAAACTCATTAGAACACTTACTTGAATCAAAATTATCTCGCATATGCTTAGAGATATAATTATATTGATCACAAGATAATCATGTTAATTTGAGCATGCTCCTAATTATATACTTAACTGAATCCACTTGATATTAATTAATAGGAGCTATATATGTTGTGTAATATGCTAATTGTGTTAGTTCTATGTACAGACAGGTTTAATTATTCCTGTAGAAACATTTAGATAAACATTATTTAATTAAATAGTTTGGTTATGTTAAGAATTCTTAGTATTATAATAGAGAAGTTAATTTCGAGTTCGTATTATAGAAATTATTTACATTATTACTGATTTTTTATCAACTTTATCAAGTTGGATTTTAGTAGTAATTGAGGGTAGTTGTTAATTCTCTTAGAATAATGCATCTATTAGACTGAAATGCTGCAGATGATAGAAATTCTAATAAGTGGGTTGATTAAAAATGTACTACACGGTTAACTCACACACCAAATTTACCGCGTGGCATAGTACCGCTTTGATATAGGCATTCACAGTTCGGTTCTCGGAAGTGCTCGCTTCTAGTGGGTCAGCTAAATTATCCACGGTCCCGAATACCCCGCGGTGTGCTTTACGACTCATTAACTTTATTTTCTCGCTTAATATACTATCTAACAAACTTTTTTTTAACGTGGAGAAATCATGCATTGCACAGCAACTCCTTAGGTAAATTTTCAAAGATATTTTCTTCCTCTGCCCTTTGAAGCGCCAGTCAAAGCAGGCCCGTCCTATTCATCATCTCCTGTTAACTATGACTGGCTGAGAGGTACCGTGAGCGAAGTCTGCCAGGGTATACGTTCTATTCCAGTACTTTCTAACCTAGATTTTAAAATATCATAGCGTTATATAACTTTCCTCGAAAGTAGGCTAAACAATTGTAAAAGAAAATTCTAGAAATAAAACAAACAAATATTTTGAGTTTCTACAAAATTGGTAGAGATTTAGATAACATGAATAAAAATAATATCCCAATTGATATTGATGATATAACACGGATTAAACTTCGTTCATAATAGAATCACATCATAACTTATAACACGGCTTACGGGAACTTTCTAGCACAAACTTGCAGTGCTTTCTTGATATATAACTTTGTCTGGTAAATAATTTATGAACCATGCTCCAGAACATAGTTGTTGAACTGGCTTCTAATATCTTTAACTTTAGCGGGTTTTAAATTTATTACGTAAATCACGAAAAGTAGTTTTTATAAATGTTTACCGCCCAACGAAATGGCCACGGGTCAGCTAGTAGTACTATAAATCTAAATACCTATAATATACAGTGTATATTATACACAATATAGTTGTCATTATCTAGTATTTTAACCGACTTCGAAAAAGGAGGTGGTTACTACTTTCGGTTGTATGTATTTTTTTTATGTATGTTAATCGATATCTCCGTCAATTATGAACCGATTAGAATGATTCTTTTTTTATTTGATTTGGTTATATTCAGAGGTATAAATTTGAAGAAAATATTCAACCCCTAAGGGGGTGAAATATCGTTTATTTGATTTTCACCCACTTCGTCTCTACGTATTTTCGTGAAATTGGAACCGATTTATTATACCCATTATTATACGTTATGGGCGGATGACTACAATCTCATCTGATGCTTAATTACGATGTGGCTTAAGATGGTAAACACGCCGAGCCTAGAGGGAGCTGGCTCTCAAGTGCGGCTGCCGGAACACATCAACTGGTTCTTGGCGACAGATTTTAAACTTGAACTAGTAGTAAGCCAGGCTTCGATCAACAATAACTAGATATCGGGTCGGCGCGAAAAATACGTCTCTGTAAATAACAGCTCACTTGAAATGTGAGCTTTTAGTTTGTTTGAAACACAGCCAATGTAAGCACGTTTCATAATGTCGCAGTGTATTATTAAAAAGATGCAAAAATAATACCCGAAAAAGCAATTTAACGGCCGAAGTATCTTACTTTCGCTAAATACATGTTTAATAAGTTATATTTTAAGCTTTAAACTAACTAATAATATCAAATTTTTAACAAAACTACCAATTTTAAACCTGTGGTACAAATGTTTGGCCAAGGCTCGCCAACCATGCACAAACACGCACAATAACGGGAAAAAGTACTTTATTCATTGCATGTTAAGGTTGAATTCACACTAAATGTTGTTTATGTTGGCTTTTCATTTGTAAGTGAGGGGAGTAATTTATTGCTTTGCTCGTTTTATCGTAAGTATTAGTTAATATTTTGAACATTTGTGACTTTATTACTAGGTGTCATGGTTGTAATTAGGTTGAACTTAAAACTGTTTTAAAACTTTTTTTCTTCCTTTCTTAGTAAACAAATAGCTACATAAGTATCTATTTACGCGGACAGCAGTTAGCTTCGATTTTGTACGTGACCCTTTATCTAGTTATTGTTGATCAAGGAGTCAGGCGATGTTTTCCTTCACCAAAAGCTCTAACTTATTCACAAGGATTCGGACATAAGTCGATCGATGCTGTGTCCGAAGTGTTAACCACTGAAGCACCATACTTCAAATCATGTAACTAAATATCAATATAATTTAGTTTTGGCGGTCTTATTAATAATTATGTAATTAATAAAAGCTATATATAAATGTATATATGACATAAAACGTATCGTAATGGAATTTGTAACTGTGAAACAATAATTAAATGAATATTCGTTGTTCGTATCGTGGCTCTGAGTGTGAGCAACATGAAATGCTTTCCCTTTCACACCTATTGATTGTTGTATTAAGCACGTTATGATAGCACCGGTCGGTAATAATAATAACGGACAACGGTTAATTGACAGCAAGACAGTAAAAGTTATGTATTAAGTACTCTACGTTATACTATTTTAATACCGATATTATGGGTATATTCAAGTATTTATTGTGAAGACATTATAAAGTGTACGTGAACAATGAATTATAGAATGATGTTTACTATAATAGTAAATGGTTGCGCGTAGTTTTATTCATAAATATTCAGCTAGCCAATGGACTTTTGTAGGTGGTAGAGCTGTAGGTGATAGAGCCACGCAGAGCCTATTACTGGTTTCTGCATGAATGGGTCGGCTCGCCCGGGGTAGTACCACCCTATCACAGAAACACCGACGTTAAGTAACAGTGAGAGCACCGGAGGCCCCACCTCCCCTCCCCTTCTCCCTTCCCTTACTCCCCCTCGCCCCCAAGACAGGTTGGCAACGCACTTGCGACTCTCCTCGTGTTGCAAGTGTCTATCTGTCCGTTTGCATCCTATGATATAAAAAAAAAAAATAGAAAAAAGCCAACACCATGTCATGTTTTCTTTCACCGAAAGTTCTGACTCGTAAGGATTCGAACCTAATCGAAACTGTCCGAGCACGTTATCAAAATCCGCTATTATTACATAACATAAACGGTGACTGATAAATTACAAACATCACTAAATATGTCCAATAGATTCATACTAGTGGTTGAAAATGTACTGTAACTCATTAGTTCTTTTAAGTTTCTAAATTATTCAGGTGTTTTTACCAAAGAGAGAACAAATATTGTTGATTGGTTCACGTAAGGAGCGTGAAGTATCAGGAATAGAGATTTACAAATAAAATCTTCGAATCGTCGATTGTAGGGGAAAAAGTATGTTCTATTTCTCTATTCACAACACTAGAGTTTATCATTAACTAGGAAAAGAAGAAAATAAGGTGCTGAACTATTTTATCTTCGTCTATTTATAAGAAGATACTAATAGTCAAAATAATTATTTTTATTCAAGCTTCAATAAGTTAACATTCATTAGAATAGTTTTTAGAATTCTCTTGTTATAATTTTATATGAATTCAGTTACGTCAATTGTAACAGTCATAACGAAATTCTAGGTCTAAATTTATTATCTTCCACTTTGAAACAATTTCAATATAATTTTATCTGGAATTTTTTAACGTTGGTTCGTTATATACAATTGAAATTATATCCTTTAAGTTTTCTATTGTTGTTATATATTTTCTATTATTAATTTTTCACTGAGAGCTTTATTCAGATATATTAATATGGAATGATTATAGTACTCACTTGAGTATGTAAATAATATGTGAGATTATGATTGAAAGGTGTTTTGTATAAAAGAACGATATGTATAAATCATTGCAAAATACAAGTTTCAAAGGCGTAAACAGCAAAAGAATTGTATTACAGAACCACTAGCTTCTACTCGCGACTTCGTCCGCGTGAAATAGTTACTTTGGGTTAACGCTAACACGCAGAGAAAGCTCTCAAAAGGAAAAAAATCCCCGATTTTGAAACATTCTTCATTGGTGCTCTGCTCCTATTGGTCTTAGCGTAATGATATATAGCCTTCCTCGATAAATTAGTTATCTAACACTGAAAGAATTTTTCAAATTGGACCAGTAGTTTCTGAAATTAGTGCGTTCAACCAAACAAACAGACAAACTCTTCATTTTTTTTTTCGAACTGACTACGCTATTGACCTAGCAAGGTCTTAACAGCTTCACCGGACTGCGACAAACTCTTCTGCTTTATAATATTAGTATAGATTACATGTTTTATCAGTATGACATCCCAATACATAAAGTAGAATAATAGATCAATTTTCAAAGCATTACAGTATTTTTATATCAAACGCTCAATAGAAACTTATGCATTAAATAATTATAATAACTGTAATAATTGTTCATACAATCTTACTGAGAATTGGTCGTTTATCGTACTCCAAATAAATAAAAAATGCTATCCAAATTATTATTTTTATAGTCACTATATGATATAAATACACTACGAATCGATAATTATTTAGTTTGTAAAAGTAAAAGGTTTACACATAGTTTGTATAACATATAATCAACAATTTACATTTGAAAAATGTCTTACAATTTTCATGTACAGCCAACAGGACGATACATTTTGTTGTATAGAAAGAGAAGCCTCATAACTAAAAAAAAACAAAGTTCTCTTCCAGCATACGGCTCGTGTCGAATTGTTTGTTTCACCAAAAAAACTTCGTTCATTAGTGACACGCGACACTTACTTTGAAGATTTTCCTTTTTAATTGGAAACCTTTCAACCTGTGTTCTTGGCGTTAAACGGAAACACGGGAAGAAATTGGTTGCTTGTGAAAGTTGTTTTTGTGTAAGAAAAAATGTAGGAATTCGCAGTATTACTGTTGCTAAAGTGAATGTAAAAATATGGTTTTCTCATTATAGACCGTTTTATATTTTACCATCCTATAAAATCTGAGCTTATTTGAGCATATTACAATAAGATAATTGAACGTGTATTCGAATTCGAACATACGGAGTCAAAATTGCGTCGCTGAATGAACTATTAATTTTTGGTCGCAGCTTCGCTCGTTTTAATGTAGATTAGTGCTGTCCCTCCAAAACGGTTTTTTTTCCGGATTTAACTGGTACCGTATGCCCTTTTCTAGACCTGCAACGTGTAAGCAGAATTTCATGAGGTTCGGTTGAGTAGCTGAGCCGTGAAAACGTAATAAATAAACAATCAAACCCACATACACATCTATATCTTCTATACATATAATAAGAGGGTAAATCTAATGTGTCTGTAGTTTTTCAATTTTCGTGAAAAAAATTGTTGCAGGTGTCGAGGAATAAGTAATAAAATACATTTCAATCACATTTAGAAATGTCTCTCTGTCTGTCTGTATGGTTGTACGCATCACTGCTATAGTGCTGGGTTCACGATAAAACTCATAAAGCATATCCTAGAGAATAACATAGTCTTTGTTTCATTAAAATCGCTCCACTCTTTCAAAAGTTATTGTAATTTGAATGACGACGCGACTTAAGTACGAGAAAAAAGTAAATAAGTAAATGGACTTAATACATTTAGAAGATTTTATTAGTCACTGTTTTTTACATTAGCAAAAGTCAGATTACCGTTAGAATCGAAATAGCGTCTACTATAAGTTTTTAATAAATCACTTACCTACGTGAAACAATTGGTCTACAGAAATAACTATAATTTAATTTACACTAATACTGTAAATAAAAAAATAAATCGGTTTGTACGTTTATACGACTAAATAGCTGAATAAATTGCAATAAACTATTGCACTGGTTTAGCCTTTGACTTGGAAAACGACATAAGCTACTTTTCATTTCGAATATGCCACTAAATACGCAGACAATGTTGCAAAAAAAATACTAGTTAGGTATTAATAAAAAAGCGTACTTCGCCCACTTTAGAAAGTACAGATTTGAGAAACAGAACAATAGATTTATTTTTTATCCCCGTTAAGACGGCTTCTTTTGAAGTAAAATATCACTTAAATAAAAGGAAGGGACAAGAATAAACAGAAAATCCTTTTTAATTTCAATGACAAAGGATCACGTACAAGAACCGTTTTCTTTGCTATTGTGATAACTTCAAAGGCCTTCTGGTTCGAATTTGTCCGACAAATTGAAAGGAATATTTTTCCACCGGGATTAGTATTTATAGTTTTACAGTGACTTTCTCGCTCCGGCTTTGTTTTTACAAAGAATTCAATAACCGTTCTATTTATTTACGACGCTACAACTAAAGTATGAACAATCATTTGATACTTCATTGGTTTTATTAAACGTCACCTGCTTTTAAGTGTTAACCATCAAATAGGAATAGGAATGTCTATACCTTTCTTTAGTTTTATTTTTTATTTGTTTCTTCACACTAATTCATTTTGGACATACAAGATTTAAGTAGAAAGAATAATTGTACTGCATGTTAACGTGTCACATGACTGTATTCAGTATTTATAATTATACTAGCTAGCTCTTCACGGCTTCGTACAGGTTATCCATACTGTTAATTATTACAGACTCATATATGAAAGAATAGCTAACTGAGTGTCGGAATGATAGATTTTAATAAAAAAAATCATCAATTTTTTCACCAATTTTGGGATTTAATTTCCAATAAAATCTTACTTACTTCTTTAGTACTTAAAATTTTTACGGGCCTAGCCCAAGTAGTTTGAACTGCCCATTGGTACGTTAGTCAGTCAGTCAATTAATCTCTTATATATGTAGACTGCGATTAACATCTAATACTGGTAGATCAGAGGTTCCCAGACTTTTTTTCTCATAAACCACTTTCGAAATTTATCTGGTTTTACCTTTCTACCATATTCCCAAGCTTTTACAAATAAGTGTCGCTGAGCTTGTTAAAATATTATCTGCCCACATTGATAGGTGAAGTGAAGCCAACATTTTAATTTTTCACTATCGAAAGGATTATACATTTTCGTGGACCCCCGCTTAAGAATTGTGTAGCCCCATGACACGCCAACATATAGCACCATCGAGTCTCCTGTGGACCCTGAGGGACCATCTGGACCACTTTAAGAACTAAGGCCGTAAATAATCAACGAGAAAAGACTCGATCATGTTAAAAAAATGTTTAAACCTGTATTATTAAAAACTGTAAACAAAAGTTATTAATATCAGAATTCATAATCTACTAGAGCTCAATATACAACTGATCAAAATTTTAAACGCGTCAATTATAATTGTTTTAGTCAATGAAAGAGTTTTTAAAATCAGATACGTAACGTACTATTAAAAGATAGAAATTTTATCATAAAATATATTTCTCAGTTCACGAATTGGGAAACGTTAAACGGACCTGGATTAACCGCAAAGGCCAAGGTTATGATTTATTACATCTGTCACTGAAATGTCATCCCGACTTGAATGGCCAGGATGAGGGGCACGCGACTCGCAAAGTCATTTTCCTTTACGCTCGGAGTTAAGCCAGGGATCGCTTTTTGATTTCTGTTACGTAATATTTCCTTTACTATTTGTATGCGTATATAGATTTCTTTTTAGAAATAGATATAAAATTAAAACGCATAAGGGAAATATATTTTACTAGCTTTCTTCCGCAACGTCGTTCCGGTTAATGTAGAATTGACCTATCGCAAGGAAATTGGTTATCATTTTTTGCTAGATGAAAATTATCCTACGCCCTTTTTCTGTTGGTTTGACAAATTATACACAAATTTGGTAATGATCGGTTGAATAGTTAAGACGTGTAAGTATAATCTACATATAACAACTAAAATTAAAAATTATATTGTTTATGTTGGCCTTAAGGTGTCAATAGGAGATGATACTAAATACTGCTACTAACTTTTCTCTGGTCATAGCGATCCTCCGTCCCATCGGGATAAAGTGTGCACATCGATATCCTAAATATATCTTAATATATATATTTCTTGTGTGCGTGTGTATGTGACTGAACTCCTCCTAAACGACTGGACCGATTTTGATGAAATTTTTTGTGTGTGTTCGTGGAGATTCGAGAATGGTTTAGATTCACAATTGGACCCGGCAGGTGGCGCTGCGATCGACTTTTAGGATTTTTTTTGTTTTCAAGGCAGGACAACGTCCGCCCGGTCCGCTAGTCTTATATAGATATTTAACTGATAAATATACCAGGTCTTGGGTCTGGTCGCTATAGTAAAAATATAAACAGCCTGCAACATCACATAACGAATTAAACTGTCATTTACCACCGAAAGTTATTAGAAACGAATTTCTTACCAGTCCCTCGCAAACCATGTACTGGTCTCTTGTGTATTTGAGATATTGTTTGATAAGGTTAAATTTTTTGTACAGGGTCGGAACGGTCTCGGAAATATTTATGTGTGGGCCAGCGGGGATGGTGGCGAGGACGATGACTGTAACTGTGATGGTTATGCAGCTTCTATGTGGACCGTGTCAATAAACAGGTGAGCACACACTGTTGCCTTTCCCGACTTGTTAATGGATTCGTTCAGTGTTCATGTGAGAGACGATCGACTTGACTACCAACTTTTATAAAATACTAGCTGCTCGCCCCGGCTTCGCACGGCTGTAATAACGTAAGAAGTAAGACCGAACCTTTGCCTTACCGTACGACCATGGAAATAAATAAAATAATGATAAATGTACATCAATCTGTCAACGTTTTTGAAAATCTTCCCAATGTCTTCTATTTCATTCAGTCACTCGCGTTTTTATATAGATATTTTTTAAATTAAAATTTTTAATTTGGTACGATTTCTCAAACATTTTTTATATTAGGTCTTTACCTATGAAATTGCCGTTTTGTATGAAAAAATTTAAACGAATTTTCTTTCATGTATTTTTTATTTGTATTAATCGAAGTAATCACCCATGCAATCAAATGCATCTTTGCCAACGCAGTGGCAGTTTATTGATGCCCTTCTTAAAGAAATCAGCTGGACGGGAGGCAACAAATTCTTCAAAGGCATTTTGTACTGCCTCTCGGGTATTGAATTTTTTTCCCGCCAAGGAGTTATCCAAATTCTGGAAAAAGTAGTAGTCTGTAAGCGCAAGATCTGGTGAGTAGGGCAGATGACGGAGAACTTCCAACCCCAGTTCTTGCAACTTGGAGACCGTCTGCTGTGCAGTATGAGGTCGCGCGTTGTCGTGCAGGAGCAGCGGAGACGAGCGATTTACCAATGCTGGTTGGAGATGTGCCAGCTTCTCCATCATTGTGTTCAGTTCTTCACAGTACACATCTGCAGTAATGCTCACCCCGTTTGGTAAGAAGCTGTGATGAATCACACCGGCGCTAGACCACCAAACAGTGACCATCACTTTTCTAGGGGTAAGTTTTCGTTTAGGGCATTGTTTAGGTGCTGAACCAGGATCCAACCAACTTGCTGAGCGCTTGCGGTTATCAAACAGAATCCATTTTTCACCGCAGGTAACGATGCGGTTCAAAATTCCTTCATTTGTGTGTCTGTTGAGCAGTGCAAGGCACGTCTCGACGCGTACTTCGCGCTGGCAATCATTGAGTTCGTGGGGCACCCATTTGTCAAGCTTTTTTACCTTGCCAATTTGACGCAAATGGACCAATATTGTTTTGACGCTAACGTCGAAAGCTGCTGCTAATTCAGCCGTAGATTGTGAATCATCAGCTTCCACAATCACCTTTAATTGGTCATTGTCGACCAAAGTCTTCGGACGACCGCGAGGTTCATTTTTCAGGTCGAAATTCCCAGAACGGAAGCGAGCAAACCAATAACAGGTGGTGCGTTGGTTTGTTGTGTTAGCTCCGTTAACGTCGTTGATGTTGCGTGCCACTTGTGCCGCGTTGCTGCCACGACGGTACTCATATTCCATAATTACTCGAATTTTTAACGTATCCATGATGACAAAAAAGATTGAAATGCGATGAAAATGTAACACTAATCAATAAACAAATGACTACTTTTGGAAAAAGAATTCCATGTTATTTGAAATTAGAATTCTTAGCCAAACAAAACTTATTTTGATTTGAAATGGCCAGTACTGCAGAACGGCAATTTCATAGGTAAAGACCTATTATAAACCTTGTCCTAATAATTAGTTAATACAATAGAAAAACCGAATAGGTGCAGCCGTTCGATAATGATGCACTTACATACATGTAACAATTATTTAAGTCATCGCACGTAGTTTTTGGCGGGATTTTGGTCTGTCATGTAGTGGATTTTATATTTTATTCATAATCTTGTGTTACTTGACTCTATATTGTGTAAAATTGGTGGTGTTTTATGCAATATAGTTTGTTTATTGTGCATAGGTGAAGTGAATGGAAAATAATACCACGGACCATGAATTCTGAGATGCCACAAAAACTCCATGAAAAGTTTTAATAAGACGGCCACCATCTTGTTAGTACATTGTAATTATATCAAGAAACTTGTAATATCGATACTCACTTGACAATGGCAGTAATAATCTAAAAGATTGATTGTCAAAAATAAAGATAAAAAAAAGTCATTGCACGGATAGCGCAGTGAATTTAAGTGATCACAACGCCGCTACTACTGTAATGGATATTGTTGGCTCGAAAATCATACAGGATAATTATTGCACCACAAATTATTCTTAAACGTCTGGGTATACGTTGTATCCGTCATTTGTTTGTTTGTAAAATCCCCTATAACACAGGGCTGCATCACTAGTGCGGGAGTTATCTTTTAATAAAAAAAACGATTTAGAACAAATTGAATAAAAATCACGTTAGAACCTTAGTATATAGGTCATGTATATCATTTCCAACGTGATAGAATTTGTAGGCTACAGCAAATTTTTCATAATACACTGTTCATCATCACTTATTTCTCTTCATAAATATTTCTAGCGCTATAAATGATGGTCAGAATGCTCATTACGATGAATCGTGCTCGTCAACTCTTGCGAGCACGTTCAGTAATGGTGCTCGCGATCCGAGCACAGGCGTCGCCACGACCGACCTGTATGGCAAGTGCACTGCGACACACTCCGGTACCTCAGCTGCTGCGCCAGAGGCCGCTGGCGTATTCGCTCTTGCCCTTCATGCCAAGTAAGATATTATTACAAACTGAAAGTTAATATTGAAAGATTTTTTTTTAACTAAGTGATTCATTCGATTCGATTTAAACAGGTATATATAATTAATACATACATTATCGAAGTAAATTCATTTATAGGAATTCACCACTATTTTCATAGAACTCAGTAAAAGTAATTACTGATATGTTAAATTCCGTTCAGAACTGTGGTACAAATTTGACTAGAAAGTAATCATGACTTTTTTCGCATGAATAAGCTGTAATAACTATGTATTTACCTGAATTAAAAATTGGCTGTTTTTAATTTTAAAAAATACCGTAATATGTATTATATATCGTATCTGGTCCTTTATAATCTGAGAACAGTATTCAAATCAGATCGGTAATTTAAAAATTAACGATTTCATTACTGTAAATGTTAATTATCTAATTGAAGAAGGAATTCATTCCACGAATATTTTGAACATGAAAATTGTACCATTTTCACTGGAAAATGTTTACGAATGATAAAAAAACAAAATTATGAAAGTATAAAACACATAAAAGTACTATATTAATATTTGAAACCATTATTCACGCACACGGATTTAATAAATGGGAATGTAAATTGAATGTGATACAAATAATCCATATACAAAATAGAATAATAAGATAAAAAGAATCATTCTTAAGCAAGCTTTGTAAACTTTTTTCAGTCCAAACCTTACCTGGAGAGATATACAACATCTGACGGTTTTGACTTCCAAAAGAAATTCACTGTATGACGCTAAGGTATTGCTTTTCTTGATTTTGATTTAAAATTAGGGTAAATAATAGTACTGTTAATAGATTTTTTGAGAATAGTATTAGGTTTTACAACAAAATCCCAAAGGATATTACCGATTTGCCGATTGTGGGTTTAAGCACCAAGTCAAGCGGGTTTTGGTGACAAAAGTCTATTATAGAGTGGATCAATATGTGAACAATGGTGATGCCGGGAATTGACTCATCTCTATACATTTATTAAAAACGATTGTGACGTGTAATGTATACTAAATATATATGTATATATCATTACATAGTATAAAAAAATGTTCTCTACCGCGTCTGTCTGTCTGTTCGCGATAAACTCCGAAACTACAGAACGGATCTTCATGCGATTTTCACCAGTAGATAAAGAGATTCATGAGGAACGTTTTGGTATATAATTTGTCAAGTATTTACTTTATAATCCTGGGCGGGACAACATCGGCCAGGCTCGCTAGTGTATTAAAAAGATAAACCAGATCGAGTTTTTTGCCGGTTCTTCTCGATGACTGGGTTGTTTTCCGAACCGGTGGTAGATTTGACGTTCGTAAGTGCCTTCTTAGGCCTAAATTGAATAAAGTATTTTTTTTATTTCCATTTTGAATAATTAAAAGGATTCATAAAAAGTACTCCAATATATTAGAATACTAGTTAATATATCGTTGAAAATCGTTCCCATTTAATATTTTCTATAACAATATGCAGAAAACTTTTGTACACGTCGGTTGAAAGATATTCCCCAAACTTTTTACATTGCGGTAAACGTGCGAGTTTGGAAACAAAAAGTTTCTTATGCGATACATTGAATATAATAAAGGTAAGGAGCGGCATCCCTCACTTCTACCAACTTGTGAAACGTTCAACTGTCTGCGAAGTTACAGAAGTTCATAAGTTTCACGAAGTAGATGACTGCTTTCAAACAATACGCCAACGTTACAAAACGCTAAACATTAGAAATCCTACGTGTTATTTGAAGTTTGGAAATTCTAGTCTTTATCGTGTTTCGGGATTCATATGTAGTTTATGGATAGTTGAATGTTGAGAAAATATAACAAATATTGCAAAATAATTTCTAAATAGTATAAAACAACGTATCTACCACGTCTGTCTGTCTGTCTATCTGTTCGCGATAAACTCAAAAACGACTGAACGGATTTTCATGCGGTTTTCAGTAGTAGATAAAATGATTCATGAGGAAGAATTAAGTATACAATTTGTCAAGGGTATTTTTATTGTCGCGGCGGAACAACGTCCGACGGGACCGCTAGTAGTTCATAATTATTGTTCGTTTTATTTGAATTTAGTGAAGAAATTTAGTTATTGTGAAGTGCTCTCTCTTTCACACCTATTGGTTATTGTAATACTTGCTTATTAGCACGTAGCGATAATATCAACCGACGATTTTCATGATGAATAATACTAGCAGACAACGGACAACAGAATAACGATGTATTCAATAATTCGGCATTCAGTGCATGGAAGTAGTGTATGACGTTATTAGCGCGAAAGGTAAATTCTCTGGCTAGTTGCGATGAGTAAGAAACCAAAAGTGTCTATGAAGGCTTATAAAACCAAAGTAAATAGTTTTGAAGCAATGATGGCTTCGGCTCTGGTTCGAATCCTTGCAACTGAGTCGAAGCTTTCGGTGAGGGAAAAGATTATGATGAAACCATAGCATGGTGATAGTGCTCTAAGTTCGTCTGGCTAACTACCACCCTTAAGTTAAAAATTTGCCAAACACCTTTCGGTGTGTTCCGGCAGATGCACTTGATGTCACTAAGCACCGGTTGGTGTGTTTCGGCAGATGCGGTTGGTGTGTTTCGGCAGATGCACTTGAAAACCAGACCCACTCCAGGTTTACCATCTTAGATCACATCGCCATTTAACATCATGTGAGGGTGTGTTCAAACACTAAAAAAATATATGGTTTCGCTCATGTACACATTTGGAAGGTGATAGAACTCTTGTAGTATGAAATGTGATTATCACGATAGTTTTGGTGCTTAGCGTGAGTACTTGATTACTTTAACATAGTAATTTACAGTCCTATACGAGACGTCTCAACTTCCAACTCATCTCATAGAGAACTGCGATCCTTTTTACGTTAGATTTTGAGCGTCGTAGGCTACTGTAGTCACTTAACACCAATATTAGTTGTTGTTATTAGCCAAATCAGTGAACCAAGAATATAGACCCTTAAATAATTATACGTACCAACAGGGTCGGTTCCATTGGACGATGAACGGAGTAGGCTTAGAGTTCAACCATCTCTTCGGTTTCGGTGTGTTGGATGCAGGTGCCATGACCGCTTTAGCGGCTAACTGGCGCTCTGTACCTCCACGGTATCATTGCGAAGCTGGATCGGTCAATACTCACACGTAAGCTTAAATTGAGTTTTTTAAAAATAACTTTTTACATTAACGAATCTTATCAGCTGTATTCTTAATCGAAGTCACTGTTTGCATTAATTTAGTTGTACCTAGAATACATATAACTTTTTATTATATAATGTTTAACGCCGCTCTGTCCTTGCCAATTTCACAATAAATGTAGTTTTCTAAGAAAAGAAATAGTATTAAACCCATTGTCGTAGTGGTAGAGCATTTTCTATTTTTCGCTTATCCCATCCACCTTCCAACCCAGTTGTATAATATAACTATTAAGCCGACTATATATGGGCTGCATGTATTTAACTTCATATGTGCGGCGTGCTTGTTACAAGCTACTTTCGATCTGAAAAATGGTAATACGTCACCAAATGTAATTATAACGATTTGGATCAAATTTTGTATTTGGTTTTGGTTTTTATGTTTATCTGTGTAAGTTTATTTTCATTAAAAAAAATGTCGGTGGTAGAACCACGCTGAAGCTATTACTGGTTTCAGCATGAATGAGTCAGCTCGCCCGGGATACTACCACCCGACCCACAGAAAACCGACGTGAAGTAACAGTGCTTGCGTTATTGCATTTCGTTCGGTCAGTGAGAGCGCCGGAGACCCACCTACCCTCCCCTTTCCCCCTCCCCCTCCCTCTCATTCCCCTTCCCTCCAAACACAGGCTGGTAACGCACTTGCAACTCTCCTGGTATTGCTAGTGTCTATGGACGGTGGTGATCACTTAACGCAATTAATCAAGTGACCCACCTGTTCGTTTGCCTCCTATAATATAAAAAAAAATCTTTATAACAAATTTTTGGAGCATATGTCATATCGCGAAAAACGTATTTTTTTACAATACTTATATTGTTGCTGATGGATGGTAGCCTTCTAGTACCTTAATATTTTGCTAAATATTGCTACATTGCTTTATCCGAATACGAATACTACACTGCACTAGATACCAGTGCGCAGAAACGTTAACCTGTGGGGAAGTGGTAAAAAAATTTACATATATGATATTTACAGTGAGATCCCGACCAGTACTAATGTGGTATTGAAGATCGAGACAAACGCGTGCTCCGGCTCGGCCAGTGAGGTGAGATATTTGGAGCACGTGCAAGCAGTCGTCAGTGCCAACGCGACCCGTAGGGGAGACTTGGAGTTTTTCCTCACTAGCCCCATGGGGACCAGGTAATAACTAATTAAACGTTGAATATTAATAATCACTCTGGGTTTAGTGTATTTATTATCGGCATCTATCATCAGGTGAGATTGTGAAAGAAAAAACCCTTATTTGAAAATGTATTAATAAACTTTGAATAATCATTCTACTATATTGGTGATAACGCGTTTTACATAGTGATATGCCGTCTAGGTGTTGGATATGGTGTTCAGATATCCCAACTCCTAAGGAGGGAGAGAGAGTGAAGCTGAATCTCCTTAAATATCACGCGGGGGAGAGACAGGGTTTCGGCAAATAGCAAGTAATTTTTTTCGGACAAAAAATAGTTTTAACGTGAGAAAATCAGATAAAAAAATATTAAAATCCATTAATAGATGTAAAGTTATTTAGTTTTGATATATCGAAATGTAATAATAATAAAAGAGTAAAAGTAATAAAGTAAATAGTGATACTTTTTAAATAAATCCAACGTATTTATACTCATAATAAATATTTACACAAAGTACGTCAGATTAGAGAGGCAGGGGATGTGGTCGAGATAAATGTCATGACACCTTACAAAGGATGGAGAGGGGTCAAAAATATCTTAATTCCGTGAACAGGTAAACAATTGTTCGCAGTATCCAATAATATGATTATATTACGAAGGTTAATGCTAAGGCGTTATTTAATACTACGATTACTCCTTTATTAAATTTTTAGTTTTACTATCAGCTAAAACAGTTATTAACTGTAATATAAAGTATGATTTAGTAATATATATAGCGGATTTACTTATGGCTATAACTTAAACGATATAGATAACCTTAGTCCTGTGTGAAAGACGTCTAAATCAAAGAATATCGAGAAGCTGTTTACTAGCTTTAATTAAGAATAACTTTGTTTGATAGAATGATTTCAGTAGCGGTATTTTGAAAGATATTTATTTCTAGTAGAACTACTAGGTACTCGTAAATTAATATTACCTAGTAATTTCGTGCATTCTACTGTACCGTTACTAATATTTAAAATTCTCAGTGATTTATCTACGTTCGTGGAGAGGAAGAACGTAAATATATTTACAGTTAATAAAATAATTCTTACATTTTGTTAGTTTTTATACTGAATGTACCTAAGAAACCTCGTGTGTATGCGTTCAATACATATCCTAGCATATATAGAATACTATATATACAATCATATTCTTGTTACATGTCTTTCTAGATTAATTTCAGTGTATAAAGCCAATTTAGAAGTTCAGAGTCAAGCTCTAATAGTTTTATTGTTTTTGTTTGTAGTAATTACCTATTTTATGTCCTTAGCATTCACGGTGAACGTTTTTACGATACGTAATTGATTTCTTACAGATCAATGATTTTAAGTAGGCGAGCAAACGATGACGATTCACGGGACGGCTTCACCAAATGGCCCTTCATGACCACGCACACATGGGGAGAATATCCACAGGGGACGTGGACTCTAGAGGTGGGTACTTTACTTATCATTACATTAAATTGTAGCTTTTCGAACACACAGAAATGGGAATATGTTAAACTTAAAAATGGATCGATATTGTCATAATATAACCGTATTTGTACAGTATTTATGGCAAGAGATTCTTGCCATAAATACTGGAGTGTGGAGTTTTTCCTATTACTTTTTGTGATATATATAGAAAAGGTAATTACTACTGTAATTCTACTGAACCTCGATAAGACGAACTTCGATAAGGTAAAACCTCTATATATTCAAAAAATACCCTGTTCCATTCCCCTCAAAGCTTAAAACCTGTATTACTTAAAATATGCGCCCTCGATAACTCAAGCTAATAATTTCAGTATTAACCCTCAGTTACTTAAAGGAATGTTTCGATGAGCTCTGTAACATAAACTGTCTGCCAATGAGTCATTTCGAATGAATGTACAAAACAAAAAGATTCTCGAAATATATTGGTTGCATGTGTTTACAAGTTAAATTGTTAGCACAAAAAATTACAACACTAACATACGCTGATAAATTAAGGTAATAAAAGCGGTGAAAACTGGTTTAAAAACGAAAGATATTGCGGCTCTGTTTAGAATACACGAAAGTACATTATCATTTATAATTAAAAAAGAAGCTGAACTCTTGAAGAAACAAAAATCTGGAGAAAGTCTTTTACGTAAAAGACGAAAGATTGCTGAATTCCCTATTTTGAAGCCATGATTATTTACGTGATTCAGTGTCCAAACTAAAACATCAGTGTTACATACCCATAGTGAAAGAAAAAGCTCAAGAGTTCACCTATTCACTGAAAATCCATAATTTTAAAGCTTGCTATGTGTGGTTAAAAAATTTAGAGATGTTTTGGCCTTCGCGCAAGAAAGTGTGTGCCGAAAGTGCGAGTGTAACATAATCCTTTGATAAGTTAAAAAGTCTATGACTTAAAATATTTTATGTTTTCCTTGTTTTTAACTTATCGAGGTTCTACTATATAATATCAAATCTGGTCCAGTTTCAAATTTAGGACTCCTTTGATTTTATTTCATACTAGATATGCCCATGACTCCGCGCTTGTTTTTATTACACACTCATTGTTTTATTGTCACAATTTTATTTTGATATATATTACACCTATCAATTTCGGAATTACCATATTTCCTTATTGATAATATTGTAAATGATGATATTTCCTTTGCACACATATTTATCAAAATCCGTTGAGAGTAAATAAAAATCTATTTTCTTACATATGTTTTTCTATCGATTTTTAAAAGTGTTATTGACAATAAATACTTTATGCTATCTATTAAAGAATAACATGTACTTTGCGTTTATAAAATTTCATAAAAATTGTTCAATCCAAACATACAAACACAGAGACAAACAATTCGTTGTCATATTTTTGATTCGTGATATCTGTAATAGACATATATAAAAAAAATGAAAGAAAAAATATATGTACATACATACACATGTAAGTTTATATATAAATTACTGTTTATACCTTAAATTTAAATTAAAAAAAAAACCTTTTTTTTAATTTTTTTTTTTGGTAACCAATCTTCTGGATTATCACTGCTATTGTCGAGTAGGTAATAATATTACAAGTGTTTTGCGATAATTTCAATATTCTAACGAGATGGTGGCCACCTTGTTATAACCTTCCAAGGGGTTTTTGTGACATCTCAGAATTGATGTACCGTGGTATTATTTTCCATCCACTTCACTTATGTGTAATAATTGAACTATATTATGTAAAATACCACCAATGTTACAAAAGTAAAATAACACAAGATTATAAATAAAATATAAAATCCATTATATGACAGACTAAAGATGCCGCCAAAAACTCCTACAATTACTTTTTTACATTAGGGACGGTACAATGGTGGCGGGAACACAGGGCCGGAATCAGATTGGTCTGGGTACTTACGCGGTTGGTCGCTGGTACTGCACGGCACGCGCGCACCCCCCTACGCTCAGTTACAACCGCAGGACCCACATTCCAAGCTCGCTGTCGTCAAGAAAGCCCACGAAGATAACCAGCACAGCAAATAAAGTACATAAAAGTAACGATGGGAGGAGTGTTTTTTTAAGTTTCGAGTGCTCAAACATTCTACCTGGTCGGGATCTTGATAGACAGGCATATTATGATTTATTTCTCCTACAATCTTCATGAATGACCAATATGTATCATTATATTGAAACTTAATTTTTATATAAAACTTTTTTACTAAATACGCCTCAAATGGTAATCAATAAAAAAAAGCGATTTGTCACCGTTAATTTAATTTACAGAAATCAAGGTAACAGTTAAGAGAATAAAATATGGGTAAAACCACGATCATATGAAATAAATTTGGTAAGGCATTTTGAAATGGTTTGACGTGAAAAAAACTTTCCAAATAATATTTTCATTTAAGTAAAATTACGCCAAATTCATAGGCGTAGAATTTTTTATTATACGACACGTCATAATGGGTGCGACGATACGTCAGAGAAAATCAGCAGAGCAATTTCGGTAGGATTAATCTGAGAAATAACTGGCGCGATGATATCAGAAGCAATATGCAGACACAATTTTTTATGGTAACCTAAGAAAACTCGAAGAATAAATGCTTAATCCGTTCCCGATTACATCTCTATCTTTGTTATTATAATGAGATAAATAAGTTTTGAAATTTTCAAACTTTTTTGGACAAATCTCAAACAAACTAAATAATTTGATTAAATTAATGACAAATTATTTCTTGATCATGCCGTATTGCTCTTACGTTTTTGTATTTCACATATACTTACCCAGTTATACATATTTCTACGCGGAAATTTAAACTGTGATCCCATTATTGATTTTGACGTCATATATCTTTACGTTTTTGTTTTAATCGGAAATAATATATATATATATATAATAATATATATTTTCCTTTTGTTATATTATTAAAAGCTTCATGTGTTTAAACAAATCATATTTCTGATTAAATCTGAATTGCTTGTAAAAATTTAGCTATTATATGGATTTGAAATTATATTCATAGATTTATTCATAACGTTATGCTCGTTAATTGTTATAAAAAATACTAGTTTATTCCATGGATAGAAATTTATTTTCTCATATAGAGTAACGTAAAATTACTTCTAAATACACGCAATAAAAATACAGACACGTAATATAAATTTTGTTCACCTTCTTTATTAACTTTAGATAATAGCTGATCATAGACACATAACATATCAGAAATGTCGGAATATAACCAAGGTATTAAAAAAAAACATATTTTATAGTGAAGTTGAACAAGATTTATTACTATAAAGTAAAAATTAATTTATTTTGTTTATATAAAAACGCTTTTGGTACATATTTTTATATTAATTATTAACATCGGTGATAAATACATATATTTATATATATACATGTATTGTGCCGATTCATACTGATTTTGAATATAATCAAGCAAAATAGTTGTGTAATCAACGTCCGCTCTAGCGTTTGTGTTGCCATGAACAAATATGGAAATTCCCACCCTTTATATGTAAAATGGAAATCAAATAATTTTTATTTCAGTTTTTATAAAAGCACACATTTATAAAAAACACGTAAAGATCATATTTAAGCAGTAAATTCAATAGATAATAATTAACAAATATCTATACATAGCCACAGATTATTAATTTCATATTTTTTTATGGGCTGACAGCTAAATTACCGCCAACAAATGTCAACTCCCCTAGAGCGGCCGCTGATGTAGTTTTAATATATTCATTGAAACTCTCTCGATATCATAATAAAATACATTATTTTATAGTAGTAGCTTCGATATGTTACTTTGTTTTTATAATAAAAATTCAAATGGTCTTGATTTAAACCCAGCTAAATAAAGCTCATTTGAATACGTTTAGTTTTTATTGTTGTTGTCTAAGGCACGTTAGAATATTCATAAATTATAAAATATATACTATAAATATATCGTTAAAGATAAGAAATATATAAAAGTATACATATAACACGTTCTACAACTTCCTTTGAGGCCCATATACAAGAATACAGTGCTTAAAATTATGTTCTCTATTTTCTTAAAAATTAAATACATTTTTTTTACTATATTCGTTTCTTTGAACTGTTATCCATAAAGACAATGTTATATTACATGGGCTTAAATAATTTGATTACAAATTCTCTATAGAGTAATGTTAAGAATATATAAACTATATTTAAAAAAAAACTATACCTACTAATTATGTACCACTATTATAGAAAATATAATGTGATTTGGTGTTGTATTTGAATTAAATGAAGTTTTTTATAACTAATAATCCTTTTCCCTTAATATTTTCAAAAGCTATATACAAATAATACATACTTCCTAAATGAAATATAAAAGAAAAAAATAACAAGTTTTCTACAGTTTATTTATTATTTTTAAAGACTGCAAAATTTGAAAAATAATTAGGGTTACAAGTTTCCAGTATAAGGCATTTAGGAATGTTAAAGTTTTGTCTCATAAAAACTTATCTTTTAGGTTATTCTATTTTAAACCTTGTTTCAAAGGTAACACCATGTGAATAAATCACATAAAATGTTCCTAATAATTCCATAATAAAAGGCACTATACCCTAAAAGAACGAACACAATATAATTTACCACCGTTATAATTAATTAACTATTAACATTATTTACAAAGACGATTATGAATAGAACTAGATTCTTTCTTGGTAGAAATTAAACATATTTATTTATCCTAGAGTTATAATCTATAACAATTTTATCACCAGCTTTCATTTACTTATTAGGTAAATAAAAATATTTCTTTAAATTGTCAATATTGTTAATAAATCGCTTAAGTTAATTTTTTCTATTATTGTTTCTAACAAGTGGTCCCATTAAGCAAAATATTTTACATATTCAATACATTTCCTAAAAAAGGGAAAAATATATTGACATACTTTTTTTGCACAAAAGTGTTAACTGTTTTATAAAATAAGATCTCACATAGAATTGAAAATATTCGTACCCTTATTCTATCTAAGTAGGTTCAGCATAAGATATTTTTCTAATTCCATTTTCTCTAGCCATCTGTATGTAGTATTTAATATTTTGTAGACACTCCTGAGTTGTCCATACCTACTTTTCCGTTTCTTTAAAAAATGCCCATTTTCATATTTTAAACAATCTAGTTATGTTACTCCATATCTGTCACTGATGCTAGTTTCAGGTAAGGAATAATTAAGCCTAATTCTAAACAATTAAAAATAAATGTTGCCAATCTTCGAAACAATAGTTACTAATTTTATTATGAAGTTTAAGTATTATTTTATTTATCATCAGATATTATGCATTTGATTAATACATACATAAATCTCTAGTTTAAAATAACAAGATTTATAGGTTGATCACATTGTTTTGTTCAGTGTAATTCAAAATATTTTTTTCCTCAACAAGTGGCGTTGCTTTTATAAAAGATAAAAATATTTACCGAATTTACATCACAATCATGTAAAACTACAAATATTTTTAAACAGGCTTCTCCCCGCGACTTCGTCCGCTTGGAATAGTTGCTTTGGGCTAACGCTATCACACAGTGGAAGCTCTCAAAAGTAAAAAAAAAACGCGGTTTTGAAACATTCTCCATTGGTGCGCCGCTGCTATTAGTCTTAGCGTGATAATATATAGCCTTTCTCGATAAATGATCTATCTAACACCGAAATATTTTTTTTTAATCGTTTCTGAGATTAGCGTGTTCAAACAAACAAACAAACTCTTCAGCTTTATAATTATAATAAATATTAGTATAGATGATATAGATATTTACTTTAATACTGCTAATTACTTGTCAAACAAAAATAACTTTTATGTTTTTGTGATATTTACAATTATTTATTCCAAAAAGCAACGCGGTTTTTTGAGAAATTCGAATTCAAAGGCGGACGATTAGGGTTGAACAAAAAAACTTGATCGATCCTAATATAGGCGGTGTTGCAAAATAAATGGCTTTAACATTGAATTACACTGAAATAACCATTTTTGATATGTTTTATCAGGTATGGTATAGTACGAATTTATGTACAAAAAATATAGTCTTTCTGAATATTACAATTTACGTTTTACACTTCATTCAAAAGTCATATTAACATTTTTTTTTTATATAAAAAAATCACATTTTCTCATATTTTCATAGATTTGTTTATTGTATTTACTCATACACCCATTTCATTGTATGGCCTGCCGTTGTGTGAATCAACAACGTCGATGCCACGCTCTGAGATCCCGTTGAGTCCATTTCTGTGCTCACGGGAACTTAATTGTCAGAGATCTGGGGGGGAAATATGATTGCTGAGGTGTCTACGTATAAGAATATTATAATAAAAATTCTAGTGTATTTTAAAAGTTTTGATGAAAATTTAAAACGAATACGTCATAATTTAACAAACAGTTATTCTTTATGCGTAAATTGAAATTAATACAAAAAATCGGACGATAGCGAATTACGCTGATGAATAACATATAAACTGCGACAGAAACATTTGAATCATTTCATACATTTCAAAATGAGCTGAATCCAATGTTGGCTGTTTCTAATATTTTACGTCATTTTTCAAATTTTCTGTGTTCTCTTTTGATTTTTGAAGTTATACTTCTTTTGGCGCGTTAGGGAAAAATTATGAGAGTAAATTTTTACGATGCGCGCTCACACCGTCAGGAAAAACCGACACCCTGAAGTTAGCTATAGGAAAAACCGACACCCTGAAGTAAGCTATAGTCAACATTTTGTTTCTTTGTATTTGTTGTTTGTATTTCTTTGTATTAAAACTTTCAATGTATTAAATATATTTTTTTGTATTGTTAGTGTCGTTTTTTCTACAAACGTGAATAAGGGAAAGATGAAATTTTAAAAGATTTTATCTTGCAAAGAAGTATAACTTCAAGAGTGACATAAGTACACACAAACACTTTTAAATTTCATAATTTATATGGAATTATACATATCTAATTTCAATAAAAAAATAAAATTATAAACCAAGGGCAAAAAAAACAAATCACCAGCCCCAAGGGAGAAGGAATAAGCGCCTACAAGAGAAGGAAAATAACTCGGGAAAAAAGGAAAAAAAAAAAGTACATTTTTGGCGTAACAAGATAAAAATCTTTTCAAAAATTTTAACTTTTGCCTTATTCTACGTTTGTAGAAAAAACGACACTAACAATAGAAAAAAGGTATTTAATACATTGAAAGTTTTAATAATACAAAGAAACAAAACGTTGACTATAGCTAACTTCAGGGTGTCCGTTTTTCGTGACGGTGTGCGCGCGCATCGTAAAAATTTACTCTCATCATTTTTCCCTAACGCACCAAAAGAAGTATAACTTCAAAAACTAAACATGTTATATGAACGATTAAGATTGGATTTACGTTATTTTGAAATGTAACGATACTTTCCTCGCACTTAACATTTTTATTTAGGTTACAAATATCTTCATAAAAATCTGAACCTCAAGAGCTTAATAATAAGAATCAATTTCAATTAAGAAGATTAAGTCAATGAACTTTTACCATCACTCCATAGAATTCTGCGTATATCTAAATCGCGCTCGAGTTATATTATTATTGTGATGTCATATCTAATAATATACGTTATATATTACCCATCGTCTCCTGTTGCAGTTCTAGTTTGTACGCTGGATTATCATATGCCGGTAGCGATGAGTCGCGTGGTGCTGTTGGTACAGCTGAAAAGAAAACTCAGTTACAAAATACTAATCAAATTTTGATACTATTTAAGAGGATTCTGACCCATATGAACTACGTAATCGAATTCTTTGTGTATTTCACTATAAATGTACGTTTTTTTAATAACTGAAGTTAGTAAAATCCTATTGTTATTATGAACGAGAAAGTTCATAAAGATAGATGAACGTTCGTCATTCCTTAAGGCAAGAATATCAGATAGGTTCTAATTTATAAATATCTTGTTGAAATTGGTCAAAATTTGTTGTCAAAATTGGTTATAAAAATAAATACAAGTAAGTTGGATAAGATCCAGCCATCAGGGAGCTATCGAGGCGTGCAGTGAACAAACCGTTACAGACACAGACGAATTCGCGGGCGACTGCTAGTTTTAAATGAATGGAATCAGGTTAGTTGCCTCAACTAGTTCAGCCAAATAATTATCATCTAATCTAAATAACGGCACAAACAACTACCATAGAGTATAAATTATGTAGATATGTAATTAATCTGTCCCAGATCATGACAGCGCGGGGCACCGATTTCAACGGTAATTTAAAAGGTGCCAATTTTATAAGTAACAAAAAACTTGTTACAACAAAGTGCCTAACGTCTAGGATTTAAAATACTAATGACGGTTTATCGGATTTTAAACTAGATATTTGTCACGTTTATTCAGCCAGTCTGTTCTAGGTTTAACATATGTAAGCATCTTAGACATAGAAAGAAAAAGTTGTGTGTAGTTCTAACCGGTAGAAGTGAAACTTTAGTATTATGATTAATTTTTAAGATAATAAGATAAATACACTATGGAGGTGGTAAAACATTGTTTTCGGCATTATTCTGTTATATTTTAATATATATTAACAATGAACATAATACACAACACAGAATAATTTTAAAAAAGCGCGACAGCCGCTACAATCCAGTAGAACATAATGTGCTAATAGATTTCAACGATTCTCTCTCTCCCTCTGTTTGTATATATTTCGATAGGGAAACTATAAAGGAACGTATTCTATCTCATTCTCTCACAGCCTAAAACCTATATATATTAATTTGTAGGTTTCCCTTTTTCATTACACATTTTCGCCTCATAAAATTCAATTCCCACCGTCACAAATAAATTTTTACTTGAAAAACCTTTTATACTAAAATGTCTAAGCATTTAGAACCTAAAACATGTACATATTGACGGTATATTAGATTCCAAAGCAGAAATATGTCACGTTTATTCAGCTAATCTCCTCTAGCTTTAATATATTTGCCATTTTAGACAACAGTTTCATTTAACGTCCGATGAAATTGTCATTAAATCCTACCAACCTACCTATCAAGAAAAAGAAATAGTGTTCAGTTTCTGGACATAATATTATTCTAATCTGGCAATATTGTTAAGAACGAACGGTATTCGTGGCATTGTGTGTAGAAATCTTTTTATAAACTATTTTGGAAATAGATTTATTACCAAAGAAATTCATATACATATATATTCCATTCATATTCACACGATTATAGGTCTTTTTGTTGTGTAAATTCTTTAAATTAAATAGTTTAGTATTTCCGGCGGTGAGCGTCAGTGGCTGTAACACAGTTATTAACTACTAATTAAAATAATTGCTTCAAAAGTAATGAAAATTAAAATAATGTATTATGGAATATTAACTAGCGGGCCCGGCAGACGTTATCCCGCTCTGATTATAAAAAAATACTTGACAAATTATATACTAAAACCTTCCCCGTGAATCACTTTATCGACTGGCGAAAACAGCATGAAAATCCGTTCAGTAGTTTTTGAATTTATCGCGAACAGACAGATAGATAGACGCGGTAGTGGACTTTGTTTTATACTATGTAATGATATAGTTATAATTACAATTTTATTAATTTGTTTAAATAAATAAAGTAAAATTCAAATAGTATTATACATATCGGGGGAGCCACTATTGACCTGCGATACCGAATTATTGACTATATCGAGGGTGTTACTAATGACCTCAAACGCCTTTGGTTGAAGTTATCATCACCTGTTCATTATTTACCCCGGTGTGAGACGCCATTGGTTGGAAGTATCGGCTGTTTATGTATCTCGATGCCTTAAATGACGACCGACGACTAGATATTGGGTATCTTCGCTCAGACAGTTGGAGTCACACGTCAATTCGTCGTAACTATATACAATGTTAGTGTTTCTGTAATCTGTTAATGTTTTATTCGATTGTTCTTGGTAGATTTATCGATCAAATTATAACCATGACATCGCTATGGAAGAGTTACGTTATACTTCTATACGGACGCCATTTTATCGCTGCCCCGACATACATATTATTGGGGTTCGTCAAGCCAAATGCGACATATTATTTATTGTGGTCCTTCGAGCCGAATGCGACATATTATTGTGGTCCTTCGAGCCGAATGTGAATCAAACCATCTATGGATATACAAATAATACTCACGTGTTATGGGGACGGATCGCGGTCGATGCCTGCGCACTACAACAAGCAGTAGAAGCAGTGAGGTGAGAGCGCCGAGCGCCGCCACCACTCCCACGACCACGAGCGCGCCGTAGTAGTCCCCGCGAGGAGCACCGCGACTGCCTGCAATCGATGCCACTCCTATTTCATCTGAAATTACAATTTTCATTAATAAAATGTTTAAAAATCTTTTATACCACAGGAGTATCTTTATATTACAAAAAAAACCATTCTATATATAATGAAAATATAACTACTATTGAGAACTAAGTTTTTTTAAATGCCATTGTCGAGTAGTTAATAGTATTACAAGTTCGTCCTCCATTTCATTTTTGGCAACCAGTCTTCTAGTAGACTGTTACTGCCATTGTCAAGTGAGTATCGATATTACAAGTTTCTTGATATAATTTCAATGAACTAACAAGATGGTGGCCATCTTGTTAGAACTTGCCATGGAGTTTTTGTAGCATCTCAGAATTCATGGTCCGTGGTATTATTTTCCATTCACTTCACTTACGCACAATAAAAAACTATATTATATAAAAAACCACCAATTTTTTCACAATATAGAGTCAAGTAACACAAGATTATGAATAAAAAATAAAATCCACTACATGACAGACCAAAATTCCGCCAAAAACTCCCGAGAACTAAGTTGTGATCAGTTACTAATGGGTATGTCTGCTACTTTTGAGAAATAAGTTGACATCAGTTATTAATAGATTGCCTGCGTTTTTTGAGAATTAAGTTATCATTAGTTATTAATAGTGGCCTGCTACTTTTGAGAACTAAGTTATTATTAGTTGTTAATGGGTAGCCTTGCTACTTTTGGGAAATAAGTTGATAACGTTGCCTGCTACTTTTGAGAACTCAGTTGTGATTAGTTATTAATAGGTTGGCTGCTAATGTTGAGAAATAAGTTGAGTTCAGTTATTAATAGGTTGTCTGCTACTTTTGAGAACTAAGTTGACTCGTCCCATGTGCTTAACGCTTGTTATGCATGCATGATAACCACACTTATACAGGTGTTTTAACAATAGCACGTAATTCCTGCTTTACGACTAGAATAGTTAAAATAATATTACTTAATCTCTATTTTATAGGTGGTAGAGCCGCACTGAAGTTATTACTGGTTTCAGCATGAATGAACTGGCTCACCCGAGGTACTACCACCCTCTCATAGAAAACCGATGTGAAGAACAGTGCTTGCATTGTTGCGTTTCGTTAGGTCAGTGAGAGCACCAGAGGCCCACCTCCCTTCTCCTCTCCCCCCTCCCTCCCTTTTCCCCAAACACAGGCGGGCAACGCACTTTCGACTCCCCTGGTGTTGTTAGTGTCGATGAACGGTGGTGATCACTTAACATCATGTTAAGGACCACCTGTTCGTTAGCCTCGTATGATATAAAAAAAAATGTTTTTAGAAGAGAAAGATAGTATCTAAAACAGACACTCCCAACTTCAATAACTGCGCTGTTCATATTGTTTTTTTACTAAATTATTATTGCAGAAGTTACTTACTGTCAATAGGTTCTGGTGAATCCAGCGATTTTGTATTTATTTCCAATACGTTACTCGTTTTAACTTTGCCATTTGTCAAGAATAATTCTAACCACACTCGGCATCTGAAACAAATTTTTACTATGAGGATTTCACATCTCAGAACGATATCGAATACACTATGTTTGTAAAGACAAATCACAGTTTTCAAATACATATCTACGTTTCCGCAAGCAGAATTTTTTTTAAACAGTCTTAACACAGTAAATTATAACAATACGATAAGATGCATCATGAAAAACATTCAGCTGACGCGAGAGAAGCCTGGTTTTATAGATTGGTCAATATAATTGCACTTTAATTGGAAGAGATATATAGTTATTCATAGTTTACCTGCTGTCAGGGTCCAGTCCAGTGAGTGTGACGGTTGGAGGCAAATCTCTAGTTGCAAGTCTGAAGGCGTCGTGTTCGCGCCGCGTCCCGACCGACTCCGCCGTGGCTCCACACGCGTGCGCCGCTCTGTACACTCTCACCCAGCGTTCAGCCGGTGAGGGGACTCCGCGCCACGTTAGCTCCACTGCCTCCGAGCCCACAGTCCGAGCCTCCACCACCACCGACCAGTTGTACGGATCTGTAAAGGATACGGTTTTATTTTCCTTTTTTATCCTTTACTTTCTGCACTGGTGTACCTATAGCATATCACTACATATTCTGCCGCACAATTTATAAACGCAGTAAAGACCATGTTAAAGGTTTCGAGAAAATTGCGAATGGGGTGGGATTTATCATCAGCAACATACCCGGAACTTTAAACTACTATATATCACCCTCAGTGCTCACCTACACTATATAAGAAAGTAATGAAAATATTAAGTTATACATTATCGAAAAATATGTGTTAAATCATTTATGATATAGATATAATATACCCATATTGTCGATATAATTAAGTTATTATTATACGTTGCTATAATTTAAATTACATACAAACATATGACTTTCAATTATATTTATTCTTGGAGTCCAGTACAGTGCACGTCTTACGCGCATGTTTACAGTAAACAATATACTTTTTATCAATTTCACACAGACTAATGCACGGGTAACAGTTCATCACTACATATCAGTACATGGTGTAAAACAAAGTCCTCTGCCACGTCTGTCTGTATGTCTGTTCGCGATAAGCTCAAAAACTACAGAACGAATTTTCATGCCGTTTTCACCAATATATATAATGATTCTTGAGAAAAGTTTAGGTATAATTTGTCTTATTATCAGGGCGAGCAACGTCTGCCGAACCCGCTAGCTTAAAATAAAATAGCTCATTAGTTAGTTATTTGTCCGTAAAATTCCCGTTCAAATAAAATAAATCCCGTTAAAATATTTTGTTGTTATTTGTAGCCATATGCATTCACCAAAAAGTTGTTATTTTAATATTAAATACACACACTTTATTTTTATAATACGTAATAGATTACAAATCAAAAATGGGAAGAAAACTAACGTAGAAAAAACTTTTTGAATAGGAACACAACTTTGGAAATGTGTGTGATAGAAACGCGTTACCATAGCAACGTATAATAAAAAATTGGAAACAAAACTAACGTAGAATAAACTTTTTGAATAGGAACATAAAATAAACTCTGAAAATGTTTGCGATAGAAATTACCATGTTACTATGGCAACGCACGCAGCGGAAGCTCTCAAAAAGAAAAAATAGCCCGATTTTGAAACATTCTTCATTGATGCCCGCTTCTATTGGTTTTAACGTGAAGATGTGTACTAAAGCCTTCCTGGATAAATGAACTATCTAACACCGAAAGAATTTTTCAAATCGGACCAGTAGTTCCTAAGATTAGCGCGTTCAACCATACAAACAAACTCTTCAGCTTTATATATTAGTATATAGATATGTATATATTTAGTATGCAATAGCTAACTCTACTTATGTAATATGTAAACAATAAAGAAAATCCTTCATATAAAAAAAAATACTATTCCAGATGTATAGTTCAAATCGAGCGAAGCCGCGGGAAAAGGTTAATAAGGAGATAGCACAAGAGATAACATAATAACCGCACCAAATACTCGAATAAGATACAAAGAATCAAATGTTTTTCACAAAGTAGAAATGATATTAAAAAAAAATAACAAAAACAATTTACCAATAAAAGGCAACGTAGTAAATTCAACATGACTAGGATCGAACAGCTCCGTCACTGCCCGAGGCGGAGGAATCAGGACTAATGAAGCCTCGTAGCTACTGCCAGGATGCAGGTCAAGTAATTCTGCTGCAGATCTGCTGTGGTGGAGTAGTTCTGTCATACTGTAAATCGGTGTACCCACTGGCCGATATCTGAAAAATAATGTACAATAGTTATGATAAATATGAAAAAAATTGTTATCGTAGAGTCTCAGTAACCCGGCACTTTCGTGGTCCGAGACGTCTAATAATCAGGCATCCTACGCTTGCGCACCAGCACCAGTATCAATATAACTAATTGACATATCAAAACTAAAGACACACAGTCTCGAATAAAAGTAGCGCTCAAAACCGGACGCAAAAACTCCCCAATATACATACGTGGTTATAGCTATGCGATAAACTTATGATTTTGCAATACGTTGTTATAGTTATGCGAGAAACTTATGATTTTGCAATAGGTTGTTATAGTTATGCGATAAACTTATGATTTTGCAATATGTTGTTATAGTAATGCGATAAACTTATGATTATGCAAATTCAACCCTACCTGAATGATTTAAAGTTGTTTTTACAAGGACGCAAGCGACGAGACTATTTGAAATGAGTGTATAATTTTTAATTGTGTGCTTATTTTATGCGGAGGGTTTTGAGAAGTTGAGTATAACCTCAAAAAATATCACAATATTATTTTATCTTTTCAAGTTTAAAATATATACGAGTATATTGCTGTCAAATACCAATGCAAAATGTCAAATACACGGCGATGTAAGATACTGTCGTCGAAAGATAAAAGGGATACTTTGAGACGAATTTAGGTAATTGTAAGATATGTCCCTTAATTAAATATAATAAGTTTTCTATACAAGCCAATAATCCGACAGCCCTTGTTTTCAATAGTGCTGGATTAGTGAGATTGTACTGTATAAGTTTTAAAATCAGGGCAATCACTTACAAGGAATAACTCAGGCTACTTTTATTATAAAAAAAAATAATTTTCTGCGCAAATATAATGAACTAAATAGGCAGTATCTAGGTACCGAGCGCGCCCTTACGTTTACATTGAACTTTATTTCTTTTGCTAAATTTCACACGGACGCGAAGGCGTGAGTAACAGCTAGTTTAATAATATCAAATAATTTGTTATTTACGTAATTCGTTAAAAAATCGAATTAAAATGAATATAGACTTATATTGTATACGAATTTATATTAACATACGGCAATTAAATTATTGACCAGTAACTATAGACCATATTTAAGTAGAGGATATAAAATTAATTAAATATGTCTTGTAAAATTATAATATTATTACATAGTATAAAACAAAGTCCCCTACCGCGTCTGTCCGTCTGTCTGTTCGCGATAAACTCAAAAACTACCGAACGGATTTTCATGCGGTTTTCACCGGTGGATAGAGTGATTGATGAGGAACGTTTTAGTATATAATTTGTCAAGGATTTTTTCATAATCAAGGCGGGACAACGTCTGCCGGGCCCGCTAGTATTCAATATTTTATTGTAATCTGTTACATCATTAATATATTGTCTGTTTATAATTTTTCAGGTTTATATTTTATTGATAAATGACTAAAATGACCCAACGGAGAAACTGGATTTAATAACACTTGCATTAATAATGCAAGAAAAGTAGGTTTTTGCAAAACATCTATTTAAAAAAATATATAAATGCGGTAGTTGTGTTAGCTTACCTTACTTGAATTCCATCTATGTACTGGAGCTCATCTTCTGTGAAATGCCTCCAACTGACTTGAGCGGTTGTATCATTAACGTCTACTATTGTTAATCTGCTATCTATTTCTCTTCTTTTTTCTTCTACTGTTGGTTTCGCCTTAAAAAATATATATATATAAGTACTAGGGTGCTTTTTTTAAGCGACTATTATTTTTATTCGGTCTCGAAGCGAAATTTTGTAGGAAACGTGTAAAAAAATGCTCAAAAATTTGAGACATTATTAACACATAGCTACTCTCCCAGATCATGAGAAGATTTCCCATACAAAATACACATAAACATTGATTTTTTTTTATAAATCAGCGGCACTTTATGCTATCATATATTACCTCATACTATATTTATGTTATCATATTATACCTCAGGAATTATTAATTTAGAATTGAGTGTTCTACAGTGCATGCAGTACAGGTCACTAAAGTCAAATTTTGTAGAAATGTTTTGTGTTTTTTTGTTGTTGCTAATTTATTAATAGCTGCATGTACAATGACAATGTTAATGGGACATTTGTAGGAAATTTAATTTTCGGCAAAAAAGTCTTCTGAACTAAATCTCTAAGATCGGTATTTCTCGAAACATTGCGCTTTTTACTTTCTATAACATCAAATATCAATGGAGCATTGAGACGACTTTTAATTTTTTTTTAAATCTTGACAGTCAATTTAACTAACTAAACTAAATTAACTGACTAAAGAGACTAAACGGTAATTATAAAATTTACGAAATTAAATTAAATTTTGTAAAAGTGCTACAGACGTTATTTTAATTGATAGCGCAAAATTAATTCATACATAACAAATAAATTCATAATCGAAACTATAAAACCACTGGCGATGTGTGGAGAAGCGTGGTGAGGCGTTTTCGTTTTTCCTCTACATTAAATATATTCTTAAGAAAACTACGTATACGAAATCTGCTACCAGCTAATCTATGCTAATATTATAATACTGAAAAGTTTGTTTGTTTAGTTGAATGCGGTAATCTCAGGAACTACCGGTCCGATTTGAAAATTTCTTTCGGTGTTCGATAGTTCATTTATCGAGGGAGGCTATATCACGCTAAGGTCATCAATAGGAGCGGAGCATCATCGAAGAATGTTTCAAAATCTTGTTTTTTTAGCTTTAGCCCAAAGTAACTATTCCACGCGGACGAAGTCGCGGGAACAGCTAGTTTAAAATAAAAGTTTAAATATAAATTAATCACCGTCGGCAGGTCTAATGTCTGAACGCTGTAAACATCGCTTTCCGGTTCCACTGGTAAATTGTGTAGGTATAACTTCCCTCGAATTTTATACGTTGTTGAAGGTTTCAAGCCTGTCAATCGGAAATCTAAACGGCTGGTCGTAAGGATCTCGTCTTCCGGCGCGAACACTTGCGAATACCAGTTCGAAATGTCTTCATCTCTGAAAACCAGTTAGCAAATGTTATGATTCATATCACTATTTGATTGCTAAGTCGAGTCATAATTGGTCGCCCTAAAAGATTTAAAAAAATAAGCTTAGTATAATACATATGTTAGTGGCTTTGTCG
Organism: Antheraea yamamai; assembly: GCA_036509395.1. NCBI lineage: Eukaryota > Metazoa > Arthropoda > Insecta > Lepidoptera > Saturniidae > Antheraea > Antheraea yamamai. The sequence continues at coordinate 13,610,218 of AP028448.1, read as the reverse complement.
TTAATTCTAATTTATATACTACTAGCGGGTCCGCCCTGATAATAAAAAAAATCTTGACAAAATATATCCCCAAAATATATCGCATGAAAATCCGTGCAGTAGTTTTTGAGTTTATCGCGAACAGACAGACAGACGTGGCAGAGGAGTTTGTATTATAATATGTAATAATTTATATACTTCGCTTAGATGCAATGAACTAATGTGGCCCCATAAATGTTTCAACGACCTAGATTCATTTCTTGGTGCTTTGGTACTTACAGATCATTAAAACCTTAAGCAAGGTAAGAATCATCACAGGTTTTCTTTTTAAATTTCGTGTTGTTATAAGTACATATATGATATCATCTAAGATATTCATTGAAATTATATGTTCTAAAAGGCACCTGATCAATTGACCTTCAGTAAATGAGCAACATGACTAAAATATATAATTGGCTAAAGATTAATGCTATTCTGATCGAAATAGCGACAAAAATAACCAATTATGTCATAATAATATTTATGAGATAAAAATGGTCACTGTGGGTTATCCTTACGAGATAGACATAAACAATTGGAGAGTTTTCTGTAGGTATTTTTAACATGTACAATCCCACACTACATTATTTTGATGTACTTCATAAGGTTCAGCCAGAATTACCAATGTACCCACCCGAAAACTCTTTACAACTTTATTACAATACCTCGACTATTCTCCACTTTCTATAAATATATATTAATTCCTACGTGTTACAAATATAAACCTTACTAAAGAATTCGTCTAAACGATATTAAAAGCTGTATCAAAATATGTTACGTACCTAGTGTAGAAGAACTAATAGAAATTTAGAGACATATTTCTAAAGCGACTTTTTTTCAAATTTTAAACTATTATTATATTATAGAAGATATAGATTCTCAGTAGACCGATTTAAGTTAAGCATTAAAATTAACGAAATACAGATTTGATATTTACAATATACTTACGGTTCATCTGTGTATCTCAAGTCGACGCTTCCTCTCAATCCAACCAAAACTGGCGGTAAACCGAACAACATTTTAACACTAGTGGGTGAATCAGCTTCTAACGATATGACTGTTAATTTTTTATTAACATCCCCATAGTTCGTTGGTATAGCCAACCCAGGAGGTAGCTTTGGCAGTCCTGCTTCTAATGTATTAACTGGACGAGGATTTTCGTCATATTCTGGAATTTCATGTTGAGGATACTGAATTACAGGGGCAATAGTTGGTAAGAAGGAGGGTTGCTGTGGGTGCATAGGATGAGGTGGGATACCTGGAACCGGTAATTGTCCTGAAAAATGTAAGACACGAGAGATTAACATAGATTCAATAGTTGAACTTATTGTATGCTACAGAAGTTAGTATAATTATGAATTTTTTGTTAGTAATGGTAGATATAATGATAGTTAGTTACTACTACTGTTAAAGATGATTAAACAAGCCAGAATAAAGTCTTAAGATATTTGAAGTCAGTCACAAGTCTAGTAACGATAAACATAACATTTTCCCAGGCAAGGTCACTGACCTGCCACGTCTCTGTTCTTGTCTGCCGATCGTCCAAGATTTCTATTCACCTCTGATTCTACTTCCATCTGGCTCAGTAAATGTTCAAGGTCTAACGATGAGTATGTTATGGTACCAAGTTGTGGTGCCTTAACGTGCTTGTTAAAAGTTGGCATTAATTGAGTTCTAGCATTTGGCACGACTCTGTACAATACTGTCTCGTATGGATTAGGTGTTTTTGTCAATACATGAATCTTACTGTCTGAGCTCCATAGAGCCTCGTTATGGAATATATTATTAGCTGTTTTTATGGGTTTTAGATCGTTAGTACGTAATATCGTGACATGTTTTCGACCCGCAGTTTTAGGGTCGTTTCTTAATTGTGAATATGAAAATGAATTCGGCATTACAGTAGGAGGAACGTAGTGTACAGATTTATTGCTAAAATCCGGCTCAAAGTAGCTACCAGTGGTTTTCTTTGAATATTTCAAAGTGTCAGTTTTAGAATCAGTCTGAAATTTAGGAAATGAAACTTCAGCTGAAGCTTTTCTATGATCATGATTAGGTAAAAATAGGTCCAGATGATCTATTTGTGAAATTGGAACTTTTCTTACTGTCTCATGATTTTGTACTAATACTTTGAAAGGACCAGACGATGTCTCTTTGTTTGAGTGGTCTTTTGAGGATGTTATAGTATTACGCAATTTATCATCAAATTCTATTAAATTCCCTTGTTTTTCAGCCAAAAAGGGTGCTACTGTATGTAAGTTCTTCTTATTTTGCTTAAAAGGATCGTCGAGAGCAGGCCTAATAGGGGTTTGTTGATGAATATTCCAAAAGGCACCAGTTTTAACTAGAGGAGGCTCAGCTTGTATAGTTTTAAATGGCGAATCAAAATCGTCTAAAGTAAAGACAGTAATGTTTTCACCTGCTTCCGCTTGTTTATTGATATTATTTTGAGAGAAGTTATTCATAGCGGATGTGGTTTTAATTGTTTTTAAATACTTTGGAAACGATTTTACTGGAGTCAAATGTTTATAGAAGTCAATTGAGTCTGTTGTTATTGGAGGTGGAGGAAGCACTGATGTCGTGATTGTTGGTAGCATTGGTGCTACCGGTGTAACATAGTTTATATCTGCTTCACCTAGTGTTGGCATGCTGTAAATCTGTGGTGTAGATCCGTTGTTTCTGGCTGCAAGCAGTAATGCGAATGAATTACATGCAGATGATATAGTGATATAATGAACAGTATTTTAACATGCTTCAACAATTAACCATTAATAATAATGATATCATGATTTCATTCCAAAAGTTATACAGTAATTAGGATTTGGTTATGAAACTTACCGTTTGGTACACATCCCCACTGCTTACAACAATCTTCATCAGATATATTTACGTGAGCTGGGCGGTGTAATGGCGGACATCTAAAGCTTTGAGGAGGAACTGCCGGAGGGGTACTGCAAACTTCTTGACAATCTAATTCCCCATTTTCACAAAAGCAACGTTGTTCACAACCCGTCAGTGATATGGGTACCTCACTCCAATTAGGTATTCTGGTTAAAGGAAAACTTATTTATTTATAGTTTATTCAGTGTTATATATTTCATTTACCGACGAAGGCTATATATCATCAAGCTAAGACCAATAGGTGCAGAGAACCAATGAAGAATGTTTCAAAATTGTTTTGTTTTCCTTTTAAGAGCTTCCGCTGCGTGTTAACGTTAGCCCAAAGTAACCATTCCACGCGGACTAAGTCCTGGCCAGAAGCTATTACAACATATTACAGAACTATTTCTGCTTGATGTTGATAGCTAATAACGCGAGTTCCAAAAAATGCCTTACCACTAGGCAGAATATTAATTTTTATTTATTAATATCTTTAAATGAATGCCAAAAACTTACGCTACTCCTTTATAGTGACAAGTTCCGTCGCTCAGACACCTAGCGGATCTTGGACAGCAGTTAGGAGGGTGGGCCGGAGGGCTTGGCTCCCAACGTACGCAGCCTTTAGATACCAATTCTAGACCAACATGAGAAGGACATGCTAAAGCAGCACAATCCCGAGTATCTGGTCCTGTGCATTCACAAAGTTCCTTGCATCCGATGTGAAATTCCTCACCTACAGATCAAATGGACACATTTCAGAATTTTTTTTTGGCATCCTATCTTCCAGTAAATTATTACTGTCATTGTCGAGTAGGTATGATATTACAAGTTTTAGTGATCATTTCAATGAACTAACAAGATGGTGGCCGTCTTGCCAAAACTTTTACAGGGAGTTTTTGTGGCAAGTCAGAATCCTTGGTGTTATTTCCGATCCACTTTACTTGTGCATAATAATCAAACTATACCTCGTAAAACACCACCGATATTACATAATATAGAGTCAAATAACACAAGTTATGAATAAAATATAAAGTCCACTACATGACATTCCGAGACCCTGCCAAAAACTTCATTTCAGAAATTAGCGAATTATAAGGTATTTTTATAATATACAAGTATATTTTTATATACAGGTTACACTTACCTACAGCGTAAAATTTACCATCTTCGTAGCAACCGATTTTCGTTGTATTTCCCAATTCTTCTGTTGATACTTCATTAGTTCCAGAATCTGATGCAGTTATTGTAAAATTGAATTTTGTCCCAGTTTCTTTAGTTTTAAGTATATAATCTTTACCACCTTCTAAGTTGAGAATTAAATTCGAATACTTCAGTTCTATATCTTCATAATTTTTACCACCATCGCTACTTAGAAGCAGATGGATTGGATTTTTTGTATTGTTCATATACATCAAATTGACTTGCACTGAATTATTTTGAAGCACTTTTACTGAACCAATAGGATCGGTTAGTACCAATGGCCTAATTGTGGAGCGCGGAAGAACGAAATCTTCAAAACTCCTTACACCCTAAAAGTATGATTACTGAATAAGTCTTTTTGTTATCAACATAAATTGTTAATTTAACATATGACATATAAATATTAGCAAACAAAAACGATAAATTGCATATTTAAATCCATCTAGTAATAATGTGAATATATGTATGTGTTGACTATAGTTTCTTTTTTTTAAGTTTTTTTTTTAATATTGTAAATGACTGATGCAATCAACTTGAATTATAAAATAACAATACCTTGTCAAATGAAGCCTCATGTTACGGAGTTAACTAATTATATAATTTAATTTAATTCCCTACCTATTTTGGTTTCATTAGTTAGTATTTTACTGTCGCTTCTGTGTACCTACTACAATTCTTACCTCAGTAGTAGTTGTTGTAGATGAGCTGGTCATATTGTCCGCCGGTTCTTCGTGTACATCCTGAGACACATCACAGACTTGTACCTCGCAACACGCATCATTAGGATCTTGCACATTTATACATTTCTCTGATAGTGAAATCGGATTACATCTACAATATTAAAAAATGATTATTTATAGGCGAGATACAGCGTTCATCGTGATGCTTCGTGGTCAGTAATATCATAACTTAATTTAGAGAAATGTAATTTATTATTAGTAAATAACATAACATTACATTTATAGTGAATTTCTATTTACAACTTCGTCTGCATTATCTTAACAATATATTTTATGTACAAAGGAAAACAACATAAGTTCCATACCACTTGTCCCATTTTTTCACAGCAAGAGTTTTTCGTGTGTTTACACATCGCTAACCTCGTAGTGTTTATAAAAATGGTGTGTTTTTTAAATTTTAATAACTTTATATTAAATGAATCTATCGCGATATTTTTTATACAAGGATCAAGTGTCTGAGTGGAGTAAAACTAAAAAAATAATCATCCAAAGCTATCTAGTAGTTTTCGAGTGATGCGCGCACAACAGCAAATTTTTATTATTTTATTTATAATATATATTAACTGTATTTCCTTAATATCCTATAAAATGTGAGTTATAAAACTTTTATGCTTTTTTTTTCAATATGTAATGTCAAAGCACTTACTACGGTTAATATTAGGTGTTAATAAATCATTACATAGTATAAAACAAAGTCCCCTACCACGTCTGTCTGTCTGTCTGTTCGCGATAAACTCAAAAACTACTGAACGGATCGTCATGCAGTTTTCACCAATGGATAAAGTAATTTATGAGGAACGTTTTGGTATATAATGTGTCAAGGTTTTTTTATTATCAGGGCGAGACACCGTCCGCGGGGCCCGCTAGTTAATAAATAATTTAAATTACCTACCTAGGTTTACAAGTTACAACAGAGTTTGGTTCACATGTGCAAGTTTGCTCGCATCTAATGTGCCATTTAGTGCCTACAGCATACGTGTCGTTACCGTATCGACATACTTCTACTTTAGTTGGTTTGATTTCTGAAAAATGAAAGAGTAATTACTCGATAACCTAAAAATTCTATAAAAAGAAAATATTTTTTATATAAAATCATTTTTTTTAACGAAAATTAACTTATTATACCTATATATATCAAAACTTAAACGCTAATTAAGGTAAGAATGGTATTAGAGTAATAATAACAGTAATTTAAAAGCAATGATGCCAAAAATTATGCATGCACGCATGCATGTTTCATGACTTAATGTTTAGCGTGTTCTGACACCGTGTCGATCGACGTAGGTTCGACTCCTTGCGGATGAAACGGGGCTTGCGGTGAAGAATAACATTATGATGATCCTTTTTCTAAGTTCGTCTGGCTAGCTACCACCCATAAGGTGAGATTCTATCGCCAAGCACCTATAAGTGTGTTCCGGCAGCAGCACTTGAGAACCAGTCCCTCTAGGTTAATTTGCTTATTTTCTTGAACCATATCGTCATTTAACATCAAGTGTTAAATTAGGTGTTCTTAACAGAGCAGGACGGTATTTCACACCGGGTCACCACCTTCAGCTTTATAAGGCGCAAGTCCGTCCACATATGGAATATTGTTTCCATCTCTGGGCCGGAGCGCCGCAATCTCACTTACTTCTTCTTCACCGAATACAACGTCGACCGTTTCGAATCATCGGCAACCAGGTGCTCTCCTTAAGGCTAGACACTCTGGCGCTTCATAGGGATGTTGCGTCGCTTTGCGTCCTCTACAAGATCTACCATGGAGAATGCTTTGAAGAGCTGTTTGGACTGATACCTGCTGCTGAGATCCGTTACAGAACGAGTCGTCACGGACTGAAATTCCTTCAGTGTCATCTCGATGGTTGGAAGTCGAGCACTGTGCGATTCTCACGTTCGTTTTTTCCACGTAAGACAGTTCTCTGGAATGAACTCTCAGCGGCAGCGTTTCCGGACCATTACAATCTGCGATTTTTCAAGAAACGAGCCTACTACTTTCTCAAAGGTCGGCAACGCATCTGTGATTCTTCTCGTGTCGCAGGTGTCAATGGACGGCTATGATCATTTACCATCAGGTGACCCGCATGGTTGTTTGCCGCCAATAGTATAAAAAAAGTGTGTAGTCAAACGCTAAAACCGATAAGGTATATAAAAATATAAAATTGTGACAATCACCACTATTTCCAGTAGCACAAGCGATGATAGAGCAGCAATCGTCAACAGGAGACTCAAAACATAGAGGATCATTTAATCGCCTTCCACGGCGAATATACGGTTGCTTGCAGCGTGGAGAACATTCAAAAATACCTCCCGGGTTACACTCGCATGTCTCTTCGCAGCCTCGATCCATTCGATCTCCGATCTATATAACAAATTGAAATATTTCGTATTTGGTTTAAGTTCTTATCCTACCTCTTAAAAGGTGCATAGGCAAAGACACTAGTTAAAGGTCGGGTAATATCCATCCAACGATAGCGACTTTGTATAGATATATAAAGTGGAACATTGATCATAACTCTATTATGGAAAGACTAAGGGACACTTCATGATAATTACCATCATGTTTATAAAATTGCGAGAGGTAACAAAACTGATGCGAAACATTGTGTTTAATAATATCTATGCTAATATTATAAAGAGGTAAAGTTTGTGAGTTTGTGACGTTGTAGGGGGTAATCTCAGGAACTACTAAACCGAATTTGGAAAATTCTTTTACAATTAGAAAGGATGTTAGTGTGATTTGCTAAGACCAATGGGAGAAAGAAATTTTTATCTGTTTTTTTTTTTGGTTCGTGGTGCCATATCTTCCACGGGTACGAAGTGGGGGAAGTTTTTTTTTTTATATTTAAGAGGTAAGTTTGTGAGGTTGTGGGGGTAGGGGGTTGTATGGTATGATTGAGGGGGGGGGTATGATTGAGTTCTAGAAAAAAGTTGTAGCTTGATAATGCCTATTACCGACCAACGAAGTGGACACGGGTCAGTTAGTATATAATAATAATAATACTACACACATGGCAGAAGTTAAACTTAGTATTCTGATTATTTTTAAGAGAATGAATATATTATGGAGGTGGTAAAATTTTCGGCATTAGTTTGTAATATTTTGATATTAATTAACAATGATAATAACGCACAACACAGAATAATTTTAAAAAGTGCGCGATAGCGACTACGACCCAACAGAGAATAATGTGCTGTAGATTTCAATGCTTATATCGGTCCCTCTTTTTGCATATATTTCGAGGATAGATTGATAGATAGGACAGATATAGAAACGCATTCTACCTCATTCTCTCACAGTCTAAGATCTACTTATAGCTATCTCTTTATATAGCTATCTTTATACCTAAAGAAAACCTAGAATTGATAATTTTGCTCTACTTTAATTACCTTGTAAAATATGCCATTTTCTTTACATGATTCCAATTCTTCTGAGCCTCGTTCATTGTTAAGTAGATGATGGAACGGCGCTTGTAAATTTGAGTAAAACTTATCAGGTATATTTTTATGTTTATGTTCTGAAACTATTTTTGGTACATCGTCTTCATCGTCGTCTAGAGTCACGTCACTTAAATCTAAAGCTTTCTTACTATTTTTTTCATTAGTCTGATTGTGTAATGCATTAGCGAAATTTTGTAATTCATCTACATTCAAATTTAGCAATCTCGCTCTAGGTTTAGGTTCTACTATTTCCTTTGGTTCTTTTTCAATCTCTAAATCAGTTTTATTCACAATATATTCTATTTTTGGTGTCGTTACAAATATTGGAACAGATGTAATTGCTTCTTTCGTTGTTGTTGGGCTGGGTAAGGGGACCTCATCGTCTTCATTTGTAACTTTACCTGTAAGAAAAATAGGAAATATCATGTATACAATTACTACAATATAACATTTCGACGGTTATTTCATACACTTCTTAATGTTACAATTATTATGGTACATAAATTATTGTTTTGATCCTTATACATTTATATACTTTATGTAATGTATGTAATTTCGGTTAAATTAGATGACCGAGAATGATTTATGCGAGATAGATGGCTTTTAGTGAGAATCATTCACAACTATTGTTAATGCATGATATGTTTATTAAATCTGTAGGAAATTAAAGTTATGACACAAAAACTGGTTCTCAGTCATTTTTGCCTACGCATACGGCGTGAAGATAGGCATTCTTCTGTAACTTTCTTCATCTGCATGTCTAAAGGCTATTCCTTGTCAGATTTTATATCAGCTAAAAGAATAAACGTCCCATTAAATATTGTAAAGACAAGCTATGCTATTAAACTTTAAAATGAATGAATTCCCATTAAATAAGAAAAATAAACTTGAACCGTTCTTATATATTGTAGATACATAAAATAATTTATTATAAAGTGATTGTGTACTTAATAAAAAACAACATTATATTGAAAACCTTCAGATTACAAGTCTATAAAAGTAACTGTATAAGGTAAGTCGCTAATGGCTTAATTACTAAGAATAGTTAGTGAACCACACAAAAACCCTGAATGAATAACATATATATAACAAATTGGAACGGAAGTGGAAGCAAAATAAACACATAAGTTATCAATAGTCAATAATTTAGATCACGGTCAGCAACCGAGATTAACCGGTAAACGGGTTTGGATGTAACTACAACTGTAAATACTTTACGCGGAAATAAAAGTCAGAAGTACGTACCATATCTTGAAGAATATGTGTTAATTGCAATTTTACTTATTTGTAATTCTAATCCAAATAATAATTCTATCTACACGTTGATTAAAATGTAAAATATAACAAACACATAACCTATAATCATTAGACTTTACAATTTTTATCATTGGGACAGTAAATAGTTCCAAATATTACCTCCTATAAGCACATTTACAAGTTTTACCCGTATATTACCGAAGTACATTAGGTAGATACTCTTCCTATAAGCACATAATTAATAATAAAGCATCATCAGCCATAATTTTATAACCCGACTAATTTAAAAAGATCGTTTAAGATTTATAAAAGATTTTCGATTATCATTATGATAAAGATACCACCGGCCTCAAATCGACCTCAACATCTAAGTAGGTTAGCAAAAGAACGCTTAATAACAGATCCGTCAGAACCAGTCTTAGTTATCTTACGGAACCAGTTCCACGTACTATCGTTTTTAATGAAACATAGGTTTTCTAACTAACCACAACGGAAGTTTTAAAGGAAATGTTTATCAGAGACGCGTTATTTTATATGTTTAGCTACTTGTTAATTATGTGTTTACTGACGACTCGCCTCAGTTTTACACGCGTGTGTAGTACTATGGTGTAATTATTGTTGAAACGATTTAAGCATATGTACCTAATCTATACTAATATTATAAGCTGAAGAGTTTGTATTTGTTTGTTTTGTTGAACGCGTTAATCTCAGGAACTACTGGTCTGATTGGAAAAATTATTTGAATGTTAGATAGCTAATTTATCGGGGAAGGCTATCACGCTAAGACCAATAGGAGCAGAGCACCAATGAAGAATGTTATGTGTTTACTGACGACTCGCCTCAGTTTTGCACGCGTGTGTAGTACTATGTTGTAATTATTATTGAAACGATTTAAGCATATGTACCTAATCTATACTAATATTATAAGCTGAAGAGTTTGTACTTGTTTGTTTTGTTGAACGCGTTAATCTCAGGAACTACTGGTCTGATTTGAAAAATTCTATGAATGTTAGATATCTAATTTATCGGGGAAGGCTATCACGCTAAGACCAATAGGAGCAGAGCACCAATGAAGAATGTTTCAAAGTTGGGTATTTTTTGCCTTTTGAGATCTTCCTCTGCGTAACTATTCCACGCGGATGAAGTCGCGGGCAGAAGCTAGTATACTATATTTATTACAATTCGACCTTCACATTTCATGAAATTCAAAGTAGCTTCGAAATCTCTTTAAACAGGAGACATTTTTATGTTGTGCTTAATTTTTTAAATCTGTTTTAACTTCTCGGATATTTATAATGAGTTTTCGACCGCGGCTTTGCTTGCTTAAATGTACATTTGACCTAGCCCTCGGAAACAATATTTGTTTTCTCGATGAAAGGTGTCCTTTCGCGTGACAGCATAACGAACAAACTTATATTCGCATTTATAATATTATTAAGGGTAAAGTAACTTAAAAACTTATCTGAATTATTATGGCAGTGAAGGTAATTGCTATAAAATTAAATAATTTAAGTAAATAAAAATAGAAATCCGATAGATCATAAGTCAATAACGCCTATAGTTTCACAATATTGTCATTAAAAATTACATGGTTACTTTATTCTCACACATAGATTCCCAGCCTCTATGATTAATTTTACGCCGACATTGTTTTTATTGTAAGAATAGTTTTATGGTATATTTAACCGGCTCTAAGTTAACTTCCCGAAATTATATACACATATTAAAGTTACCTTTGTTTTATAAACATGCTGATTACAATACATTGACATTTACAAAATATATTTACTAAACAAAAATTTTGGATAATTATTTATTGTTTCCTTATAGATCAAACTTAAGGTTTTGTGTAAGACTGTAAAAAAATGAGTAATATTTCTTGACTTACAATATAGTGAAGATACAAGGTTTCTTATTTAGTTTGAATACCTTGAGTTTACGAGTATTTTGTATTATCAGCTAATTTTGGTACTATGTGTCTTTGAGGTCGATTACACGCTAATTTAAGATTAAAGCTGAGTGGTCCGGATTTCAAGTATTGATTTGTAGTAAGTATGTGATATAAAGCCACGATGTTGTTTTCACTCGAAATTTAGGATCTTTATAGATTTTGATACTGAGGAAATGGCGAGAAAAATTAAAGTAACTTTGATGATTAGTAGAAGAAAAACTGAAAATTTGTTCTGCGACTTCGGTGGCCCATTCATAACCTTAAATGGTGTAAAGACCAGCCTGCTATAATTTTCGGTATCTCGGTTTATCATCCAAAGCGACGATGGCATAGACAAGAATGTAAAGAATGGAAGAAATGAAGCGTGGATGAAATAGCGAAAAGTACCTGGGGTAGCTCGGGACAGACAAATGCCCTTGAAATGTAGAGGGAAGGTGTATAAAAGTATTATAAGGACAGTCATGGTGTATTGATCTGGGTTTTAGTTTTAGTTTGAGTTTTAAAATAGCATCAGTGACAGAGAAGTTGAGAAATCATGATTTAGCCATGGTACGGGCATGTCATGAGGAGACACGAAAGTCGTGTAACTAGAAAAGTTTTGAGTATGAAGGTGGGCGGATATAGGAGTAAAGGAAGACCGAAAAAGGTATAGATGGATTGTACGAAACATGATATGGGTATAAAAGGTGTGCATACTGAGACGATATCAGAACAAGGGAGAGTGGAAAACATGTTATGCCGACCCTACTTAGGTGCGATAAGGGTAAGAAGAGGATGATGGTAAATTTTGGTACTACGTATGGACTAATAAGTATGGACCAGTCAACCATTATAATTCCGTGGTAATATAGAAAGTTAACTTCGTACAACAAATTAACTATAAAAGAGCTACGAACAAAGGTAATGAACAGTTTCACACAAAAATAACATGTAATACAACCGTTATTATGTTGAACTTAAAATACACTCACGGTTAAGTTAAAAGTAGGTTGGTACGCGCACAGAAAATTTTTGACTAAATTCCAATGACCAAGTAGCTGCGTCAGTGTACTGTCCTCATAACATATTGCGTAAGCGGGTATCCGCTTGGCATCAAATTTTAATACGTGAATTATCGTGTTAAGTCTGGGTTATTGCAAGTAACAAGCTTTAATTTAAGTAAACGATTAATCAGTTATTACTAAATTACAAATTATCGATTAATTCGATGTTAGATATGACATAATGTGAATAAAATTGTCATAGATTATACTAGCAGATTCCCATCTGCTTCGTTAGGCATGTTTTTTTTAGAACCCTGATATCATGATATCGATTTATGCTTTTAAATATCTAGCCATTTTTTCAAATATTGTAAAAAATACGGTACTTTTTATAAAATATATGCTGCCAATAGTCTGTTGACCAGTGCCTCAAAAGGTCTAACATTTGTTTGGATGTAATATAAATCCTTATGACTTTGGACAGTTCAGGTGTTAAAGCCACTTCGTCATTTAAACCTCGACCCTCTTTTGTTTTAGTCATGCCGATATAATAACACGACATCGATATTTTATACCCACACTGCTTCCATACTTGCCCGTATACACGAGATGTAATAAACACAAATATTTATTGGTAGTAAATAAAATTAAGGTTATTTGATATTTTGCCTTTATTTGTTGTATCTCAAGATACCTGAGGAGGCAAAACAACTTTTAAATAGATGTATGATATATAGAAGTATATAGATAAGATTTTAATGTCATTTATTTATTTAAATACATGTGTTTTACTATTGAGAACAGGTAAGTTTGTGGATATATTTTTGTGACTGTACTGTGCCTGATGGTGAGCACAGTATAATCCAAAAACAATGGCGACTACCGAGAGACACGCTATCCCTCACCGGTCGCAGCTGTCATGCCGGCCTGTATAAATATCTCTTCACGTTACGCTTGAAGGACCCCATATTATATGAAGGAGGGAAGACACTGGCCGGGAGATTGTTCCACAGCTTTACGGTACGGCAGAGATAAGAAGTTGCGAACTTTTTAGTTCGTGCCCAGATGTAATTTACCGTAAAACTATTGCCCCGAAGCTCAGCGCGCGTGGTTCGGGTATGAAAAAGAGAGGAAGGGATTAAATTAAATAGCTCAATAAGGGACAATCTCGAGTACTGCTGATCTATTTCTAAAGATTAGTTCTCCCTAATGGAAAGTTAGGTTTCAGCTGATAGAATATGTTTTATTAGTATTGAGTGGGTGTTGTAATTAACGCTACCGGAGTCACGGGCGATTGCCCTCCATTTTATAACTATATCACTACAACGATAAATAATATTAAGTATTTGATATTATCCTTGACATAGTAATTAAAAAACCCTTTTACATAATTTTAACAGTATTTTTACTTTCATTTATATTTTTAAATAATAATATTTATCGTCTATACATATAATAAGAAATGTAAATCTAACGTGTCTGTACTTTTTAGATTTTAGTGAAAAAAAAATTTGTTGCAGGTGTCTTGGAATAAGTAATAGAATACATTTCAATAATTTTTAGATATGTCTGTCTGTTTGTATGAACACGCAACACTGCTACTGCTAAAGTACTGCGTTCACGAAGAACATTATAAAGCATATCCTCGAATAACATTCGGTTTCATTCAACAATTTTAATGTTTACTCTATCAAAAATTATTGTAATTTTAATGACGACGCGACTTAAGTACGAGAGAAAAATAGATAAGTTAATGGATTCAATACATTCAGATGATTCTATTAGTGTCTGTTTATTGACGTTAGGTTCCACGCGGACGGAGTCACGAGCACTGCTATTTAATATCATGGTGGGTACCTTGATGTACTGCTAATTTTCAGTAGAATAAACTAAGTGCGATTATCGCTAATCTACAATCCAATCCATCCAATCCAATCGCCATCTACATTATGTTGTCAGAACCACTTGGAAGCTAAGCTACAGCTCAATCGTTTTAACATTTTATTGTAAGCTATGTGTCTAGTACAGGGTAGACACGCGTACTTCATAACGATTGTAAGTTATTTCGCGTAAATCTTTATGTATATAACTAGCTTCTGCCCGCGACTTCATCTGCGTGGAATAGTTACTTTGGGCTAACACTAACACACAGCGGTAGCTCTCAAAAGGAAAAAAAAACCATTTTGAAACATTCTTCATTGGTGCTCCGCTCCTATTGGTGTTAGCATAAGCGTGTAGCCTTCCTCGATAATTGGGCTATCTAACACTGAAAGAATTTTTCAAATCGAACCACTAGTTCCAGAGATTAGCGCGTTCAAGCAAACAAACCCTTCAGCTTTGTAATATTAGATTCTTCTGTCCGTGTGTTGCGACTGAACTCCTCCTAAACGATAGAACAGATTTTGATGAAATTTTTTGTGTGTTTTGATCAGGTGTATTCAAGAATGGTGTAGATTCACAATCGGACCCAGTAGGTGGCGCTGTGGTTGAATTTGAGTTTGTTTATATTATCAAGACAGGACCACGTCCACCAAGTTCGCTAATACTCTATATTTTATGGGAAATATACAATACGTGAAAATACTTAATTTCAAATGGTTTCCTATTTTGAGGATTAATTTAAGGTAACTTACTAAGCGATCAGGAATAGTCATAGTACTTTAAATTAAAAGCTATTTATTTAATTTTTTTTTATATACCATTGTTGGCAAACGAATATGCGGGTCACCTAATGGTAAGTGATCACCACCGTCCGTGGACACCTGTGACACACGAGAGGAATCACTGATGCGTTGCCGGCCCTTGAGAAAGTAGGCTTCTCGTTTCAATATAACAATACGCTTCCTTCTCACCTTTGATAATCTACATTTGCCGAAATAAAATGTGACAACCCTAGACAGTAACTCACTGTAGTCAATAATTGAAACAATACGTAAAACATTTGGAACAGAAACAAAAAGTAATATCAACGGAATTTCGATTAACAAACAATGGTGCCATACTGGTATGTACATACAAACGTGTACAAACATAACGTGCTTCTTGCACACGTCCTGAGCTCAACAGAGTACGTAATATAAATAGAGGAAGCACACGACTTTTTAAATCAGCGCCTCTACTGTTACAAGTCAGAACTAATACCTGCGAGCTATAGGCGTATTATAACATCTATGTATTTATAAAGCGCTACTGCGTAGGTTCTATACAAGCTTTCAATCATTTATGTTTGTAATAAAAATATGTTCAGCTAATACCAAAATAAACTGTGTTTATTAAATAAATAACTGAACATGAATATTTAGTCCAGAAGAAACTTTTTAGTGAATTACGTTGGGATTATGTACTATACGTTAATCATTTTGTATACATTCATCTTAGTCTGAGTCAATTTCGACACGTAGTCTATAAACACAGATTTTCTCTCTAATACCATGTATTTAGGTTAGCATACTCGTATAAGATTGTACGTTTATACTTATTAAGCACAGATGTGCACGCATATAATCTGGATAATATAGCACAAAAAAAAAACTATTACTTGTAATTGTAAATATTTTAACTTATTATCTGTAGATATATATAATAATAAATAAAATATATAATAAACTAATACTAGAGTACACTTTTTACGTCTAGTCGCCTAATATAGTGTTAGTAGAGAAAAATAAATGATCCAAAATTACACAAAAGCGCCATCTAGTAATGTATGCCGTAACAAAAAATTAATAATAAATTATTTCAAAATAAATTTCAAAGGAGTGAGAAGACCGTACTTAGTTTTACATTAAGGACACAAGCGGCTAAGGTTGACCTCACACGCACGTTTAAGTCATTATAGAATCACGACTTCGATGAGTACTACTTATGAGGTCAATAAAAACAAACCCAGGTGTGCCGTGAGCTTATATAGAAGTTTTACGTTACGAGGTTAAACACTGAAGTGTGAGTATTGAGACCTGACAGTTGAGGTGACAACTCAACAATATAAATATAATCTATTTTTGACGCCATGAAAATACTTATATATGTATCAAAATATATAAATCTAGTTTGATCTATATGTGCACCTGTCACTCTTTTTAATCGCTCTGAATGTAGCCGTAAATTCGGGCTTGCACGTAATATAGTCGTGGAAATCAGAAAGCATTCAACAAGTCTACAAAATATGATAAAATTAAGAATCAGATATCTTTTAGTTACATAGTCCTCTCGTTAACCAAGGTATCGTTTCTGTTATGGTTTAAAAAAAAAATCGAGGCGGTCATAAGAACTGCCGACAGAAATGAAAACTCAAAACAGTGAAATAACTGTGTTCTCTTTTGATTTTTTTTAATTTATTATAATGTGAATTACAATATTTCAATTTCATAATACGCGTATTGAAATTAGTAACATTAGACAGGTTTTCACATCTATTAGCACTCCGAGCATTAATTAGATACATTTTTATTCAGATTATTAATTGATCAAACATATGACAGGCTGCAGAAGCTCAATACAAGACATGAATATTACATGTACACAGGCCGCTGTACTACGCATCACTTGTGTGACGTAAGCTACGTATCGGCTGAGTGCCTTAAGCGCTCGCCTTAGTAGTCCGGTGAAGCTGTTAAGAGCTTGCTAGGTCAATAGCGTAGTCAGTCCGAGAAAAAAAAAAAGCACGATACGGTCCGTCACGCTTACTAGTATGTCGCTGACACGAAATCATAAGTTTCCTACCAAAAATACTGCTCAACGCGCCTAAAGAAGTATTCATTATAAAAACGAAATTTGAAAGATTGTACTAACATATTTAGTTGCTAATTTGCTTCAAAGGTTAAAGACACTCACAAACGTCTCCGCTATGACCTTGCAACGTTAAGATGTGGATCGAGATCAAAATATTAAGTCTAGAGCGGAGAGATCATTGAGTGAAAGTGGACGGCCGTGTTCTGATTGATCTATTGAACGATGTACCTACTAGTCCAATTGGAGCCGTCGCGTCGAACAACTCTGAACGTGATGATTTTATCTTGCATAGGTAAATTAAGTTGGCAGCATATACCTACATCATTTTATGAATTTGTATTATATCTAATAACTCGCGGGCCGGGCGGGCAGTATACTGCTCTGATAATTAAAAAAGAAACTTTGGCATATCATATATCTTCCTCATAAATCACTTTATCTACTGGTGAAAACCGCATGACAATCCGTTGAGTAGTTTTTGAGTTTATCGCGAACAGACAGACAGACGTGGCAGAGGACTTTGTTTTATAATATGTAGTGATGTTTTATACAAACAGATAGTTTTTTCTTTTTTCTCGAACTGATTACGCTATTGCCCTAGCAAGGTCTTAACAGCTTCACCGGACTGCACACGAACAGAAAGGTGGACTTATTGCCCTCTGTTATGTAAAGTTTCGTTTTGATATATATTTACATTAATTAATTTGCTTATGCGACAGTTTATTCAAAATATTTTTAGAGAGCCGGTAATAGTATAAATTTAAGCTGTCAATATAGAGATGTTTGTCAAAGCATTTTTACAGAATTCTGTTCGAATGATGCCCACATATGTTAGCTATCTTAACAACAACTGTACTGATATAATCTTAGAAATAATGATTCCAATGTCACTGATATATTTGTTTGCATAAAATCTCCAAAAAAAAAAACAAAAAAAAAAAGAATTGATAAAATATGTTTCAACGCTTGATTCATAAATTAAAAAGAACATAGTTGCATAAATGCCATTTATGTCTTTATTGTACGAAAATTTCTGATAATTTTTCATATAGTGTTTTCTCAGTTCCTATAGTAACAAGTACAAAATATATTTCTTACTATCTAAAAAGGTAATGTATTTGTATTCTATAATTTATTTTAAGTATACAACTTTATTGGATAATAGTCTCATTAATGAAATACAAATTTAATCGATCAAAACCGGCAACGAATGTGGTAAGATTAAATTCATTATCGAATTATATTATTTTTATTTTTTTATATTATAGGGGGCAAACGAACAGGTGGGTCTCCTGATGGTAAGTGGTGGTCACCGACGTCCACAGACACCAGCAACACCAGGGGAATCGCAAGTGCGTTGCCGGCCTGTGTTTGAGGGACGGGGAGTGGGGGCAGGGAGAGGGGGAGGGGACAGGGGGCGAGGAGGTGGCTATCCGGCGCTCTCACTGACTAAACGAAACGCAACAGTGCAAGCACTGTTACTTCACGACGGTTTTCTGGGAGAGAGCAGTACTGCCCCGGACGAGCCGACCCATTCATGCTGAAACCAATAACAGCTTCAACGTGGCTCTACCCACCTCATAGTATTTAAAGTACTGAAATTGTATGAAAACAATGGTGAAGGCTAATAAATAGAAGCGATAAATCTTGCATATGATTTGACTAATAGAATAATAATGGACACAGTTTATTAATTCATTAGAAGCAAGCATTTCTGATTATAAATCTTATCTATGTAATGGTTACGATGAGCATAGATTGTAGCTACGTTTTGTTTTAGAAAAGGCTAACATTTATTTATCATATATAAATATTTTATAAAGTTGTTGGCCTAAAGGGATTTGACAGCTTCAACGAGCTTTGTAGGGAGCGCAGAAGACAGCTGAAATAGTAATGCATGGGCACCAAAGGGACCGAACCTCGGCTAGACCTGTTGCCACGCATGCAATTTCTTCGAATTGAATCTAACCATTTATTAAAGACAATTAACTATATATATATATATATATATATATATATATGTGTGTGTGTGTGTATATATATGTATATATATAATATGCGTACATGTCTAGTTCACTTGACAACTACATTTACAATTTTACATCGGGTTAACCGCAATCCCGTTAGCTACTTTTACGAGTATATAAAATCTATGATGTACCTACTGTGAAGAAGTCGCTGTACCATCTTCAAGATATGAATTATAAAATAATTACGTACACAATTTTCAGCGGAAATGTAAGAGTGTAAAAATAAAATTTCATTTTATTTTAACTCATTATATTGTATATTGTTAATTACACACTGAGTTTCAGTTATAGTCTAAGTACAAAGGGTGGCTTTATATATGATAGTAAGCCCTCCAGATAATGTTTGGATGGAATGTTGAAAACAGAAAATTAAAGTATACTATATACAAATGAGAATGAAATTGATGTATTAACTGAAACTTTTTTTATTAACAATTTTCAATTAACTCGCCTTTTTTTTAGATGATTTTAATCCGATTTATGAGTAATTTCCAGATGAACTACTCTTAAAACTTTGAACATAGGCCAGGCTAGGGTGATGATAAAAGAAAACAAAGTAGGAGAAGAAAAAAAATCCTATTTCAGATATGAATAAATAACAATGCATTGAAATAAATTTTGTCGCGAAATTTCACACACACATAACGACTAAAAAGCAGAAAATTTAAACTTTTTACATCGTTTTAAAAACGTGGTATGAATTTCAAGGACAGCACACGTGAAATATACAAAAGCTTAAACTTTTTACATCGTTTTAAAAACGTGGTATAAATTTCAAGGACAGCACACGTGAAATATACAAAAGACGTTCTCACATGACGTGTTTTAGTAATACAAAATGCGTCACTATGATACGCGAATCATTTGCGAAACTCAAACCAATCTATTTTAAATATAAAATTAATTTATATGCATACCGCGTGAGATTACATTATAGCATTGGTATAATGAATGTTGTAATATATTCAAATAATGATCATTGCTTAGAGCTTAACGTAGTATCGATTAAATTAGTTGATATATATTTAATAATCTTAATGTATTTATCGGCACTTGTGGTTTTAAATCGAGTCTGCTGCGCCGATTTAGTATAAAAATGTTACAAAATTTGATAAAACTCGAACAAAAACAAATTATGTAATGTAATATTATTTTTTTACCAGATATTTAAAAATATGGTCCACCATTTTCAGATTTGGTTCTTAAAAATGCAGCCGAGGGGTTAAACATAGGGTCTCTTGAGGTCGAACATAATTTACTAGGACATAGCAGTTGTATTCAATTCAATCGCGACTACCGAACCCAGGTGTAACGCAAGCAGGATGCATTGACGTATCCCGTTCTTGAATTAGCCGTTGTATATTCTGTAATTAAGCGGGGTAGTAGGGATCTATACCCATCTAGGTCCCAACATGTCGACTTCATGTTATGTCACAATATATCGATCTATATATTAATGGCAGATACAAAACGGTTAAATACATTTTCCTCTTATGTTTATCAACCGATTTTCTTTTGAATTATTATTTGTTTTATACAAAATTTTTAACCGACTTCGAAAAAGGAGGAGGTTACTACGTTTGGTTGTAGGTATTTTTTTTTATGTATGATAATCGATATCTCCGTCAATTATGAACCGATTTTAATGATTCTTTTTCTATCTGAATTGTTTATATTCAGAGGTGGTCCCATATAAATTTGAAGAAAATATTCAACCCTTAAGGGAGTCAAAATACGTTTATTTAATTTTTTTTATGTATGTTAATCGATATCTCCGTCAATTATGATCCGATTTTAATGATTCTTTTTTATTTGAATTGGATATATTCAGAGGTGGTATATAAATTTAAAAAAATATTAAACTAAGGGGGGAAATATTTTTTTTATTTTACCATTTTTTTAAAAATTTTGAAATAAAATTTTTTAAAAAAAAAAAAAAAAAATATAAAAAAAAAAAAAAAAAAAAAAAAAAAAAAAAAAAAAAAAAAAAAAAAAAAAAAAAAAAAAAAAAAAAAAATACTAAAAACCAAATTAAATAAAAAATATTGATATTCGCGCTACCTAATAATATATTCGGAGTCGATGCCAACCTACATTTCAAATTTGTTGGAGGTAATACAATATGTATACTATACATATATACATCATGGGACACGAGAGTGAACCCAAGCTTTGTATGTAGATGATATGAATGTAGGTTGGCATCGACTTCAAATATATTATTAGGTAGCGCGAATATCAATATTTTTTATTTAATTTGGTTAATTTAATAATTCAGTTATTTTTCGTTTTTTAGTGCCTTATTAGTTTTTCACATCGAAGGTGGTTTATTTTTTTTGTAAATTTTTTTTTATCATTATCGATTCGGTAGATAGTTAATACGTAACAAATAAACAAAGACAAGTTCTCATATATAGTGTTAGTTAAGATAAGGCAGAGGCAAAAAGGAACCTCAGAAATAAATTAAAAAATTGATTGAATTAAAAAGTTTTCCTTATCCAATGTTAACAAAGTGAAAGAGGATCGTTATGCCGACTAATAAACCTCCATATATGCACCTCAGTAACATCATACCATGTAATACGGTTAGATTTAGTATATTAACTGATTAATCCATTTCTTAATGTTCTTCTATTATTTTATTTTATTAACAAATTAAGTATGTCAAACCACACAACGCAGCTTCGGAACCGATGGTAATAACAAAATGTCCGATGAACATACTAAAAAAGAAGATAGAAACTTAATTCCAGCAATACCATGAATCAACTCATTCGCTCGATTTTCATCTTTGACATAGATTTTTTCAAAAGAAAAATGACTCGTACAATTTATTTCCATAATTCGTTACAGTGTTCATTAAAACCTCTATGTGCTTGCAATAAGGTACATATTTTTCTGAAAGATTTTATAAAACAACGCTTTCCCGCGCAGAACAATGACACGCCAGACTATGTCGGTTTTTACGCACGACAGGCGACAACTACGAAGCGACACAATGATTATGTCAACGGCAACAAGTTACGTGGTTATACCCTGTATTTTATTACTTCTACACTTTCGAGCATCAATTTTTATGCGTAACCGTTGCATGTATGTTTAAACAATTCGGTTATATGTAAATAAACTAACTAAAAGCATGGCCTTCTGGGGACTCTCAAAGATGCTTTCGTTGTTATGTCGAAAACGTGACCTAAATTTCAGTTTATGACTAATTGATAAAAAATCATTTACTAATTTAACAAAATCTATCATTATTAATGTAATCTGTTTCACCATGTATTCGATTTTTTAGCGGGATCTTAGTGTGTCAAGTAGTGGTTTTTATTTTTTATTCATAATCTTATATTATTTTACCCAAATTTGACAAGATGTGGTATTTAATAGATAGTTAGGTTATTATGCACAAGTGATGAGGCTACGAAATAATAAAACAGAACAGGAATTCTGCAATGTCACAGAAACTCTCTGGAAAGTTGTAAAAAGAGGTCTACAATCTTGTTAGAACAATGATGTCATGACAAAATACTTAGTATTAACGTAACGTAACGTATTAAGTATTACTTAGTATTAGATATTCTTTCAAAAATAAATAATAGTTTTAAAAAACTAAAAAAACACACAGTGACGCATCGCATGTTAATATCAGCACCTCCAGATATCAGTATTTTTATCATTTTTTTGTCACTTTTTACAAAAATATACATTTATTTCTTTTTATTTTCTGTTTTTTAGTTGGATTTTATATGAAAGCGTATTTTTTTTGGTTTTTTAAACTATTATTTATTTTTCATTTTTTAGTTAAAAAAAATTTTTAACTTTTTTTTTTCGGATTATTGCATTGTCATCGAGGTTTGACAGGTGTGCAAAGTTTGAATTAAATCTGATCGTTCAAAGTAGGACAAAATCGAGCTCAAAGGGGTCGGTTACATACATACATACAGGTGAAGCTAATAAAAGCGTGATAATATAGTTAATTGTCTACTTTCTTCTTTTATTTGCATGGAATGTAAATGTGAAATTAAGATGGTGTTACTGTCACTTGACCACTAAATTTAAAGAAGCAAATAATGACAGACTTTAAAGGAAGAAATCTTACATCCGGTCTGTAAAATGAAATTGTTCTTTAAAATATTTAAAGTTTATATGTCGTCTACTTTTTTAGGACATGTACTTACTGCGCTAATTTTCACTGCACTGCACGTGTAATTTACCGTATTGAACATTCTTTTCGGTGCAACTTCTTTGACATTGTTTACTCTTTTCCCTTCTTTTAATAATTACAGGTCATTTCTTTGACACTATTTTAGTTGTCAGAGCTCATATGAGTAAATACTACATGCTTATTTTCTCTATACTCTAATCTCAGTTATAGTCATCTCATGATATTTTCGTCGGGGGTGCCTATAGATATTTTTTTGAAGTTATACTTCTTTTGGCGCGTTAGGGAAAAATGATGAGAGTAAATTTTTAAGATGCGGGCGCACACCGTCACGGAAAACCGACACCCTAAAGTTATTAGGATGCGCGCGCACACCTCACGAAAAACCGACACACGAAGTAGTATAGTTAACTTTTTCTATTTGGGTGTTTTTTTAAATAACCGGAACATAACATTTTTGAAAAGATTTTGATCTTGTTACGTCAAAGAAGTATAACTTCTAACGCGTGTACATAAGTATACACACACTTTTTTTTAAAGTTATACTTAACTAGCCGACCCGTGCCCACTTCGTTGGGCGATATTAGGTATTATCAAGCTACAACTTTTCTCTAGAACTCAATCATATATATCTCATAATTAAGGCAGCGTTCGTAAGAAACGTTTTCGTTCGACCATTTTTCTCCGACTCCCCAGATATTACCCCCTACAACCTCACAAACTTTACCTCTTTATAATATTAGTATAGATTATAGATAATATAATTAGTTAATAGCTTCTGCCCGCGACTTTGCACGCGTGGAATAGTTATTTTGGGCTAAGACGCAGCGGAAGCTCTCAAAAGGAAAAAATACCCCGATTTTAAAACATTTTTCATTGTTGCTCCGCTCCTATTGGTCTTAGCGTGATGATATGTAGCCTATGGCACTCATAAACAACGTGAATTTATATTGGTAAAAAAAATTTCAAAATCGGTTTAGTAGTTCCTGAGATTACCCCCTACAACGTCACAAACTCACAAACTTTACTTCTTTATAATATTAGTATATAGATTATAGCCCCTGCCCGCGACTTCGTCCGCGTAGTAATAGTTACTACTCTGGGCTAACGCTGACACACAGCAGAAGCTCTCAAAAAGAAAAAAAATATCTCGATTTCGAAACATTTTTCATCTGTGCTCCGCTCCTATTGGCCTTAGCGTGATGATATATAGCCTATAACCATTCTCGATGAATGAGCTATATAACACTCAAAGAATTAGTCAAATCCGACCAGTAGTTCCTGAGATTACCCCTTACAACGCCACAACGTCACAAACTCACAAACCCACAAACTCACAACATCACAAACTTTACCTCTTTATAATATTAGTATAGAAGTATAGATATAGATTGGCGTGTTAGGGAAAAATGATGAGAGTAAATTTTTACGATGCGCGCGCATACTGTCACGAAAAATCGACACCCTGAAGTTAGCTATAGTCAACTTTTTCTATTGTTAGTGTCGTTTTTCTACAAACGTAGAATAAGGCGAAAGATAAAATTTTTGAAAAGATTTTTACATAAGTACACACACACTTTTTTCCTCGAACTGACTACGCTATTGACCTATCAAGGTCTTAACAGCTTCACCGGACTACAAGATATATAGGCGAAACGAAATAGTTCTGTAGTTTTTTCTCCACCTTTGTCAGCGGATTTTCTTTAGTTTTTCTAGTTGCTATTGTTAAGTTTTAGTGTTAGCAATAAAAAAATCGAAATCGTTTTTTATACCATCGAAGAGTCGAAATTTCATTTATAGCCTCTATTCGTCACATACTTCACGCTTTTTACGTCTACAATCTACAATATTTGCACAATACTCTACAAAGATATTATTCACGTATTAACACTCAAAGAAAGAAGTTTGTATCTCTTATTATGGTCGAATTTCGACAAGTGCTCATTTATACATAAAATGCTTAATTATATGTATAAATGAGCGAAATCTATTCTAGATTATGGAGGTACTATTCTCTATCTCGTAAATTCCTAAGGGTACAATAACAGTTTTAAATTTGTCTCGAGAATATACAATTAACAAGATTCGGTTCTAACAGTCTTCGTTAGTACAAGACGTATGTGTGTAGTACTATAAAAAATTAAATGCTATATTTATTATTCTCGATTTCGCAAGAGGACGTCTCTTTCATATCCGATAGTTATAGTTACATTTTTTGTATATAAAAATAATATTTTCTTTAATATTTCCCAACATTTTTTAATAGGCAACACCGCTTATAAAATGGTACGACAAACGAACAAAACACCTTAATTTGACACGTCACCGGGCAGTCGCGTTATACCACCAAAACCTTTGAAGGCTTTGAACAACAAAAAGATGAAAATGAGTAAGGAATGCGTCGATGCGTCCGCCAAAAAAGGCCGCGATGGAGTCACGGCCGCGTTATTTGACGGTTCCGCCATATTTTAAATGGTTTATTTCGACCATCACAAATTCTTAGGATTTAAGCCCGTTCAATTCGAACCGTGTCATTACTCGATTTGGTAGGAAAATGGATGACATTTTTAATATTTTTTTTTTATAAATTAGTCTACAGGCAGTATACTGTAAATTAAAATTTACAAAGAAAACATTTTTAATAGTATTATATTCTTACTAGTGGCGTCCACAGCGTCGCACGCGTTTGTTATTTGTTACGATTTTTTGTAACATACAGTTGAGTTATAACGAAATGATTTTTGATACACACGGTAATAAATCCGTCACAGTGACTCTTTGGATTACCGTATATCGACATCAGCCCGCGTATATTCAATTGCTAAGCAAGCTGGTATGACATTGGGGACTGGCAATCGATTCCAGATTTCTCGGTTGTGGGAGTAGTTTTTAAAATACATTGTCCTTACTGCCAGGGACACTTTGCCGTTCTGAAATAAAAAAGTAGATGTGCTGCAGCGACACCTTTTGATGAGTTATAACAAATTGGTACAAAATTGTTCTTTGTGTCCTAATATCTACAATTCTACACATACTACTTTTCATGACGATTGATTGAAGAGTACAGAAGCCGGACTAAAGTATTGTTTAGCGACGATCGACGAGTTATAGTAAAATGGATAATATAAACATCTTTATGTAAAAAAATAGGTGTGAACTTATGACCACACGATAGAAGTGAAAACTTATAAATAAATATATGCATATTAAATTGCATACACAATTATATACAAAACATACATAATATTGTTTTATTATTATAATACATAATAACAAAAGCGTAACTGTTGCAACGATGCACTCGTTGTCATACAATAAACGTGGTTGATGACGACTGGAGCCGAGTATACACGATTGAGTGCATCCCGAACCGAGCCTGCGTTATGTCAAATCGAGACGAGTAAACTCGATTCAGCGTCACCGACACGAGCGTGCCGGTTCAGTTTCTTTGCCCCTTCTGTACGTCTAAATAAATTTTCACTTCAATAACATCTATGTGTCTCGACTTTCATGATTACCAACAACATTTTTGAACATACCTATGTAATTATAACCCAAACGTTGATTTTACATATTACAAAAATATTTTTCTAAGTAAGTCACAATACTTCCTTTGACAACAATAATCTTGCTGACAAATAACTTCGTTTATAGACAGATTGACTCATACTTCGGTGGTGTGGAGTTGCTAAATTTCTATTGCTATATTATTTTCGTTTCGATTTAAAAACAGCTATATAAATTAATATCATATGCGTAAAGGCTGTGGGAGTGGACATTGGCTAACGGTATCTAAATATATTGGTTACGCAAACATAATACTATACTTTAAAAATGAATACAAAGGTGTAATCACTTCGCCATTAAATAAAAGCCGCTGAATACTATAATTAAAAGTAATTATCGAATAAGCATTAACATTATGTTATTCTAACAAGTGTTTAGATTTTATTCAAACCTATCTTAAATAAAGTAAATTTTCAAAAAAAAGTATTAACCGACTTCAATATCAATCAAAAACCCATAAGGTACTAAAAAGCGGAAAATAAATAGTTTATCAAATTAACCAAATTAAATAAAACATATGAATATGTGTGCTACCTAGAGATGTATTGGAAGTCGGTGCCAACCGAAATTTCAAATTTGTTCTAGGTAGAAATGTATTACAGAGACGCGAGAGTGGAGTTAAACTTTGTACCTATGTGATGATATGATTTTCGGTTCGCACCGACTTCCAATACATGTCTAGGTAGCACACATATTCATATGTTTTATTTAATTTGGTTAATTTGATAAACTATTTATTTTCCGCTTTTTAGTGCCTTATGGGTTTTTGATTGATATTGAAGTCGGTTAATACTTTTTTTTGAAAATTTACTTTATTTTTCCATTTTTAGTGTACATAAATATATTTTACTAGCAGTGCCCGCGAACTCCGTTCCGCCTTAAGTATATTAAAATATGCGCATTTTTGCGGTATGGTATCTATCGGTATGGTATGCGATATGGTTTCAATTGGTTGTACAATAAGTAACGTTTGGTACGAACGCAACCTTATCAATAATCCGCGATAGTTTCTACCACCAACTCGGCTACCATCGCTTCACACATAATACACCTTAAATAATGTAATTACAATGCTTGCGTCATGTTGCAACATAGCAACGAACGTAAGCACAATAGACTCCTAAGAATTGAAGAGTTTTTTTTATAATATTGGTGGCAAACGAACATACGGGTCACCTGATGGTAAGTGATCACGGCCGCCCATGGACACCTGCGACAGGAGAGGAAACATAGATGCGTTGCCGGTCCTTAAGAAAGGAGTAGGCTCGTTTCATGAAAGTTTTCTTACTTTGTCACGGATCCCATGATCAGAACCTAACCAAATTCTCATCAAACTACCCTTGAAGTACATCCTTTCCAATAAAAAATGAATCATCGAAATCGGTTAGCGTGATATTGAGTTATTCGTCTGTTTGTCGTTTACATAATTAATGCAAATTTAAAACTTATACGGTTTTGCACTGGATGCCGTTGTCGGAACTGGACCAAATTGAAATGGGACCACACGGGAAGTACCAGCTTTCAAATAAAAAAAGAATAATCAAAATCGGTTCACCCAGTCCAAAGTTATGAGGTGACAAACATAAAAAAAAAAAAAAAAAAAAATACAGTCGAATTGATAACCTCCTCCTTTTTTTGAAGTCGGTTAAAAATAATGACACTAGTATTAAGTTTCTGAAAACAAAACAAATATATTATTAATTGGATATCACAACTGAATAATTCGATATGGCCCCAAGAAAAAAGATTAAAAAGAAAAATGTGAGTAAGCTGTTTGAAACTGAGCTAAATCCAATTTTCATCGTTCATATAACTTAATATATCATATAATAGGTAGGTAGGTTCAACTGTTATGTCAAGCGGGTCTTAATACATAAAGGTTATTACAGGGTGGATCAGTATGTGAACGATAGCGACGTCTGGAAGTGACGCCTCTCTCTGTGCAACCACTAAAAACGAATGTGTCTATTGTTGTAATAATAAAAAAATATATATGTTAGTTATTATGAAAAGATAAACCAGATCGAGTTTCTTGCCGGTTCTTCTCGATGACTGGGTTGTTTTCCGAACCGGTGGTAGTTTTGACGTTCATAAGTGCCTTCTCAGGGCCTAAATTGAATAAAGAGTATTTTGATTTTGAACATATATCATATAACATATATATATATGTTTAATTTTTTAAGTATTCCAGTTTTTATAACTCGAGAACGAAGTTCAAATTTTGCCGTTCATAAGGTTTTTAGATTTTTTTTATGATCTTTAACATTTTACATGTACAAAATTTTAATATCTTGAAAAATAATGTAAAATATTAAAACGGCTAAAATTGGATTTAGTTTATTTTGATATGTAATGGTTCCTGCATGAAATATGAACTGAAAAGCAAGCAAGACATTTGAAAAATCTATTGGCATCTCCCTTTGTCCAAACGATCGATACAGAGCGCAAAAGAGATATCATAATTTTGTGTTCGTCTATTTTGCTCCTGCGAAAATTGACCGATTTTAATTTTTTTTAAGAATAATATAAGAGTGTCTGCGTCTATATTAATTACACTTTTCTTTTATATTTATCGTTTTTTTTCCTTGCAGTTGGAAAACGTTGGTCAACAATACCAGCAATTTTATTGGTATTAGAATGTACATAGTTATAACAATTATTTTTTGACAAAAAAATTTACGTGGCATGGCGTGGCATGACAGTGATAAATCGGTTAATTAACTTTTAGGGCACTCCTTTGAACCGAAAATATCCGCAGGTAACGTAGGAGAAGTTTCAAGGTATTTCACATCACATTGATATTAATTTTATAGATTCTACCTTGAAATTTAATTAGGTTTTTAGTGTTTACATCGAACAAATAATACATTTTACGGAGATTTTGCAGATAACGTAGCAATAAATGCACGCGGCGGCTCTCAAAGCTTTAGGCCATACTACTGCACTGGCAGCCAATTGAAACAACATTGCTCGTATCCAAAGACTAATAAAGAGTACCATACATACCAGCTATTTTTTTTTTCGAACTGACTACGATACAAGCTTAGCAGGCCTTTACAGCTTTACTGGACTACTAAGGCGAGTGCTATATTACATAAAACACCACTAATATTATAAAATATGTAGCCAAATTACACAAGAATATGATTAAAATATGAAATCCATTACATAAAATTCCAAAATCCCGCGAAAAACTCCAGGTTCCTTTTTTAAATCAAGATGTATTTTAAGGCACTGATCATAATCTTTATAGTCCTCTACGTTCATAACAATAAATAAAATAATGACGTTAACTAATGTGTAAATTAAACTTAACGGATCTATTGAAGAATGAAAGATGATTATCGACATAAAATATAACGGTCTCCATCGTAATTTTATAACCTGTGGAATCGTTTAGTAATGGACGATCGATCACTTCTAAAATAATAAACAACACGAATAATTTTATTTCACTTCCCTATTCGCAATTACATACATAATTCGGTATGTTGTTTTTAATTTAACAAATTTTATAACTTATTTTATAGATGTGCTTCGCGATTTCACTCGTGTATAACTTTACCCCACTTTGGGCCCTGAAACATCACGCCACGTCACACGGCTCGTCCACACTCACACATCGTTCTCACTTAGCTTATTTTGTAATCTACAGTTTATATCTTATATATATTTACTAGCGGGCCCGGCGGACGTTGTCCCGCCCTGATTATAAAAAAATCCTTGACAAATTATATACCAAAACGTTCCTCATGAATCACTTTATCCACTGGTGAAAACCGCATGAAAATCCGTTCAGTAGTTTTTGAGTTTATCGTGAACAGACAGACAGACAGACGCGGTAGAGGACTTTGTTTTATACTATGTAATATTATATTTATATTATATATACTCTGTCAATTATTATAGAGTAATCATACATAGGCTTCTCAATAGTTAAACTACGAAATACAAAAATATATTTTCATATGTGACTGGTAGTTCCAACCATTATATCGCCTATATATAAACTTGAACCTTGACCTTTTTACTAAATGAATATGAAAGTATTAGGATATTCATAAAATAACATTTTTTACAATATTTGCTAATCTTCGAAACAGTTGGACCCTATCTCAATAAATTTTCACTAACAGATAGCTGCAGTTTTTTTATACCGCGATGGTAGCAAACCAGCATGCGGGCCGCCCCATGTTAAATTGTCCCCGCAACCTATGGACCCTTGTAACACCGGAAGCAGGGCAATAGCTACAGTCAAATTTTGATCTGCCCTCGAATGACACAAACTGTGGTCTGTTCAGAAAAGCTTAGATACCTATCGCTACAATTTTTTTTTATCTCAATCTATGTACAATTTAATTATAATAATTTATTTTAGTTTTTGGTATTTTTAAGGTAGGGTATTGCCCCACAATGCCCCCTCCTAGCTACTGCCGTGACCGGAAGTGTCACATGCGTGTTACCAACCTTTTTTTTGACTGACTACTGACTACGCAATTGACCTAGCAAGGTCTTAACAGCTTCACCGGACTACTCGTGTTGACAACCCTTCAATTGTAAGTGCAAGATATTGCAAGTGACTAAGGATAAGTAATTAAATCATATATCGAAACATCTGGCTATTTTTTTGTGCAGGCATCACTTCTAAAATATAAATTGCGCGTATCACTCAAAATCTACTGAATGTATAATAAATAATATTAGGTCTTTACCTATGAAATTGCCGTTTAGTATGAAAATATTTAAACGAATTTTTTTCATGTATTTTTTATTTGTATTAATCGAAGTAATCACCCATGCAATCAATGCATCTTTGCCAACGCAGTGGCAGTTTATTGATGCCCTTCTTAAAGAAATCAGCTGGACGGGAGCCAACATATTCTTCAAAGGCATTTTGTACTGCCTCTCGGGTATTGAATTTTTTTCCCGCTAAGGAGTAATCCAAATTCTGGAAAAAGTAGTAGTCTGTAGGCGCAAGGTCTGGTGAGTAGGGCGGATGACGGAGAACTTCCAACCCCAGTTCTTGCAACTTGGAGACCGTCTGCTGTGCAGTATGAGGTCGCGCGATGTCGTGCAGGAGCAACGGAGACGAGCGATTGACCAATTCTGGTTGGAGATGTGTCAGCTTCTCCATCATTGTGTTCAGTTCTTCACAGTACACATCTGCAGTAATGCTCACCCCGTTTGGTAAGAAGCTGTGATGAATCACACCGGCGCTAGACCACCAAACAGTGACCATCACTTTTCTAGGGGTAAGTTTTCGTTTAGGGCATTGTTTAGGAGCTGAACCAAGATCCAACCAACTTGCTGAGCGCTTGCGATTATCAAACAGAATCCATTTTTCATCGCAGGTAACAATGCGGTTCAAAATTCCTTCATTTGTGTGTCTGTTGAGCAGTGCAAGGCACGTCTCGACGCGTACTTCGCGCTGGCGATCATTGAGTTCGTGGGGCACCCATTTGTCAAGCTTTTTTACCTTGCCAATTTGACGCAAATGGACCAATATTGTTTTGACGCTAACGTCGAAAGCTGCTGCTAATTCAGCCGTAGATTGTGTATCATCAGCTTCCACAATCTCCTATAATTCGTCATTGTCGACCAAAGTCTTCGGATGACCGCGAGGTTCATTTTTCAGGTCGAAATTCCCAGAACGGAAGCGAGCAAACCAATAACAGGTGGTGCGTTGGTTTGTGGTGTTAGCTCCGTAAACGTCGTTGATGTTACGTGCCGCTCGTGCCGCGTTGCTGCCACGACGGTACTCATATTCCATAATTACTCGAATTTTTAACGTATCCATGATGACAAAAAAGATTGAAATGCGATGAAAATGTAACACTAATCAATAAACAAATGACTACTTTTGGAAAAAGAATTCCATGTTTTTAAAATAAAATTAATTTGAAATTAGAATTCTTAGGCAAACAAAAATTATTTTGATTTGAAATGGCCAGTACTGCAGAACGGCAATTTCATAGGTAAAGACCTATTATATAGTTTTTACATCTTTTTGTTTTATTTTTACACACTTGGTTTTTATCTAAAATGGTTGTTATCTAAACGTAATATAGGTTTATTGAAGTTTTAAAAAACATTTTAAAAGCATTACGGGTTAAGCAATATGTGAAGTGGGGCAAACGATATGATGCGCATGTGGAGAAGAGAGGAACTAAGCTAATAATATTGTCTAGAAAGGAATTTAGTAAGTAAATGTTAGTAAGTAATGTTTGCATTTAATTTATCAAATTTTTTTAACAGCGCAGACAATGTCGCGGGCGAACATTTGAACTTTATTTGTATAAACAATAATTGTTTTTATACTCATAACTAATTAAGGTCACTGGTATTATTAATATAGATTAGGTAGTCTAGACTTCACACGAAACCGTTACTTTTAAGCAGTATGTGATGATTAGCCGCGGTCTTAAATGTACTGTAACCAATCTACTTTGATTTGTAGTTCGTTATTTATTGTTACTAGGAAGAAAATTGAATTAATATTTCAGTGTAACATAAAACAAATTTATCTTCTATCTATCTAACTTTCTAAACTATCCATCTAATTATCTAAACTACAATGTGCGATATAAAATAATTGGTACGCGATTCGCATTTGAAATCACAAGGTCATTAATATTGTTAAGTAAAAACATTTTTTCGCTAATTTCCTCCCTTCCTGAATACGAATGCACATCAAGATTTATCATTTTTCATTTATTTTAGCACGGCAAAGTGACTGCACTATGCCTGATGGTAAGCACAGTACAGTCCAAAAACAACGGCGAACACCGAGAGCCACGACATTGTATCTAATTTCTTATTTTACACGTCATAAGTCGTTGTTCCGACTAATTCAAAACCTCTTCACTTAAACAAAATAACAGTTATAAGTAATAATATTTTTAATATCGTTTTAGGTATTATCGTTTGACCACAGTCTACGATAGTAAACACGCTGAACGCTTTCGATTGCAGCTGTCGGATTATACAAACAAGTGCTTGGTGATAGATTTTCATCTCGTGTTTGATAGCTAACCAGATGGGCGTAGAACAAGCCGTCGATGCTTTCATAACTCAGATAGGTCACGAATTGCATGAGTCAGGCAACAGCCCAAGCCGCGGTGTACCGTGCACCCTTGAGCTAGTTGTCAAATAAAATCGGCTGAGTGTCTTAAGCGCTCGCCTTAGTAGTCCGGTGAAGCTGCTAAGACCTTGCTAGGTCAATAGCGTAATCATAAAAAAAGCTTACATAACGATGTTTTCCTTCAACGAAAGCATCGACTCATCGCTCCATTCGATGCAGTGTAGAACAATATTGTATACTTACTAAGTTCTGTGTCACAGTCAGCATACTCGTGGTTGCAGTCGACGGTATAGGCTCGTATACTGTCACCTATCAAGATAGCCATGGCGCACCATAGCGCCACGGCTCGGCGGCCTGACGCCATTACCGTCTCGCCATCTGAAATTATTTCACCATTTATTACACACTAGTTGTTATTTATTTATCTTTATAAGAACGTCACAGCATAATTATGGTATTTTAAAAACATATGAATATAATTACAAAGTGCCAATTATGAAGTAATGCGTTTTATATTTCGTACTAGCTGTGCCCGCGACTTCGTCCGCGTGGAACTTTGTGTAAAAAGTGAAGTTATCTGAATGCATTAAGTTCATTTACTTTTCTTTCGTACTTAAGTCGTAAAAAAATTAAAATCGTTTAAATTATAATAACTTTTGATAGAGTGAACCTATTTTAATGAAACCAAGACTAAATGTTACTGGAGGATACGCTTTATACGAAAATGAGGTTTTATGATAAACGCAGTATTTTAGCAGGGATGCGTGTCCAAACAAACAGACCGATAGACAGACAAACAGACATTTCAGAAAATGATTGAGATGTATTTTATTTATTATTCCTAGACACCTGCAACATTTTTTGTACAAAAATCTAAAAAGTACAGACACGTTAGATTTACATTCTTATTATATGTAGATATAGATATAGAAGATGAAAGATTACGTGATGAATTTATTTACAGATTATATGTAATTTGTGTGTATATATGTGTGTGTGTGCGTGGGTGTGTGCGCGCGCGCGTGTGTTTTTTTGGGTATGGGTAGGTGGTTGTGTGTTGTGGTTGTTGTTTGATAGTTTTTATTTTTTCTGTATGACTTTGTGCGGACCGACTTGAGAAATTAATTCTGATATAGGGTGAAAAATAACAATGCCATTGAAATATTGTTATGACGAATTTCATAAGGTATTGTGTTGAAACGGTAAATGTAGTATGAGGCAGCGAAAAACGTTATATAATTGTTACTATCAACTATTGATAAAAATGAAATAAATACGAATAGATAGTTGTTAAAGTTGGGAATAATTCTAATCACGGCCCTGGTTTGGGTGTGTCTTCCTTGTGTAAAATAAATCTATTGTAAACAGGACGCATTTTAAAATAAGCCTAATCGACCTATTAATATTTGATAAATGCTAAAATATTTACATACTTAAATAAAACATATTTGCAACTATATATAAAGTTTTAATTTACAACGTTTTAAACAACTTTTACAACATTTTTAAATTTTAATATATGTCTCTGAACAAGAATGACGAGTTTTATTTTAAAAAATATCGATTGTGGGTTTAAATTAACTACAGATATAAATTCGTTTGAGTCAATAATGTACTTAAAATACTGGTATAACTCATTTGTTTCATATTGGAAACTTCTATTTATCCACTTTTAAGTGGAGCGGGATTACTGAACTCAAAACAAATGGAGATTTTGATGAAATTTTTGGGGTTGTGGAGATTGAGAATGGTAGATTCAAATGGGGAGGGGGGGATGATTTTAGGATTTTTTTTGTTTTCGGGGCCGCCGGCTTAAATAGTATAGTTATCTTCTATATGTATGTGACTGAACTCCTCCTAAACGACTGGACCGATTTTGATGAAATTTTGTGTGCGTGTTGAGTGGATCGAGAATGGTTTAGATTCACAATTGGACCCGGTAGGTGGCGCTGCGGTCGACTTTTAGGATTTTTTTGTTTTCAAGGCAGGACAACGTCCGCCCGGTCCGCTAGTGTATACATAAAATAAGAATGCAAATCTAACGTGTCTATGCTTTTTAGATTTTTGTACAAAAAATTGTTGCAGGTATCTAGGACTTTAAACAAACCACTGAAATAGGCTGGGTGAGGGGGGAGAGCATATGTTAGGACGCCGCTAGCTCACCTACTTGTTTTAAGTAGGCAACGCTAGGGGTCAGGTAGAAACGTGGGAGTAGGATAGATTAGGTAGGGTGCGGGGATTTGGAGGAAGTGGTTAGGTTAGCTGTAGGCTAGCGGCGTACGGTTTGCCGTGGAGTTTTATTCGGTTAAAGTCGCCGAAAGGCACCGTCGCCGCTGCGTCCCGTATGGGCCTGACAGTCCATGGAGATTTTCTCTCCACGTAAAAAAAAGTGTGTCTAGGAATTAGTAATAATTTAAATTTCAACCATTTTTAGAAACGTCTGCCTGTTTTTTGAACACGCATCATCTAAAGTACTGCGTTTATGATAAAACCTCACCAAGAAATCATAAATCATAACCTCGAGTAACATTTAGTCTTGGTTTCGTTAAAATCGGTTCACTATATCAAAAGTTATTGTAATTTTAATGACGACGCGACTTAAGTACAAGAGAAATAGATAAGTAAATGGACTTAATATATTCAGATGATTTTATTAGTCACTGTTTTTTACATTATGTTCCACGCGGACGGCGTCGCGGGCACAGCTAGTTATATATATAATTCTTCTGTCCGTGTGTATGTGACTGAACTCCTAGACGGCTGGACAGATTTTGATGAATTTTTTTGTGAGTGTTCAAGTGGCTTCAGGAATCTTTTAGATTCACAATATGATCCGTCAGATGACGCTGCGGTTGAGTTTTAGGATTTTTTATCATCAAGACAAGACAACGTCCGTCAGGCTTGTTATTAGTAATATAATAAAAGAGAGTGTGATTTCAAAATCTCGGTTTTTTGCACGTTTAACTCTAACTTATTCACACGTAAAACGATTATAAGAAGTTCAGCAAACACTATTATTACATATATATTTGGCAACGACATGAGTCATACTAACTTTCGATGCTAGTATAGCTCATAACATATTTAACATATTGCATTGTATGCAAACAATATTAGCTCCTGGCTACGCTCTCATTGATTCCAAGTAGAACGGACAAACTAGTGACTTTATATCAAGACTAACAGCGCCCGCGTCTCCGCACGCATTCGCTCCTATATTTTTCTATTATACCGCCGTAAGAAATAGGAGCGTATTTAACAAATTCACATATCGAAGTAGAAAAGCATGTAGCTTGTGCCTTAAGCCAAGTACGTATAACTAGTCTTTCGATTTAAATTTGAGAACACATACACGTAGGTAAATAATAAAAAAATTATGTACCTTCCTTCTTGTTTGCGAACATATATAAAACTTTATATTGCAAAAAACCGGCAGTTACGCCCTTCTTTCTTTGGACAGCAGTATTGTTATTTGGTGTAATTATGTTTTACACTTATCGATTTTGATGGCCATCACTTGAATATATAATACTTAGATATGTCAGCTTTCATAGGTACGCTCAAACGATGCAAAAGTTATAAAATTACATATATGTACTATTGTAAGTAGCGTCCTGGTATTATATAAAAGATAGAATAAAATGTAAAGTTGTTATGGTTACGTGTTGTTATTGCGGATTCAATAAACGACCATTTAAACAGATTCAAGTACTGTTGTTTATTTTTAGTTCAAAGATCCAACATGTAGGTGACTCCTTTCGCATGGGTGCAATGTACTATAGGTCTCATAAGTATCTCAATTTTATTGATGAAATTTTTAGCGCTTTGATATTCATAGTTCGTTAAAGTAATAGAAGCTATACCTATAAGCTATAGCTATAGCTATACCTATCGTCATTCAAACATTTTTTTTTGTTGCGTGTAATTTAAATGTATAACATATTCATTTAAATTATATGCTTTAAAGTCAATTTTAATCTAAGTTCAATCCCCAAAGTTGCTAAAATATTTAATGAAATATGGATTAATAATATGTAAAAGTTAAAAATGACTGCTGAGGGTTTATTCTTAAAAATAGGTACACACCATTAAATACTTTTTTGTTGGCCGTTTTCAGCGTTTCTAATGTAATTTTCCAGCGTTTTTAATGTAAACGCTTGAGAACTCCTTAAGACTTTATTCGAATCCGTCGATTTTTCTCTACTTTATACTATACTAGCGGGCTCGGCAGACGTTGTCCCACCCTGATTATAAAAAATCCTTCACAAAGTATATACTAAAACGTTCCTCATGAATCACTTTATACACTGGTGAAAACCGCATGAAAATCCGTTCAGTAGTTTTGAGTTTATCGCGAACAGACAGACAGACAGACGCGGTAGGGGACTTTGTTTTATACTATGTAATGAAGAACTAGCGGGCCCAGCGGAAATTTAATTAAAATTATATACCCCGTGAATCACTCTATTTACTAGTGAAAACCGCATGAAAATCCGTCCAGTAGTTTTAAGTTTATCGCGAACAGACATACAGACAGATGTGGCAAAGGACTTTGCTTTATAATATGTTATCATAACATATAACTTTTATGTGCATAGACTTTCTAAGTTAAATTTATAAAACAGCATCACATTTCGTTTCGTAGTTTAAAAGAACTACAGACAGACACATAAAGCGATTTTGTTTTTTAATATTTATAGATACGTAATATTCCTACATTAGTATATAGACTCTAATATTAATGTTGTCATTTCCTAAAACTTTCACCAGCACCTTTGTAAGCTTACTCACACACCGAAACTCTAGTTAAATTAAATATCTTTATATAATAAACATATTTGAGAGATAGAAACGAAGCGCAGGTCTGCGGACTCCGAAAGTAAATGTAGAAATTTGTCGAGAATCCGCGAAAAACTCAGTTCTCTTATATATTAATTTAATAAAGAGTTACATAAGAGTTATATGTTAAGAAATAAAATTTTAAACATACAACTTTCAAGAATAAACAATTCGCTTTAATTTAGTATTGAATCATTTTTTTCCACAGATTAATAAGAGGGTATTGATATTGGCAACTTTTTTCGTACATTGTCTTATAATAGATATTATTAGATATAACTATGTTAACAGCACAAATTGCTCCAAGCGAAATCTAGGCAATATTTACTTCTGTGTCATAAAATCAGTTCTTAGTTAAGGTTAGACGCGAACCACGAAAGAAAGTTTTTCAAGCAATAATACTTAAAAAGGTAAGTAATATTTACGTTATATGTAATCTCGTTATAACTTTCAAAGGTATAATCATATATTTTAATTCACAGAACAACAATTACACTTAATAATTAGACTAGAAAACTGAAGAACAATTAAGATAATAAAGCGATTGACAATCTGATAAGCGCCATTTTCTTATGGTCAGTGATCAGAAGATGGAGCGAAAATTACAGAGATTTAGTATTCTGCAAAAAAAAGAAATCTTCACCTTTACATAGTATAAAATGAAATCGCTTCAGCTGTCTGTTCCCTTAGATCTTTTAAACTATTCAACGGATTTTAATACAGCTTTCAGCAATAGATAGAGTGATTCAAGAGGAAGGTTTATATGTATAATACACATATATTATAGAAAAGCCGAAAAATTCAAAGATTTGTAATATTATGTCGTAACAAACATATTTTTGTGCGCTTAAATCGCAAACGCTGGCTAAACCTTTCGAGATAGATCAAATTAATGTACTACGGAATTGTATACCTTAAAAAGATCGATTACAAAATGGTATATATTTATCTCTAAAGGATAACCCACAGTAACCATATTTATCTTTTTACAAAAATAGTTATGTGTTATTTACCAAGCTATTTTATACAATATAGTATTATTTCTTATCTAATTAAATACATTACATACGTTGTAAATATCATTTAGATCAAAACTGCGCTTAACAGTATTTCATTAAAATATATATCTACATTGCACCCGTGCGAAGCTGGGGCGGGTCGCTAGTTGAATAATATGAAGATGAACATGTACTCATCATAAGTCATCATTATACTATTCAGAGACATTAAATAGATGAGTTTTTGCACGTTATTACTATATTGGTAATAAAAAATATTTATCCAGAAACTAGAAAACACCAATTCGCGTGTAACGATTATATTCGTCACATGCATACATAATTTAATAATATATTGTTCTAACAATAACAGTTTTAAAACAAAGTGTTGACCTCTATCGGGTGATATATCTAACGACCTTCTTCATCGGACTTCGGGCTAATAATTTATTAACCATGTGGGTGTCTGCGATAACTAACAATATTACCATATATGAATTCGAATCTGCTTAAGTTGTTAAGATGAGATCATGAATGTAGCCCGTTTTATAAATGTTATTTCGATAGTCTCACGACGTCCAGTACCTTAGACGATACACACATCGTATATTATCCGAAGTGTATCGATTCGAGAAACGATAATATATATTTTTTTCATAACGACCATTACTATAAGACACTAGTATGTGCGCCTGGTTTCACTCGTTTTTCATTTTTACCGCATTTCCCACCTGCGTTGCACTACACAGCCAGCCTACGCTTTGTATATTAATTTCTCCGCTCCTACTGGTCTTAGCTTGATAATAGATAGCGAATGGCCTTCTTCAATAAATTTTAACCATATATATATATATATTAGGGTGTGCCAAAAAACGACGATATTTTTTTTTGCTCTCAGCCCAAAATATCTTAGATGTCCCAACAAAACTGCTGTTAAAAGCGGAGCTCAAAATTCTAATTCTAAGAGGTTCTCCATCGAACTTAAAGCTTTTCCGTTTAAATAACATGGGAAACATGGTTTTTTATTACTTTTTTGTCCTGCAAACTGTGATAAAACTATTGTGGTTAGGACAGGATGAATATGGATGCAAGTTTAAAAAATAGTAATTTAAACCCGGTTTACCGCTACAAATAAACAACTTATATATTATAATATCATATTATTGAGTATTTATGGAATTTTTGTGCTGGTAACTTTTGTTAACAAAAAATTCCGAACTGCGTATTTGAGTTAGCGTGCGGCGCGGTGCGGTATTGCCAAACACTGGAACATTACCGACTCTGCAATCTTCCCACGTACAACAATGCTTCGACGTCATTTATAAGAAGGGTTTTTCTCGCCTAATCGGTCACCGAGACGTTTCGTAACAATTGCATACGTAACCCAAAGAAACTCCATTGTTTGAATAACTGCATAATTAATAGTCAATGAAACTGTGCCAAGACATGTATTCAAATTGTTGCGATATTTTAATAACTGACACGTTTTAGTACATCGATTTACAACAATCGTGAGGATGTTTATTATTGAAATTCAATGAATAAATTATTATTATTATTTCTTTTAACTTTGACAACTAATCTTCTTGTTTATTACTGCCATTGTCGATTACGTAATATAATTAAGTGTCTTGTGATAATTTCAGTGTTCTAACAAAATGGTGGCACCCTTGTTAGAACTTTCCAGGGAGTTTTGAGGCTTCTCAGAATTCATGTTCCGTAGTATTATTTTCCATTCATTTCACTTGTGCACAATAACCGTACGAAAACCCCACCAATATTATAAGGTTATGAATAAAATGAGCAAGCGGTGTCGTGAGCATGCGCAGGAGAAGAGAAGTAAACGAATAACATTCGCCACAACAAATCTTCTTAAGAAAAAAATATTTTTATTTACAAGGAATTTTATATGTATTGTTATAAAATTAAACAATTTAAACATAGTCGCAGGTATCAACTAGTTAGAAAAACAGTTTTTAAGAAACAACAAAATCATTATCAGGAGAACGAATCCGCGGGCACCGGCTAGTATTATAATATTTCCATGTGCATGTGAAAGTATCATAAAGATAACATCCGACGACAGATTTATTTCATGTGAAACTTTCTTCCTAATCAATTAATTCTGTAGCAATATTTTTGATATAACGATTCCGTGTCACTCTCGCCGTCTTATGTAACAAGCGATCGAACGTTAGGGCTCCGATGCGAATCGAATTATAGATACACTTTCTTTAATCGATTAGTTAGATTGTGATTAATTAAGACATGCCAATTTATGCGATGTTTAGTTAAGCCTCGTAACGGAGTGGTAGTAAGCGCTTCTACAAACCTGAGAGTGACTGTGAAAAATATTGAAAAAAAACTATTCACATCCAACAAAAAGTAAAGCAGTTATATAATCATTTAATTTAGTTTTAAGTTGCATTAATCATTATATTAAGACTACTACACTTTTTTTTTTCGTACTGACTACGCTATTGGCCTAACAAGGCCTTAACCGCTTACCCGGACTACTGGACTACTACACTCATTATGTTATTACATGACAATATATTTATACATGGTAGAAGTATTGAAGTAGAAGTTAATAAAAACAATGAATCTTATGGTGTGGTTTTACAATAAGTAAAACAAA
Source organism: Antheraea yamamai (assembly GCA_036509395.1). NCBI lineage: Eukaryota > Metazoa > Arthropoda > Insecta > Lepidoptera > Saturniidae > Antheraea > Antheraea yamamai. The sequence goes on along the minus strand of AP028448.1, from coordinate 13,567,711 downwards.
TCCTAACTAATATCATAATTACAAATGTGACTTTGTTTGTTACGCTTTCACGCTTAAACTACTCAACTAAACATCTTCAAATTTATAAATATGTTATAAGGAGTACAGAAGACGTACCTATTATCCAGAAATATGTACTCTTCCTGAGATCAAAAGTGCATCAATGCCAGCGAATCCGTACACAAAACAAAGTATACAATAAAATATTATTAGATACTCTTCCTTACATTATGTTGTGATTTTGATGTTACTTTATTCTTTACTTAATTCTGTTATTGGTGTCTTTTAACCAGGCTGATATGTAGCTCACATAGTACTGCAAAAATTCCTATATTTGCCACTATAAGTTCCGTCAAGATTTATTACATTATTATTTATTACTACAGGTATAAGTTTACTAGCAGAAGCCCATCCGCTTCGTTGAGCATTACAAAATGGTAAAAAGGTCAACCGAATCCAAAAAATAAGTAGTCTAGAACAATCTACAAAAAATTCCGCATGATATGATTAGTCTTAGGACTCATCTTAGGATTATTCTCGGATTCACTCGAACACGCACACAAAATTTAATCAAAATCGATCCAGCCGTTTAGGAGGAGTTCAGTGACATACATACGTACAGAAGAAATTTACTCTCACTGACGGAACGAATCGCAACAATGTAAGCTATGTAAGCAATGTAAGCTAATGTTACTTCACGTGTTGTTCTGCGAGAGGGTGGTAGTACCTCGGGCGAGCCGACCTATTCATGCTGAAACCAGTAATAGATTCAGCGTGGCTCAACCACCTCGAAAATTTTCGATCTGCAATAACGTAGTAGTAAAAAGAACTTAGCATCAAGACTGATAAACTTTATCAAAAGATAGCCAGCCCTATGTTGGTTATTATACAAATCGCGAACAGTAATATCCGGTGAGGTCATTGATAAAGGATTAGATATCAACAAGGCACTAAAATATATATTTTGAAAAGAAAAACGACGTGTGTGGTCATGGAACAGGAACTAGGGTACGTACGCTTTTTTAACTCCGAATGTAATTTATTTAATACTTGTGTAATGAGAGTTATATCTATTAACTAAAAAAAAAACTAGGCACATGTATTGTAATTCCATTAAAAGTCTTCAGTCAGAACTGCAAATGTTTTGGAAGCTTGAGGAACTACCTAACGTTAGAGGCACGCTTATTAAGCGAGAGTGTACATGTGAAGAACGTTTTCTTCTTACTACTATACGCAATCACAAATGCAGGTTTTGTGTACGCATTCCCTTGAATCAGTCAGGTAGTCGTTTTACGTTACTAATTTCTTCCAAGGATACAATGATTTAAGTCACATTCCACAGGTATTCAAATCGCCTTGCAGTTTCATGCCGCAATATGACGTGAATCGCGACTATAGTGCGACTACAAGATTACGCAATATATACAATACTAGCAAAGAAAGATATACTACTGGTTGGCCCTGCAATAAAAAGTGATTTAATCGAAGATTTATTGCATTTCAGACAATATAGATTCGTGTATGTGAGGATATTTTTTTTTTATTGTAGCACGACAGAAATGTTTGTATTATGCCTGATGGTAAGCACACTACAATCCAAAAACAATGGCGACCACCGAGTGACACACTATCCGTCGCCGGTCACCGCTGTCATGCCGCCCTGCGAAAAGCTATATATGTACAGGCTGATCCCCAAACGCGACCCGCAGAAGCGAATCACTATGACAGGCTTTTTCGCCATATAGATGGTGGTTGCGACCCAGTCAGGCTGTTAAACCCTACCATCCCGCTTTTGCCATTGCCTCATTAGTTATTCAGCAGGCTGCACCACGTATAGGTGAGGTTGCCTTGGGTGTCTCAAGTATTATAATTTTATTCAACACCCTTTACACAAAAAAAAAAAAAAAAAAAAAAAATTTTTAAAAAAAAAAAAAAAGGAAGAAAAAAAAAAAATTAAAAAAATTTTGGGGGAAAAAAAAAAAAAAAATTTTTAAAAAAAAAAAAAAAAAAAAAAAAAAAAAAAAAAAAAAAAAACCTTGGGGGGGGGCAAGGGGGGAAGGGGGAAAATCCGTTTGAATTTATATTAAAAGGAAAAAAATATTTTTTAAAATATATAATTTTTTTTTTTGTGGGAAAAAACGGGGGTTTTTTAGGGATCTAAAATTTTATTTAGAGGGGTGGGGAAAAAAAATAATTTCAAAAAAAAAAAGGGGGAGAAAAAAAATAAAAAAAATGGGGTAAGAAAAAAAAAAAAAAAAAAAATATATTTTTTTACATATTAGGGTTTTTCGGAATGCGGGCGGAAGGAGTGTAATTATTTATAATAAATGAAATTTAAAAAACATAAAAATTTTTAAAAATAACAAAAATAATAAACAAAAAAAATACAAGGTGGTGGTAATTTAAGAGAGAATGAGTTGAAAAAATAATAATAAGTTTAAGAGAAAAATAATATATCCTAACAAAAAAAAAATATTTTCAACAACAGCAGGTACATCGACAAGTAGAATAAATTTATCGAAATTAAATTAATATTTGTATGAGGTTAAAATTATGAGAGTTGCCGGCTACTCATCTAATTCCGATATGTTTATTACCTACTCTAAAAAGTACCTAATTTTGATTTCTAGTAAGCATCATTACATTTAACGGACTTTGAAATTACCACGACTCTCTGACTTGTATCTATATCAGGACTAACAACTCACGGTGACTTAATATTATGCTCATGCAACATGTCAAAGGAGTGACTACTGAATCGTATCAAATTAGGATCACCCCCCTCTACCTTTATCTATATATATATATATATATATATATATATATATATATAGGCATATATATATGCCCCAGTAAACGGCAACTTCTCTTGGAACTGAGAGCCCTATAACTACGGATGCCCTAATACGAAGATTACCATTTAACTCGACAGAAGTCCTGGACTACAGTGGTCTGCTAAGTCACCACGAAGCACAACATTCGTGCGACCCAATGACCGACCCATATCTATGGATCGCGACGGAATAGCCCTTGAAAAACGCAGAAAGCCCTGGCACAGCACCCTCACCGCCCTGTGGTAGAGATGACTCCGACGATTACCCTTATATTTCCAATTCCAAATGATCTCTTTGCGAAAACAACAAGTTTAGAATAAAAATAAATAAAAAAATAAGCATCATTTTGCACTTTTATTATTTCATTATTATTGACTTTACATTCATGAGAGTCTTGGTGACCTGCAGGTGGCAAGAATTGTTTACGATTGCATTACTTATACGTGTGCTAAAATCCAATTTTATTCCCAAATGTGGGTACTTTACCTACATAGTAACTCCAAATTACCTATTTATCCAGTTCCGCGTAGATTACACTGGACCAGCGTTGAAACGTAAAGATAAGGGAACTAAAACAGTTGAAGTTAATCATTGATCTGTCAACTGGTTTGTATTTGTTAGCTTTGAAACGGTTTATTTTAAAGCAAGGTGAACCTTTAGGAACACTTTATAAAATTTAAAAAAAACTTTGGTGTAACAGTTTTCATGGTTATCGGCTCAACGTTGCTGGAGATTGTTAGTTTCTATTAGAGCAAGCTATCTCTGTAAACGCAACGCTATAAAGAAGGTAAATAAAATAGGTCTTCGATAATGTTTGTTTGTAGCATGCTCTGTAAACATTAATAAATTGGGTCTCGAATAATGTAATGTCACTACTGTCAACTGTCACTTCCTTCCTGTTACTACTGCCTATATGTATCGTGCTGATTCGTGTTTCTTAAAATATATCTCATAATATCAGATTGGTGTTTACAATTAACCCCATTCATTTGTAATTATGTAAAGCTGTAAGCAGATCGTAAAATGTGAACGGCGGAACGCGACGTTCGATAACGGTCGCAGAGCGAAAAAGTTCTCATCATATTGCGTAAATTGGCCTTCACTTTATAATTTTCGTTCTAACAAAAGGTCAATATATAAATATCAATCGGGAATGTAAAAACGAGTTAGCGTATTTCTTTGTATTGGGTTTTAATTTTTTTGAAATAAAACTTCTTGTGTTTGTGTTGAAAAGTGGTGGGAGTAAACCTGTGTGTCGCTCGCATTCGGGTATTGGAAAACAATGAGACGTACGCTCTTTTTGAAAGTTTCACTTCTACCGCGTATTAACTACACACAAATTTTTAATTTATGTATTTCTGGACCACATCCTATATACACGTATGCGTTTGTGAATCATGTAATCTTAATTGTATGATTAACAAACGAATATATGTATGAATAGCTTAGAATAGTTTAGCTAGGTCAGATCCGGAATACCAGCAACAGCTCAAGCCAAGGTGTGCCGCGCACCCTTGAGCTAGTTGCCTAAATAAAATCGGCTGAGTGCTTTAAGCGCTCGCCTTAGTAGTCCGGTGAAGCTGTAAAGGCATTACAAGCCCAATAGCGTAGTCAGTTCGAAAAAAAAAGTATTTCTGGACGAATATAATCTTTTGGTTATCAGTCAGTCCGGCAAGCTGTTAAAAATGCTAAAAAACACTACGATGAAAACGTTACAATATCCTATTAATATTTTAAACGAGAAATGTCAAGTCAATACGCGCCACCATCGATTTAAGGTAATCTGTAATCAGGAATCAGGCTTTCATGAGACATGGCATTGCCTAATTTGGGGCCAAAGTTAAAGCTAATATTATGTAAAGAAGTTTAGAAAATAAAGATGTTTGTATTTTGATGGATGTTTGTTATCACTTCATACAAAAGCCACTGAACGGATTTTGGTGAAATTTTACAGCTATGTAACTTATATATGAAAATAATACACACATCGAATTTATAACATTTTTTTTTATTTGTCAAGACACAAAGAAAGTATTAAGAAAGTTTAAAATAAAACCTGCTATTTGAATACTGTCGCAGTAAGCTCTACATAAACCGTTTGGTTACACGGAGATAAATATATGTATGAATAGTTAACTTAGCTGAGATTAGCTCAGATAGGTCACGAATTGCATGTATCAGGCAACAGCCCAAGCCGACGTGTGTCGTGCACCCTTGAGTTAGTTGACCGAATAAAATCGGCTGAGTGCCTTAAGCGCTCGCCTCAGTAGTCTGGTGAAGCTGTTAAGACCTTGCTCGGTCAAAAGCGTAGTCAGTTCGAAAAAAAAAAATCGGAGGTAAGGTATCATATCATCATCTATAAACATACAAACACAGGCGAAGTCGCGAACAACCGCTAGTGTCCGTATATAAACTAGCATCCGTCCTCAATTTTATACGTGTTAAGTATAACTAGTGGGCTCCCAGTGGTCGACATTCGACCATAGTTCATTGAATTTTTAAAGTTTGAACTTTATTAGGGTTCTTTTATCAATGGCATCGACTTCAAATATATAATTAGGTAGTTCAAATATCAATATTTTTTATTTAATTCGGTTAACTTAATAATTAAGTTATTTTTCGCTTTTTAGTGCCTTATTAGTTTTTCACATCGAAGGCGGTCTATTATTTTTTTGTAAAAAAATTTATTTCCCCATTTTTAGTGTTCATAAATATATCTGGTTTGTAATGGGTATAATAAATCGGTTCCAATTTCACGAAAATACGTAGAGACGAAGTGGGTGAAAATCAAATAAACGATATTTCACCCTCTTAGGGGTTTAATATTTTCTTCAAATTTATATGGGACCACCGCTGAATATAACTAATTCAAATAAAAAAAGAATCATTAAAATCGGATGATAATTTGCGGAGATATCGATTAACATACATAAAAAAAAAATACATACAACCGAACGTAGTAACCTCCTCCTTTTTCGAACTCGGTTAAAAAATACATACAGTCGAGCATAGCAACCTCCTTCGCAACCTTTTGTGAAGTCCGTTATTGACGGATGTCAAAATGTCTTTTTTATTTACATGTGTGTATATGTTGTGTAAAATTGAAGCAGTAGTGTGAGTAATGCATATTTTAATTAATTTAATGTACTTATAATGCATTTTATATAAAATAAATAGCTTTCTGCACTTCTCCTCCATATAAACTTTAACTATGCCAAATTTCACGTTCATCCATTCACGCAATTCTTTTAAAAATTTGGTACTTTATACAACTGGTCGATATTGTTAAGATGTATGCTCAAAGCCTTTAAATCAGTCAGATTTTGAACTGAGTTTAACACTACAACTTAAATCCATTTCGATACAACTAAACTAAAGATAGGTAGCACGAAAACTTGATTTATTCTCAGTATGCAGTTACCCTTCAATTTGAAGGGCAGTGGAGACTTCTTAATTTATACATTAGTGATTATCTTATCTTTTTATAGTATATACTATGTTATTTTTGATTTTAGGATGATTTCGTTAATGGTGTAGCAAATTTAAAAGCCACCAAATAAACAAGTAGAGCGTCTAAAGTACTTTTTATACATTTAACCGATTTATAACATTCTTAATTCAGAATACAAAACAAAAAAATATATTCTTGTATAGTCGTGTATGGGTACCAAATGATCAAACAGAAGTTCTCATCGCATGAACCGGCCTTGAAACTCGATCGTAAAATAAAAGGGGTCAGCGGTGAATCGCGAGGGTCAGATAAAGTTTAGCGGGAGCTTTAAACCGACATGTCATTTATCTAACTCGTTACTCCAAAATTTAACAATAACTTGTTGTAAATAATACGTTTTGTTTTATTAAACACTGAAATGCTTCGGTGTCTCAGTAATAATTCAATACTAAGCTTGCACGTTTTTACGAATTTCTCACATTCTCGGCGATTGTAGAAAACATCGTGAGAAACTCTGGAGGTACTCGTTTAATAAGGTGTACTATGTAGCGGCTGAGAACGGCTCGCGAATCGTTTTGTTCCAATTACAAAAATTATTAAAAAACACGGTTCGAATGATGAATGAATGAATAGAGTTAGCTGGATATACAATCCGTGATTATGTAAAGGTAAAACATTGAAGCAAGTTACCAATGGGACGAGTTTTCATTAAATGTTCGATTTCGTTGAAATGGGTCAATGGTTGTTTCTGCGTTTATAAATATACTAATATGTATTTTTCTGTATTACATCATTATATTTGGTACTTACGTATTAATGCCACCGCAATGCTCTAGACGACCGCTTCCACGGTCGGCTCGCGCTATCTTTGTTTTCGCAAATCTAACCTCTAATCTAAGCGAAAATCGATCGAGTCAGAAAATTGAGAAAAATAAATAGTCCACATATTAATATAGACGAAGGGATGTCAATCACATTTGCCTCGAACGAATTAGGTGTTGATTGTCTGCGCTTGACCAACTTTGGTTGCGGTGGCGTTAATACGGAATTCGTTCGGGGCCATATCTGGATATCTTGCCGTGTATATTAATATGTGTACTATTTATTTTTCTTAGTTTTCTCGTATCCGTTCGGTTAGATTAGGTTAGACTTGTGAAACAAAAACAGCGCGAGCCTGCCGCGGCATCGGTCGGTGAGCGAATTGCGGTGGCGTTAATACGTAAGTACCCCATTTTTTACATAGTTATTTATTTTTAGTAACAGTTACCATGGTGGAAGGCTTTTTTCTAATGCCCGCTTTGCTGACTATCACTCTAAGTTGAAAACTATTACCAACAGCACATTATTTATACCGACAGCTGCATTTTAGAGCCACATACATACTACTAGGTTAAGCGTATCACACCTTAGACCACACTGTCATTTAATAACATGTGATATTGTGGTTAAGCACTATAATAATCTATAAAGTATAACTGTTGACAAAAACGATACTTTTATTGTAAAAAGTGAAAGTTTTAAAATGTAGTACATCCATACTGCATTTAAATAAGCCTGCGCACCGTAACTGACTGTTACTGCACCCGCATACATGTTTTATCTAAGTTAATTGCGTTCTCGTGTCGATGCCATAGTTTAAAATGTTAACTCGGATAAATAAGAAAGGAAAATATTTTTAAATACATAAGTACCTGCGAATTGCAGACACTGCCCGTAATTGCAGAGCATAGACGTAATTTTGGGAGTTTGTCGATCAATTGTACCAACATTCATTTTATAATTTTAAATTCAAACAAGAATACTGAAGCAGATGTTAGTGTATATTGACCATTGAAATACAAAAAGCCAAGATGCACACTTAACATCTCACAGCCGGCACACAAAAATGAGTGCATAATTTTGAATTATGCACTCATTTCAAATAGTCTTGCGTCACTCGCGCCCTTGTAAAAACAGCTTTAAATTATTTACGTAAGGTTGAATTTGCAAAATGATAAGTTTATCGCATAACTATATCCACGTATGTATATCGCGGAGTTTTTGCGAGACGGTTTTGAACGCTACTTTTATTCGAGACTGTGTCTTGGGTTTTTATATGTCAATTATATTGACAAATGAATTCCAACATCGTATATACACATTTTACCATTAACGTTAACAATAAATTTGTAGTTATTTGTTCTATGATATTCTTGGTTTTTTTTATTGTCATGCAATTGTTATTGGCAATCGAGTATTAAATTATGAAATAAAACTATAAACCCTATGGAAGAAAAGTGTAACAAAAAAAAAAAAAAAAAAAATTGTAATATTAAACATCATAAAATAAAAAAAAAAAAGTCCGGGTCTGTCTGGCTGGTTGGTGGAGAAAAAAAAAAAAATAATGAAGGTTATCAAGGGTAATCAGTGGTGGATAAGGTGGATATGAGGAATGTGTTGGAAAATGATTTGTGAAGGATTGAAAAATAAGGGGGGGGGGAAAAGTGGGGGCTAGTATGTTATATTATTCATAATGATTATATTCTTGTTTTGCATTAAAAACAGAAAGTCGATAAAAGCAAACAATTCATAATAAAATACCTACTGAATAAAAAATATAAATTGGAAAAACTCAAGTCCAGGACGCGACGCTAATTCTGGGAGCAGCGATTTGATTGTCATCTATACACTAATATTATAAAGAGGTAAAGTTTGTGAGTTTGTGACGTTGTGACGTTGTAGGGGGTTATCTCAGGAACTACTGGTCCAATATGAAAAATTCTTTCAGTGTTATAAAGCTCATTTATCGAGGAAGGTTATAGGCTATAATTATGTCATCACGCCAAGACTAATAAGAGCGGAGCACCAATGAAAAATATTTCAGAATCGGGATATTTTTCCTCTTGAGAGCTTCCGTTGCGTGTTAGCGTTAGCCCAAAGTAACTATTCCATGCGAACGACGTCGCGGGCAGAGGCTAGGGCCCTATAAAGTATAACATTTTGTGGTTAAGTACAGATATTTTACAATTAATTTTAGATACTCTGTACTACTTCATTATCAATACTATATTATGTATTTGTTTCTATGTTTTTATTGTAATTTAAGTAGAATGATTTTTACCGAAAATCATTTTCAGCATTTTATTTTCAATACGATAATTTATTTTTATCCATAGCGACCCGACGACATGACTAGAACAGGCGTTGGCCGTAAACAACACCTTTTGCGTTTAAATAGACGAATGAATATAAGTAGGTGTAAAAACCATAAGTTAGCGGTTATTCACGCATCAACCGGCCTCATTTGCATATAAATTCGCGGCTAACCGGAGGTCGACGTTTCACGTAAGCCGGCATCAACGTACCGGTCTAGAATATTGATAAACTAGCCCGTTACAGGGTTGATATTTATAGATAAATTGTATATGGTAAGAAGTTACATAATACATACTAAGTTCCACTCAATAAACCATCCTTGTACCTGTAAAGCTTGGAAGTGATAAAAGTTTGACTGAGTTGAGTGCGAAAGCACATTGGGTTAAACATAAATATTTGATATCTCACATTCTTATTCTAGAATAGCTGTGCCCGCGACTCTCTCTACATGGAACCTAATGTAAAAAACAGTGACTAATAAAAACATCTGAATGTATTAAGTTTATTTATCTAATTTTCTCGCTTACTTAAGTCGCGGCGTCGTTAATTTTACAATAACTTTTGATAAAGTGAACCGATTTTAATGAAACCAAGACTCAATATTACTCGAGGATATGCTTTATGATCTTGAGGTTTTATCGTGAACGCAGTACTTTAATAATGATGTGTGTTCAAACAAACAGATAGACAGACAGATAGATAGACAAACCTTTCTAAAAGTGATTGAAATGTACTTTATTCCTTATTCCAACACACATGCAACAATTTTTTTCACAAAAATCTAAAAAGTATAAAAAAGTTAGTTTTACAGTCTTATTATATGTGTAGATAGAAGATATTAAAGAAATTTTCTATGGAATTCGTAAAAAATATAAGTAAAGCTTACCCGCTTATGCTACGGTCATACTAACAGACTCCGGTGATGGTTCGCATATTCGCTATAAATGTTAACAAAACGTTTGTCATTAAATACAGGTTCTAATAAGTATGGATAAGTACGAATGTCGACAACATCAGTGTCGGTAAAATGGAAAATACGAAAGAGATGTACAGGATAGAGTTCATTCAATGACTTAATTCAACAGCAAGACGTTGACAGCTTCACACCTATGATTATTGAAATGAAAGTATTATAAACAACAATTTTATTGTGTTTATATATTGTTTGTATTGAGTGCATAGTTATCCCGCACTACTTTCTCTAAGAAATATTAATATTCAAAAAGAATTTTAAATTTTCACTTTCTTTTCATTTGCTAAAAATACAAGAAGTCAATAATTATTTGCTACCATATGCCATAACACTACCGTGTTCATTCTAATTTGCTAGTCTTTCTAACTGATTACTAAACTAACTGTAACTGATTACGCTATTGACCTAGTAAGGTTTTAACAGCTTTATCGGACTACTAAGGTGAGCGTTTAAGGCATTCAGCTGATTTTATTTGACAACTAGCTCAAGGGTGCACGGCACACTTCGGCTTGGGCTGTTGCCTGACTCATGCAATTCGCGACCTATCTGAGCTAACCTAAGCCCTTCAATGATTTGTCGCGACAAAACACCGAAGTTAGCAGAGATATGTAACCAGAACACTTCCCCGAAGACCGATAACGCGACGCGACGCGACGTCAATTTGTCGCGACAACACGATACGAATATGTGCCAGATAATGTATCCCTAGCATACGCCCTTACCTTACTCCATGTTTTTATCACACCTGTAAAAAATAGGTGTTGTTAGTGTGATAAAAACATTCTAGTTGATGTTTTTTCTATGAAAATTGTACAATAATGACGTAAAAGTAGATAACGAACGATGTTTCGAATGTTGTCATATGACGTTATAGTACGGACTACGGTATTACTTATTACTATTTATTATATTATCATCTATACAATAAAATGTAAAAACTACGTTTTCCAGTGAGCACTTAATATTTGCGTGTTATGAAATATAGTACAATGTTACTTCACCACCTAAGCCTCTGAAATCAGTATCGAATATATTTTATCCGAAATTTAATTCTCCCGTGGCACCGTGTGACAACGCAGCGAACCGTTGCAATATATATTGTAATATTATCGACCACGAAATATTGATATCAATTATAGATATATCATAAAGGTACCGTATATAAAAACGATATTTTTTAGATATTCATTCTTCAATTCATTCTTGTAATCTGATTTCAAGTTGAAAATTATTTAAATCCAGTTAATAACAAATTCAACGAACGCAACAAATGCTTCTGTACTTCATAAATTCTTTATTTTTATGAGCTATATTTTCAATGGTATCTATTTATTTGTCGATTGTTCTCATTATAACTTACTATTTTATATTAATTTGTGTTTTCTGCATATAAAACAAAAACTTTGTTGCAAATGCTTTGTTGTAGGAAAAAAAATTGAATGTATGTTTGTATCTGTGTGATTTTCTAAGAATCTACACGTACGATTTTCGACATTACTTTGTTTAAATAATCTATACAGGTTGTGGGAAGTTTTTAGGGCTATCATTTGTTAAAGTACCATTTTATGTATATACTTATGATAACTTTACGATAAATATGTTAAAAGAAATCCTTTCTTTGATTCGTTTTTTTTATATATAATTGGAGGCAAACGAACAAGCGGGTCACCTGATGTTAAGTGATCGCCACCGTCCATAGACACTTGCAACATTAGGAGAGTCGCAAGTGCGTTGCCAGCCTGTGTTGGGGGGGGGGGCGGGGGGGGGATCGAGGGCTGAGAAAGGAAAGTGGGTCTCTGGTGCTCTCACTGACCAAACGAAACGCAACAATGCAGGCACTGTTACTTCACGTCGGTTTTCTATGAGAGGGTGGTAATATCCCGGGCGAGCCGACTCATTCATGCTGAAACCAGTAATAGCTTCAGCGTGACTCTACCCCCTACTTAAATTTTATTTCAAACTATACATTTCTAGCTTTTCTATGAGTCAATTAAAACATTATTGTTTATTCGTTCCAAGGATATTTTATTGTTCTTCTTAATGGATTCACTTTTAGCAGAAAAGTCATGGTCGTTAAATATGTCTAGAGGCTGACTATTGATTTTTGCCTCACAATATTACAACATCTGTTTTGACACACCGTTAATCTATTCTAATAGAGTACTTAGACTTTATCCAACCGATCTATAGTATGGGTATTCATTCGCTCGTTCTAGTGCTATCTACCTTGCCTTCTAAGAGCAGGCGTTCCACAAAATCTTGGGTTTTTTTCTGCAAGATCAGATATTTCAGGGAATCTTGATTGATCAAGAACTTAAGAATGCAAGTTTATACTACTTTAGCAGGCGCTCCTTAATACTAAGTTCCAAGAATATAGAGGTATTAGTTTTCCCCTAACGGTACATAAACATTTTTTTCTAACTTCGTAGGATTTAGCATTTGAGCTATGTGGTTTAATGTGGTAAACATGCTAAGCGTACACGAGTGCAGGCTGTCAAGCGCAGCTGCCTTTTAAGTGTTTTGTGACAGATTATCAACTTAGCTTAGTGCTAATTTTGATCTCAGTTCGAGTTTAGGCAAAGGCTTACTACTAAGACAGGGTTCCTTACAATTTCAAATATTGTTTTGGTAACTTTTTTTATATGTTAAAGGTTTTAGCTTCTGACGTAACTGACCAGATGAAATTGTCTCATCTAATGTTAAACAACGATGCAGTCCTAGATGGCAAACAGGTTAAAATGTTTCTCAAGTGCAGTTTCCGGATCACAACTATACGTGCTTGGCGTCAGAATTTCAACTTGATGATGGTACCACTATGCTATGGTTTTATAACAATCTTTTATCTTTCACCGAAAGTTCCATCTAATTCGCAAGGATACAAACCTTTTCGATTCGACGTATTGTCCGAACACAGTAGTCAAATTTTAGACATTAAAAAGAACGCCACTAAGTAAATTAAGTATAAGGTAGAAAATAATGCATTTTTTATTCATAGACATTAATGATACGAAAAATAATTATTAAGATCACGAGGTAAATATTATTCACATGACAAAAGTAACTCCGTACTCACAAGTGTTTCAAACGACGACGTGTCTGTTGCAATATAGAATGCATCTATGCAAGTATAAACTAGAAATAATGTTAATTTACATATCTATTCGATTTATAGCTTCATATCATGTTCATGGTTTATTTATTGGAAAACAATATTATGTTTGGTCGTAAATAGCAATGACTCATTGTATTTTATATGAATTATATATGATAGTTATTGGTGTTTATTACTTGTTGGTGTCTTCTACTTTGAGCGAGTGAAAAAAATTACGTTCGAAGGTTACCATGAACGTAGTTTTATCCGAGTTAAAAATGAGATACTATCATTACGACTCAGATTCTATGAAAAAGCATAATAAAAGACAAGTCTAACATTAATTTGAAAACTACACACAAATTGGTTTAGTAGTTTTGAACCGCTACACGTATTTTATGTGACACGGAAAATTTACGAACCATTTACGAAATTACATAACCAACCATGCCCGTGGTTCCGTATAAAGTATAGAAAATTGGTTACTGTCATTTTAATATAAAATTTAGATCTGTGGCCGCTTTTTTAGTTGTTTCCATTCGGAACAATTGTCTCCTGCATTACTTTTAATGCTTTCGCTAAATTATTGTAATAGAATGTAAATATTTGTGTTACTTTTGATAAACCCAAAACTGAAGTCAACGCGAACTTATTAAAAAATGAAAGAGTAAAAACGATATTCGTAATGTTTTTTTCTATTTTAATTATATTTTACGGTTATTTTAAACATTTTTCTTTATTATTATTTTGATCTTATATTTTAATATATTTGTTGTGCATTAAATGGAGATTAGTGTTCATTTTTTTATTAAGCTCGGAGAGAAAAAAGTGTTGAATAATTTCGTCCTTACCGAACGCCCACACAGACGGAGTCGCGGCACAGTTGATATTATAATAAATACTGACGAAATCGTGGTGAGTTGCTAACCTTTACATATTATAAAAGGCTTTAAGGCAACGTCTCTCTGATTGCCGGTCCGTTATTACGATCATAGCTCGAAAACCACTGAACGGTTTACGCTATTCATTTTTTAAGCCACAGGTTAATTCGTTGGACAAGTTTGAGTATATGTTTTTTACATTGTAATCATAAGTAATATTATAAATGCGAATGTCAATTTGTTTGTTACTCTGCCAAACTTTAATTATTCAACCAATTATCATGAATTTATGCATACACATTGTCAGGGATATAAAAAAGGACATGGGGTACCTTGCGTCCAGAAAAAGTGTTTTTCCCTATAAACAGAAATTTGAGACATTCGTCGAGGGTACTACTGGGCCTAATATGAACAAATTGCATGTTATCTGGAGTATAGAAAAAGAGACCTATGATACATAATAAATATATATTATTGTAATACTTTCTTCCTTCACCGCAATCTGATGAACTATTGAACCAAAATTAAACAAACATTATTCGACGCGGCGACTATTGATCTATCACTCTGAGCTAAACATAATATTTATTCAAATACGATAATCATGTAAACATTAGTAACGAGATGACAAAACAAAATGACCATTGTCTTACGATGTAGATTGTTATCCGAAATGTCGGGATGTTGTAAGATTCGAGATAAAGACTATAATGTAAGTTGTTTCAACATTAAGACAATTTTTTAATTACCTATTATACGTACAAAGTCTGCAAGTGAGATACGTAAGCCTAGATTGTCTGCAATAGGTGCTATGTATTCAACGTAAATCTATGATGGATGGCTTTCATGTCTTCTCGAAATATGCTCGTACCAAGCTCACCTATTACTCCTCGACTTCTCTGTCACTGTCATTGAACGTAAATCTAAGTTTTAACAAAAATGTAGGGCATGTCAGTTCTGTCCAGCATACATCACCATATCCCTGCAATAATGGTACGCATAGGTATGTCACATTCCAGGACGAGACTACGTATACATGGTGATAAACCATCACAGTTACTCCTCTTTTGTTTTGTAATTTGTATTCATTCCGTATACTCTACAGATGTTTTAAGGTTATATAATTAATTTCATATTTATTGATTCACCAATGTAAATATTAAATCGAATGTCAGTTGTTTCTACATTATCTTGAGTATCCTATATAATTTCATTATTTTAAGCACAGTCCAAAAAATAGGAGATTCTCTAATTGTATTTTATTTTATCTTTGTTTTATCAGAACTTGGTTATTTGTAAACCGATTACGAAAATTATTTTTTTAATCGGAAGGGGATATTTCCATGAATATTTTCTCATTTTAATTTAATTACTACGGAATATTAGGTTTCTACGATTCATCAGCTGTTCAAAGACGAATAAGAAATGTTTATTAGTTAAGATATTCGTAGGCTTATGACAATCTAAGTTTAAGTAGGTACCTAACTATGGTCAAAGACTTTTATAGTCTTTTATAAACTCAGGTGTTATTTTTTATAAATATTATTAACGGTTATTTTCTAATAATATGTGCTCCTTTAACTTGTCTTCAGTCAAGGTGAGGGTTTTCACTTAACCATCTTACTAAATAAAAAAGAAACTACTAACACAGGCTCATTCTGTTAAAGTTAGAGGTGACAATTATCAGACTATTTAGGGGAAAAGTAAGAAGATAAAATTATCAACGTGGTACATTATATTTCATAGTTGAGTCATGTTTACTTAGGCCTGCATATTTTCAGTCCACTTGACAATTCATTATGTCATGTATGTAGTTAATTTTTATTCACAGTTACGACAGGATACGTACGAGTCCTATATGACTCAGGAACACCTGTTCATACAGAGTACTTTTTTCGTATAAAGGAGACTTCAGTACGGCACAGAGTACACAATGTTAGTATGTAATATGCAGTTGTGGTGGTCCTTGTATTTTGTACAGTTTACAAATTCTGTTCAGTTTTTCAAGAATAAATTTAATAAAATTTTTACTCACATAGTGTCATTCACTACAGTGAATGATGTAGTCGATATAAATAAATAATTGTCGATCCTTTACGAGACATCGTGAAAATGTCAAACTAAAATAAATTTTATAACTATTCACACTTTAACCCGATAAGATTCTATTACGGCTTCTAAAATGAGCCAACGTAGCGTGGCGGCCAAACAACGTGCGTCCCTAAATAATACCGCTATTATTCACTTTTACATCAAACAACTTACCGGTGGCCTATAGAAAAACTCCTGGCAGGTAGAAACACTTTCTAACAAAAAAAAATCGAAACAGTTTATGTCACATTCACAGAGTCCTTACACAGAACACGCGTGTAAACAGAGCAGGTGGGGAAGTTAGAAATTTAGTTTAGGGTTGTCGAAAAAAATATTCAATATCACGAAAAGCCGGTCAATGATGGTTCTCACGGCATACACGTGATGGTAAGCCGGCGCGTCGCGCTGCACTAAGTATGAACGCGAAGTGTGGAATACCGCGACCGGTCTGAGATTTCTCCCCGTAAACAACGAAAGCGAGCCTTCGAGCCTTTCTTCGACTTGTGGCGAAACGTGACGCGGCACTATCTCCGGTTCTCGATAGTAAATCGTTTTAAAACGCACCAAATTATAGTTTCTATTTAGTACAAATGTGTCAGTCTGTCAGTAATGACTTACTTTGGTAGGAACATGTGTGCGGTGCGGTTTTTGATACGGTGTTTGGTCATTGGTAGATCTCAAATGATATTTATAATTATATCATGATATTTGTAATTATATCCGTTCTAATCCAACAAAACTTAGCTCTCGGTGAAAACATATATATCTTGATAGATTTGTACCAAGATATTACAGAATTTTAAATAACATTTACACACTGAAACTCTCTAGATTTGTCTAGGTAACTCTCCCTCTAAGTAATTATTTTTAGGTTAATATACTTAATTAAGATATCTATCCTATATCTAAAGTATATGTGAGATTATACCTTATATATTATTAAAGAGTGACAACCTTCAACCGTGTGATAGTTCATGGTCACATTTAACATAGAAAATAATAATATCAAAAGAAATACTCATAAACAATAAAGAGAACCTAAGTTAAAGTTTGTTCTAAGACTCTCAAAAGTATTGGTATAAATTTAAATAAACCTAGGTTGAATGACCGGTAACAAAATACTATCGATAATAAAACGGACAATAAATCCTTTTGTTTGTTCAAACTTCGAAAAATTATCCTTTGTTAGTTGGCTGACTTCACTTTCCCTTCATCTTTACTACATCCTACGGTCATTGAAACTGTGCTTTGACATAGACGGGTAGAGGATTGACTATAATTTTTGTGTTTTCTAGATATAGGTCAAATATTAAGCACCTATTTTTTATTGATTTAAAACGAGTATCAAGTACTGAGTATCCTGTAAAAATATTGTTAACGAGTAACCAGTCACCCAGCATATGACGCCATATAAATATTATCACAAAATTAAATGAATCGTAATACTCTCGAGTTAAATACACGATAGTAGGGCTTAAAATGAGGCTTTCATTTGACTCATATAAAACGTTCGATGACGCCTCATGCAGTCAGGATGTGCTCACGGAATTGGTCAAGGTACCAACTACATAATTCGAATAACTAATTCAATATGCAAATGAGATTTTTACTTTTTGTGTACGATTTACCTCATAATTTTTAAAGTTACGGCACCTATAAGCGTTAAAAGTGACATTAATTCCATTTTGAATGTCTCAAGTTATTCGATTTTAGGACAGGTTGTGGTCAGTTATGTAAGAATTAGGACATAACGCTATACGTATTTTAATTTATTAGAAAGAATTTGAGAAAAATGGAGATGTGAATAAAAAGTAAATACTTATAATAATAGAACAATAAGTTGGAAATACACAAAATACAATTTGTAATTTAGCCATTATTATTTAGTGTCTCGCGGTGGCAATTCTTGTGTTTTTTATATGAATATCAGTATATCAATATCAGTTTTTATAAGATTTTGGTGCATAGTGTTGTGCTACTTACCCTAATTTAAGCGTTCGATGTAGGGATAGACAACCTGGACATTCGACTTGAGTTATTAAATTTGATGACGATATTTTGTCTGTCAGGTTTACATAGTTCACAATTTATGGCCAAGTTTAGATATTTCAGATATAATTTCTACTGGTATTTACTCGTTATCAATTTTATGTCTCATGTCTTAATAAATGTACGCTATTATTAACATTTAAATGATTTGATTTTTATTGAAAACTAGCTGTGCCCGCGACTTCGTCCGCGTAGAGCCTAATGTAAAAAATAGTGACTAACAAAATCATTTGAATATATTAATTCCATTTATTTAGTTACTTTTCTCTCGTACTTAATTCGATCCGTCATTGAAATTGCAATAACTTTTGATAGTGTAGATAGTGTAGATGTGATATACCGATTTTAATCAAACAAAGACTAAGTTACTCTCGAGGATATCCTTTATGATTTTGTTGGTGAGGTTTTATTGTGAACTCAGTACTTTAGCAGTGATGCGTGTTCATAACAACAGAAAGACAGACAGGCATTTCTAAAAATGATTGAAATCTATTCTATTACTTATTCCTAGACACCTGCAAAATGTTTTTTTCACGAAAATCGAAAAAATACAGACACGTTATGTATTAAGGGTTGCCAATTTACTGAATGATTATAAACTGTCACTTAATTTAATATATTTGCTAAATTTTGTTTATCTATTGCATGATGTGATTAGAAATATATATAAAGATATTAATTACTCCTTTAGTTTATCAAAAAGATTGTAACCTAATGCTTTTTTCAACTGAGTTGCTGTCATTAATTTTTTACATTAATTTTAACCCGATCTCTATATTGACGACGCGACTGTTCTAACAACACGAATAATTTCTCTGCTTGTTGGAAAACTTTCTAAACTCTCGACAAAAGTTGCACTCAGGTATATTTTTCGTCGATCGATTTAACCAATGAGTAGGTACGCTACGTACGGCTTCTATACGTACAAATTAAGAAGTTATCATTTAGTATTTAATACACACGACATTGAAAAACAAAAAGTACCTAATTATTTAGGTTTTGTTCAGTGGCTCAGTTAATACCTGTTGAATATATATACGTTTTTTTTAATTTGATTTACTTTAAGTTAATGTTTGAAATATAATATAACTCTAAATAATACACAACACATGAAAATGAAATAAAACTTGATACAGAAAAAGCGAGGTTAGTTAGAGCAAGCGCGAGGTAGGTACCTACGTAGTTAATAGATTAACAGAACACGAGTAACATACAAGAAATTCAAAATTAAAACGTGGCGCTACCTATGAGATATCTGTAACAGTCGGTCCTAGAGTTTTCTTTGACATTGAAATATAAAAACCCAAGACGCACTGTCTCGAATAAAAGTAGCGCTTAAAACCGGCTGCGAAAACTCCCCAATATACATACGTGGTCATAGTTACGATTTTGCAAATTCAAACTTATCTGAATGATTTAAAGTTGTTTTTACAAGGATGCAAGCGACGCGAGACTATTTGAAATGAGCGCGAAATCCAAAATTATGCGCTCATTTTTGTGTGCCGTTAAATGTGCATCTCAGGTTTTTGTATATCAATGGTCAATATACACTAACATCTGCTTCAGTATTCTTGTTTCTATTCTTTGAATTCAGAATTATAAAATTAATGTTGGTACAATTGATCGACAAACTCCCAACATCACGCCTATGTTCTGCAATTATGGGGCAGTGTCTGCAATTCACAAGTACTTTATAAAAATATTTTTGTATCTTAAAATGTACTTATTAGGAAAATAAACATAACTGAATTTTATATTTCATAACCCCTGATAGCAAAAAGTAGCAATGTGTATTTACGCTGTTTTCGCATATACTTTTACAAAAACTGTTGCCATACAAACACGATTAGAGAACTCATGAAGATTATATATACATTAGTTATTGACGAGGCGATCTAATATAAAATATTGTTATTCATTTATTACCCATTGCTTTTTTTCTATCCCGATGTTTGTCCTTGTCAAAATGCTAAATTTATTTCGCGCGCGATAAATGTTGTAATTATAACCTAAGAAATCATGAATTTCGTAATAACACAATTCAGTTATTTATTGTGCATCCTATTAATATGACCGTAATAATAAACGAAATACGCGAAACGAAAAGTAATAAATGTATAATATGATACACAAAATAACATTTAAAGAAATTTCGTGAATTGTGGGAACAACTCATTACAATTGTAGTCCGGTGAAGCTGTTAAGGCCTAGCTAAGCCAATAACGTAGTCAGTTCGAGAGAATTAAAAAAAAAACTCATTACAACTACTATAACTTTGATATGGAATAAAAAACCTTTTCATGTAGTTCGTTTTTGAACATGGTAGATATGATTTTTTTTTCAAACGGACTATGCTATTGGCCTTAAAGGTCCTTAACAGCTTCACCGGACTACAGTGGTATGATATAATTATAATTTGGTGCACAATTACATTTGACCAATCATATAACTTCATTTGTTTCCATGTAATCCATTGAAGAAATACTACAATATACTTTCAATTCAAAGTTTAAAGCTTTTCTTTATATGCAAACAACTTAGCCTGTTCTTCTACCAATTTCTATTTTTCTATATAAATGTGTACGTATGTATATATGTATGCATTTATATATACATTGTTACTTATATTGTTTAATGAAATTGTTTGATGAAAAAATTAAAAAAATTTTTTAGATTTTTATTTATAAAATAAAAAATTTGGGGAATTATTTAAAATGGGGGGGGAATAGGATTTGGGGTAATTTTTTGGTAATGGGGGGGGGGTGGGGTTGGGGGGGGGGGGGGAGGTATTTTTTTAAAAAAAAAAAAAAAGAGAGATAGAAAAAAAGAATGAGGGGTTTTGAGTGGGGGAAAAATGGGGTAAAAAAAAAAATAAAAAAGAAAAGATAAAATTATTGGGGGGAGGGTGGGAATGGGGGAATATTATTTTATAAAAAAAAAAAAAAAAAAAAAATAAAAAAGAGAAAAAATAAATATAAAAAAAAATAAATAATAATTTATGGAGAGAGAGAGGAATAAAAAAAAAAAAAAAAGGAAAAAAAGGGGGGTGAAAATGTGGGGGGGAAGGAAAAAAATAAAAAAAAAAAAAAAATATAAAAATAAAAAAAAAAAAAAAAAAAAAAAAAAAAAAAAAAAAAAAAAAAAAAAAAAAAAAAAAAAAAAAAAAAAAAAAAAAAAAAAAAAAAAAAAAAATATTACTATATATGCACTTATTATCTCGTACTCAACTTTTTACTATTATTATTTAAATTTTTATAGTTTTTTTTTCAAACTTATATAACTCCACTACACTAAGTACTACATAGTTACCCTACACGACACTTAATATGGACATCATTACTCAGCGCACATATAGCACTGTGGGTCCCAAGTGAAAATCGACGCTGAAAACTCCTTCAGCACATATAATGACTTGGGGCCCATTTGCCACACACATACACTAAACCAACCATTTTTATTTTTATCCTTCATTGTTGTATACATTGTTTTATATTGTGTAATGTATATGTTTTTAATTTGTACGTGTTTAATATTAATTTATGTGTGTTGCAAATCAATGTATTTCTTTTTTTATTTCCAAAATAATAAGGATCCACTGCACAGTTCAATGTACTTTACAACTTGATATAGTGACATCTAGAGCACATTAGCAAAGAAAAGCAGTGAGCTTGTTTGTTTATTAGATTGTTTTTAAAGATTCGGATAGATGACTCTTTCTTCAATTACTTATTATATTTGAAATATTGATAACTAGCTTCTGCCGGCGACTTCGTCCGCGTGGAATAATAACTTTGGGCTAACTAACACGCAGTGGAAGTTCTCAAAAGGAAAAAAAACCCGATTTTGAGACATTCCTCATTAGTGGTCGGTTCCTATTGGTCTTAGCGTATATAGCCTTCCTCGATGAATGAGCTCTCTAACACTGAAAGAATTTTTCAAATCTGACCAGTAGTTCCTGAGATCATCTCCTACAACCTTACAAACTTTACCTCTTTATAATAGCAGTATAGATATATCAATGTTTTGAAATATATATTTTTACGTAGCAGTGTTTTCAATGCGTTATATTTATAGGAGATTTATAACGCATGAAATTATTTCTGAAATGTGCAATATAATATCTTGTAATGCTGCTGCTGTATCTTAATATATATATTTTTTGTGTGGGTGTGTATGTGAATGAACTCCTCAAAAAAGAATGGAAATATTTTAAAAAATTTTTTTGTGGTTGTTCGGGGATTGAGAAAATTTTAAATTTAAAAATGTGGGGGGGGGGGGGGGTGGGGTGGTTTTTTTTGTTTTTTATTTTTTTTTAAGGGGAGACGCCCCGCCGTAATACATATAGATTAATATATAAATAACCAGTAGTCCTTGTCCTTCCCTTTTTATATTAAAAAAATCTCTTTAGTGATTCTAAAACAACGCAAAACACATACTTACCACACTAATCCCCCTCGGCAGCGGCTCAAGCCTAGGTCCGTTCCCTCAACGTGGAGCCCTTGAGTACACTGCTCGCGCGATACCGTGTATCGCGCGTGCATCATATTTATATACATATATATAAGATTTTTGAGGTATTATTTTTGGTACAAATATTTTTCAAAAATTATATATATAAAAAAAGTTTTAGCTTAGTTAGCTGTATGGGGAAAATTGATGTATCAGGAACAGCCAAGTGGGGTGTGCCGTGCACCCTTGAGATATTTAAAAAAAAATAGGTTAATAATAAGTAGTCGGAAAAATGTAAAGCTTTATAATAAATAGGGAGTAGTAAAAAAAAAAACCAAAAAAAATTTTTTTAAAATAAATAAAATAAAAAAAATTTTAAATAATTTAAAATAAAAAAAAAAAAAAATAGGGGAAAAAAAAAAAAAAAAATAAACGGATTTTCCCAATAACCAACATCATTAATAAAAAAAAAAATAGTGTGGTGGGGCAATAGTTTAGTAACAATAAATAATAATAATAGAAGCATAATAAAAAATCGAAATCGTTTTTAACACTAAAATTAACGTCTGTAATGTTCCGAAAATATTGCAATACCTGCAGCCTGTTTCGTACAGTTTACTCACATCGGAATTCCATTTTACACGAGACAATTGTCGGAAATAATTCAAATTTTTATGATGCCCACAGAATAATGTAGATTGTATTTTTTTCATAACTAAACAACGAATATTATAATGCTTCGAATATACCAGGTGAAAGATTAGACATTCGCAATATTCTAGGATGTAAAACATCATGATCACAGTTAACACATATAAAATAATAATACCAAAACAAATACTAATAGACGACAAAGAGAACCTTAGGTAAAGTTTGCTCTAAGAATTTCAAAAATATAGATAATTACTTAAATAAACCTAGGTTGAATGACCGGTGATAAAACCTGCGAGCAGCGACCCGGAGTTAATAAAGTTCGATAATAAAACGGACAATAAACCCTTTTGTTTGTTCAAAGTTCGAAAAATAATCCTTTATTAGTTGGTTGGCTTCACTTTAACTTCACCCGATGACGGTCATTGACACTGTGCTTTGACATAGACGCTTAGAGGGTTACGTATAATTTTTGTAAGTTTCTAGATAACAGGTCAAATATTAAGCACCTATTTTTTTTTAATGATTTAGAACGAGAATCGAGTGCAGGTTTTCATCCATAAATATTGCTACTGTTTAAACATTCACCTGGTATATAACGTACCATTTCATTTATTCAAACTCCTGAATATTGGTTACCTGCTCTTATTTCCCATGAATATATAGACAAATATACTGGACAGCATTTTTGAAATTTTATTTTTAGTAACCATTCTTCCAGGTTATTACTATACTTGTCGACGGGGTAATAATATTAGGTATTTACCTATGAAATTGCCGTTTTATATGAAAAAATTTAAACGATTTTTTTTATGTTTTTTTTTTTAATAATCGAAATAATCACCCAAGAAAAAAATGAATTTTTGCCAAGAAGGGGAAGTTTTTTGATGCCCTTTTTAAAGAAATCAGCTGGAGGGGAGGCAAAAAATTCTTAAAAGGAACTTGTACTGCTTCTCGGGTATAATTTTTTCCCCAAGGTAAACAAAATTAAAAAAAGGTGTCGTGGGGGTTGGGGGGGGGGGAGAACTTCCAAACCAATTCATAAATCTTGGAGATGGGGTGGGGGGGGGGGTGGGGGGGGGGGGGGGGGGGGGAGACAGAGGGAGGTCTGCATCATTATTAAATTTTCACAGTACAAATATGCAGAAATGCCAGCCGCGCAGGGAAGATGCGCGAGCGCGAAAAATAAAAACAATAAAAAAAAAAAAAAAAAAAAACAAAAAAGAAAAAAAAAAAAAAAAAAAAAAAAAAAAAAAATAAAAATATTATTACGAGTCTTGCGATAATGCCAATCTTCAAGACGGCGTCCCTCTTGTTAGAACTTTCCAGGGAGTTTTTGTGGCAAGTCACAATCCATGCTCCGTGGTATTATTTCCGATCCACTACACTTGTGCACAATAACCGAACCATATTACGTAATATAGAGTCAAGTAACACAATATTATGAATGAAATATAAAAGCCACTACATGACTAATACCCCGCCAAAAACTCCCCCTGACGGTGTTATATATGAAGATAATACTTACTTCCTTACTAATATTATTAATGCAAAAGTGTGTTTGTTTGTTTCGCTTTCACGCATTACCTACTCAAGCGATCATCATCAAGTTTTGTACACATTTTTTTATACAAAAAAGGTCATTGTGTACCTTGCATCCAGAAAACGAGTGCTATTCTCAAGAGATGTGTTAAAATTACACTTACGAAAGCGAAATGGCTAGCAAAAGCCAGTAATAACATATATAAAATCACAAATAAAACTACAGTATAAATGTAAAATTAATACAGTTTTATTGAAGATCATTCTGATATTCCCAAATCAAATGTCAATGAAAGACTCAGAAAATAAAATTATAAAGTCACCACGCATTATTTAATACATTTATACACTTAATTTAGAATAATATTAAATATTGAACAATACTAATTAATATAATTTTAAATAAGAAACTTTAGCGGAACGCCGACACAGGTTTAAGAGTTCAGTCTGAAACAAGGATTATCATCATTACATAGTATAAAACAAAGTCCCCTACCGCGTCTGTCTGTCTGTCTGTTCGCGATAAACTCCAAAACTACCCAACGGATTTTCATGCGGTTTTCACCGGTGGATAGAGTGATTGATGAGAAACGTTTTAGTATATAATTTGTCAAGGATTTTTTTCATAATCAGGGCGGGACAACGTCTGCCGGGCCCGCTAGTTTTATATATCTTAATTACACTGTTAAAAGATATTTATTTTTAGTTTTAGTCACTTGCTCCTTAAAACCTTATAACGTTGTGTTTATTCAATACAAAGTTCATATTCGATATCAATCATTCTCCAATCGCACTTCAGTCTAAAAAAGGCACAGTTCAGGCTCACTAAGACCATTGACAGTTTTTTAGGTAATAGTTTTAGATTTCCTAACAAAGTCCCAAAACACATTACCGATTTGCCAGATAGTAAGTTCAAGTGTCACGTCAAGCGGGTCTTAATACATAAAGGCGGGGTCAAATACATAATTACAGGGCGGATCAATATGTGAACGATGGCGAAGTCTGGAAATGACGCCTCTCTATGTGCATCTACCAAAAATGTAACATTGCGAAAAGATAAACCAGTTTCTTGCCGGTTCTTCTCAATGACTTGGTTGTTTTGACGTTCATAAGTGCCTTCTCATAGCCTAAATTGAATGAAGAGTACTTTGATTTTGAGTTAAGAAGACTAAGATTTACGACTATTTTAACTTCAAAATTTCCACAACTCCTCACCTTTATTATCACTGGGGAAAAAATAACTTTTCTTCTTTTTCACGAATGTTGCGTCATGTTGACCTCTGAAATAAAAAAAAATTACAACATATAACATTTATTAGATAATTCATAGACCCAGGGCTTTTTTGTGGGGGCGTTCGGAGGCATGAAGTGAAAGTAAAGGGAAATTCGATTTTTTTTTATATCATAGGAGGCAAACGAACAGGCGGTTCACCTGATGTTAACTGATCACCGCCGTCCATAGACACTAGGAACACCAGGGGAGTCGCAAGTGCGTTGCCAGTTTGTAGTTGCGGGGAGGAGGGGAGATGGGAGGTGGTGCTCCGGCGCTCTCACTGACCGAACGAAACGCAACAATGCAAGCACTGTTACCTTACGTCAGTTTCCTATGAGATGGTGGTAGTACCGGGGGCGGACCAACCCATTCATGCTGAAACCAGTATTAGCTTCAGCGTGGTTCTACCGCCTACAAAAATACCGAAAAACTGCCATAAGTTAGTTTTCGTTCTGCAAATTTAAGAACAGTATCTTACTATTATATGCCCCAACTATTGCCCCAATTGCACTTTTTGAGATACAAAAAATTATTAACATCATTCTCGAAAATTAGCATGCCCCAAAAAGGAAGTGACAGAAATAGGCCTGCATAGACCCTTCTACGTTATACTACATTATTTACTGTGATATTATTAATTAACAAAGTAACCTTTAATTAAAATCATCACTAAAGTCATAGTTCTGCAGAACATAGAATTCCGGATACACTATCAACTAGAATCATGGAGTATCTATCTACATATATGTAACCATTAAAAATAATTACTATTATAAATTATTAATATGTTCTTTAAACTACATCAAGATATTTACATCAATATTAATAAATGACAAGTATCTATTTACTTCTAAACAAAAGAGTCACAATAGAATATCTAATGTATTACTGAAAAATGCTTTGCAGAACTATGCACTTACGGATTCATTTATTATTTGCTCATTTAGCTGTTTACAACGAATCTCTTCTCTTAAATATATGCCAAATTCCGGATAAGTTTTTATAGAAGGAGTACTTCTGAAAGTGCCTTTGGAATAAGAAAATAAACTGTTAGATTAATGAAAATTATATTAAAAAAAAACTATACATTTTAATTAATACAGTGCTAAATAATTTAGGTTCTTCTTAACAATATAGTCATTATGTAAACTATTTATTGGGTGACTTTTCGACAGCGAACCATATCAATTGATAGGGTTTAATAGAACAGAATTAAGGGATGGTGTTTTTTTGCAATCAGTAAGGACATAGATCTGCAACTCTGCAACTCTAAATAGAACGTTCATAGTTAGTAACCTGCCGCATAAGATATTTCATAACGTTCGATACAATGTTATATTTAGCGACGTCGATCCCGTATTGGAGTATATTGTCGGCGCAGTAATTCGACATCGGAGCGACACACGCGTGATACAACAGTAAACCGAGCATCCATTTCTGCGCGGTACCGTTCGCTTGCAATCCCTTCTGACTCGCGGCACGCAATGGACGCGTCCTCGGACATAAACGTCGCGGTGATTTATCAACACAATCGCTGTTTTTTATTCTCATCAATTCTTCCGATGTCTCGTATCTATCGATGATATCGATACTAATATTTTAAAGCTGGAGGGTTTGTTTGTTTGTTTGTTTGATTGATTCAACGTGCTAATCTTTGATCCGATTTGAAAAATTCTTTCATTGTTAGATAGTTCATTTATCGAGGAAGGCTATATATTATCACGCTAAGACCAATAGGAGCGGAGCATCAATGAAGAATGTTTCAAATTCGGGTTTCTTTTTTTCTTTGGACAGCTTCTGCTGCGTGGTAGTTAGCCCAAAGTAACTATTCCACGCGTCGCGAGCAGAAACTAGTTAAAAATAAAAGGCTGTAGATACGTCATAAGCGCTTCGACAGCGTCTTGTTAAAATTTGGCTAGCTTAAAAGTTTAACTTATTCTTGACGGCTGCCCCGTCAATCCGTCCGTATCTAAGCAACATATAACTATTTCTTTTTCACTACCGATATTAAGAATATGCCATCTTACTTCCACATTTTATCTAAGACAGTGTGGCGTTACAATATTACTTTACGTATGTGTGCGTTACCGTGCCATTTGTTTAGTCAAAATATCATGTAGGTAACGTATCAACAGCTTTTTAGTTATAATATCATTGATCGGTAATGTACAAAATCTATACAACTTTCATTACAGAGGCGATCAAGTATCAGAATTTATATTCCCAAAAAAAATTATACCCCTAATTTTATAATAATTGTTCTAATCGTTGTTGTAACATGTGAACATCCGACATACCTGTACAACAAACTTGAGTGGTTAGGCCAACAAAGGAGAGTCGAGAATCGTAGTAACTTAAGCTGTCTAAGAGTTCCTAAGGACAAAACCACTGCCTTTCGAGGTAGCTTCAGATACTAGTATTATAAAGCTGAAGAGTTTGTTTGCTTGAACGCGCTAATCTCAGGAATTACTGGTCCGATTCTTCTTTCATTGTTAGATAGCTCATTTATAGAGGAAGGTCTATATCATCACGGTAAAACCAATGGGATTGGAGCACCAATGAAGAATCTTTCAAAATTGGGATTAATGTACGTATTATTTAAAAATATTTTTATCTTCTACGTAAACGCAGTCGCGAGTTAAAGTTAGCGTTAGCCCAGAGTAACCATTCCACGCGGACCAAGTCGCGGGCAGACGCTACTTCCTATATAAAATACCGTTAGTAGCCACGGTTACCGTATTCAAGATATAATTAATTATGCGAACTGTAGTACTCCACGAATAAATAGATTTTGATGTATAGGAAAAAGAAACCTTTTTTTCGCTCTATTGGCCTTCATAGCTTCACTGAACTAAGGTTTAGGCTGTTGCCTTGTAGAAAAAAACCTGTTTCAATTACAATCACGTGGGATGATATAAAATAGTGAAAAGTAAACTTACCGCTTATCAAAATAGGACGGCTGTGTGTTTTCGAGGGATATTTCAGTGCTGGAGGGCTGAAATATAAATAAACAGATAATTTATTGCTTACATATCTATACATATAATAAGAACGTAAGTCTAACGTGTCTGAACTTCATAGAACTTTGTGAAAAAAAAAATTGTTACAGGAGTCTAGGAATCACTACATAGTATAAAACAAAGTCGCTTTCTTTGTCCCTATATCCCTATGTATGCTTAAATCTTTAAAACTACGCAACGGATTTTGATGCGGTTTTTTTTAATAGATAGAGTGATTGAAGAGGAAGGTTTATATCTATAATAACATCCATTAAATAGTTGAGAAATACTGTTATTTTTGAGGTTTCTAATGTGATGTTGTAAATAATTACATTTTTTCAGCTTACATTGCAACAAATGCATGCGGGCCACGGGCAGTAATGAATAAATCAAAACTACTGGATCGATTTTAATCATTTTTTCAGTGAACGACATAGGCTATATATTTTATACCCGTGCGAAGCCGGAGCGGGCCGCTAGTAAGTAATAAAATACATTTCAATTATTTTTAGAAATGTCTCTCCGTTTGTTTATATGAATACGCATTACTGCTAAAGTACTGCGTTCACGATAAAACGTTTTCAAGACAATCATAAATCATATCTTCGTGTAACATTTAGTTATTGTTTCATTCAAATCGGTTCATTCTGTCAAGTTATTGTACTTTTAATGACGACGCGACTTAAGTACGAGAGAAAAGTAGATAGTAATTAGACTTCATTAATACACTCAGATGACTTTATTAGCCATTGTTTTGTATATCGGGTTCCACGCGGACGAAGTCGCGGGCACAGCAAGTCATTTATATATATCTATAAATAGAAAGACAAAGGTCTGCGGTTGTGTGCGCGTCAGACATAATGTACTGGCCAGATTTCGATCATTTTTTTTTAGATTTACTTCTTAGACTCTTGGCCCTTAGTAAAAAAATATCATGATATCTTCATTTAATATAGAGTCATTAATGTTTTAACAAACCGCAATTTTCATAATCAGAAACTGTGAAGTCCCGCGAATCTATATACAGTTCGAAAAAGAAAAACCCTAAAAGACACACCAATACCTGTGTTTATTATATCGACGTGACTGAGTACGCAATTAGTAGGTTCATCCATCGGACCGTGGACGCTCCGGTGCGGGACATTATGGATTACAATTTAAAAATGGTAATAAAATATAAGAATGCAGCCGTCATAAAGGAAATAAACTCAATGAAATATATGTAATTAATGTGTAAAGTAACGTAACGTAGCAAACGTATAATCATTACATAGTATAAAACAAAGTCCCCTACCGCGTCTGTCTGTCTGTCTGTTCGCGATAAACTCAAAAACTACTGAACGGATTTTCTTGCGGTCTTCACCAGTGGATAAAGTGTGAATATTTTGGTATATAATTTGTCAAGGATTTTTTTATAATCAGGGCGGGACAACGTCTGCCCGGCCCGCTAGTATTTAATAATTAAGTAAAATAATAACAATAGCAGCTCACATTTTAAACGATTTTTAACAAAGCCCTTCGATTGGTGGTCTCAGGAAATTATTAAGAGTGTCTGAAACTTATGTTAATTTACATGGTCTTAAATACAATTGTAATAAAAGCCATTATGTGCTATTTAATCCTTGTGAGTAGGCTATTACTTGCAATCTACCTGTGAGTCTTAGTAGCAATGCTTTAGAAAGGGTTTCACAAGTTAAATATCTCGGACACTACATCAAGGATAATATGAAAAATGACAAAGACATAGAAAGAGAGCGCAGGGTATTATCGGTGGGAGAAAATATGCTGGTAAGGAGGTTTACTCGTTGTATGCCAAGTCTAAAAATAACATTATTTAAAGTTTACTGCCAGAGCTTCTACACCAGCTATCTCTGGACCTCATATACTCTGCTTGCGTATACAGTACAACAATGTCTTCAGGGCATTGTTGGGGCTGCCTCGATATAGTAGTGAATCGGGCATGTTTGCTGCAGCTTGTGTGGATGATTTTTACGCAATCATTCGAAAAAAAACAAACTCCCGGATGGATCGAATGCGTGACAGCTCAAACAATGTCTTGAAGATGTTTTAAAATAGACTTCATAGTTTGTTTGTTCACAAATGGACAAACTCGTTTAAGAAGTGTGTGCACCTATAGAAGTTCATAACTTTCGATTGTGTGGGCGAAGAACGTAATTTGTAAATAGTACTAAAACATGCTGTATACCTTCAACATAGACTAAATTTTACTAACAAAAACAACAAAAGGTGCGGACCAAGAGTCTGCAGGAAAAAAAATAGACATATCAGAATAGATGACTCACGCTATACAATAGACATGATGTCAGAATAGTTGACTGACGGTATTCAATAGACATGCTATCAGAATAGTTGACTGACGGTATTCAATAGACATGATATCAGAATAGTCGACTGTCGGTATTCAATAGACATGATATCAGAGTAGTTGACTGACGGTATTCAATAGACATGATATCAGAATAGTTGACTGTCGGTATTCAATAGACATGATATCAGAATAGTTGACTGTCGGTATTCAATAGACATGATATCAGAATAGTTGACTGACGGTATTCAATAGACATGATATCAGAATAGTTGACTGACGGTATTCAATAGACGCGATATTAGAACAGTAGACTCACGGTGTTCTCTTTATCGTCGGAATCGGAGCAGAGCCGCCTGTTCTTGCAGAGTTCCGGCTGACAGCGGCACGCCGACCCGCAGCCCTTGTCCGTCTTCACGCACCCGCACATCTTCGTAGAGCAGCTGCCGCGGCACGTGCACTGCGCCGCGCCGCCGCTCGAGCGCTTCACAGCGCGTCCAGCCGCTTCCGTCGACGACGGCTCGTTGTTCATCGTGAAATTCATCGTCAGCCGAGACCTCTGAGCCTGTCCAACGCTCAAATTCAGTTTTCGGCGGAATCTTTTTTTTTTTAAATCAGATTTCGGCAAACGATCTCTCAGATTATCGCTTTTTGACGTGGTGAATACGTCTTTTAATTTGATACCACACAGGGCCAATCCAAAAAACCCAATGATAACAAAATCGGGGATACAGTTTGGCAATGTAGTTTCGTATCTATTCTCTACATCTAAAATTAAATTATACCATTGAATAGATAAAAGATCAAAGAATTTATTACGCTATGTCAGGACAGTAACGCATCGCTCGCGGTGTGGGGAGAAGCGCCGCCATTTTGGGTCATTCTGCTGCGTTTTCCGATTTCCATTTAGTATAATAACTTGGTAAAGCTACGACGTTTGTTGAAGTTTCAATCGACAGGTCTTATCAAAGTCTTATCATTACATAGTATAAAACAAAGTCCCCTACCGAGTCTGTCTGTCTGTCTGTTCGCGATAAACTCCAAAACTACTGAACGGATTTTCTTGCGGCTTTCACTACTAGATAAAGTGATTCGTGAGGAAGGTTTAGGTATATAATATGTCAAGATTTTTTTTTATTGTCAGGGCGGGTCAGCGTCCTCCAAGCCCACTAGTATTTGATAATATGCTATATCGTGACATTGTTATAAAACTTAACACAAGGGATGAATAACATTTTTGTCATTACTATTATGGACTTATCTACTATTCTTCGCTGTTATATTTATAGTACAGCTATATTATGGCAATACTCGTTAATAGATAAATAGATGCAACCATGAACATACCTGTATACGTTTAAACAATGGCGTGGCTCTCCAATCCGGATCGTCTTTGAGGTTCTCAATGTCATCATCCTCTTCGTCAGTGAGTTCCACATACTCAGTTTTTTTCTTAGCATCTCCGTTGGCAGCTTTAGGTGAACGGTTCTTTGTTTTCTTTCGCGCTGCACGTAACTGATCGAGTTCGTGCATCAATTTTTTCTATAATGATTTATTGTATTATTAATAGTCCAATATTATAAAAGCTACTGTGAATTTTGTTTCTTACGCCTTCACACTTTAACTGTTCAACAAGCATCGTGAAATTTTGTATACATACTAGCTGTACCCGCGACTCCGTCAGTGTGGAACCTTATGTAAAAAAAACAGTGATTAATAGAATCATCTGAATGTATTAAAGTTCATTTACTTATCTACTTTTCTCTTGTACTTAAGTCGCGTCGTCATTACAATAACTTTTGATAGACCGAACCGATTTTAATGAAACCAAGACTAAATGTTATATATTTTCTTAGTGAGATTTTATCGTTAAGCAGTACTTTAGCAGTGATGTGTGTTCGAACAAACAGACAGACAGACAGACATTTCTAAAAATGATTGAAATGTATTCTATTACTTATTTCTAGACACCTAGACTTATTTATATTCAGATGACTTTACTAACCGCTGTTTTTTTACATAAGATTCCACGTGGACGAAATCGCGAGCAGAGATAGTATTAATCATTTAAGACTTACATTCTCTTCTTCAACTTGTTCTAGCTTCTCTTGTTGGTATTGAATGACATTCTGCAACTGTTTGCACGCATCGCTCTTGTCGCTTTTGCCGACTATCCCGCGTTGTAGTGCTAATAATGCCGCCATCTAAAATACATATTTTAAGTAGAATACGTTGCTTAACTTAACAAAATGTGTATACAGGAATATATCTGACATACTTATAGTATGTAATGTTTAAAATCTCAATATATAAATTAAAAAACAAAAAGAAACCTTTGATATAAGAGAAGGAACATTATACAGTTTGTGTTTGTCTGTATAGGCTACGTTTATAATTTATAAAAACGAAATGACCACAATTATTTTGAAGTAATTATTTACGTGCTTATGGATTATAAGGATATATATCTACAGGTCTCTATCAGATTACTGACGTGCAATTAAATAAGAATCCACCAATCTGTATCAAATCAGTATCGTTACAAGATGTACGAGTAAATTAAAGAAAAAAAAGCAACAAAAAGCCAACGTCACGCGGTGTTCCCAGGCGGTCACCCATCCAAGTACTGACCGCGCCCGACGTTGCTTAACTTCGGTGATCGGACGAGAACCGGTGTTTTCAACGTGGTATGGACGTTGGCAACAGATTCTTCCCAACTACAGGT